>OU342744.1:5674594-6274594 GCA_910589775.1 Avena eriantha
TAAAGCACTTCGCTGGAAGAAGGGTATAATGGAAAGTCAATCAATATTTCATCCTGAACTAAATAGGTCATTTACGACTCAATGGTTTATCAATCAAATACATCAGCATTCCAAAATACTACCCGCTAACGCCCTAACTCTTTGCCTTCTTGACTGCCAGCATCAAGACGAGCGGTTACCTCAGAGCAACCCTAGGAGAAGGAATCCCTGTCTGGTTTTGAATGCCCCATTCTTTCTGCGAGTGGTTGGGTGGCCGAATACACTAAATAGGCCTTGTCAAGCTTTCAGCTAGGCTCCATAGCTCTCTTTGTAGCCAAGGCCAGAAAAAAAAAAGGCGCTCCCCTAAACATTTCTCATAGCTCAAAGGAAGTCGAGCCCCTCCTAGAGCGAATGGACAGACCAAATCAACCAACTCGGTCTTCAAACGTATGCTTACTAAGTGCTGTGAAACCAATGGTGAGGATTGGTCACATAGGTGACCTACAGTTGGGTATATACACAAAAAACCTAAAAACGAGAGGAAAGACTCCATGAATCATGGTGTATGGAGCTCTCATTCCCCGGTCACCAGTCTACGATTGGCAGTACCGCATTGATTGGGAGACATAGAAAGCGATCGTTTACACAAATTGATCCACCCACCGCCTGTGCAAGAGCAAGAGCGTCAAGCTTGGCATGAAAGGCAGTGACGTCAGAAACCTATTTTTGCAAAGGTTACCAGACTTGGGGTTAGCTACACGGAGCATCTCTTTCTTACCCTTCGGGTGGTCATAGGGAAGCTCTCTAATAGATCACTTAAGACAAAGGGAATTAACTACAGCACAGGACTGAAACTTCATAATACTTCCCATTTTCAGGAAGAAGAGCATAATGAACCTAAGACTCTTTGATAAGACTCGCAAGCGGATACCTTAGTTCGGTCATTTAGCACGAACTTCACTGCCGGTACAGGAATGCTTTCTATTTGGGTAATGAAGACAATGCACGCAGGGATCTTTTTAGCCAAATGATCGACCTCTATAAGGATCAAGTGGCTTCAGGAGCTCTAGTGAATTCCCAGCAAGTTATCCCAGATAAAAGAATCATTAACATTGGCTGGGCCATCTTTCCAAGTTGTAAAACTTCAGTTAGATGCTTACTCTTCGCCCTGTGCCTCTAGAGCTGCTGCCGGTGGTATAGTCTGAGATTGCCGTGGAGATCAAAGGATCTATGTATAACCTTGGTTCAAGGTCTGCCTTATGTGCAGAATTATGGGCAGGGACTGAAACAGCTTGATCCACCTTTTTAGGGAATGCCTCATTAATGTGTCAACCCACTCTTTTGTGTAATATGCTGCACGTGAACTATATCTCATATCAAATGCCATTTAAGATAGTTAGAATGTTTTTTAGATATCGAAACACTCCTGGGGACGCCTGACCTTGATGCTCTTGTAGAAAGAACTTGATGTTGATCAGTTTTCTAAGGTGAAAAGAGAGGGCGAAGGAGTACGAGCAGTCGAGCTGTGGACTTGGAAGGGTACTTCGAACTGGGTTAATAGACCTGCCCCCTGGTAAACCCTGAAGGAAGAACACTAGGATAGCGAGGGACCAGAAGCGAGCAAACATAGGAATCAATCTGTCTATGAATGCAAGCACGGAATCCAATCTTATTAACCACGGAAGTCGAACGATCAGGGGAAGGATGGATATGCGTAATATCCAAGTCAAGTATAAGTTGACAAAGGTAAGCGTGAATGCTTTAGGTTCGCTACGATAGTAGTTACTCACTGGGTCAACAAGTCACGGTATAGTTGTTTACAAGGTTGGATCAACTGACTTGAGAAAGAGAATGCGGCTGATCGCCATGAGCGGATACGGATCTGGTTTGGATAGCCCAGCCATCTGGGTTGCCAACTACGGATTCTCAGGTGAATTCGATTCGTAGGTGTTTCTGGTCGTCGCTTCGGTGGTACTGGTCACGGGACGGGTAGCTCTTAGGTGGTAGGTGCTGGTCGTGGGGGAAAGCCCAGTCACGTGGTACTCCAACTGAAAAGAGGGGAGGAATAGTCTAAGGGGCTAGGTTTGAATCGTTAGTACTAGTAGGAATCGCTTCTTCTACCCTTCTCTTATTTTCATTTCCTGCTTACTATTGAAAGAAAAGCTCATGGAATGCTAGGAGTGCAAATAGTGAGTTGACTGCTATAGTATGTAGTGCTGGACAAGAGAGTATGGTCGAAATAGTGCTTGTTACTCACTCGCTATTTTGGTGCAGGTTTGACTAATTCACTTTCTACGTGCCCTCTTTTCGTAGATTGGAAGGACCCTCGCTAGATATGTTGGTGTAGGGAATTCCTGTTCTCACATATAGATAGTGGGACATGCGTGCTTAGAGATAGTCTCAGGTGTAATCTTTCCAAAAGTAGTAAGTAAAAGACCCAATCTCCTTCTAACAAGACAGGGTATTCACTACTGTAAGGTACTGAGAGAACAGGTACTTAGATCATAGACTTTGACACTTCTTCCTCACTTGAAGAGGAAAAAGATTATTGACTTGCCAGGGAGGGTCATGGACTGGCTGGCACGAAGCTTGCATATCCAAACCTGGCGCTGGCTGGTGAGGCAACAAAGAACATGTCCTCTCTGATGGACTTCATCAGAAGATTCCTATGGTCTGATTTACCTTTCTTCTTTCCTTGGATCGATATGGTTCATTCCTAGGACTATGCTCTTTCAACGGTTGACAGAAGAGGGGGACGGGCAAGGATGATCAGACTGCTTGGTTCGGTCAACTTGTGGCATAGTTGTATTGGACGCGATACGGTGAATCATAAGAGTCCCTTTTTGCTTTCCGATACTTTCTTGTTAGTTTAACCTGCCACTTTGAGCTTTCCATCAAATACTTAGAGTAAAGCCTTGTTCCATAGTTCTTTATAGCTCTTTCACCTCTTTTAGACTCTTTGCAATGTTTAGTGCGGGGAACTCTACACTATTGTACTCAGATGCTATTCCTTTATCTACACAGATGCTATTCCTTTATCGTTAGAGATGTGGTCAAGCTGTCCTCGTAACTGACCCGGGTTGAAGAGAAAGAGTTATTTATTTCCTTAGGGTTTATTCCCGATAAAAGTGATCTAATTCCTTTCCGATATCAGGATTGGCCTACCTACCTAATGGGCCTACCTATATAGCATAGTCAGTAGTGCATATTCACTGTTTAGTTGGTTATCTTTGTAACGAATGGCATTTTTCCCATTGACTCTCATTTCTGACAGTGTGTACTCCCACATTGATAAAAGAGGCTGCCTTCCTTCCTTTTGGGGGCCGGCCCTCTATTGTAAATAGGGCAGGTAGCATATTGAACACGAATTGTAAGTTCTCGCTCGCCCAACTCTGACTTAAATGATTTTCCTACTCATTCATTTTCTTTCTAAAATAAAGATCTACCAATGAGTGCATTACCTGGCATTTCCAACTATCTAGTAGTACATACATACATATTAATTGACTTCGAGCGAGCGGCGAGGATGTGATTCTCCTTGTTAACTAAATACCCAAACGGATAGACCTTATAGAAAGAAGTAGATTTTCCTCATTCCCTTCGTCTTTCATTTTCGAGTGAGTAGCGTCTTCCTTTCTCTTTACACTGTGAATTCCTTTCATGCCCAGACAGAGAGTCTTACCTAGAGTGAGTTTGTTCATTTGCTAGATATGCCTTTTCATTGAGCTGAAGAATGGATTGACTTACTTTCTTTGCTTTGATATAATACTTTGGCATAAAATAATATATGTGGGTGGGACTGTCCCCATTTTTCTTGGACATTGTCGAGCACGAGAGTAGAGATTCGTTCTCCTATTACCCGGGAAAATGCCTATTTGAATCACTTCTTTGATCATTAAGATCCTCTTCCCTTTCACAACCCGATCCGCTATTCCTTAACTGCTATCTTTCCTTGCTTTCCCTCGCTCTACTCAATTAAGGGCAGAGCTCACTCTCCCAACCATCCGGACAGGTATATAATTCTTCTTCCAGGTAAAAAGGTCTCTCTCGTCTGTACTAGTGTCCGATTTCCTAGAATCTAGTTCTGAAGATAGGCTATCCACCTGTCTGCATAAAGAAGAACGACCTTCTAAGCACATTGACAGCTTATCATTTCTCGTACGCTATGACCCTTGGAATCGCTGGATGGCGGGGAGTGGGACGGGTTAGAGATGCAAGGTAGGTAAGTAAAGATACGTCGGGTTATGGCAGCTATATCTCAGAATGGTGTGGAATCTAAAGGTAACTAGGCTTAGGGGAGATTTGTCCAATAGAAGTAAGGACTAGGTGTTTTAGCAGCACTAGTTTATGCATAATAGCTAGGTAAGAAAGCACAGTATTCGAGGGTAAGTAACTAGAACTAATAGAAGAGATGGGATAGTGATATTCCTTTAACCGAGCAAGAAAGAGATGGGATAGCTGATATGAACTGCAAAAGATGGCCCTCATCTTTAGCGTGGATAGGAATAGCTAATCTAATAAGCAAGCACCGGTCAAGTAGAAGCAGAAGCAAGGTAGGTAAAAGATAAGTCACGGATAGAAAAGAAAAGCACTAGTATAATAGGCGGATCGAACTCAAAGCAAGGCATTCAAGTCCAAGAAATTGAGAGCGCGGTGACTACCTGACGAACCCGAAGTTGACTAAAAAGAAGGGGCAATTGTCAATGTCTCACCTCAGGAGCAGAAAGCATACTATGGTGGAAGATCCCATTGAGTTCATTATTGAAGATCTGACCGTCGCTACGAGACTTCAGTTCTAAAATGGACGAGGCTCTACCTAATTGCTAGAAAGTAAGAAAGTATGGGGTCCAAATTGGATAAAGAAGCACTACGCTTTGCAAGGGCGCCAACCACTAGGTTGTAACGACCAGAACAAGATTCAGTTTGTGTTAAGTCCATGGGGCATGGGTATCCTCCTGACTAAAACGATTCAAATCCGTAAGTTCCGCCCTAAGGTGACCAATCTTTTTGATTCTTTCTCAACTGCCTAGTATGTTGTTTCAAGAACACTGGACTGTAACTCTCTTGGCGAGAGAAGAGGAGGACTTATAAGCAGCTTTCCTCCCCAACCACATTAAGCATTTTGATTCCCTTTTAGATTCTAGTGAACGAGAAAGTTTTTGTGACCCTAGGTCTAATTACGAAGCTTCAGCGGTGAATTCACGAGCCCAATGAGTTGGTAAACGGGATTCGCTTTCAGATTGATCCCCAGTTGAAGGAGGGTCAGAACCCAGAGATAAGAGTTGTTGTAGATAGAGGGATGAGCCTGTCGAATAACAAGAATCAGTCCTCGCATTTCTACTATGAAAGGGAATAAGACTGCTCCTTTGCAGCTTCTCTAACACTTTGTTCTGGTTGATTCACATATCTTTTTTATTTCTAATTAGGAAGACTCTGTCGATGACCGGTAGTTAGACCCATAACTTTCCTTTAGTACCCTTCTTTTTAAGACATGCTGTGACACAAGGGCGGGCTTAGGTGTCTCTGAGGACAAGATATGCGACAGCTTCAAAATGATGTATTGAAGGAAAAAAGCCACAAAGTGGGAACAGCCATCTCAAAAGAAGTAAGTTCTTGATCATTTCCATGGGAATGTGATTTTTGCGGTTACGAACTTGAACTTGGCAGTAGCCACGAACTTTTACTACTATTATACGCGTTTTCTAAAGAGCAACATGATACTTTCTGGCTAGAAAGATGTTTCAGTTCGCCAGGTTGTCTCTTGCCTGCTCATGGATTCAGCAGACAGTTCAAAAGGTTGCAGACCAGGATAGCCTCAGATCAAAACCTAAATGTGCCAGGATCATAGAAGCAAGGGCAATAAGTATGAATGAATTTGAGCTGTTGCTAATAACTCTGCCACCTGAATACTTGATTCATTAAGGTCGTCACCCTCCGGAAGTCTCTATCGTTTTCTTTGTTTGTCTGTTAAGCTTCACAGGGCCTAAATCAAACTCCAATCGCTGCTACCACTCACGACGACACCGAGATCTTCGACTTAGCTCCCACAGGTCATCCACCCGGGGCGGAAGATAACGAAAGGGAGACAAAGTCCTAACTAAATCAACACACAATAACCTCAACCTTCTACCCATTCCATCCATCATATCAGTCGAGTCGAGGAGATTCGTTCTTATCTATAGATAAGGCAAGAGAGAACTTATGACCTCGCGGATGGAGAGGGATTCGAACCCCCGGTATTCCTATCAATACTTCGGTTTTCAAGACCGACTCTTTCAACCGCTCAGACATCCATCCCTGCGCTCGCCCGCCCTATCTATCTGCGCGCTTGCAGGTAGGGGCAACTCTATGTGATTTGCTACGCTTGCTTGCGCCCCACCCCGTAAGCTGACTCTATTGCCTAGCGGTTAGCGACACTTTTCCGGTAGTACGAATCGCTACGCTTCGCTTCTTTCTATATGATAATATGCACCGTCGGTTGCTGCGCTCCCTGCGGGTAATAGCAAGAGAGTGAAGAACGAACGATCCTCAAAAAAGTCAGCAGTGAATGAGTCCGACTCGAGTTCGTGAGTCAAAGGCGTGGCAAGAGAGCGAGTTCGACTCGCGAACGATCCGCAAGTGAAGGACCGATCCTTTAACGCCAGTACTGTTGCGAGACTGGTACTTGGCGGCTCACGAGCAACATATAGACTAAGGTTGCCCATCACTCCCTCGCTCCTTTTTGAAGGCCCACCGCTCCCCCTTTCTTTAAGTATCTATCCCGGCTTGCATTTTGGGGCGAGTACTACAGTTCCTCCATAATCACACAGAACGCCCCAGCTTCGCAGAGCTGCTCTCTCCCCAGTCCACAGCAAGGTGTGGAATCTGGATCTACTATGTGTTCTGACTCTATTGGATCAAGTCAGATACTAAGCCTTCTACTACTACTTAGGAGAGAAAATGCTATATTTCAGAGATTGGACTCTATTACTGTGTTTTTTCAGGGCTGTCCCCTAAAAGGTTCCCTGGATCCATTCTGACCTAAATGGATGAATGAAGAAGGGGGCGAGCAGATACGACGGCCACACACACTTCTTTTTAGCCGAATAAAGCCGGATCTACTACACGGCTAGGATCAGAGAAAGATTGAGAAAGCAAGATCAAACCTACTCTACTGTCGATTCAAAAGGTAAACAGCCCTCGAAGACTTTATCAATGAATGGATCAAAGAAGGAGGCTCTATATAAGTCATCGTATATAAGGGAAGAAGCCCGCCCCTGATCGAAGAATGAAGAAGCTAGCCCGGGTAGACTTTAAGAGCTCTTGCTCTGCCTATCCGTCTCGCTCCGTCTTGGAGGTCATAGAAAGATACGAAGGGCCTACTCTTTTCATTAAAGCCCTACTCTTAATAATAGTGAAAGCCCCCTTCTCTTACCTACTTTGACTCATATCTTCGGTATACCTCAATACAAGACAAGCACTGGAAAGGATATTCAATAAAAACCGGGCTATCGCCCTATCTAAGCGGGTTTCCCCTCTCCTCTACGGGAGTCCTCTTTTCATTTCTGTTCCTGTGTCTATCGCTATCGCCCTATTCTCTCTCAATTAAATGAGGGGGAGTACCTTTTCTTTAGCTTCCAACATGAAAGATTGACCCCCTAAAGTGCCAGATATGCAAGTTTGATGAAGGACTACTTACTTAGCTTAGCTAAATACTAAAAAAAAAGTGGACTTCAGGAACTGACCTAAGAATAGCTCTCTCTCTAATACTCTTGCAAAGAATTGGATAAGTGGAAAAATGCTAAAATGCCTTTCATTTCTCTTATAGGGTCTTTCTTTGTCCTACTTATAGTATCTTTCCTCCAGCCTATCGAAACTCGTGTTTTTATTAACCAACAACACATGCACTTTGTTAGAACTAAAGAAAAGGTTATTCAATCCACTAGTGCAACTGAAGTGAAGGAATTATCTATTCTGAACCTCCACAAGAAAGAGCTCATAACCACTGCTTTTGAACAGCTCTCCTCAACTGAAGGCTCACTACTGTTACTATCAGTCTAGTCTCTCGAGGGCACTCTTTCGATCTCGAACAAACTGACTTCTTTTGCCGGAAGAGAGATATTCAGAAAACCCGATTTCCAGTCCTGTCTTAAGAACCCGACTCCAAAGAAAGAAAAAATAAAAGCGGACTAAAAGAGAACAACAAAAGAGAGATCACTTTCGACGATTGAACAACACTTTTATATCCAGATTGGAACTGGACTTGAACCTTCATATCCAGATTTCACTCCACTTTCACTTTCATATCAGGAACGTCGACTTGCACTTTCAATAGTGAATTATTCATTCAATAGTATTCACATAGGCCAAGAAAGACGAATAAGACCTTTCACTCCCTATTTCACGTATAATCGAGAGACTCAGAATATCAGTGCCTTGGGTAAATGCCTACCAAAGGGAGAAGATTACCGAACTTTTTTCTGTCCTCTTCGCTTCCTAAAATATTTAGGGAAAAGGCCTAGTCGGCCACCGCTTGCTAACAACGGAAGCCATCGTCAATGAAAGGGTCCTCGCGTGGGACAAACGTATCTATAATTTTTGATGTTCCATACTTGTTTAGTATCTATTTTGCTTTGCTTTGTCAACACTTTGAGGTATTTTTTATATGATTTCTAGAACTAACCTATTAACAAGATGCCACAGTGCCAGTTGCTTGTTTTCTTCTGTTTTGGTTGCAGAAAAGCCAGAAAATGAATATTCTCGGAATTGGACCGGATGAAAGCCAAAGTCGATATTTTATCGGAAGACTCACGGAGCCAGAAAACGAAACGGAGAGGGGCCAGGGGCCAGCCACACCATAGGGTGGCGCGGGTCCCCCTGGCCACGCCACCAAGTGGTGTGGGCCCCTCCGGCCTCCACCGCCTTGCCCTTTCGCCTATAAGAAGCCTCTGATGCAGAAACCCTAAATAGAACAGCCTCCAGCCACGAAAAGTTCTGCAGCGCCGCCACCACCAAAGGAGAGAGATTTGTGGGACAAAAAGTCTCTATTCTGGCACCCTGCCGGGACGGGGAAGTGCCCCCGGAGCCATCTCCATCGATCTCCACCACCATCTCCATCGTTGTTGCTGATTCCCATGATGATGAGGGAGTAGATCTTCCTCGAGGCTAAGGGTTCTACCGGTAGCTATGTGTTCATCTCTCTCTATGCATGATCATATTGTGATCATGAGCTTTGTAATCAAGTAGATCTACCTTGCTACTCAAGTGCTTTATCAGATCGCTGCTCTCCCTATGTGTGTGAAAGTGAGAGCGTGCACACCATGGTGGCACTTAGGCTAGAGATTACAAATACTTGTTATGAGTTATATTTGGAGTTGGATATCTCTATGAAATTGTGGTGTTTGTTGGAACCATCTAGAGCTCAAGGTGACAGTGTGGGGTTATCTAGATGGGGAATGCGAACTTTGAGGAGTGCTATTATAGCCCTACCATGGATTAGAGTGTCCAACCAGAGAGTAGTTCAGCGTAGTATCATAAAGAGATGATATTTATATGAGAGTGTTCACTAGTGAAAGTATGATCCCTAGGCCTTGTTTCTAAGCACTGAAACACCGTTTCCAATTAGATCGGTTACATGTTTGCTTGCTTCCATCTTTATTTAAGTTTGCCTTTAGTCTCTTCCCACGTCAACCACACGCCAACAAGTATTTTCTGGCACCATTACCACTTATAGTTATCTATACCACTTGTATTTTACTATCTCTTTGCCGAACTAGTGCACCTATACACCTGAAAAGTGTATTGGGTGTGTTGGGGACACAAGAGACTTCTTGTATCTTGATTGCAGGGTTGCTTGAGGGGGATACCTTTGACCACTTCCTCCTTGAGTTCGATAAACCTTGGGTGATCCACTTAAGGGAAAACTTGCTGCTGTTCTACAAACCTCTGCACTTGGAGGCCCAACAACTGTCTACAAGAATAGAAGTGCGTAGACATCAAACTGCATAACATATCCACGGAGCGGCGCCCATGGAAACGCTCTGGATGTCGCCGCCTTCATTATCTTTTGCCAACCCGTCGTCGGCATGTAGATTGATGCGCGGGCTCTCGCACACCAGCCACCGACACCACCGCGGTGCCAAGTAGCACCACCTCCCTGTGCGCTAGCCGCTCCACCTTGATGGCTCGTGTATTAACAAGCTCGTTGGGGAACCCCAAGAGGAAGGTATGATGAGCACAGCAGCAAGTTTCCCTCAGTTATGAAACCAAGGTTTAATCGAACCAGTAGGAGCAAGGAAACACCCCAAAAGTGTTGCTAGCTGAGTCTTGGCAGGCGCACTACCGGTGCTAGTAGCAACATGGACACCTACGCAACACAACCACAGAACTATGTCCCCAACTTGCGATGAGGTTGTCAATCTCACTGTGTTTTGCTGAAAACAAAGGATTAAATGTATCGAATGGAAGGAAGTAATAGTTTGCAGAAAGTAAACACAAAGTAGTAAACAGTTTATAGATTGTATGTAAAAGAAAAGGACCAGGATCCATAGTTCACTAGAGGTGGCTCTCCTTAAGATAGATAACATGCTGGGTGAACAAATTACAACGGGGCAATTGACAAACACCGAGAAAGCAATACATGCATATACTAATCATCTTGACTCCTTTGAGACTTGATTGGGCATTACAACATTATACATAGACCGCCATCCAACTGCATGTATGACTAATAATCCACCTTCAGGTTATCATCCGAACCCCCTCCAGTATTAAGTTGCAAGCAACAGATTATTGCTTTATGAACTACGTGTAATGTAAACAATACGATTGTTCTATGAACAAAGGATTGTTGTTTTCTCCCTAGTAGCAACAGCACATCTAGTACCTTAGAGATTTCTGTCACTTCCCCAGATTACCAGAGGCATGAAACCACTATCGAGCATAAATACTAACTCTTGGAGTTGCTAGCATCTACTTGGCCAAGATAGCTACTAACAACGGAAAGCATGCAAGATCACAAATAAAAAAGACATGATAGAATCAATAATCAATCTGAAATACCATCTCAATATCCATCGGATCCCCGCAAACACAACATGCAGAATTACAAATAGATGATCTTGATCATGAATGGAGCTCACAAGATCTAAACATGAAAGCACAAAGGAGGAGAACCAGCCATCTAGCTACTACATGGATCCGTAGTCCAAGGATGAACTACTCACGAGTCACACCGGAGGCTTGCATGGTGATGAAGAAGGCCTCCAGGGTGAATTCCCCTCTCTGGCAGGGTGCCGGGAAGAGCTTTAGATCCCTCCTGATCTAGGGATGGAGATGACGACGGCTAGAGACTCTTTCGTGGATTTTTGATCGGATACTTAGGGTTTTCGTCCCGAGGGCAATATATAGGCGGAAGGAGAGGCCGAGGGGGTGCTGGGGTTGGCCAGACCACCCCCTGGCGCGGGCCAGGCCTGGCCACACGGCTAGGTGGTGTGGCCGGCCCCCAGCCCTTCTCCGTCTCGTATTCTGGCATCTGATGACTTCCGGAAAAATAGGCACTTTGGCTTTTGTCCCGTCCAATTCCAAGAATATTCATTTTCTGACTTTCCTGGAACCAAAAACAGCAGAAAACAGGCAGCTAGCACTGTGGCTCTTGTTAATAGGTTAGTCCAAGAAATCATATGAAAATTACTCCAAAGTGTGGACAAAACACGAGAAAGTGGGTAAAACCAAGCATGGAACATCAAAAATTATAGATACATTTGCAATGTATCAACATCCCCAAGATTAACTCCTGCTCGTCCTCGAGTAGGTAAGTGATAAGAAAAAACAATAATTTTTGAGGTGACATGCATCATCAAAGATTTGATCAAAGTATTTGTAAAACATTCAAAGCTGGGATCATAGTTCTTCAATCATAGCATGAAAGACAAAGTTCTAGCAATAAGACAAAGAAACTATGATACAACATGAAAGGGCACAAACAAAAGATACATGAATAACAATGCTTTGCAAGACGTTTGTTTGTTTCACATAAAGAAAACATAGCATAATAGCATTCAGCTTGTCCCTCATAGAGTAGCAAATATAAATGCATAGGACACCTTCAAAGTTCATAAGAGTGACTAGATACAAATAGTTTAAAACAAGCAATATCAAGTTATGCATCAATCAACTAGTCTTGGGACAATGCACATAGAACTAAGAATGGCCACTATGCTCTCAAAGTAGGTGCATAAAGGTAGAAGGTGGAGACTCAATATAATGGTGGAAGAAAGGCCTTCATAAAAGAAGTAGGGATTCAAGGCTCATAAAGAGCTTCCAAAAATTATGGTACTTATAGCTTTCATCTCTCATTGGCCCTATCATAAGCATCTTGAAGGTGATTAAGGTTAAAGTGACACAACTAAGAGGATATGCTTGACAAGTTATAAACCGAAATCTCATGCCCCTTACTTACGAAGACCGAACCTCATGCTACTCAACTTTAGTCACAAGTAAGCTCTTGTCATTGTAAGTACATGTGTATCATAAAGAACCGTCAACGGGGTACCCCTTGCACATGATACAGGAGCTATCCCATAATCAAAATGACAAGGCAAGCAGACAATGAGCATCTCAGCCATCTTTTTATTTGCTATTTGCATAGATTTTTATTGAGGATGCTTCATAGAGTGCTCATTATGGTGATGCTACAAGTTTCCACCATGATTAGGCATGGCTTAGGCTAGCGGCCCAGGCGTTTCTCTAACACACATACAAACTCCATGATCTTATAAGTTCCACTTTTATTTCACACCGTCGGGATCCGTAAGTAAAAGAACATGATATCAACGGGGTACAAAGTACAAGTGCAATGTTGAAACTGTTCCCCATGATACATGGTTCTGCTAATTTCAACTTATAAAGCGCAAGCATATACGCAACAAAGAAGGACCCAATGGTTCAAGTTTATTAGATGCAAAAAAAGTAAAGTGTGCCATCAAGTTCGTGAGAGCTTTAATCACTAGTTTTCTCATAACAAGTTTAATTTGGAAGGTAAACAAAAGCATGAATATACTTGGAATAGCATAAGCTAGTACGTAGGTATGGTGGACTCTTTAGAATAACTTGGTTTAGTGAGTTGGATGCATGAGTGGAACTCATACTTGGTTGTGGATGCTAGCAAAAGACTAGGAGTGACAAACTAAGAGAGCAATAATGGCCATAATCATGCAGAGGGACAAAATATCATTGATCAAAGCATAAAGTGATACTACAAGTTAAAAACCAAAGGATCATAAAGGCTATGGTGACTTGAGATAGTCATAACATGGTATGAGCATGTGCCAAGTCAACCCAAATAAAGCATCAAAGGAGAATACCACTATATTTTGCTTTAATATGCTAAAACAACCCATGATTCATCCAAGTCACATTAAGCAATCTCAATTGTTTATAACAAGTCATGCTACAGCAAAGAATACTAAGCATAAAGCCAAAACAATATCAAGCATGGCATGACAAAGCATCGGCCACAGTCAAAAACGAGCTCTTTTTACCACATAAGCGTGAACTTTCCTACTCTTTTCCAAACCAAACCAAACTATTTGCAAACCAATGTATGAAAGAGGGGGTCCAACCAATTTATTCACAAACTAAGCAAACCAAGCCAACGAAAAACCAAAACAAAAACGAAAAAGAAGACGCTCCAAGAACAACACAATTGTGCATGAAACAATAAAAATGAAGCGTTTGGAAGAAACCTGGGATTTTTATTGATGAAGAAGGGGATGCCTTGGGCATCCCAAGCTTTGAAGCTTGTACTTGTTCGATATTTCTTGGGGTGACACGCGTGGCATCCCTAAGCTTGAGCTTTAGTCCATCCTTCATCTCATTACTCATTCCTTCCATACACCTAAATTTTTTCCTTCATACAAAACTTCACACAATCTTTATTAGCAACATTAGTGCACTTAAGATAAATAAGTCTTAATGTTCAGTTATAACACTAAATAAACTTCCATTAGAACACTAGCTACTGTAGCACTTCCCTCAAAAAGCTCAATTCCCCAAAAAACTCAACAAGAAGCAAATGCAGAAAATGACAGAAATCTGTTAAAACAGACCAATAGGTAAAGACAAAAATTTTCGAAGATCTTCCATTGCTCAAATCAAAAAGTGTTGAACTAATGAAAGTTAGATAACAACCTGGGGCAGAAGCAAAAAAATTCACGCCTCAAAAAGACGTTCATAGATTTTACACGAATTTTTATGGTGAAGCACAGAAATCTGTTTCGGGATAGCAACTTTCCCAATCATTACTTCTCTCTCATTAGAGGTTACTCTTGGCACAAAAAGCAAATAAAAAGGATAAGGAGTGGTTATTACAGAGGTAATAACTTCCAAGACTCATCTATAACTTTTGGGTTATCTCCCAATAAGTATTTTTCTTTAGCGCCTTTAAGTTAAGCATAAGAAGCAAGAAAAAGAATCAAGTGTTCTTAAATAAAGAAGCATTAAGACCAAATTTTGTTTTCATAGGAGAAGCAAAAGAAATCTTCTCTCTCTTCTTAGGGAAGTGTTCTATACCTTTCTTGAGTGGGAGTTGATATTTAATGGTGCCTTCTTTCATATCAATAATGGCACCAACAGTTCTAAGAAAAGGTCTTCCCAAAGTAATAGGACAAGAAGCATTGCATTCAACATCCAAAACATAGAAATCAACGGGGACATAGGCATTGTTAACCATAATAAGAACATCATTAATACTTCCCATGAGTTTCTTTTTAGCATTATCATCAAGTGGGACATTCAAATAACAATCTTCAAGTGGAGGCAAATCAAGCATATCATAAATCCTTCTAGGCATAATAGAAACACTACTATCAAGATCACATAAAGCTTTGAAATCAAAAACAGGCAGCTGGCACTAGCACTGTGGCTCTTGTTAATAGGTTAGTCCAAGAAATCATATGAAAAGTACTCCAAAGTGTGGACAAAACACAAGAAAGTGGATAAAACCAAGCATGGAACATCAAAAATTATAGATACATTTGCAATGTATCACACCTTTCCCGCCTCTTCCATCATGCGCTGCTCCACAAGCAATGCTCCCAAGCAAGAACGCGACACCGATGCGCTACCATCGCCCGACCCGGAGGTCTTAAGGTTTCCCTCGAAGTAGATCGAGGGGGGTCACGAGCGCTGCGTTGACGATGCGTTCAACAAGGAAGCGACACAGACGTGCCGCCATTGCCCGCCATGATCGGAGTCGAGCTCGGTTTTCACCGGCAGCACCACCACCCCAACTCGTCGCTGGGACTAGATGTGGAACAAACAACAACCAGTCCTGGCCGACCACCTCCGGCGAAGAAGGAGGCCGCCGCCACCATGCCCAGGGCCGCTGTCCTAGGCGTCCTCATGCCGTAGAAGTAATCCAGGTGCGCCAATGTCGTCGTCGGAGATGATGCAATGGGCAGCAGATCGGGATCGAGGACCATCCGAGCCCATCGGACCCATCAACCGCCGCCACCCACCGATCTCTAGCCGCCGCCACGCAGGGACGTCCCCGGCTGCTACTACTCCGCCATATCGTTGTTGATCAACCGGGACAGGATCGCCGCCGCCTCGATTTGAATTCAGGCAAGGAGATCTGCCGCCGCCACCGCGACACCAAGGCTTTGCCCGGCGACGCCCTCGGTGGCGGCGGCGGGAGGAAGGGAGGGAGGGGGTCTGTGGGCAGCCAGCAGCGGCGCCTCGGTGCGGCCCGGCTCGGCCGCACGGGAGCGGCAGCGGGAGGGAGGGAGGGACTGACACCGAACAAACTCCAAACCATTTGATATTGGCTGGCCTTAAACACCAAGCAGTTAATGGTCATTGTCAAATTAAAATTCTTGACCATCAGACTAAATGCTATCCTACATTGCAACGACTTGGTAACCAACTAAGTTAATGATATGATTGAACGTATGTACTCCTAGAAGAGAGACACAGACCTCAAACACTCGCTCCTATCTCGAAGAATTGACTGGCAATTCCAGTTGGGGCCGATCGATCCATATATGCATATGCATGCAGGGACGCTCAAGAAAGTAACAATAATGGAAGACTCCGGGGGGTGTAGCCCACGAAGTCATCCCCCGCTCACGATCAGCATCTCAAAAGCACCAAGAAAATCTGGCGGTGGCGCCAATGCTTGGCCGGTGGTCGCTGAGGAGCCGGTGAGCCCTACGGCGAGGCTCATGGATGGCATCTACATCGTCGTCACCATGGGGTTCGGCGTGCCGCTAAACCTCCCGGCGTTCCGCGCCGGCATTGGGTCCCAGCTTGCCCGACACCCCCATTTCCAAAGTATTCAGGTAATTAAAAATGACAGGCCACATTGGGTCCTTGCGCCGGCGCTGAACTTGGACGACCACATCATCGTCGTCCCTACCTTGCCGGACGCGGCGTCGGCCGACCCGGACAGGGCCGTGGAGGACTACGCCGCGTCCCTGTCCACGGCGCCCATGGACCGCTCCAGGCCGCTCTGGGAATTCCACTTCCTCGACTTCCCGACCTCCGAGGCGACGTCCACCGCGGTGCTCCGCGTGCACCACTCCCTGGCCGACGGCATGTCGCTGCTCACCCTCCTCATGGCATCCACGCGCAGCGCCGCCGACCCTTCTAGGCTCCCGGCCATGCCGGCGCCGCCGGCGCGCTCCGGCAACATCTATGCGCGCCCGCGTCCGTCGAGGTCCCAGGGCGGGCTGGCGTTCGCCGCGTGGATCTGGTCGTTCGTCGTGCTCGCGTGGCACACCGTCGTGGACGTCACGCTCTTCCTCGCGATAATCATGTTCGCCAGGGATCCACACACGCTGTTCATGCGTGCCGACAGCGGTGGCGGCGACTTCCCCCAACGCAAGCGCTTCGTCAATCGGAGCCTTAAGCTTGACGACGTCAAGTTCCTCAAAGAGGCCATGAACTGCGTACGTACACGAGATTCTTGTATTTCCTCAAACTTCCTAAACAAATTATTATTTTTTGAGAGCAAACAAAATATTTGCAGTATGAGCTATGAGGACGAGAACAATCTGTAATACAGTACATAAAACTTAATTAAGCCTACATGAGTTTTTTTTTTTTGGAAACTTACATTACATGAGATTCTTGTATATGTTCGTGTTCGTATGCAGACAGTTAATGACGTGATAGTGGGTGTGACTTCTGCCGCTCTCTCACGATATTACTTTCGCAGGTCGGGTAAGTATAGGAGGCACAAACCATGCATATTCATACTGACTAAGCTTTGTCGTCTAGATACGGTTTTAGTGTATAGATACATTTGTATCGTGCGACAAAGTTGAGTCAGTTAATTTGGGACAGAGTATATGATATATATTGCACAATCTTTATTATGCATATTTAATTTTTGTTAGGTGACACTAAGACACGAAGAATATGTTTGCGATCGGTCCTCCTTGTCAACGTAAGGCCACCTACTAGCTTACAGGTAACACAACCTTTTCCTTTCCTCCAAAAAACACGTATATTGCAAAAAATAATGTTATTTTCAGAAAAGTTCCTACATATCATTACTTGTTGCTTTTTATTCCATTCAACTGTTTTTATAACAAAATAAAAAATGAAATGGTGTGTTTTTACGATTGTAAGCAGGCATATGTTGATATGATAGAATCTGGTAACAGTAACGGGGTGAAATGGGGGAACCAACTTGGCTACATCATCCTTCCATTTCATATAGCTACCTACGAGGATCCACTCGAATATGTCCGCGAGGCTAAAAAGGTAGTGGACAGGAAGAAGAGATCCCTAGAAGTGGTCTTCACACGTATGATTGGTGAAGTTATCTTGAAAACTCTTGGCATAAAGGTATATTAACATGTTAGACCATCACTTGCGCTTGATAATTTTTCTGTTTCTAAGATTAACCTTAAGATTTAGTCTCTATATTTATGGATTTACATCCGAGCAGGCAGCAGGTGTTATATTCCATCGTATGCTAGTGCACACCACCATAGCATTTTCAAGCATGATTGGTCCCGCTGAACAAGTAGAATTCTATGGGCACCCAGTTGTCTCCATTGCGCCTAGCGTCTACGGCCCACCAGAGGTAAGTTACACAGGCCAGCAAAAATCCAAGAAATTGTGCAAGCTTTCGAAAACAAACTCTAATAATTAAGTATATACCTTGGTATTATCTGTGTATAGTACGTTAGTTATTTTAATGTAAATTTGCTTTTCTTCTATCTATAGGCTCTCACGGTGCACTACCAGAGTTACAATAACACCATCAAGGTAATTCTAGGGGTTGATGAAGAACACTTTCCAGATCATGGTCAACTTTTAGACGACTTCACTGAATCCCTCCGGATCATCAAGGATTGTGCTTCCAGCAAGTAATGACAATCAATAAGGCGAAGGAATCGGTCAACTGGATGATAGGTGAGTGGTTACTGAGCCAAGGCATACACATCACTACTCCTTTTTTGCCATAATATGGTGCATATAAGTTCTTTGAAAAGTCTACCCGCAAAGATAGGTTCTTTGAAAAGTCAAACATTATCAACTTTGACTAAGTTTAGTGAGAAATTATCTACATCTATAATGACAAATATATACCATATGAAAATATATATTACGGTGAATCTAATGGTTTTGATTTGTTATTCTAGATGGTGATATTTTTTCCTACATGCTTGGTCAAACATGATGATGTTTGACTTTTGCAAAATCTTATAGTCACTACATTTTGGTAAGGTGGGAGTACTTAATACGTGTATTATTGTGGTATGTAATACTACCCCCACTGATGTAAAATAAGTGTCACGGTTTTAGTTCAATTTTGCACTAAAACTACGACACTTATTTTGGAAGGAGGGAGTACTATGTAAGTATGTATGGTAGTATTTCATTACTGGAAAACCTACGTGGCAATGCTTGTGGATCAAATTCAGTCCAATCCAACGAGGTGCTCTACGTGGGTCAAGCCCAACAATTTCAGTTTTTTATTTTACAAATTTGGTATTTACGGTGCAGTTATTTAGTAGGCCAAGTCCAAAATTTTAGCCAATATATTTTTCGACAGTGGCATTTTTTCCCAACATTTTTTGTCCATTTTCAATTTTTCAAAAGCTAGTCCCACTAGTCAGATGAAATCTGACCCCAGCTATCATGGGTCCCGTTTGTCCATTTTTGGGACGTGGCCATTTTAGAGCTCAGTTAGCATCTGTTTCATCTCTAACGGAGGGTTGGGTGGCTGGAGGAGATGGAGAAGGGGCTCGTGGCTGGCAGGTCGCGATCGAGGAAATGGTCGCCGCGTTGAAGGCCGAGAAGTCATTTTCTCTGCCGCTCAGAAGGAACATCGAGTTTGCCACGTGGTCCTCCTTACTCGGGAAACAGAGCATTTGGTCTGCCACCCTCTTGAAATACTTTATCTGTGTCCGCGTAGTCAACGAATCGTCATCAAATGGTTTTTTTTATTTTGTAAGCATGTTACGTTTTGTTGTATTTCAAGAGCTTGATTTAATTTTGTAAGTGCATATATAATTACCGTAGTGTCGAGGATACCAGATCCACCTAAAGCGTGGTTGGCACCGATCTGGCAGAACCCGACTAGTAGTTTTGCTACTTAGTTGTGACCCAAATCGAGACATCGATCCCTTGTTGAAATGGTACTACTATCTTTAGTTGCCTCGAACAATCAACTTTAAATCATGTTTATCTTTATAGTAAGGACCAGAATCGTAACCAATTGATGCATAAGTAGATAATCTTAGAATGGTTTTAAACATTTGCAATATCGACCGACATTACAGTACCGGCAGGTTAATGATACAACATGGCGATAAATAGAGAGCGGATGCAAAATTTTGTGCTCGTCATTTTGATATATTAAAGATTTTTTTTCCGATATCGTATGCAAAAGTTATGGCCGTTTTACCGTCGATGACCTTATTTGCAGAGGAGTCAAAATTTATGTTTGTTAATTTTGCTACAAACTAGACCATATTACCTACCTGCATGTTAAAGGATTTTAAAATTTGAAATGTTTTTCATTTTCTTTTAATTTTTGCAAGATAAAAAAGGAGATCCAAGGGGGAGGGTGTGAGCAGAATTTTTGAGAACTTATCTATGGTGTACCAAAACACAATCTATCACTCATAGTGAGGTGCCATCTATATATGACATATATGGATGGTGCCTGACTTATCTGTGGCGCATGTGTCTGCGGTGCGCCATAGATAACCCAACTATCTGTGGTGCATGGCCTTTACATGCGCCACGAATATGTCAGGAGCCATCCATAAGTGGAATATATGGATGCCCTAGCACTATCTGTGGAGCACCGTGCGCCACTGATTGTAGGGTTATCTGTGGCTCATGTACCCTATGTGCGCCACGGGTATTTACCTATGTCGCATGCAACTGCCTGTGCGCCACTGGGTATCAATCCCATGGATAAGGAGTTTCCTAGTAATGCGAAGTTGAGTGGCAATCAGACATCCCGGCTCACTGCAGGAGATCCGCAGCATACTGACGTTGAGACAGAAAGAGACCATTCGGCGAACGGCTAACAACAATCCCAAGAAAGAAATGAAGATCACCTAGGTCAGCCATAGTGAACTCACTATGCAATATGTCCAATAGGCGTTGAAGAATCCTAGATGTAGAAGCCATGATAATCATGTCATCGACATAGAGAAGGAGATAGGCCACATTAGTACCCCACCGAAGAAGGAATAGAGATGTGTCCACGATATAGGCAACAAATCCAAGAAGGCAAGATAGGTAGCAAACCGTTGGTACCAGGCACATGGAGGTTTCTTAAAACCATAGAGAGACTTGTGGAGATGGCAGACATAATCCAAATGACTGGCATCAACAAAACCAGGCAGCTGTTGAAGTAGACAACCTCGTCAAGTGTGCCATTGAGGAAAGTATTCTTGACATGAAGCTGACAAATGGGCCAAGAACTGGAGACGGTGATGGTGAGGACCAGTCGTATGGTCGCGGGCTTGACAACAGGACGGAACGTCTCGTTGTAGTCGATGCCAGGACGCTGATAGTAGCCACGAACAACCCAGTGGGCCTTGTGGTGGGCGAGACACCCATCCGAGTGGAATTTATGGCGATAAACCCACTTGCCAGTGAGAATGTTAGCGCGAGGAAGGAGAACAAGCGACCAGGTATTGTTGTTGTCGAGGAGGTCCTGGTGCTCGCCATCCATGGACTCCTAAAACATGGTCGGCATAGGAGGCACGATGGAGTCCACCGCGAAGAGATCCAGCCGATTAGGTGCGCGGAGGACCCGACCAGTACGGGACATGCATGGAGAAGGGCCCGGAGACGTGTCCACGCGTCGAGCAGGTCGTCCACATGGAGGGACGGGTGGCGTGGCAGGCTCCTCTACCGTGGCAAAGGTTTGGTCCATGGCAGCCTGCCATGGCTCCACAGCAACCGAATTTCATGTCGTGACAGGGGATGGTGGCGGCGTGCAGACAGTGGCAGTACGCGGCAGGGTCGGGTCCCTTGATGGTTAGTGAAGAGGAAGTCCATCCGGCATAGTGATTGTGGCGAGTAGGCAACATGTGGCACAGCACGCTGAAAAGGAAAAATAATCTCGTTGAAAATGACATGACGCGAGATTAGAACCTTGCCAGAAGATGGGTCATAACATCTATAACCACGATGATTGGATGGATAACCGAGAAACATGCATGGGACAGACCGGGGACTGAGTTTTTATGGTGCGGTAGATGTCCGCAAATCATAGTATATCAAATCAAAGATGGCACTAGATGTTGAGGTAGATAAACTAAATGGCAGCTGAACGTGCTTACTAAGATGACAAGCGTGGCAAACAGAGGAACGACGGACTTTATTACATTTTATTGAAGATAAACTCTGAAGTGCTAACATAGCGTCTTGACTAGGATGATCGATACGTTGGTTCCACATATCAGCGGCGACGGAGGCAAGCATGGCGGTGGAGGTGCCAGAAAAAGTGTAGAGATCCCTGTCACTATTGCAATGCAAGGATAACGCGATGGGTCTTCAGATCCTTCACAGAGAAACCAAAGGCGTCAAACTAAACAGAACAGAAATTACCACGAGTGAACTTGCGAATAGAGAGCAAATTTCGGCTTAAATGAGGAACTAGAAGAACGTGGTTGAGTTTGAAAATGTGACTAGAGGGTGAACGAAAAACCGTGTGACCCGACAGGGAGATATGCATGGCATGGCCGTTTCCAACGGTGAAAAGGTGTGAGGAGAGAGGAGTTGGAGAGGACAAGTTACCATCACTGTCGGTCATGTGAGAGGTGGCACCGGAGTCCATGACCCACCCCCTTGTAGACCGAGCTTGTTGAGGCCGGCGATAAGCATGACGTTGTCCCATGAAGGCGCGGTCTGATACAGGGGCATGGCGACTATGTTGTAGGCTTGAGGACAAGGTTAGAGGATGCCTATGCCGTGCGGGGCAGCGCGCATGGCGCACGCCAATGTCCCTGGGGTGGAGAGAAGCATGACCAAGGGCCAACAGGGGTAGGAGGCGCGGCCTGAGGTGCACTAGAAGGACTACCGTGACCGCCCGTCTTGGCTGCTTCGTCCTCCAAGTGGGCTTGGCGGCGGGATCGCCACGGCATCCATCACCGGTGCAGGTGGGAGCTGGAGGACGATCCTGGGCGACGAGGGCGATGGATGCTGTGTTGGAAGCTGCATTGGCCTGCTGCATCTCTTCCATCAGCAGCATTCTCCGAACACGGAGGGAGGAAGGCAGGGGATCCATCATGGATATGATGGCGGAGACGGAGGCGATCCGTGGTCCGAGGATGCGCAGGGTGTTGAGGACGAGGGCGTGGGCAGAGACGTGTGAGTCGTTGTCCGCGAGGGCATCGGCAAGGTATGATATCCCACAAGTATAGGGGGTCATGTGTAGCCTTTTCGATAAGTAAGAGTGTCGAACCCAACGAGGAGCTAAAGGTAGGATAAATGGTCTCTCAAGTTCTATCAACCACTGATACAACTCTACGCACACTAAACGTTTGCATTATCTAGGAAATATAACTAGAGTGACAATACGAGTACCAGAGATAGCTTTGCATGATAATAAATAACAAAAGTAAAGTTAGTTGTTGTAGCAATAAAATATACTAAACTAACAGAACCATGAGTGTGGAATAGTGGTGGTTATTGTGGTGGCTTTTTCCAAGTTTAATTAGCAAATAAATCGGGTTCATTATCTTCGATGCAGTTTTCTATGTGGGAGAGGCTAAATATACATGCGCTTCACTACTTGGAATTACATGTATTATATGATTGGATTGTTAGCAAACATCTGTAACTACTAACAATGCATTAAGGTTTCCCCAACCATAGCCTTAAGTTTAATGGTCCTCTCCCATACGTGCAACATTCCAGTTCGCGTCCTCAGGTTTATGTCACTCCGGCAGAACTTCCCCTTCCTCTTACACATACTATAAACCCTATGATATTTAATCCATGCGCGCACAAATATAATGGACACCAAAGGACTGCACCATATCAACATACAACTCTAATGAACCAAAGATGTTCAACCATTCAATCTAAGAACAAAGAAACTACACAAACATGACATAGATCATAGGATTATAACTTATAGCATCAAACACCATGTTTACATAGCACGGTGTAGAGGTGCGTGAGAGGATGAACCACTCCATACTAGGAGGATTAGGTGATGGAGATGGCAGTGAAGATAGTGAAGACGGCGGCGGCGCGGGGAACTCCTCCCCCACCGCCGATATCATGGGGGAGCACCGCCCCTTAGACCCCATCCTTCGTGGATTCTTGGGAGCCCTCCCCCATGGAGATGGGATCCATGGGGGAGGAAAAAACATGGCTTTGGTGGCTGCAAATTCGTGGGTGGAGAAGTCTTCCATGAATTAGGTTTCCTCCCTTTATATAGCTTCTCGGATTTCTGTCACCCCATCTTGGGTTGTAGTAAATCGGACCCAGCGGCCCATACGGACTTAGAATCAGCTAAATTTTATATCCAGAATGTTTGTAGCGAAATTTTCAACAACTTTGTAGTTGAAGAGTTTTCCGTTTGACGCCGTATTCGACCAGAAACGTAACCATCTTCAAAAAGTGTTCTGACACAGATTTCTGAAAAAACCCAAATTTGACTTCAACAAGGTTTCCACTTGTGTTCTTGGTAATTCCTACACATTTATACGTCCAAATTGTATCTACTTTTCCAAACACCTTTGCTATTGTTTGTTCTCTAATTTGTGTGATTTGGATACAACTAATGCGGATTAACGTTGTTTTCAGCATAATTGCTTTGGTATCTCGTTTTTGCGCAGGAAATCAACTTTCAGGAAAATTCCCAGAAAATATTGCAAAACTCCTATTTTACCAGAAGACTCATGAAGCCAGAAGACGAGACGGAGTGGGGCCACGAGGGGCCCACACCACCTGGCCGCATGGGCCAGGCCAGGCCACGCCAGGGGATGGTGTGGCCGCCTCGGTCTCCGCCCCGACTTCTACTTTCTCCTATATAAACCCTCTGACCTAAAAACAGAGGGGGGTCGACGTTTTTCCAGATAGAGTTCCGCTGCACCGCCACCACCAGATACCGCGATTCGGAACCAGAAACTCCGTTGTGGCACCCTGCCGGGATGGGGAATTGGAGGAGATCATCGCCATCATCATCATCGCTTCTCCATCAACCATCCATGATTCCCCCATCCATGAGTGAGTAATCCCCTACAGTAGGCTATGGGGATGGTAGGGATTGGATGAGATCGTTCATGTAATGGCATCAGATTGTTAGGGCATGGTGCCTAGTATCTATTGTTAGTACTTTTTGACTTTGTTGCAACTTGTTATGCTTAATGCTTGTCACTAGGGCCCGAGTGCCATGATTTCAGATCTGAACATGTTATTGATTCATGATGATAGTATTGTTTATGATCTTACCTGCAAGTTGTATACAAACATTATTGTCCGGAACCTGAGGCCCCGAAGTGACAGAAATCAGGATAACTGGAGGGGATGGCTGTGATGTGAGGATCACGTGTGTTTACGGAGTGTTAATGCTTTGTTCCGGTGTTCTATTAAAAGGAGCACCTTAATTACCAGTAGATTCCCTTGAGGCCCCGCTGCAACGGGCTGGCAGGACAAAATATGTTGCGCAAATTCTCATTGTGAGCACCTATGACTATATAGGGAACGCATGCCTATGATTATTTAGTACTTGGATGATTTATCTTATTTATCTGCAAATGCCCTATATATTGATTGTTACATGAATTGCCTTGTCCATGCAACGCCCGTCCATCCATCCCTATGCCTACCGCGCTTTAATCCTATTGTTTACTGCAATTTTTACTACTGTCTTTACTTTTACTACTTTGCTATTGCTATTACAAAACTGTTACTACTGATAAACTACTGCGTGCAAGATTGTTTCTAGGTGCAGCTGAATTGACAACTCAGTTGTTAAGGCTTATAAATATTCTTTGACTCCCCTTGTGTCGAATCAATAAATTGGGTTTTACTTCCCTTGAAGACTATTGTGATCCCCTATACTTGTGGGTCATCGAGACTATTTTCTGGCGCCGTTGCCGGGAAGCATAGCTCTATTTATCAAGTTCACTTGGAGTCATTATTGTTCGCTGCTATCCATTCATCATGGGTAAAACTCGTGATGGAAAAGTTCCTATATTACCATCCACTACAAGGAGATGTACAGTTCTGAACACCTCTGTTGCTCTTGATTCACCATCCATGATGGGTAAGCTCCTTACACCACCACCACATACACATGCTACACATACTGCTACTTCTGCTGAATCTGAAATTGCTTATGATACTTATGATGCTACTTCTACTGTGCTTGATAAGAGTGGTTCGTTAGGTCCTTTCCTAGATGCTATGATTGCTAGAACTATAGATAGAAACACTAAAACTTCTAATGAAGACATTGTGATGTCTACGCACTTCTATTCTTGTAGACAGTTGTTGGGCCTCCAAGTGCAGAGTTTGTAGAACAGCAGCAAGTTTTCCCTTAAGTGGATCACCCAAGGTATATCGAACTCAGGGAGGAAGTGGTCAAAGGTATTCCCTCTCAAGCAACCCTGCAATCAAGATACAAGAAGTCTCTTGTGTCCCCAACACACCAATACACTTGTCATGTGTATAGGTGCACTAGTTCGGCGAAGAGATAGTGAAATACAAGTGGTATAGATAATTATAAGTGGTAACGGTGATAGAAAATAGCTGGATGGCGTGGAAAAGACTGAAGTCAAACTGAAATAAAGATGGAAGTAAGCAAACATGTAATAGATCTAATAGCAAACGGTGTTTCAATGCTTAGAGACAAGGCCTAGGGATCATACTTTCACTAGTGAACACTCTCATATAAATATATTCTCTTTATGATACTACTCTTAACTACTCTCCGGTTGGACACTCTAATCCATGGTAGGGCTATAACAGCACTCCTCAAAGTTCGCTTTCCCCATCTAGGTAACCCCACACTGTCACCTTGAGCACAAGATGGTTCAAACAAACACCACAATTTCATAAAGACATCCAACTCCAAATATAACTCATAACAAGTATTTGTAATCTCTAGCCTAAGTGCCACCATGGTGTACACACTGTCACTTTCACCACATGGGGAGAGCAGAGATCTATTAAAGCACTTTAGTAGCAAGGTAGATCTACTTGATTACAAAGCTCATGATCACAATATGATCATGCATAGAGAGAGAGATGAACACATAGCTACTGGTAAAACCCTTAGCCTCGAGAGAGAACTACTCCCTCCTCATCATGGTAATTAGCAACGGTGATGGAGATGGTGGTGGAGATCAATGGAGATGGCTCCGGGGGCACTTCCCTGTCCCGGCAAGGTGCCGGAACAAAGAATTTCTATCCCCCGAATCTCCCCTTCGCTGGCGGCGGCGCTGCGGAACTTTTTGTGGATTTCTGATTGACCATCTAGGGTTTTTGCATCGGCAAGAATATATAGGCGAAGGAGCAAGGTCGATGGCCAGCCAGGGGGCCCACACCATGCCCTGGCGCGGCCTAGGGTTGTTCGCGCCAAGGGGTGGTGTGGCCACCCTGTAGCCCCCCCCCGTCTCGTCTTCTGGCTCCATGAGTCTTTTGGAAAGATATGAACTTTAGCTTTTGTCCAGTCCAATTCCGAGAATATTCATTTTCTGACTTTCCTGGACCCCAAAAACAGCAGAAACCAGGCAGCTGGCACTGTGGCTCTTGTGAATAGGTTAGTCCAAGAAATCATATGAAAAGTACTCCAAAGTGTGGACAAAACATATGAAAGTAGATAAAACCAAGCATGGAACATCAAAAATTATGGATACGTTAGCAACGTATCAACATCCCCAAGCTTAACTCCTGCTCGTCCTCGAGTAGGGAAGTGATAAAAAGAAAGAATAATTTTTTAGGTGACATGCACCATCATAAACTTGATCAAAGTATTTGTAAAACATTCAAAGCTGGGATCATAGTACTTCAATCATAACATGAAAGACAAAGTTCTAACAATAAGACAAACAAACTATGTTGCAACATGAAAAGGCACAAACAAAAGATTCATGAATAACAATGCTTTGCAAGATGTTTGTTTGTTTCACATAAAGAAAACATAGCATAATGGCATTCAGCTTGTCCCTCATAGAGTAGCAAACATAAATGCATAGGACACCTTCAAAGTTCTAAGAGTGACTAGATACAAATAGTTTAAAACAAGCAATATCAAAGCTATGCATCAATCAACAAGTCTTGGGACAATGCACATAGAACTAAGAATGGCCACTATGCTCTCAAAGTAGGTGCATAAAGATAGAAGATGGAGACTCAACATAATGGTGGAAGAAAGGCCTTCATAAAAGGAAGCAAAGATTCAAGTTTCATAAAGAGCTTCCAAAAATTATGGTACTTCTAGCTTTCAGCTCTCATTGCCCCTATCATAAGCATCTTGAAGTGATTAAGGTTAAAGTGAACAAACAATGGTGTACATGCTTGATGAAGTATAAGTTAGAAATCTCATGTCCCTTGAATACGAGGGCCGCTCCTCATGCTACTCAAGTTTAGTCACCGGTAAGTTCTTGTCATTGTAAGTACATGTGTATCATAGAGAACCGCCAACGGGGTACCCCTTGCCCGATGATACGGAAGAATCCCCATATCATAATGACAAGGCAAGCAGACAATGACATCTCAGCAATCTTCTTATTTACCATGGGAATATGGTGATTTTTCTCTCTTTCCTCTTTTCATAATCTCTTTTTTTCTCTTTTTCTTTTTTCTCAATATAGGACTCTTTTTTTATAAGAAGAATGCTTCATAGACAACTCATTATGGTTACGCTGCAGGTTTCCACCATGTCAGCATGGATTAGACTAGCGGCCCAGGCGTTTCTCTAACACATATACATAACTCCATGGACTTACAATCTCCCCTTTCATTTCACACCGACGACATCCATAGACAAAAGAGCATGATATCAACTAGGTACAAAGTACTAGTGCAATGTTGAAAGCGTTCCCCATGACAGCATGGTTCTGCTCATCCCCAACAAATAAGTGCAATCATATACAACAAAGACGACACAATGGTTCAAGTGTATTAAGGGCAAGAAAAGTAAAGTGTGCCATCAAGTTCGTGAGAGCTTTAATCACTAGTTTTCTCATAACAAGTTTAATTTGGAAGGTAAACAAAAACATGAATATACTTGGAATAGCATATGCTAGTAGGTAGGTATGGTGGACTCTTTGGAATAACTTAGTTTAGGGAGTTGGATGCATGAGTGGAACTCATCCTTGGTTGCGGAGGCTAGCAAAAGACTAGGAGCGACAAACTAAGAGAGCAATAATGGCCATAATCATGCAGAGTGACAAAACATCATTGATCAAAGCATAAAGTGATACTACAAGTTGAAAAATAAAGGATCATAAAGGCTATGGTGACTTGAGATAGTCATAACATGGTGTGAGCATGCGCCAAGTCAACCCAAATAAAGCATCAAAGGAGAATACCACTATACTATGCTTTAATATGCTAAAACAACGCATGATCCTTCCAAGGCACTGATACATTGCAAATGTATCTATAATTTTTGATGCTCCATGCTTAGTTTTATCCACTTTCTTGTGTTTTGTCCACACTTTGGAGTACTTTTCATATGATTTCTTGGACTAACCTATTAACAAGAGCCACAGTGCCAGCTGCCTGTTTTCTACTGTTTTTGGTTCCAGGAAAGTCAGAAAATGAATATTCTCGGAATTGGACAGGACAAAAGCCAAAGTGCCTATTTTTCCAGAAGACTCCAGGAGCCAGAATACGTGACGGAGAAGAGCCAGTGGTGGCCACACCACCTGGTGGCGCGGGCCAGGCCAGGCCGCGCCAGGGGGTGGTGTGGGCCCCTAGGCACCCCCTCGGTCTCCCTCTTCGCCTATAATAAGCCTTCTGACCTAAAACTCCAGGGGGTTCGACGTTTTTCGACGAAAAGTTCCGCTGTGTCGCCACCACCGAAGGGGAGATTCGGGGGACAGAAAGTCTCTGTTCCAGCACCCTGCCGGGACGGGGAAGTGCCCCCGGAGCCATCTCCATCGATCTTCACCATCATCTCCATCGACCATCCATGTTTTCCCCATCCATGAGTGAGTAATCCCCCGCTGTAGGCTATGGGGATGGTAGGGATTGGATGAGATCATTCATGTAATGGCATCAGATTGTTAGGGCATGGTGCCTAGTACCTTTTATTAGTGCTTTATGACTTTGTTGCAACTTGTTGTGCTTAATGCTTGTCACTAGGGCCCGAGTGCCATGATTTCAGATCTAAACTTGTTATTGATTCATTATGATAGTATTGTTCTTGGTCTTATATGCAAGTTGTATACACACGTTGTTGTCCGGAACCTATGGCCCCGAAGTGACAGAAATCGGGATAACCGGAAGGGAAAGGCTTTGATGTGAGGATCACATGTGTTCACAGAGTGTTAATGCTTTGCTCCGGTGCTCTATTAAAAGGAGCACCTTAATTTCTAGTAGTTCCCTAGAGGCCCCGCTGCAAACGGGCTGGCAGGACAAAAGATGTTGTGCAAGTTCTCATTGCGAGCACATATGACTATATATGGAACACATGCCTAGGATTGTCTAGTACTTGGGTGCTTTATCTTATTTATCTGCAATTGCCCTATGTTCTGATTGCTATGTGAATTGTCTTGTCCATGCAACGCCCGTCCATCCATCCCTATGCCTACCGCACTCGAATCCCATTGTTTACTGCTTTTGTTACTATTGTCCTTGCTTTACCACTGCTGTTACTTTGCTATTCCTACTACAAAACTGTTGCTACTGATAAACTGCTGTGAGCAAGATTGTTTCCAAGTGCAGCTGAATTGGCAACTCAGTTGTTAAGGCTGATAAATATTCTTTGGCTCCCCTTGTGTCGAATCAATAAATTAGGTTTCACTTCCCTCAAAAATACTACGATACACCCCCTATACTTGTGGGTCATCAAGACTATTTTCTGGCGCCGTTGCCGGGGAGCATAGCTTTATTTATCAAGTTCACTTGGAATCACTATTGTTCAAGCTAAGATTATCTTTCTCCTTGTTTGCTTGTTTCTTTATCAAAAATACAAAAAAAAATCCTACTCTAGTTGTTGTTTTTGTTGGTCTGTTATTGTCTTGCTTTATCATGCTTATTGTCAATGGTTGGTTTCTTTGAAACTGAATCTTATTGGCAAGGTGGGTTCACGGAAGATCAAAAATATTTTTATAAGGAACACCGCTTGTGACAAAAAGGGAAACACTTATGGGAACAAACTGAGAGATTGTATACCATTGCTAGAAACGTGTGCTCTACTTATAATGTTACTTATTGCTTTGATAAATATTGTTGCTGCAGGAGGTACAAACACCTCCCTTTTCAACGTGAGTATAATGATGATGTTACCATATCTTCTTATGTTAAGGGAAATTATGACTTTTATGATGTGGAACAAATTGAGGAATTTATTGCTTGGAAGGGTGCTTTTGAACTTGCTAGTTTGCTTGAAAATATTGATGATTCACCTTATAAGTATGAGGTTTATGGTATACTTAAATTTTGATTTGATAATTACAAGGAAGAAAACAGCTATATTCTTGAATATATGAATAGATGATTTCCACAAATGGAAGAGACTAGTGCCTTGCAGGATCCTATGGAAGAAGAAATTGATGAACCTGAAATCTCATTAGATGAAAAAGAGGAGGAGAGTGATGAACAAAAGGAGGAAGAATGGATTAGCTACCCATGCCTACCTTCTAATGAGAGTAACTCTTTATCCCTTACATTATTTGATTGTCCTCCATGCTTACCAAAGGAGGATGAATGTTATGTTCCTGAGGTTTCTCTTGAAAATGTTTATAATAAAGCTCTAGTGCTTGTAGGTCATGAAGAGCATGCTTTATGTGATAGTTATATTGTTGAGTTTCTTCATGAGGCTACTGAAAATTATTATGAGAGAGGAAAATATGGTTGTGGAAGTTTTCATGGTATTGAAACACCTCTCTATGTGCTGAAAGTTTTGAAATTACTCTTGTTTTATCTTCCTATGCATGTCACTTTGTTATTTTCTTACACGATTCCTATGCATAGGAAGTGGGTTAGACTTAAATGTGTTTTGAATTTGCTTCTTGATGCTCTCTTTTACTTCAACTCATATTTCTTATGAGAGCATCCTCTCAAACTTTTATGCCTGAAGATGATAATATGTCTATTATTCTTGGGAGACCTTTTCTTAAATACTCCAGGAGCTGTTATTAATTGTAATCAAGGGAAGGTGATATTCAATGAACACATTGTCTATTTCCTCAAGAATATTGAAAGGACTTATGGTTTGAATTCAATTGAACATGTTGAGGGCATTCAAGTTGGAGAAATATATTGTCCCATACCAAGAGAAAAATTTGAAACTATTATGATTGGGACCATTGCTATCAAGGTTGAGGTAACATAATCATTAGTGGAATACAAAGTGTTGTCTCATATGAAATTGTTTTGGTAGCAATACCTGATCAACATTGTTAACAAAAGGATTTCATTGAACAAAACAATGTTTTCACTATGATTATCTCCACTTACTTCTATTCTATCCATTTAAGTTTTTGCTTATGCCTAACTTAAAGGCGTTAAAGAAAAGTACTTATTGGGAGATAACCCAAAAGTTTTAGATGAGTCTTGGAAGTTATTACCTCTGTAATAACCGCTCCTTATCCTTTTTATTTGCTTTTTGTGCCAAGAGTAACCTCTAATGAGAGAGAAGTAATGATTGGGAAAGTTGTTGTCCCGAAACAGATTTTTGTGCTTCACCGTAAACATTCGTGAGAGAGATCTGTATGTCGGATTGAGCTGTATGTTTTTGTGCTGCTGCCCCAGGTTGTTATCTAACTTTCGTTCGTTCAACACTTTTTGAGTTGAGCAACAGAAGGTCTTCGAAAAAATTCGTCTTTACCTGCTGGTCTGTTTTGACAGATTTCTGCCATTTTCTACATTTGCTTTTTGTTAGTTCCTTCTTGAGTTCTTTTGGGGAATTGAGCTTTTTAAGGGAAGTGCTACAGTATCTAGTGTTCTAATGTAAGTTTATTTGGTGTTAGAACTGAACCTTAAGACCTATTATCTTGAGTGCACTAATGTTGCTAATAAAGATTGTGTGAAGTTTTGTATGAAGGAAAAATTTCAGGTGTATGGAAGAAATAAGTAATAGGCTGAAGGATGGACTAAAGCTCAAGCTTGGGGATGCCACGCGTGTCACCCCAAGAAATATCCAAGAAGTACAAGCGTCAAAGCTTAGGGATGCCCAAGGCATCCCCTTCTTCATTAATAAAAATCTCAGGTTTCTTCCAACCACTTCATTTTTATTTGTTTCATGCACAGTTGTGTTGTTCTTGGAGCGTCTTCTTTTTCTTTTTCGTTTTGGTTTTTAGTTTGTGTGGTTTGCTTAGTTTGCTGAATAAATTGGTTGGACCCCCTCTTTCATACGTTGGTTTGCAAATAGTTTGGTTGGATTTGGAAAAGAGTAGGAAAGTTCATACTTAAGTGGTAAAGAGAGCTTGTTTTTGGCTGTGGCCTATGCTTTGTCATGCCATGCTTGATATTGTTTTGGCTTTATGCTTAGTATTATTTGCTGTAGCATGACTTGTTATAAACAATTGAGATTGCTTAATGTGCCTTGGATGAATCATGCGTTGTTTTAGCATAGTATAGTGGTATTCTCCATTGATGCTTTATTTGGGTTGACTTGGCACATGCTCACACCATGTTATTACTATCTCAAGTCACCATAAGCCTTTATGATCCTTTAGTTTTCAACTAGTAGTATCACTTTATGCTTTGATCAATGATGTTTTCTCGCTCTGCATGATTATGGCCATTATTGCTCTCTCGTTTGTCGCTCCCTTACTATTGCTAGCCTTTACTTTCATTGAGTATGTTTTACTCAAGTTTCCAACTCCCTAAACCAAATATTGCCAAAGTGTCCACCATACCTACCTATTAGCATCATTTGCTACTTCCGTGCATATTCAATATGCCTTGTTTTCTTCCGAATAAAATGTTTGCTTGTTTTGAGAAAGTTAGTTAGTAAAGCTCTCACGAACTTGATGGCACACTTTATTTCCTGCACTTAATAAACCTGAACCATTGTGAACTCTCCATGAAAGTTATATGCTTGCTAATTATAGGCTGGGGATTAGCAGAACCGTGCTGTCACGGGGAATGCTTTCAACACTTGTAAATATATACCCAGTTGATACCTTGCTCTTTTGTTTGTGGATGTCGTCGGTGTGAAATAAAAGGGGAGCTTGTAAGTCCATGGAGTTATGTATGTGTGTTAGAGAAACGCGTGGGCCGCTGGTCTAATCCATGCTGACATGGTGGAAACCTGCAGCGTAACCATAATGATATCTATGAAGCATTCTTCTTATAAAAAAGAGAGAGATAGCTATTGAGAAAAATAAAAAAAAAGAGTTTTATGAAAAGAGGAAAGAGAGAAAAAAGCACCATTTTCCCATGGTAAATAAGAAGATTGCTGAGATACTCATTGTCTGCTTGCCTTGTCATTTTGATATGGGGATTCTTCCGTATCATCGGGCAAGGGGTACCCCGTTGGCGGTTCTCAATGATACGCACATACTTACGATGACAAGAACTTACCGGTAACTAAAGTTGAGTAGCATGAGGAGCGGCCCTCGTACTCAAGGGACTTGGGATTTTTGGTTTTTAGTCTGTCAAGCATATAACTCAGATTGGACCTCACTTTCACCTTAACCACATTAAAGATGCTTATGATAGGGGCAATGAGAGCTCAAAGCTAACGAGTACCATACTTTCAGCATTTGGAAGCCTTTCAAACTATTCAAAACCTTTTCTTCTACTTGTTGAGTCTCCACATATTCTTTGAGCACTTCTTGAGAGCATAGTGGCCATTCTTAGTTCTATGTGCATTGTCCCAAGACTTGTTGATTGATGCATACCTTGATACTGCTTGTTTTAAACTATTTGTATCTAGTCACTCTTGTAAACTTTGAAGGTGTCCTATGCATTTACTTTTGCTACTCTATTGAGGGACAAGCTGAATACTATTATGCTATGTTTTCTTTATGTGAAACAAACAAACGTCTTGCAAAGCATTGTTATTCATGAATCTTTTGTTTGTGCCTTTTCGTGTTGCATCATAGTTTCTTTGCTTATTGCTAGGACTTTGTCTTTCATGTTATGATTGAAGTACTATGATCCCAGCTTTGAATGTTTTACAAATGCTTTGATCAAGTTTATGATGGTGCATGTCACCTCAAAAATTATTCTTTCTTTTTATCACTTACCTACTCGAGGACGAGCAGGAGTTAAGCTTGGGGATGTTGATACATTGCAAATGTATCTATAATTTTTGATGCTCCATGCTTAGTTTTATCCACTTTCTTGTGTTTTGTCCACACTTTGGAGTAATTTTCATATGATTTCTTGGACTAACCTATTAACAAGAGCCACAGTGCCAACTGCCTGTTTTCTGCTGTTTTTGGTTCCAGGAAAGTCAGAAAATGAATATTCTCGGAATTGGACGGGACAAAAGCCAAAGTGCCTATTTTTCCAGAAGACTCCAGGAGCCAGAATACGAGACAGAGAAGAGCCAGCGGGTGGCCACACCACCTGGTGGCGCGGGCCAGGCCAGGACGCGCCAGGGGGTGGTGTGGGCCCCCCAGGCACTCCCTCGGTCTCCCTCTTCGCCTATAAGAAGCCTTCTGACCTAAAAACTCCAGGGGGTTCGATGTTTTTCCATGAAAAGTTCCGCTACGCCGCCGCCGCCGAAGGGGAGATTTGGGGGACAGAAAGTCTATGTTCCGGCACCCTACCGGGACGGGGAAGTGCCCCCGGAGCCATCTCCATCGATCTTCACCATCATCTCCATCGACCATCCATGTTTCTCCCATCTATGAGTGAGTAATACCCCGATGTAGGCCATGGGGATGATAGTATTGTTTCTGGTCTTATCTACAAGTTGTATACACACGTCGTTGTCCGGAACCTATGGCCCCGAAGTGACAGAAATCGGGATAACCGGAAGGGAAAGGCTTTGATGTGAGGATCACATGTGTTCCCGGAGTGTTAATGCTTTGCTCCGGTGCTCTATTAAAAGGAGCACCTTAATTGCTAGTAGTTCCCCAGAGGCCCCGCTGCAAACGGGCTGGCAGGACAAAAGATGTTGTACAAGTTCTCATTGCGAGCACGTATGACTATATATGGAACACATGCCTAGGATTGTCTATTACTTGGGTGCTTTATCTTATTTATCTGCAATTGCCCTATGTTCTGATTGCTATGTGAATTGTCTTGTCCATGCAACGCCCGTCCATCCATCCCTATGCCTACCGCACTCGAATCCCATTGTTTACTGCTTTTGTTACTACTGTCCTTGCTTTACTACTGCTGTTACTTTGCTATTCCTACTACAAAACTGTGGCTACTGATAAACTGCTGTGAGCAAGATGTTTCTAGGTGCAGCTGAATTGACAACTCAGTTGTTAAGGCTGATAAATATTCTTTGGCTCTTCTTGTGTCGAATCAATAAATTGGGTTTCACTTCCCTCGAAAATACTGCGATACACCCCCTATACTTGTGGGTCATCAGGCACATTAAGCAATCTCAATTGTTTATAACAAGTCATGCTACAACAAAGAATACTAAGCATAAAGCCAAAACAATATTGAGCATGGCATGACAAAGCATAGGCCACAGTCAAAAACAACCTCCCTTTACCACTTAAGCATGAACTTTCCTACTTTTTTCCAATCCAAACCAAACTATTTGAAAACCAATGCATGAAAGAGGGGGTCCAACCAATTTATTCAGCAAACTAAGAAAACCAAGCAAACGAAAACCAAAACGAAAAATAAGACACTCCAAGAATAACACAACTGTGCATGAAACAATAAAATTAAGTGTTTGGAAGAAACCTGGGATTTTTATTGATGAAGAGGGGATGCCTTGGGCATCCCCAAGATTTGACGCTTGTACTTCTTCGATATTCTTGGGGTGACATGCGTGGCATCCCCAAGCTTGAACTTTAGTCTATCCTTCATATCATTACTCATTCCTTCCATACACCTAAAAATTTTCCTTCATATAAAACTTCACACAATCTTTATTAGCAACATTAGTGCACTCAAGATAATAAGTCTTTGGGTTCAGTTTCAACACTAATAAAACTTCCATTAAAACACAAGATACTGTAGCACCTCCCTCAAAAAGCTCAATTCCCCAAAGTGAACCCAAAAAGAAACCAACAAGAAGAAAATGCAAATAATGACAGAAATCTGTCAAAAACGACCAGAAGGTAAAGACGAATTTTTTCGAAGACCTTCTGTTGCTCAAATCGAAAAGTGTTTAACTAACGAAAGTTAGATAACAACCTGGGAAAGAAGCAAAAAAATTCACGCCTCAAAAGGAAGTACATATATTTTACATGAATTTTTACGGTGAAACACATAAATCTGTTTCGGGACAGCAACTTTCCCAATCATTACTTCTCTCTCATTAGAGGTTACTCTTGGCACAAAAAGCAAATAAAAAGGATAAGGAACGGTTATTACAAAGGTAATAACTTCCAAGACTCATCTAAAACTTTTGGGTTATCTCCCAATAAGTACTATTCTTTAACGCCTTTAAGTTAGGCTTGATAGTGTGAGAAGATGCTCACATAAGAAATATGAATTGAAGTAAAATAGAGCATCAAGAAGCAAATTCAAAGCACATTTAAGTCTAACCCACTTCCTATGCATAGGAATCTTGTAAAGAAACAAGTCATGAAAGCACAAAGCAACAAGCATAGTAAAGCAAAACAAGTGCAACTTCAAGACTTTCAACATAAAGAGGGGAAACTTAATATTATTGAGATGCATAAAACCATGTTTCCCTCTCTCATAATAACTTTCAGTAGCATCATGAATAAAATTAACAATATAACTATCACATAAAACATTCTTATCATGAGCCACATGCATATAATCATTATTACTCTCCACATAAGCATAGTCATTCTTATTAATTGTAGTGGGAGCAAATTCAACAAAATAGCTATCATTATTATTCTCATCACCATAATCATCAAATATAGGAGGCATATTGTAATCATAATTAATTTTCTCCTCAATAGTAGGTGGACTGAAAATATCATATTCATCATTGTAGTCATCATATATTGGAGGTTTGGTATCATCATAAGCAATAGAATAGCTATCTTCCAAAGCTAGGGAACTAAAAAGATCATTTTCATAAAAACTAGCTTCCCTAAGCTTAGACTTTTCCATAGAATTAGCAAATGGTGTCCAAAGATTTCATACCAACAACATTGCTATTAGCACGCAAATAAAGTTCCATAGGTTTTTAAATTTTCTCTTCAAACACTTCATGTCCTAACTCAAGATAAACACTATAAAGCTCTCTAATTTTGTTGTTGTTTTCCATTAAGCCTAACTAGTGAAAACAAGAAACAAAAAGACAAAATTGCCGAATCTAAAGGAAATAACTTCGAGCACTCACAGCGGAGGATGTGAGTACCTTTTACCTTACCTCCCCGGCAACGGTGCCAGAAAATAGGCGTTTGCCGTGGGAGGTTCTTCTTCTTTAATCCTCCGGTGTGAATACTTTTTACCTTACCTCCCCGGCAACGGCGCCAGAAAATAGCTTGATGTCTACGCACTTCTATTCTTGTAGACAGTTGTTGGGCCTCCAAGTGTAGAGGTTTGCAGAACAGCGGCAAGTTTTCCCTTAAGTGGATCACCCAAGGTATATCGAACTCAGGGAGGAAGTGGTTAAAGGTATTCCCTCTCAAGCAACCCTGCAATCAAGATACAAGAAGTCTCTTGTGTCCCCGACACACCAATACACTTGTCAGGTGTATAGGTGCACTAGTTCGGTGAAGAGATAGTGAAATACAAGTGGTATAGATAATTATAAGTGGTAACGGTGATAGAAAATAGCTGGATGGCGTGGAAAAGACTAAAGTCAAACTGAAATAACGATGGAAGCAAGAAAACATGTAATAGATCTAATAGCAAATGGTGTTTCAATGCTTAGAGACAAGGCCTAGGGATCATACTTTCACTAGTGAACAGTCTCATATAATATGATACTACTCTTAACTACTCTCCGGTTGGACACTCTAATCCATGGTAGGGCTATAACAGCACTCCTCAAAGTTTGCTTTCCCCATCTAGAAAACCCCACACTGTCACCTTGAGCACTAGATGGTTCAAACAAACACCACAATTTCATAAAGACATCCAACTCCAAATATAACTCATAACAAGTATTTGTAATCTCTAGCCTAAGTGCCACCATGGTGTGCATGCTGTCACGTTCACACACATGGGGAGAGCAGAGATCTATTAAAGCACTTGAGTAGAAATGTAGATCTACTTGATTACAAAGCTCATGATCACAATATGATCATGCATAGAGAGAGAGATGAACACATAGCTACCGGTAAAACCCTTAGCCTCGAGAGAGAACTACTCCCTCCTCATCATGGTAATTAGCAACGGTGATGGAGATGGTGGTGGAGATCGATGGAGATGGCTCCGGGGGCACTTCCCCATCTCGGCACGGTGTCGGAGCAGAGACTTTCTGTCCCTCGAATCTCCCCTTCGGTGGCGGCGGCGCTGTGGAACTTTTTGTGGATTTCTGATTGACCATCTAGGGTTTTTGCATCGGGAGGAATATATAGGCGAAGGGGCAAGGTCGATGGCCAGCCAGGGGGGCCACACCATGCCCTAGCGTGGCCTAGGGTTGCCCGCGCCAAGGGGTGGTGTGGCCAACCTATAGCCCCCCTCTGTCTCGTCTTCTGGCTCCGTGAGTCTTCCGGAAAAATATGAACTTTGGCTTTTGTCCTGTCCAATTCTGAGAATATTCATTTTTCTGACTTTCCTGGAACCAAAAACAGTAGAAAACAGGCAACTGGCACTGTGGCTCTTGTTAATAGGTTAGTCCAAGAAATCATATGAAAAGTACTCCAAAGTGTGGACAAAACATAAGAAAGTAGATAAAACCAAGCATGGAACATCAAAAATTATGGATACGTTAGCAACGTATCACACTGCTAGACATGTTAGTTTACCTGAGTCTAGAGAGAGTTATGATCTTGATGATGGTTATACTGAAATGACTGATAAATTTATTGAAGAATGTCAAAACACTCATGGTATAAGTGCTATTAAGAGTCTCCTTGAGAGACATACTGTTAAACCTAAATTATCTTCTAATGCTAAGTTTGCTACATCTCCCATAGACATTAAAGATAAGGATTATGATTCCTCTCTTGATTTATCCTACATAACCATTGTTGAAAAGAACCTTTTTGTGGATCTGAAAAGGAAAGTGTTGTGGCACATATGACTGAGCTTTCTACCATGAGTGGCTTATTTTCTGATGATATTAAGATGCGCACCTACTTTGTTGCTAAAATTTTCCCTTTTTCACTGAAAGGAGAAGCTAAAACTTGGTTTAATAATTTACCTCCTAGATCTAGTGATAGCCCTGATTGCTTGATTAGTATCTTCTTTCAGAAATATTTCACTCCTAGTTCTTGACATGCCATTTTGTAGGAACTTTTTGATTTTAAACTGGGAGAAGGGGATAAATTGCCTGAATCATGGGCAAGGTTTTGTGCTTTAATTCACGCACATCCTAGATGTCCATTGCCTAAAATGAGCTCCATGATATATATTATAATGGACTTACTGATGAATCTAGGACATACCTAGATAGTTTTGCTGATTGTGTTTTCAGGAAAAGAACTCCCGAAGAAGCTGAGGAATTAATGGCTAAAATAAGCAAAAATTATGATGACTAGACACCTGAGTCAACTACACCTGAGCCAACTATGCCTGAGCCAACACCAACACCAAGGAAGAGGGGAGTGATTGAACTAAATGATGAAGTGATGAAGGAAGCTAAGAAATGTCTCAAGGAGAAGGGTACTAAATCTAAAGATGTGAAGAATTTACCTTCTATAGAAGAGTTATGTAAGCCAATATCCCACTCATCCACTATTGAGGTACACTCTCCCAACATTTTGATGAAGGTGATATTCCTTATTCAAAACCTCATGATCAATTCTTAGAAGAATTTGATATCTTTGTTGTTAAGCGAGATAATTTTAATAAGAGAGTGTAGAATCATTTAATGGAAAACTCAAGAGCTATTAATGAGTTGAGAGATATTGTGGAAAGAACCTCCAATGATGTTAAAATGCTTGTTAAACATTTCCAAATGGTTCAAACTCAAATTGATCAGCTTACTAAAGTACAAAAAGATTTGCTAGTTAATGCTTCTAAAGAAAAACATGCTTATGAAATTAGAACTAGGAGTGGAGCTCTCACTCATGATCCTTTATATCCTAAAGGACATCCTAAAAGAATTGAGCAGGAATCTCAACAAACTGAAAATAGAGGTACTTCTTCTAAGAGAAAGAAAAAGAAACATAAAATGGTTGTAGAATCTTCCGAACCTCCTAAAGATCCTAATAGTATATCTACCTGTGATGCTGAAATTAAGAGTAGTAATGAGCAAAATGATGCTCCTGATAAAGAAGAAATTGAAGAAGAACCTGAAAAGCACACTAAGAATACTAAGTACACTAAGGAAGATTTTGTTGCTAATAAACATGGTAGTGAAAGAGAGCCCTGGGTTCAAAAACCAATGCCTTTCCTGATAAGAAACACAAGTCAAAGGAATACGAACACTATAATAAGTTTTGTGAGTGTATGAAACCTTTATTTTTGCAAATTCCTTTGACTGATGCTATTAAATTGCCTCCTTATTCAAAGTATATGAAGGATATTGTCTCTAATAAAAGGAAGATCCCTAATGAGGAAACTTCTACTTTGCTTGCTAATTATTCCTTTAATGGTAAGGTTCCAAAGAAACTTGGAGACCCAGGGATTCCAACTATTCCATGTTCTATTAAAAATAACTATGTTAGAACTGCTTTGTGTGATTTGGGGGCAGGAGTTAGTGTTATGCCTTTTTCTCTACAAGAGACTTCAGTTGGAGAAATTAATACCAACTAATATATCTTTGCAAATGGCTGATAAATCTACTACTATTCCTGTTGGTATATGTGAGGATGTTCATGTTCAAGTGGCTCATAATTGCTTGATATTAACTGACTTTGTTGTGCTTGAAATGCGTGAAGATGATAACATGTCTATTATTCTTGGGAGACCTTTTCTTAATACTGCAGGTATTGTCATTAATTGTAATCAAGGAAACGTAACTTTTAATGTTAATGACAAGGAGCATACTGTCTATTTCCCCAAGAAGATTGATAAGACTTATGGCCTAAATTCAGTTGAAAATATTGAGGGCATCCAAGTTGGAGAAATATATTGTCCCATACCACGAGAAAACTATGAAATTATTCTGATTTGGACTATTGCTATCAAGGTTGAGATAACATAATCATTTAGTGGAATACAAAGTTTTGTTTCATATAAAATTGTTTTGGTAACAAGACCTAATCAACCTTGTTAACAAAGGGATTTTAACAAACAAAACAATGTTTTCACCATGATTACCCTTGTTTACTTTTATTTTATCCATTTTTTTAATTTTTGCTTTCACTTAGTTTACTTTTCTACTACTAGTTGCTTGCATATTAGAGTGTCTTAGAATTTCTGAAGTTCTAGTTTTGTTTTGTTATTGCATCATTCCAAAATCATTTTTCTGCCAGAAAATCATTCATCAATATCTGAAAATGCCCAAACAAATAAAGTTTCTCGAAAAATTCCAGAAAATTCATATTAAATTTTATGTCAAAAGAGGGGAAGATAATTACATGGAGTGAATGCTGACTCATGTATTAACGAGCTCGTTGGGGAACCCCAAGAGGAAGGTATGATGAGCACAGCAGTAAGTTTCCCTCAGTTATGAAACCAAGGTTATCAATCCAGTAGGAGCAAGGAAACACCCCAAAGGTGTAACTAGCTGAACGTTGGTAGGGCGCACTACCGGTGCCAGTAGCAACGTGGAGACCTGCACAACACAACCACAGAACTCTGTCCCCAACTTGCGATGAGGTTGTCAATCTTACCGGTTTTGCTGAAAACAAAGGATTAAACGTATCGAATGGAAGGAAGTAATAGTTTGCAGAAAGTAAACACAAAGCATTAAACAGTTGATTGTAGATTGAAAGTAAAAGAAAGGACCGGGGTCCATAGTTCAAGAGAGGTGACTCTCCTTAAGATAGATAACATGCTGGGTGAACAAATGACAGCGGGCAATTGACAAACATCAAGAAAGCATACAAGCATATACTAATCATCTTGACTCCTTTGAGATTCGATTGGGTATTACAACATTATACATAGACCGCCATCCAACTGCATCTATGACTAATAATCCACCTTCAGGTTATCATCCGAACCCCCTCTACTATTAAGTTGCAAGCAACAGATAATTGCATTACGAATTGCGTGTAAAGTAAACAATACGATTGTTCTATGAACAAAGGATTGTTCTTTTCTCCCTAGTAGCAACAACACATCTAGCACCTTAGAGATTTCTGTCACTTCCCTAGATTACCAGAGGCATGAACCCACCTATCGAGCATAAATACTAACTCTTGGAGTTGCTAGCATCTACTTGGCCAAGATAGCTACTAACAACGGAAAGCATGCAAGATCACAAATAACAAAGACATGATAGAATCAATAATCAATCTGAAATAGCATCTCAATATCCATCGGATCCCCGCAAACACAACATGTAGAATTACAAATAGATGATCTTGATCATGAACGGAGCTCACAAGATCTAGACATGAAAGCACAAAGGAGGAGAACCAGCATCTAGCTACTACATGGACCCGTAGTCCAGAGATGAACTACTCACGCATCACACCGGAGGCTTGCATGATGATGAAGAAGGCCTCCAGGGTGAATTCCCCTCTCCGGCAGGGTGCCGGGAAGAGCTTCAGATCCCTCCCGGTCTAGGGATGGAGATGATGGCGACTAGAGTCTCTTTCGTGGAATTTTGATCGGGTACTTAGGGTTTCCGTGTCAGAGGCAATATATAGGCGGAAGGAGAGGCCGAGGGGGTGCCTGGGGCGGCCAGACCACCCCCTGGCATGGGCCAGGCCTAGCCGTGCGGCCAGGTGGTGTGGATGGCCCCCAGCCCCTCTCCGTCTCGTATTCTAGCTCCAGGTATCCCTCGGTAAAATAATGACTGGCTTTTGTCCCGTCCAATTCCGAGAATATTCATTTTCTGACTTTCCTGGAACCAAAAACAGCAGAAAACATGCAGCTGGCACTGTGGCTCTTGTTAATATGTTAGTCCAAGAAATCATATGAAAAGTACTCCAAAGTGTGCACAAAACATAAGAAAGCAGATAAAACCAAGCATGGAACATCAAAAATTATAGATACATTTGCAATGTATCAACATCCCCAAGCTTAACTCCTGGCTCCTCTCTATCTTGTATTCTGGCTCCAGATGTCTTCCGGTAAAATAGCGACTTTGGCTTTTGTCCCGTCTAATTCCGATAATATTCATTTTCTGACTTCCTGGAACTAAAAACAGCGGAAAATAGGCAGCTCGCACTGTGGCTCTTGTTAATAGGTTAGTCCAAGAAATCATATGAAAAGTACTCCAAAGTGTGGACAAAACATAAGAAAGCAGATAAAACCAAGCATGGAACATCAAAAATTATAGATACATTTGCAATGTATCAACATCCCCAAGCTTAACTCTTGCTCGTCCTCGAGTAGGTAAGTGATAAAAAGAAAGAATAATTTTTGAGGTGACATGCACCATCATAAACTTGATCAAAGTGTTTGTAAAAACATTCAAAGCTAGGATCATGGTACTTCAATCATAACATGAAGGGCAAAGTTATAGCAATAAGACATAGAAACTATGTTGCAACATGAAAAGGCACAAACAAAAGATTCGTGAATAACAATGCTTTGCAAGACGTTTGTTTGTTTCACATAAAGAAAACATAGCATAGTAGTATTCAGCTTGTCCCTCATAGAGTAGCAAACATAAATGCATAGGACACCTTCAAAGTTCATAAGACTGTCTAGATACAAATAGTTTAAAACAAGCAATATCAAGGTATGCATCAATTAACAAGTCTTGGGACAATGCACACAGAAGTAAGAATGGACACTATGCTCTCAAAGTAGGTGCATAAAGATAGAAGGTGGAGACTCAATATAAAAGTGGAAGAAAGGCCTCCAAAGAAGGAAGTAGGGATTGAAGTCTCATAAAGAGCTTCCAAAAATTATGGTACTTAATAGCTTTCAGCTCTCATTGCCCCTATCATAAGCATCTTGAAATTATTAAGGTTAAAGTGAACAAACTATGGTGTATATGCTTGACGAAGTATAAGTTGGAAATCTCAGGTCCCTTGAATACGAGGGTCGCTCCTCATGCTACCCAAGTTTAGTCACCGGTAAGTTCTTGTCATCGTAAGTACATGTGTATCATAGAGAACCGCCAACGGGGTACCTCTTGCCCGATGATACGGAAGAATCCCCATATCAAAATGACAAGGCAAGCAGACAACGAGCATCTCAGCAATCTTCTTATTTACCATGGGAATATGGTGCTTTTTTCTCTCTTTCCTATTTTCATAATCTCTTTTTTTCTTTTTTTTTCTTTTTTTTCTCAATATCGGACTCTTTTTTATAAGAAGAATGCTTCATAGACATCTCATTATGGTTACGCTGCAGGTTTCCACCATGCCAGCATGGATTAGACCAGCGGCCCAGGTGTTTCTCTAACACACATACATAACTCTGTGGACTTACAAGCTCCCCTTTCATTTCACACCAACGACACCCATAGACAAAAGAGAATGATATCAACTAGGTACAAAGTACAAGTGCAATGTTGAAAGCGTTCCCCATGACAGCATGGTTCTGCTAATCCCCAAAAAATAAGTGCAAGCTTATACAACATAGACGACACAATGGTTCAAGTGTATTAAGGGCAAGAAAAGTAAAGTGTGCCATCAAGTTCGTGAGAGCTTTAATCACTAGTTTTCTCATAACAACTTTAATTTGGAAGGTAGATAAAACCATGAATATACTTGGAATAGCATAAGATAGTAGGTAGGTATGGTGTACTATTTGGAATAACTTGGTTTAAGGAGTTGGATACATGAGTGGAATTCATACTTGGTTGCGGAGGCTAGCAAAAGACTGGGAGCGACAAACTAAGAGAGCAATAATGGCCATAATCATGCAGAGCGACAAAACATCATTGATCAAAGCATAAAGTGGTACTACAAGTTGAAAACTAAAGGATCATAAAGGCTGGTGGCGACTTGGGATAGCCATAACATGGTGTGAGCATGCGCCAAGTCAACTCAAATAAAGCATCAAAGGAGAATACCACAATACTATGCTTTAATATGCTAAAACAACGCATGATTCTTCAAAACCACATTAAGCAATCTCAATTGTTTATAACAAGTCATGCTACAGCAAATAATACTAAGCATAAAGCCAAAACAATATCAAGCATGGCATGACAAAGCATAGGCCACAGTCAAAAACAAGCTCTCTTTACCACTTAAGCATGAACTTTTCTTACTCTTTTCAAATCCAAACCAAACTATTTGAAAACCAATGTATGAAAGAGGGGGTCCAACCAATTTATTCAGCAAACAGAGCAAACGAAAAACCAAAACAAAAACGAAAAAGAAGACGCTCCAAGAACAACACAACTGTGCATGAAACAATAAAGATGAAGCGTTTGGAAAAAACCTGGGAATATTTATTGATGAAGAGGGGGATACCTTGGGCATCCCCAAACTTTGACGCTTGTACTTCTTGGATATTTCTTGGAGTAACACGCGTGGCATCCCCAAGCTTGAGCTTTAGTCCATCCTTCATCTCATTACTCATTCCTTCCATACACCTGAAATTTTTCCTTCATACAAAACTTCATACAATCTTTATTAGCAACATTAGTGCACTCAAGATAATAAGTCTTTAGGTTCAGTTCTAACACCAAATAAACTTCCATTAAAACAAATTTTACTGTATCACTTCCCTCAAAAAGCTCAATTCCCCAAAAGAACTCAAAAAGGAACCAACAAGAAGCAAATGCAGAAAATGGCAGAAATCTGTCAAAACAGACCAGCAGGTAAAGACGATTTTTTTTGAAGACCTTCTGTTGCTCAAATCAAAAAGTGTTGAACTAACGAAAGTTAGAGAACAACCTGAGGCAGAAGCACAAAAAATCACGCCTCAAAAGGATGTACATATATTTTACACGAAGTTTTACGGTGAAGCACAAAAATCTGTTTCGGGATAGCAACTTTCCCAATCATTACTTCTCTCTCATTAGAGGTTACTCTTGGAACAAAAAGCAAATAAAAAGGATAAGGAGCGGTTATTACTGAAGTAATAATTTCCAAGACTCATCTAAAACTTTTGTATTATCTCCCAATAAGTACTTTTCTTTAACGCCTTTAAGTTAAGCATAAGAAGCAAGAAAAAGAATCAAGTGTTCTCAAATGAAGAAGCATTAAGAGCAAATTTTGTTTTCATAGGAGAGGAAAAAGAAATCTTCTCTCTCTTCTTAGGGAAGTTTTCTATACCTTTCTTGAGTGAGAGATGATATTTAATGGTGCCTTCTTTCATATCAATAATGGCACCAACGGTTCTAAGAAAAGGTCTTCCCAAAGTAATAGGACAAGAAGCATTGCATTCAACATCCAAAACATAGAAATCAACTGGGACATAGGCATTGTTAACCATAATAAGAACATCATTAATACTCCCCATGAGTTTCTTTTTAGCATTATCATCAAGTGGGACATTCAAATAACAATCTTCAAGTGGTGGCAAATCAAGCATATCATAAATCCTTCTAGGCATAATAGAAACACTACTATCAAGATCACATAAAGCATTAAAATCAAAATCATTCACTTTCATATTGATGATGGGTTCCCAACCATCTTCTTGTTTTATAGGAATAGAAGCTTTGTGTTTCATCTTTTCTTCTTTAATCTTTATGAGAGCATCAGTAATGTGTTTTGTAAAGGCCATGTTCATAGCACCAGCATTAGGACTTTTAGCAAGCTTTTATAGGAACTTAATAACTTCAGAGATATTGCAACCATCAAGATCAAAATCATAATTATCATCTAAGGTAGTGATGACCCAAAATATATCGAGCTCGTTGGGGAACCCCAGAGGAAGGTATGATGAGCACAACAGCAAGTTTTCCCTTAGTACGAAACCAAGGTTATCAATCCAGTAGGAAACATCCCAAAGGTGTTGCTAGCTGAGCCTTGGCAGGGCGCACTACCGGTGCTAGTAGCAACATGGAGACCTGCACCACACAACCACGGGACTTTTCCCCAACTTGCGATGAGGTTGTCAATCTCACCGGTTTTGCTGAAAACAAAGGATTAAACGTATCGAATGGAAGGAAGTAATAGTTTGCAGAAAGTAAACACAAAGTAGTAAACGGTTTGATTGTAGATTGAATGTAAAAGAAAGGACCGGGTTCCATAGTTCACTAGAGGTGGCTCTCCTTAAGATAGATAACATGCTAGGTGAACAAATTACAGCGGGGCAATTAACAAACATCGAGAAAGCGTACAAGCATATACTAATCATCTTGACTCCTTTGAGATTCAATTGGGCATTACAACATTATACATAGACTGCCATCCAACTGCATCTATGACTAATAATCCACCTTCAGGTTATCATCCGAACCCCCTCTAGTATTAAGTTGCAAGCAACAGATAATTGCATTATGAATTGCGTGTAAAGTAAACAATATGATTGTTCTATGAACAAAGGATTGTTGTTTTCTCCCTAGTAGCAACAGCACATCTAGTACCTTAGAGATTTCTGTCACTTTCCTAGATTACTAGATGTTGGAGATATGCCCAAGAGGCAATAATAAAAGTGGTTATTATTATATCTTTGTGTTTATGATGAATGTTTACATCCCATGCTATAATTGTATTATAAGGAAACACTAATACATGTGTGTTTTGTAAACATAAAAGAGTCCCTAGTAAGCCTCTTGTTGAACTAGCTTGTTGATTAATTGATGATCATGGACATTGGATGTGATTAATAACAAGGTTATATCATTAGGAGAATGATGTGATGGACACACACCCATAGTAAGCGTAGCATAAGATCAAGTCATTAAGTTCGTATTGCTATAAGCTTTCAAATGCATAGTAACCTAATCCTTCGACCATGAGGTTATGTTAATCACCATCACCGGATGGATACTTTGATGACATCAAACACCGCTTCGTAACTGGGTGGTTATAAAGGTGTCATTGGGTATTCTGAAAGTATGTGTTGAAGCGCATGGACCAAGATTGGGATTTGTCCATCCATATGACGGATAGATATGCTCTGGGCCCTCTCGGTGGAATGTCATCTAGTTAGCTTGCAAGCATGTGACCGGGTCACAAGGGATGACATAACATGGAACGAGTAAAGAGTACTTATCAGTAACGAGGTAGAACTAGGTATGGAGATACCGACGATCAAACCTCGGATAAGTAGAGTATCGCGTGACAAAGGGAATTGGTTTCGTATGTTAATGGTTCTATCGATCACGAAGTCATCGTTGAGTATGTGGGAGCCGTTATGGATCTCCAGATCCCGCTGATGGTTATTGATCGGAGAGGTGTCTTCATCATGTCTGCATATTCACGAACCGTAGGGTGACACACTTAAGGTTCGAAGTTGTTTTAAGTAGATATGGAATGTGCGTTGGAGACCGAATGTTGTTCGGAGTCTCGGATTGGATCCAGGACATCACGAGGAGATCCAGAATTGTCCAAAGAATAAGATTCATATATTGGGGATCATTTTCTAAGTTAGGAAATGTTCCGGAGTATTTGTATGGGGATTCTAGAAGGTTTCGGAATGTTCCGGAAGGTTCTGGAAGATTTCTTGGAGTTTGCTTGAAAACCAAGAAAGGATCAAGGAATCCTTGTGGGGCAAGACAAGGAGTCGTGGGGGAGGAGGACTCCTCCCCCCTCCCAATCCGCCGGCCAAGGAAGGGAGGGGGGTCCTACTAGGACTCCCCCTCCCATGGCGCCTCCCTCCTTTAAATAGAGGGGTGGAGGCGCCACCCCCTTGCCCCCTCCGACTCTTGCCCTAGCCGCCTCTCTCCTCCTCCTTTCTTCTACTCAGGCTTAGGCGAAGCCCTGCAGAATTCTCTACTCCACCACCACCACCACGCCGTCGTGCTGCTGGGATTCCGTGGAGAAGATCTACTACCTCTGCTGCTCGCTGGAACGAGGAGAGGAAGGTCCGCTTCGACTCCGCACGTGTGAACAACTTCGGAATCGCTGCCGGAACGCGGCGCCGGAAGGATCGTCCACTCGATCTTGAGATCGGCAAGTGATCGACTACATCAACCACGAGATCCAATCTCGTAACGCTTTCGGATCTACAAGGGTTAGTACAGATCTATCTCGTTGCACATGTCTAATAGATTAGATCTTGGCTTTTATCTAGATTAGATCTGGGTTTTGTTCGTTCTTGTGGTAGAAATTTTTTGTTTTCCCTACTACGAACCCATCACTAGAGGCATGAACCCACTATCGAGCATAAATACTAACTCTTGGAGTTGCTAGCATCTACTTCGCCAATATAGATACTAACAACGGAAAGCATGCAAGATCACAAATAACAAAGACATGATAGAATCAATAATCAATCTGAAATAGCATCTCAATATCCATCGGATCCCCGCAAACACAACATGCAGAATTACAAATAGATGATCTTGATCATGAACGGAGCTCACAAGATCTAGACATGAAAGCACAAAGGAGGAGAACCAGCCATCTAGCTACTACATGGACCCGTAGTCCAGAGATGAACTACTCACGCATCACACCGGAGGCTTGCATGATGATGAAGAAGCCCTCCAGGGTGAATTCCCCTCTCCGGCAGGGTGCCGGGAAGAGCTTCAGATCCCTCCCGATCTAGGGATGGAGATGACGGCGGCTACTGACTCTTTCATGGATTTTTGATCGGGTTCTTAGGGCTTCCGTATCAGAGGCAATATATAGGCGGAAAGAGAGGCCGAGGGGGTGCCTGGGCTGGCCACACCACCCCCTGGCGTGGGCCAAGCCTGGCCGCGTGGCCAGGGTGTGTGGCCTCCCTCTGGCCCTTCTTCGTCTCGTATTCTCGCTCCAAGTGTCCCCGGGTAAAATAATAACTTTGGCTTTTGCCCCGTCCAATTCCGAGAATATTCATTTTCTGACTTCCTGGAACCAAAAATAGCAGAAAACAGGCAGCTGGCACTGTGGCTCTTGTTAATAGGTTAGTCCAAGAAATCATATGAAAAGTACTCCAAAGTGTGGACAAAACATAAGAAAGCAGATAAAACCAAGCATGGAACATCAAAAATTATAGATACATTTGCAATGTATCAACATCCCCAAGCTTAACTCTTGCTCGTCCTCGAGTAGGTTAGTGATAAAAACAAAGAATAATTTTTGAGGTGACATACACCATCATAAACTTGATCAAAGTATTTGTAAAACATTCAAAGCTGGGAGCATAGTACTTCAATCATAACATGAAAGACAAAGTTCTAGCAATAAGACAAAGAAACTATGTTGCAACATGAAAAGGCACAAACAAAAGATTCATGAATAACAATGCTTTGCAAGACGTTTGTTTGTTTCACATAAAGAAAACATAACATAGTAGTATTCAGCTTATCCCTCATAGAGTAGCAAATATAAATGCATAGGACACCTTCAAAGTTTACAAGAGTGACTAGATACAAATAGTTTAAAACAAGCAATATCAAGTTATGCATTAATCAACAAGTCTTGGGACAATGCACGTAGAACTAAGAATGGCCACTATGCTCTGAAAGTAAGTGCATAAAGGTGGAGACTCAATATATAAGTGGAAGAAAGGCCTTCATAGAAGGAAGTAGGGATTCAAGTCTCATAAAAAGCTTCCAAAAATTAGAGGCGTCTAACTTGTTTTTGCAGGGTTTTTGTGATGTGATATGGCCATCATGTGATTGTGATTATATTTGATGTATGCAATGATCCTTGTTGTAATATGGCAACCGGCAGGAGCCTAATGGTTGTCTTTAATTCTGTTAAGACCTGCGTGTCTATTCATCTTGTAATAGCTTTATTCCAAGTAGTTGTAATAGTTGCTAGTGATGATGGACAACCATGAAGCGGCGCCACTGACCTTGACGCAATGCTGGTGATGATGGAGATCATGTCCGTGCTTTGGAGATGGAGATCAAAGGCATAAGAAGAAAGGGCCATATCATATCACACTAATTATGAATTGCCTGTGATGTTAATCCTTTATGCATCTTGTATTGCTTAGATTGCGACGGTAGCATTATAAGATGATCCCTCTCACTAAATATCAAGTAATAAAGTGTTCACCCTTAGTTGGCACCGTTGCTAAGACTCGTCGTTTCGAAGCATCTCATGATGATCGGATGTGATAGATTCTACGTGTGCATACAACGGGTGCAAGCCAGATTTGCACATGCGGAAACTAAGGTTAATCTTGACGAGCCTAGCATGTACAGACATGGTCTCGGAATACGGAATACCGAAAGGTAGAGCATGAGTCATATAAATGATATGATGAACATGAAGATTGTTCGCCAACGAAACTACATCTTCTCTCGTGAAGGTCGGACTTGGTGTAGTGGATTTGGTTCGTGTAATCACTAAGACAATGTGAGGGATGTTGTTTTGAGTGGGAGTTCACCTAGTTAATTTAAAGAATTTAGATTGAACTCAATTCATCATAAACTTAGTCTAAACTACTTGCAAATTTGTTGTAGATTATGGCGAACCTCTCCATCAATTTCAATGCGTTCCTAGAGAAAGAAAAGCTTAAGAACAATGGAAGCAACTTCACGGACTGGTTCCGTGGACTGAATATCGTCCTCAGGGCTAGTCAGTTGACCTATGTGCTCGAAGCACCGCTGGGTGACCCACCTGCAGAAGATGCCACCGATGACGTAAAGAATGTTTACGCCACTCGGAAAAATCATTACTCCACAGTTCAGTGTGCCATCCTGTACGGTTTAGAAGCGGAGCTTCAGAAGCGCTTTGAGCACCACGATCCGTTCGAGATCATTAAGGAGCTCAGTCTAATTTTTGAGACTCACGCGGCCGTGGAGAGCTATGAGGCCTCCGAAAAGTTCTTTAATTGTAAGATGGAAGAGGGTAGCTCCGTTAGCGAGCACGTGCTCACCATGTCTGGGCACGCAAACAAGCTCCAAGAGTTGGGGATAACAATTCCTAATGAGTTAGGGATTCACCGTGTCCTCCAATCACTGCCACCAAGTTACAAGAACTTTATGATGAACTACAATATGCACTGAATGAACAAAACGTTGCCTGAACTATCGTCCATGCTGAAAACTGCTGAAGTGGAGATCAAGAAGGAGCACCAAGTGTTGATGGTTAATAAGACCACCAATTTCAAGAAACAGGGCAAGCCTAAGAAAAAGGGCAACTTCAAGAAGGACGGCAAGAAAGCTGCCGCACCTGCTAAGAAGCCCAAGGCTGGTCCTAAGCCTGAAACTGAGTGCTTCTACTGCAAGGGAGCTGGTCACTAGAAGTGTGACTGCCCCAAGTACCTGGCGGATCTGAAGAACGGCAACATCAAGAAGAAAGGTATATTCGATATACATGTTATTGATGTGTATCTTACTAGTAATCGTAGTAGTGCCTGGGTATTTGATACTGGTTCGGTTGCTCATATTTGTAACTCGAAACAGGAGCTGCGGAATAAGCTAAGACTGGCGAGAGACGAGGTGACGATGCGTGTTGGAAATGGCTCCAAGGTTGATGTGATCGCCGTCGGCACGCTCCCTCTACATCTACCTTCGGGATTAGTTTTAAATTTGAATAATTGTTATTTGGTGCCTGCGTTAAGCATGAACATTGTATCTGGATCTTGTTTATTGCGAGACGGTTACTCTTTTAAGTTTGAGAATAAAGGTTGTTCGATTTATATGAGTAATATCTTTTATTGTAATGCACCTGAGATAAATGGTTTATTCTTACTAAATCTCGATAGTAGTGATACACATGTTCACAACATAGATGCTAAACAAACAAAATTAAGTGATAGTTCTACATACATGTGGCACTGTCGTCTTGGTCACATTGGAGTGAAGCGTATGAAGAAACTCCATTCTGATGGACTTCTTGAATCACTTGATTTTGAATCACTTGAAAGATGCGAAGCATGTCTAATGGGAAAAATGACTAAGACTCCATTCTCTGGTACAATGGAGCGAGCTACAGACTTATTGGAAATAATACATACCGATGTGTGTGGTCCAATGAGTGTAGCATTGCGTGGTGGATATCGTTATGTTCTCACTTTCACGGATGACTTAAGTAGATATGGGTATGTCTACTTTATGAAACATAAGTCCGAAACTTTCGAGAAGTTTAAGGAATTTCAAAGTGAAGTGGAAAATCATCGTAACAAGAAGATTAAGTTTCTGCGTTCTGACCGCGGAGGTGAATATCTGAGTTATGAGTTTGGCATGCATTTAAAGAAATGTGGAATACTTTCGCAGTTGACACCGCCGGGAACACCACAGCGTAATGGTGTGTCCGAACGTCGTAATCGAACTCTCTTAGATATGGTTCGATCTATGATGTCTCTTACAGATTTACCGCTATCGTTTTGGGGCTATGCATTAGAGACAACCGCATTCACTTTAAATAGGGCACCATCTAAATCCGTTGAAACGACACCGTACGAATTGTGGTTTGGTAAGAAACCTAAGTTGTCGTTCCTTAAAGTTTGGGGTTGCGAAGCATATGTAAAGAAGTTACAACCTGATAAGCTTGAACCCAAAGCGGAGAAATGCGTCTTCATAGGATACCCTAAAGAAACAATTGGGTATACCTTCTATCATAGATCCGAAGGCAAAGTTTTCGTTGCCAAGAATGGATCCTTTCTTGAGAAGGAGTTTCTCTCGAAGGAAGTGACTGGAAGGAAAGTAGAACTCGACGAGGTTGTTGAACCTTCTCTCGAATTTGAGAGTAGCGCAGCACCGGAAGATGTTTTTGTGCTGCCTGCACCAATTGGAGAGGAAGCTAATGATGGTGATCATGAAACTTCGAACGAAGTTGGTGCTGAACCTCGCAGGTCAACGAGGGTTCGTACCACTCCTGATTGGTATGACGCTGCCTTGAACGTCATGTTGGTGGACAACACTGATGACCCTGCGACGTATGAAGAAGCTATGGTGAGCCCAGATTCCGACAAATGGCTAGAAGCCATGAAATCCAAAATGGGATCCATGTACGAAAACCAAGTATGGACTTTGGTGGACTTACCGGATGGCCATAAGGCTGTCGAGAACAAATGGATTTTCAAAAGAAAAACAGATGCTGATGGTAATGTTACCGTCTATAAAGCTTGACTTGTCGCGAAAGGGTTCCGACAAATTCAAGGAGTTGACTACGATGAGACTTTCTCACCAGTAGCGAAGCTAAAGTCTGTGAGGATTTTGTTAGCAATTGCTGCATATTTCGATTATGTGATTTGGCAGATGGATGTCAAAACGACGTTCCTTAATGGTGACATTGAGGAAGAGTTGTATATGGTACAACCCAAGGGTTTTGTCGATCCTAAAGATGCTGACAAGGTATGCAAACTTCAGCGCTCCATTTATGGACTGAAGCAAGCACCCCGGAGTTGGAATCAACGTTTTGATAAAGTAATCAAAAACTTTGGATTTATACAAACTTATGGAGAAGCTTGTATTTACAACAAAGTGAGTGGGAGCTCTATAGCATTCCTAGTACTATATGTAGATGACATATTGTTGATTGGGAATGATATAGAACTTCTTAATAGTGTCAAAGCCTATTTGAATAATAGTTTTTCAATGAAGGATCTTGGCGAAGCGGCATATATTCTAGGCATCAAGATTTATAGAGATAGATCAAGACGCCTAATAGCGCTTTCACAAAGTACATACTTGGACAAAGTTCTAAAGAAGTTTAGAATGGAAGAGAGCAAGAAAGGGTTCGTGCCCATGTTGTCAGGTAAGACCTTGAGTAAGACTCAAAGTCCAGCTACGGCAGAAGATAGAGAGAAGATGAATAATATTCCCTATGCCTCGGCCATAGGTTCTATCATGTATGCCATGCTGTGTACAAGACCGGATATAGCACATGCTGTTTGTTTGACTAGCAGATATCAAAGTGATCATGGAATGGAGCACTGGACAGCGGTCAAGAATATCCTAAAGTACCTGAATAGGACTAAGGATATGGTTCTTTCTTATGGAGGTGATGAACAACTTGTTGTAAACGGTTACACTGATGCTAGTTGGAACACCGATCCAGATGACTCAAAGTCACAGTCTGGGTACGTATTTATTTTGAATGGTGTTGCAGTGAGCTAGAGGAGTGCCAAGCAAAGCGTTATGGCGAAATCTTCAACTGAATCGGAATACATAGCTGCTTCGGAGGCTGCACAATAAGCCATATGGATGAAGGAGTTCATTACTGAACTTGGCGTGGTTCCCAGTGCGTTGGACCCGATGGCCATCTACTGTGACAACACAGGTGCCATAGCTAATGCATAGGAGCCAAGGTCACATAGCAAGCTCAAGCACATCAAGCTACGTTTCCATGCTATTCGCGAGTATGTCCAAGATGGTGACATAAAGATTTGCAAAGTACACACTGATCTGAATGTGGCAGATCCGTTGACTAAACCTCTCCCTAGGGCGAAGCATGACCAACACCAGAATGCCATGGGTGTTAGGTATATTACCATGTAATCTAGATTATTGACTCTAGTGCAAGTGGGAGACTGTTGGAGATATGCCCAAGAGGCAATAATAAAAGTGGTTATTATTATATCTTTGTGTTTATGATGAATGTTTACATCCCATGCTATAATTGTATTATAAGGAAACACTAATACATGTGTGTTTTGTAAACATAAAAGAGTCCCTAGTAAGCCTCTTGTTGAACTAGCTTGTTGATTAATTGATGATCATGGACATTGGATGTGATTAATAACAAGGTTATATCATTAGGAGAATGATGTGATGGACACACACCCATAGTAAGCGTAGCATAAGATCAAGTCATTAAGTTCGTATTGCTATAAGCTTTCAAATGCATAGTAACCTAATCCTTCGACCATGAGGTTATGTTAATCACCATCACCGGATGGATACTTTGATGACATCAAACACCGCTTCGTAACTGGGTGGTTATAAAGGTGTCATTGGGTATTCTGAAAGTATGTGTTGAAGCGCATGGACCAAGATTGGGATTTGTCCATCCATATGACGGATAGATATGCTCTGGGCCCTCTCGGTGGAATGTCATCTAGTTAGCTTGCAAGCATGTGACCGGGTCACAAGGGATGACATAACATGGAACGAGTAAAGAGTACTTATCAGTAACGAGGTAGAACTAGGTATGGAGATACCGACGATCAAACCTCGGATAAGTAGAGTATCGCGTGACAAAGGGAATTGGTTTCGTATGTTAATGGTTCTATCCATCACGAAGTCATCGTTGAGTATGTGGGAGCCGTTATGGATCTCCAGATCCCGCTGATGGTTATTGATCGGAGAGGTGTCTTCATCATGTCTGCATATTCACGAACCGTAGGGTGACACACTTAAGGTTCGAAGTTGTTTTAAGTAGATATGGAATGTGCGTTGGAGACCGAATGTTGTTCGGAATCTCGGATTGGATCCGGGACATCACGAGGAGATCCAGAATTGTCCAGAGAATAAGATTCATATATTGGGGATCATTTTCTAAGTTAGGAAATGTTCTGGAGTATTTGTATGGGGATTCTAGAAGGTTTCGGAATGTTCCGAAAGGTTCTGGAAGATTTCTTGGAGTATGCTTGAAAACCAAGAAAGGATCAAGGAATCCTTGTGGGGCAAGACAAGGAGTCGTGGGGGACTCCTCCCCCCTCCCAATCCGCCGGCCAAGGAAGGGAGGGGGGTCCTACTAGGACTCCCCCTCCCATGGCACCTCCCTCGTTTAAATAGAGGGGTGGAGGCGCCACCCCCTTGCCCCCTCCGACTCTTGCCCTAGCCGCCTCTCTCCTCCTCCTTTCTTCTGCTCAGGCTTAGACGAAGCCCTGCAGAATTCTCTACTCCACCACCACCACCACGCCGTCGTGCTGCTGGGATTCCGTGGAGAAGATCTACTACCTCCGCTGCTCGCTGGAACGCGGAGAGGAAGGTCCGCTTCGACTCCGCACGTGTGAACAACTGCGGAAGCGCTGCCGGAACGCGGCGCCGGAAGGATCGTCCACTTGATCTTGAGATCGGCAAGTGATCGACTACATCAACCACGAGATCCAATCTCGTAACGCTTTCGGATCTACAAGGGTTAGTACAGATCTATCTCGTTGCACATGTCTAATAGATTAGATCTTGGCTTTTATCTAGATTAGATCTGGGTTTTGTTCGTTCTTGCGGTAGAAATTTTTTGTTTTCCCTGCTACGAACCCATCACTAGAGGCATGAACCCACTATCGAGCATAAATACTAACTCTTGGAGTTGCTAGCATCTACTTCGCCAAGATAGATACTAACAACGGAAAGCATGCAAGATCACAAATAACAAAGACATGATAGAATCAATAATCAATCTGAAATAGCATCTCAATATCCATCGGATCCCCGCAAACACAACATGCAGAATTACAAATAGATGATCTTGATCATGAACGGAGCTCACAAGATCTAGACATGAAAGCACAAAGGAGGAGAACCAGCCATCTAGCTACTACATGGACCCGTAGTCCAGAGATGAACTACTCACGCATCACACCGGAGGCTTGCATGATGATGAAGAAGCCCTCCAGGGTGAATTCCCCTCTCCGGCAGGGTGCCGGGAAGAGCTTCAGATCCCTCCCGATCTAGGGATGGAGATGACGGCGGCTACTGACTCTTTCATGGATTTTTGATCGGGTTCTTAGGGCTTCCGTATCAGAGGCAATATATAGGCGGAAAGAGAGGCCGAGGGGGTGCCTAGGCTGGCCACACCACCCCCTGGCGCGGGCCAAGCCTGGCCGCGTGGCCAGGGTGTGTGGCCGCCCTCTGGCCAAGTGTCCCCGGGTAAAATAATAACTTTGGCTTTTGCCCCGTCCAATTCCGAGAATATTCATTTTCTGACTTCCTGGAACCAAAAATAGCAGAAAACAGGCAGCTGGCACTGTGGCTCTTGTTAATAGGTTAGTCCAAGAAATCATATGAAAAGTACTCCAAAGTGTGGACAAAACATAAGAAAGCAGATAAAACCAAGCATGGAACATCAAAAATTATAGATACATTTGCAATGTATCAACATCCCCAAGCTTAACTCTTGCTCGTCCTCGAGTAGGTTAGTGATAAAAACAAAGAATAATTTTTGAGGTGACATACACCATCATAAACTTGATCAAAGTATTTGTAAAACATTCAAAGCTGGGAGCATAGTACTTCAATCATAACATGAAAGACAAAGTTCTAGCAATAAGACAAAGAAACTATGTTGCAACATGAAAAGGCACAAACAAAAGATTCATGAATAACAATGCTTTGCAAGACGTTTGTTTGTTTCACATAAAGAAAACATAACATAGTAGTATTCAGCTTATCCCTCATAGAGTAGCAAATATAAATGCATAGGACACCTTCAAAGTTTACAAGAGTGACTAGATACAAATAGTTTAAAACAAGCAATATCAAGTTATGCATTAATCAACAAGTCTTGGGACAATGCACGTAGAACTAAGAATGGCCACTATGCTCTCAAAGTAAGTGCATAAAGGTGGATACTCAATATATAAGTGGAAGAAAGGCCTTCATAGAAGGAAGTAGGGATTCAAGTCTCATAAAAAGCTTCCAAAAATTATGGTACTTAATAGCATTCAGCTCTCATTTCCCCTATCATAACCATCTTGAAGGTGATTAAGGTTAAAGTGAACAAACTATGGTGTACATGCTTGACGAAGTATAAGTTAGAAATCACATGTCCCTTAAATATCCATTGGATACCCGCAAACACAACATGCAGAATTACAAATAGATGATCTTGATCATGAATGGAGCTCACAAGATCTAAACATGATAGAACAAAGGAGGAGAACCAGCCATCTAGCTACTACATGGACCGGTAGTATAGAGATGAACTACTCACGCATCACACCGGAGTCTTGCATGATGATGAAGAAGGCCTCCAGGGTGAATTCCCCTCTCCGACAGGGTGCCGGGAAGAGCTTCAGATCCCTCCCGATCTAGGGATCGATATGACGGCGGCTACAGACTCTTCCGTGGATTTTTGATCGGGTTCTTAGGGTTTCCGTACATAGGCAATATATAGGCAGAAGGAGAGGCCGAGGGGGCGTCTGGGCTGGCCACACCACCCCCTGGCGCGGGCCAAGCCTGGTCGCGCGGCCAGGTGGTGTGGCCGCCCTCTGGCCCTTCTCCGTCTCGTATTTAATAACTTTGGCTTTTGCCCCGTCCAATTCCGAGAATATTCATTTTCTGACTTCCTGGAACCAAAAACAGTAGAAAACAGGCAGTTGGCACTGTGGCTCTTGTTAATAGGTTAGTCCAAGAAATCATATGAAAAGTACTCCAAAGTGTGGACAAAACACAAGAAAGTAGATAAAACCAAGCATGGAACATCAAAAATTATAGATACATTTGCAATGTATCAGGTAGTAGAGCTATTACTAGCTTCAACACTAGTGGTAGTGATAGTAGAAACTCTAATGTTTCTAGAAATTTCATCTTCTCTTTCCCACTTAGCATGCAATTCACCTAATAGTCTAACATTTTCATCAATTCTTACTTGTATGGCATTAGTAGCTACAAAGGGATTATCATTAGTCTCGGGTTTAGCAGCCATTTTATTCAAAGAAGATTGAGCTTCAGCCAAAGATGCTATATTTCTTTCAGCATTAGAGAGTTTTTCCTCAATAGTTTTATTGAAAGCAGTTTGTTTACTAATAAAGTCCTTAAGCATAACTTCAAGTTCAGAGGGAGCACTCCTATTGTTGTTGTAGGAATTTCCATAAGCATTACTATTGTTGGGAGGATATGGCTTATAACTGTTGTTACCAAAATTATTCTTGTAGGCATTGTTTCTAAAATTATTATTTCTTATAAAGTTCACATCAACATTATTTGAGCAACCCAAGAAGCTAAGGGAACATTAGTTGGATCAATATGGGCTTTCCCATTAACAAGAATAGACATAATAATATCAATCTTAGCACTCAAGGAGGAGGTTTCCTCAACAAAATTTACCTTCTTACCTTGTGGAGCTCTTTTAGTATGCCATTCGGAGTCGTTAACCATCATATTATCCAGAAGCTTTGTTGCAGCACCCAAAGTAATGGTCATAAAGGTACCTCCAGCAGCAGAATCCAACAGGTTCCTTGAAAAATAGTTCAATCCTACATAAAAAGTTTGGATGATCATCCAAGTAGTCAGTCCATGAGTGGGACAATTCGTAACCAAAGATTTCATTCTTTCCAAAGCTTGAGCAACATGTTCATTATCAGATTGTTTAAACTTCATTATTTCACTTCTCATAGATATAATCTTAGCAGGAGGATAATATTTTCCAATAAAAGCATCTTTGCATTTAGTCCAAGAATCAATACTATTCCTAGTGAAGGAATTCAACCATTCTTTAGCTTTTCCTCTCAAAGAGAAAGGAAACAATTTAAGCTTAATAATATCTCCATATATATCCCTATGCTTTTGCATCTCACAAAGTTCAACAAAGTTATTTAGATGGGCTGCAGCATTTTCATTACCAATACCATAAAATTGTTCTCTCATAACAATATTGAGTAAAGGAGGTTTTATCTCAAAGAAAGTAGCTTCAAGAACAGGTGGAGCAATAGGTGTGCTCATAAAATCATTGTTGTTGGTGCTAGTGAAGTCACACAACTTAGTGTTTTCAAGAGTAGTCATTTTTTGTATTTTTAATAAAGAAAGCAAACTTGTAAAACTAATTTTTGTGTGTTTTTGATAAAGAAACAAGCAAACAAAGAAAAAAGTAAACTAAGAAAAAAAAATAAAGTAAAGAGATTGGTTATGAGGGACTCCCCTTGTGAAGATGTCCTTAACTCCCCAGCAACAGCGCCAGAAAAATACTTGCTGACTCGTGTATTAACGAGCTCCTTGGGGAACCCCAAAAGGAAGGTATGATGAGCACAGCAGTAAGTTTCCCTCAGTTATGAAACCAAGGTTATCAATCTAGTAGGAGCAAGGAAAGACCCCAAAGGTGTAGCTAGCTGAACGTTGGCAGGGCGCACTACTGGTGCCAGCAGCAACGTGGAGACTTGCGCAACACAACCACAGAACTCTGTCCCCAACTTGCGATGAGGTTGTCAATCTCACCGGTTTTGCTGAAAACAAAGGATTAAATGTATCGAATGGAAGGAAGTAATAGTTTGCAGAGAGTAAACACAAAGCAGTACAACATAGACGACACAAGTTATGCATCAATCAACTAGTCTTGGGACAATGCACATAGAACTAAGAATAGCCACTATGCTCTCAAAGTAGTGCATAAAGATAGAAGGTGGAGACTCAATATAATGGTGGAAGAAAGGCCTTTTGTAAAAAGGAAATAGGGATTCAAGTCTCATAAAGAGCTTCCAAAAATTATGGTACTTATAGCTTTCAGCTCTCATTGCCCCTATCATAAGCATCTTTAAGGTGATTAAATTAAAGTGACACAACTAAGAGGATATGCTTGACAAGTTATAAACCGAAATCTCATGCCCCTTACTTACGAAGACCGATCCTCATGCTACTCAACTTTAGTCATGAGTAAGCTCTTGTCATTGTAAGTATATGTGTATCATTAAGAACTGCCAACGGGGCACCCCTTGCACATGATACGGGAGCTTTCCCGTAATCAAAATGACAAGGCAAGCAAACTATGAGCATCTCAGCGATCTTTTTATTTGCTATTTGCATAGGTTTTTATTGAGGATGCTTCATAGAGTGCTCATTATGGTGATGCTGCAAGTTTCCACCATGATTAGGCATGGCTTAGGCTAGCGGCCCAGGCGTTTCTCTAACACAAAGGATAGTCATAACATGGTGTGAGCATGTGCCAAGTCAACCCAAATAAAGCATCAAAGGAGAATACCACTATACTATGCTTTAATATAGACGAGCACAGCAGAAATTTTCCCTCAATTATGAAACCAAGGTTTAATCGAACCAGTAGGAGCAAGGAAACACTTCAAAGGTGTTGCTAGCTGAGCTTTGGCAGGGCGCACTACCGGTGCTAGTAGCAACGTGGAGACCTGCACAAGACAACCACAGAACTTTGTCCCCAACTTGCGATGAGGTTGTCAATCTCACCGTGTTTTGCGGAAAACAAAGGATTAAACGTATCGAATGGAAAGAAGTAAAAGTTTGCAGAAAGTAAACACAAAGAAGTAAAAGATTGTAGATTGTATGTAAAGTAAAAGGACCGGGATCCATAGTTCACTAGAGGCGGCTCTCCTTAGATAGATAACATGCTGGGTGAACAAATTACAGCAGGGCAATTGACAAACACAGAGAAAGCAATATATGCATATACTAATCATCTTGACTACTTTGAGACTTGATTGGGCATTACAACATAATACATAGAACGCCATCCAACTGCATCTATGACTAATAATCCACCTTCAGGTTATCATCCGAACCCCCTCCAGTATTAAGTTGCAAGCAACAGATTATTGCTTTACAAACTGCGTGTAAAGTAAACAATACAATTGTTCTATGACCAAAGGATAGTTGTTTTCTCCCTAGTAGCAATAACACATCTAGTACCTTAGAGATTTCTGTCACTTCCCTAGATTACCAGAGGCGTGAACCCACTATCGAGCATAAATACTAACTCTTGGAGTTGCTAGCATCTACTTGGCCAAGATAGCTAATAACAACGGAAAGCATGCAAGATCTCAAATAACAAAGACATGATTGAATCAATAATCAATCTGAAATAGCATCTCAATATCCATCAGATCCCCGCAAACACAACATGTATGAATTACAAATATATGATCTTGATCATGAACGGAGCTCACAAGATCTAAACATGAAAACACAAAGGAGGAGAGACCAGCCATCTAGCTACTACATGGATCCGTATTCCAAGGATGAACTACTCACGCATCACACCGGAGGCTTGCATGGTGATGAAGAAAGCCTCCAGGGTGAATTCCCCTCTCTGGCAAGGTGCTGGGAAGAGCTTCAGATCCCTCCCGATCTAGGGATGGAGATGACGGCAGCTACAGACTCTTTCGTGGATTTTTGATCGGGTACTTAGGGTTTTCGTCCCGAGGGCAACTTATAGGCGGAAGGAGAGGCCGAGGGGGTGCTGGGGTCGGCCAGACCACCCCTTGGCGCGGGCCAAGCCTGGCCGCGTGGCCAAGTGGGGTGGTCGGCCCCTGGCCCCTCTCCGTCTCGTATTCTGGCACTTGATCCCTTCCGGAAAAATAGGCACTTTGGCTTTTGTCCCGTCCAATTCCGAGAATATTCATTTTCTGACTTTCCTGGAACCAAAACAGCAGAAAACAGGCAGCTGGCACTGTGGCTCTTGTTAATAGGTTAGTCCAAGAAATCATATGAAAAGTACTCCAAAGTTGGAACAAAACACAAGAAAGTGGATAAAAGTAAGCATGGAACATCAAAAATTATAGATACATTTGCAATGTATCAGCGCGCCTGGCCATGGTGTGGGCCACCCCTGGTCCTCCACTTATTCTCTCACCTACCACTTCTCTCCTCTCTCTCCCGAGAAAATACTAGTTCATTGCTCAAACTCGTGTTCCTGCTGTTCTTACTCGTGATTTTTGATCTCCTTGCCCAGCCCATCTTTGCTACTGAGATTTGGAGCATTTGTTCTTTGGTATATGAATCCTCCGCTTGTCCAAGTAGATTTGTGATTACTGGGTTATATCTTGAGTATTTTGCTACTATAGGTGACAGCTTATGTGAGCTTGCATGCTTGTTCTATGCTTAGAGAAATTGTTTTGATGCATGTTTAGCCCTCTTGCAAGTCCCTATAAGTAGTTTCTTTCATTATGTAATCACTTTGCAATCAATTTGCGTGATGGTTGTCTAAATTTTAGAATAGGAGATGAATGAACACCGACTCAACCAACATCATTTAAGAGTGCCTGAGGTCATGAAAGTCCACCGTGAGGAAGAAGTTTTTCCTTCTATTTATCCATGCCTAGAATTCATGAGAGCTGTAGGGATTTCTCAAGATTTCCATACTCTAATTTCTAATACATGATTGGAGCATTTTGTGGGAGATGAACCTTACCAATATGTGAAACTAACTATGTATGTGGTGTAGGATTTTCGAATTAGTTGGTCTTTGCCTAACCCCATGGTTCATTACAAAATTTATAATATAGCTGTCGACCTCCCTTTTGATGATTTTTGTGCATCTATTAAAGTACCACAGTGGGGTTTGTGTGAAAGGATTAGAGAGCGGCCTACACCACTCATAGACTTGTATGCAGAGATTTGCCAAGGGAGCAACTTTTCAAAGGAGAGTGGTAAAATTCGCAATATTCATCTCCCATCCATTCGATGTTTTGCCTACTTTATTGCCAAGTGCGTTCTTGCTAGGAAAACTGCTAGTAAATTATCCTCATATGATCTAGCCTTTATCTCAGCTGCCTTGAAACAAGATGGGACTTATAACTTGGGTGCTTTGATAGCTTTTCGTCTTGCTGCTAACCGCGAGAAAGTTGGAATTTGTGGAGGCCTCATCGCCTCTCGTTTATTAGCTTTGCATGGTGTAGCGCCTCATCATTCAGACCTATAGTTTCCCATAGAGAGGCTTGATCTTAATTCCATGATACAATATAAATTCGTTTCTTCGTGGGCTAATTTGAGTGGTTTATCTTATAAAATAACCTTTCTCAAGAATGGATGGAGAGGAGGTAAGACCGAGCGAGTGGTTCTTTTGCCTGCGCCTGTTTTTTTTAACCTTGGTACCAGGGTAGGATGGTCACTCACATATCTGGAGGAGCTCTCCCAGCAAGAGTAGGATGCTGGAAGGGAGGTTGCGGATGATTCGGTCCAGCCCTCCAACGAGGGGGAGTCTTCGTACCAACATCTTGCCTATGATTGGGGAGTTTCTTCTTCGCAAGGGCCTAACTATGATCATTCTTACGATGATCCACCAGCTTGGAGTTCCTACCCACATTGGGGTTGATACCCACTTAGGACAAAAGCCTAAGCTTGGGGGAGGTATACTGACATCACACTCATATTCATATCATGTTCTGTTGGTACTTTGCATATCCATGTTTCATTTTCTATTCAGTTTTTGTTCTCACTTTATTTCTGCTTTCCAAAACACAAAAAGACCAAAAATATTTTCGTTATTTCTCTTTGTTTGCTTCTTTATCTTTTAGCTTTGGTCGGCTTCATCCTTTTTAGCTCTGTTTTGATTATTCTAAAAAACCAAAAAGATTTTGTTGTGATTGCTCTTTCTTTCGGTTCTTGTCTTTAAAAATCGAAAACCCAATTTTTTGTTGTTGTTCTTCTCTGGTTTTGTAAAGTTCGTTGCAGGGTTCAGCGGTCCTAAGTGACTCCTTGGAGTTTGGTTTTATCTTATTACTCAAGTCACACAAGTGAAAGGCAATGATTATGTATGACAACTCGAGGTGTGGTAAGAGGCTGGTATGAACTCTATTTGATTTCATTTGTGTACATATACTCATCATTGTGGGCATGCTTAGTCTGTTCGTGTAAGGTGTATGCTATTTAATGGATGGTTAGTAGTTCTTGCTCTCTTATGATCAGTTCCAATCCACTAATAGTTTGTAGCATATCATATAAATGTTTGCTTGTATTGTTCTATTCATAACTTGGTATGACATTGTGGTATCCTCCTCTAAATATTTAATTTGAATTGACTTAGCACATGCCGACGCATGCATATGACTAAAACAAAAGGTCAGTTATGCCTTGATGATTTATTTTGCCTCAAAGTTCTTGTTTCACTTTTATGCCACTGTTAATTTTGTTTTGTCGCAAGCATGATTATGACAGTTACTGTTCTCTCGATTGTCGCTCCCTTTCTATTGCTAGCCTTCACTTGCGCTGAGTATACGTTTTGCTTGTGCATCCAACTCCCCAAAACCAATATTGTCAAAAAAAAGAGTCCACCATATCTACTGATACATTGCAAATGTATCTATAATTTTTGATGTTCCATGCTTGGTTTTATCTACTTTCTTGTGTTTTGTCCACACTTTGGAGTACTTTTCATATGATTTCTTGGACTAACCTATTAACAAGAGCCACAGTGCCAGCTGCCTGTTTTTTCGCTGTTTTTGGTTCCAGGAAGTCAGAAAATGAATATTCTCGGAATTGGACGGGACAAAAGCCAAAGTCGCTATTTTACCAGAAGACATCTGGAGCCAGAATACGAGAAGGAGAGGAGCCAGGGGCCACCACACCACCTGGCCACGCGGGCTAGGCCTGGCCATGCCAGGGGGTGGTGTGGCCAGCCCATGCACCCCCTCGACCTCTCCTTCCGCCTATATATTGCCTCCGATACCAAAACCCTAAGTACCCAATCAAAAATCCACGAAAGAGTCTGTAGCCGCCGTCATCTCCATCCCTAGATCGGGAGGGATCTGAAGCTCTTCCCGGCACCCTGTCGGACAGGGGAATTCACCCTGGAGGCCTTCTTCATCATCATGCAAGCCTCTGGTGTGATGCGTGAGTAGTTCATCTCTGGACTACGGGTCCATGTAGTAGCTAGATGGCTGGTTCTCCTCCTTTGTGCTTTCATGTCTAGAGCTTGTGAGCTCCGTTCATGATCAAGATCATCTATTTGTAATTCTGCATGTTGTGTTTGCGGGGATCCGATGGATATTGAGATGCTATTTCAGATTGATTATTGATTCGATCATGTCTTTGTTATTTGTGATCTTGCATGCTTTCCATTGTTAGTAGCTATCTTGGCCAAGTAGATGCTAGCAACTCCAAGAGTTAGTATTTATGCTCGATAGTGGGTTCATGCCTCTGGTAATCTGGGGTAGTGACAGAAATCTCTAAGGTACTAGATGTGTTGTTGCTACTAGGGAGAAAACAACAATCCTTTGTTCATAGAACAATCGTATTGTTTACATTACACGCAATTCATAAAGCAATAATCTATTGCTTGCAACTTAATACTAGAGGGGGTTCAGAAGATAACCTGAAGGTGGATTATTAGTCATAGATGCAGTTGCATGGCGGTCTATGTATAATGTTGTAATGCCCAATCAAGTCTCAAAGGAGTCAAGATGATTAGTATATTCTTGTATTATTTCTTGATGTTTGTCAATTGCCCCGCTGTAATTTGTTCACCCAACATGTTATCTATCGTAAGGAGAGCCACCTCTAGTGAACTATGGACCCCGTCCTTTCTTTTACATACAATCTACAAACTGTTTACTGCTTTGTGTTTACTTTCTGCAAACTATTACTTCCTTCCATTCGATACGTTTAATCCTTTGTTTTCAGCAATACCGGTGAGATTGACAACCTCATCGCAAGTTGGGGACAGAGTTCTATGGTTGTGTTGTGCAGGTCTCCACGTTGCTACTAGCACCGGTAGTGCGCCCTGCTAAGGCTCAGCTAGCAACACCTTTGGGGTGTTTCGTTGCTCCTACTGGTTCGATAACCTTGGTTTCATAACTGAGGGAAACTTACTTCTGGGCTCATCATACCTTCTTCTTGGGGTTCCCCAACAAGCTCATCAATCACGAGCCATCAAAGTATTTTTCTGGCGCCATTGCCAGGGAGTCAAGGACATCTTCACAAGGGGAGTCCCTCATAACCAATCTCTTTACTTTGTTATTTTTGTTTTTCTTAGTTTACCTTTGCTTTGTTTGTTTGTTTCTTTATCAAAAATACAAAAACAATTAGTTTTACAAGTTTGCTTTCTTTATCAAAAACACAAAAAAATGACTACTCTTGAAAACACTAAGTTGTGTGACTTCACTAGCACCAACAGCAATGATTTTATGAGCACACATATTGCTCCACAAAACCTGCTTTACTCAATCTTGTTATGAGAGAACAATTTTCCTGTATTGGTAATGAAGATGCTGCTGCCCATCTAAATAACTTTGTTGAACTTTATGAGATGCAAAAGCATAGGGATATAGATGGTGATATTATTAAACTGAATTGTTTCCTTTCTCTTTGAGAGGAAAAGCTAAAGAATGGTTGAATTCCTTAACTAGGAATAGTATTGATTCTTGGACTAAATGCAAAGATGCTTTCATTGGAAAATACTATCCACCTGCTAAGATTATATCTATGAGAAGTGAAATAATAAAGTTTAAACAATCTGATAATGAACATGTTGCTCAAGCTTGGGAAAGAATGAAATCTTTGGTTACGAATTGTCCCACTCATGGATTGACTGCTTGGATGATCATCCAAACTTTTTATGCAGGATTGAACTATTCCTTAAGGAACCTACTGGATTCTGCTACTGGAGGTACCTTTATGACCATTACTTTGGGTGATGCAACAAAGCTTCTGGATAATAAGATGGTTAATTACTCCGAATGGCATACTGAAAGAGCTCCACAAGGTAAGAAGGTAAATTCTGTTGAGGAAACCTCCTCCTTGAGTGATAAGATTGATATTATTATGTCTATGCTTGTTAATGGGAACGCCCATATTGATCCAAATAATGTTCCTTTAGCCTCTTTGGTTGCTCAAGAATAGCAAGTTGATGTGAAGTTTATAAGAAATAACAATTTTGGCAATAATTTTGGTAACAACAATTATAAGCCATATCCTCCCAACAATGGTAATGCTTATGGAAATTCCTATAACAACAAAAGGAGTGCTCCCTTTGAACTTGAAGTTATGCTTAAAGACTTTATTAGTAAACAAACTGCTTTGAATAAAACTATTGAGGAGAAACTCTCTAATGCTGAAAGAAATATAGCATCTTTGGCTGAAGCTCAATCTTCTTTGAATAAAATGGATGCTAAACCTGAAACTAATGATAATCCCTTTGCAACTACTAATGCCATACAAGTAAGAATTGATGAAAATGTTATACTATTAGCTGAATTACATGCTAAGTGGGAGAGAGAAGATGAAATTGCTAGAAACATTAGTGTTTCTACTATACCACCACTAGTGTTGAGGCTAGTAATAGTTCTACTACTTTAGATGATAATTTTGATTTTGATCTTGATGGTTGTAATATCTCTGAAGATATTAAGTTCCTACAAAAGTTTGCTAAAAGTTCTAATGCTACTGCTATGAACATGGCCTTTACAAAACACATTACTGATGCTCTCATAAAGATTAAAGAAGAAAAGATGAAAATAAAGCTTCTATTCCTCTAAAACAATAAGATGGTTGGGAACCCATCATTAATATAAAAGTGAATGACTTTGATTTTAAAGCTTTATGTGATCTTGATAGTAGTGTTTCTATTATGCCTAGAAGGATTTATGATATGCTTGATTTGCCTCCACTTGAAGATTGTTATTTGAATGTCCCACTTGATGATAATGCTAAAAAGAAACTCATGGGGAGTCTTAATGATGTTCTTATTATGGTTAACAATGCTTATGTCCCCGTTGATTTCTATGTTTTGGATGTTGAATGCAATGCTTCTTGTCCAATTACTTTGGGAAGACCTTTTCTTAGAACTGTTTGTGCCATTATTGATATGAAAGAAGGCAATATTAAATATCAACTCCCACTCAAGAAAGGTATACAACACTTCCCTAAGAAGAGAGAGAAGATTTCTTTTGCCTCTCCTATGAAAACAAAATTTGGTCTTAATGCTTCTTCATTTGAGAACACTTGATTCTTGCTTGCTTCTTATGCCTAACTTAAAGGCGTTAAAGAAAAGTACTTATTGGGAGATAACCCAAAAAATTTAGATGAGTCTTGTAAGTTCTTACTTCTATAATAACCGCTCATTATCCATTTTATTTGCTTTTTGTGCCAAGAGTAACCTCTAATGAGAGAGAAGTAATGATTGGGAAAGTTGCTGTCCCAAAACAGATTTCTGTGCTTCACCGTAAAAATTAGTGTAAAATCTCTGTACGTCCTTTTGAGGCGTGAATTTTTGTGCTTCTGTCCTAGGTTGTTATCTAACTTTCGTTAGTTCAACACTTTTTGATTTGAGCAACAGAAGGTCTTCGAAAAAATTCGTATTTACCTGCTGGTCTGTTTTGACATATTTCTGCCATTTTCTGCATTTGCTTCTTGTTGGTTCCTTTTTGAGTTCTTTTGGAGAATTGAGATTTTTGAGGGAAGTTCTTAAATAGCTAGTGTTTTAATGTAAGTTTATTGGTGTTATAACTGAACCTAAAGACTTATTATCTTCAGTGCACTAATGTTGCTAATAAAGATTGTGTGAAGTTTTCTATGAAGGAAAAATTTCAGGTGTATGGAAGGAATGAGTAATGAGATGAAGGATGGACTAAAGCTCAAGCTTGGGGATGCCACGCGTGTCACCCCAAGAAATATCCAGAAAGTACAAGCGTCAAAGCCTGGAGATGCCTAAGGCATCCCCTTCTTCATCAATAAAAAAATTACAGGTTTCTTCCAAATGCTTCATTTTTATTGTTTCATGCACAGTTGTGTTGTTCTTGGAGCATCATCTTTTTCGTTTTAGTTTTATTTTTTTGGTTGCTTGGTTTGCTGAATAAATTGGTTGGACCCCCTCTTTCATACATTGGTTTTCAAATAGTTTGGTTTGGTTTGGAAAAGAGTAGGAAAGTTCATGCTTAAGTGGTAAAGAGAGCTTGTTTTTGACTGTGGCCTATGCTTTGTCATGCCATGCTTGATATTGTTTTGGCTTTATGCTTAGTATTCTTTGCTGTAGCATGACTTGTTATAAACAATTGAGATTGCTTAATGTGCCTTGGATGAACCATGCGTTGTTTTAGCATATTAAAGCATAGTATAGTGGTTTTCTCCTTTGATGCTTTATTTGGGTTGACTTGGAGCATGCTCACACCATGTTATGACTATCCAAAGTCACCATAAGCCTTTATGATCCTTTAGTTTTCAACTTGTAGTATCACTTTATGCTTTGATCAATGATGTTTTTTCGCTCTGCATGATTATGGCCATTATTGCTCTCTTAGTTTGTCACTCCCAGTCTTTTGCTAGCCTCCGCAACCAAGTATGAGTTCCACTCATGCATCCAACTCCCTAAACCAAGTTATTCCAAAGAGTCCACCATACCTACCTATTAGCATATGCTATTCCAAGTATATTCATGTTTTTGTTTACCTTCCAAATTAAACTTGTTATGAGAAAAATAGTGATTAAAGCTCTCACAAACTTGATGGCACACTTTACTTTTCTTGCCCTTAATAAACTTGAACTATTGTGTCGTCTATGTTGTATATGCTTGCACTTATTTGTTGGGAATTAGCAGAACCATGTTGTCATGGGGAACGCTTTTAATATTGCACTTGGTACTTTGTACCTAGTTGATATCATTCTCTTTTGTCTATGGATGTCGTCGGTGTGAAATGAAAGGGGAGCTTGTAAGTCCATGGAGTTATGTATATGTGTTAGAGAAACGCCTGGGCCGCTGGTCTAATCCATGCTGACATGGTGGAAACCTGCAGCGTAACCATAATGAGTTGTCTATGAAGCATTCTTGTTATAAAAAAGAGAGTCCCATATTGAGAAAAAAGAGAAAAAGAAAAAAATATTATGAAAAGAGGAAAGAGAGAAAAAAAGCACCATATTCCCATGGTAAATAAGAAGATTGTGGAGATGCTCGTTGTCTGCTTGCCTTGTCATTTTGATATGGGGATTCTTCCGCATCATCGGGCAAGGGGTACCCCGTTGGCGGTTCTCTATGATACACATGTACTTATGATGACAAGAACTTACCGGTGACTAAACTTGAGTAGCATGAGGAGCGGCCCTCGTATTCAAGGGACATGAGATTTCCGACTTATACTTCGTCAAGCATGTACACCATAGTCTGTTCACTTTAACCTTAATCACTTCAAGATGTTTATGATAGGAGCAATGAGAGCTGAAAGCTATTAAGTACCATAATTTTTGGAAGCTCTTTCTGAGACTTGAATCCCTACTTCCTTCTGTGAAGGCCTTTCTTCCACTTTTATATTGAGTCTCCACCTTCTATCTTTATGCACCTACTTTGAGAGCATAGTGTCCATTCTTAGTTCTGTGTGCATTGTCCCAAGACTTGTTAATTGATGCATACCTTGATATTGCTTGTTTTAAACTATTTGTATCTAGTCAGTCTTATGAACTTTGAAGGTGTCCTATGCATTTATGTTTGCTACTCTATAGGGACAAGCTGAATACTACTATGCTATGTTTTCTTTATGTGAAACAAACAAACGTCTTGCAAAGCATTGTTATTCACGAATCTTTTGTCTGTGCCTTTTCATGTTGCAACATAGTTTCTTTGTCTTATTTCTATAACTTTGTCCTTCATGTTATGATTGAAGTACTATGATCCCAGCTTTGAATGTTTTTACAAACACTTTGATCAAGTTTATGATGGTGCATGTCACCTCAAAAATTATTCTTTCTTTTTATCACTTACCTACTCAAGGACGAGCAAGAGTTAAGCTTGGGGATGTTGATACATTGCAAATGTATCTATAATTTTTGATGTTCCATGCTTGGTTTTATCTGCTTTCTTATGTTTTGTCCACACTTTGGAGTACTTTTCATATGATTTCTTGGACTAACCTATTAACAAGAGCCACAGTGTGAGCTGCCTATTTTCTGCTGTTTTTAGTTCCAGGAAGTCAGAAAATGAATATTATCGGAATTAGACGGGACAAAAGCCAAAGTCGCTATTTTACCGGAAGACATCTGGAGCCAGAATACGAGATAGAGAGGAGCCAGGGGCCACCACACCACCTGGCCGCGCGGGCCAGGCCTGACCACGCCAGGGGGTGGTGTGGCCAGCCCAGGCACCCCCGGCCTCTCCTTCCGCCTATATATTGCCTCCGATACCAAAACCCTAAGTACCCGATCAAAAATCCACGAAAGAGTCTGTAGCCGCCGTCATCTCCTTCCCTAGATCGGGAGGGATCTGAAGCTCTTTCCGGCACCCTGCCAGAGAGGAGAATTCACCCTGGAGGCCTTTTTCATCATCATGCAAGCCTCCGGTGTGATGCGTGAGTAGTTCATCTCTGGACTACGGGTCCATGTAGTAGCTAGATGGCTGGTTCTCCTCCTTTGTTCTATCATGTTTAGATCTTGTGAGCTCCGGTCATGATCAAGATCATCTATTTGTAATTCTGCATGTTGTGTTTGCGGGGATCCGATGGATATTGAGATGCTATTTCAGATTGATTATTGATTCTATCATGTCTTTGTTATTTGTGATCTTGCATGCTTTCCGTTGTTAGTAGCTATCTTGGCCAAGTAGATGGTAGCAACTCCAAGAGTTAGTATTTATGCTCGATAGTGGGTTCATGCCTCTGGTAATCTGGAGAAGTGACAGAAATCTCTAAGGTACTAGATGTGCTGTTGCTACTAGGAAGAAAATAACAATCCTTTGTTCATAGAACAATCGTATTGTTTACATTACACGCAATTCGTAAAGCAATAATTTGTTGCTTGCAACTTAATACTGGAGGGGGTTCGCATGATAACCTGAAGGTGGATTATTAGTCATAGATGCAGTTGGATGGCGGTCTATGTATAATGTTGTAATGCCCAATCAAGTCTCAAAGGAGTCAAGATGATTAGTATATGCTTGTATGTTTTCTCGATGTTTGTCAATTGCCCCGCTGTAATTTGTTCACCCAACATGTTATCTATCTTAATGAGAGCCACCTCTAGTGAACTATGGACCCCGGTCCTTTCTTTTACATACAATCTACAAACTGTTTACTGCTTTTGTGTTTACTTTCTGCAAACTATTACTTCCTTCCATTCGATACGTTTAATCCTTTGTTTTCAGCAAAACCGGTGAGATTGACAACCTCATCGCAAGTTGGGGACAGAGTACTGTGGTTGTGTTGTGCAGGTCTCCACGTTGCTACTAGCACCGGTAGTGCGCCTTGCTAAGGCTCAGCTAGCAACACCTTTGGGGTGTTTCCTTGCTCCTACTGGTTCGATAACCTTGGTTTCATAACTGAGGGAAACTTACTTCTGTGCTCATCATACCCTCCTCTTGGGGTTCCCCAATGAGCTCATCAATCACGAGCCATCATCTACCTATTAGCATCTTTCCTATTCCTTGCATATTTATTATGCTTTGTTTTCTTCCAATAATTTTTTTTGCTTATCATGTGAAAATTAGTTAGTAAATCTCTCACGAACTTGATGGCACACTTTACTTTTGTGCACTTGAAAAACTTGAACCATTGCGTCCATCTATGTTGCGTATATGCTTGCACTTTATAAGTTGAGAATTAGCAGAACCATGCTGTCATGGGGAACGCTTTCAACATTGCACTTATTATTCAGTTGATATGTCTTTTGTTTATGAATCCCGACGGTGTGAAATAAAAGGTGAACTTGTAAGCTCATGGAGTTTATATATGTGTTAGAGAAACGCCTAGGCGACTAGCCTAAGCCATGCCTAATCATGGTAGAAATTTGCAGTATAACCATAGTGAGCATTTTGTGAAGCATCCTCAATAAAAACATATGCAAATAGAAAATAAAAAGATCGATGAGATGCTCATTGTCTGTTGCCTTGTCATTTTGATATGGGATAGCTCCTGTATCATGGGGCAAGGGGTACCCCGTTGGCGGTCCTCCATGATACACATGTACTTACAATGACAAGAACTTACTTGTGACTAAAGTTGAGTAGCATGATGTCCGGTACTCTCAGGCAAGAGGCATGAGATTTTCGACTTATAACTTGTCAAGCATATCCTCATATTTTTTCACTTTAACCTTAGTCACCTAAAGATGCTTATGATAAGGGCAACGAGAGTTCAAAGCTAATAAGTACCATATTTTCAACATTTGGAAGCCTTTTAAACTTTTCCAAATCTTTTCTTTCATTTTTATGTAGAGTCCCATTTATTCTTTGAGCACCTTCCCGAGAGCATAGTTTTCATTCTTAGTGTAATGTGCTTGTCCCAAAACACGGTTAATTATGACATAACTTTGACGCATGTAATCTTTGATATTTTTTACTTCTAGTCTTCACTTAAACTTCAGAGGTGCCTTGGCATTTATGTTTTGCTCCAAAAAGAAAGGCAAGCGAGAATCCACTTTATCATATCTTCTTATGAGCATTATAATCCTGCATATGCTTATGTGTCATGTTGCTTATTACTATTGAGTTGGAATCTTTTCATAGTTTGTATGACTACTGGGTAAACTTATTTGCATACTCTTTATCATGAATTACCTAAGTATTTGATCCTATGATGAGAATATATACATCTTATGAAGCAAATGTGTCCGTGAAAGTTCTTTTATCGCACTCAGTTTTCAACTGAATTGCTTAAGGAGAAGCAATAAGCTAAGCTTGGGGGAGTTGATACGTCCAAAATGTATCTACTTTCCCGAACACTTTTGCTATTATTTCGTTGCGGCGCAGGGGACTCCTTCCCCGCCGCCGGTATCATGGGGGAGCACCACCCCTTAGCCCACTTCCTTCATGGCTTCTTGGGAGCCCTCCCCCATGGAGATGGGATCCATGGGGGAGGCAAAAACGTGGCTTTGGTGGCTGCAAATTCGTGGGTGGAGATGTCCTCCACGAATTTGGTTTCCTCCCTTTATATAGCTTCTCGGATTCCCGCCACCCTATCTTGGGCTGTAGTAAATCGGGCCCAGCGGGCCCGTCCGAACTCAGAATCAGCTAAATTTTATATGCAAAACCTTTGTAGCAAAATTTTCAACAACTTTGTAGTTGAAGAGTTTTCCGTTTGACGCCGTCTTCAACCCGAAACGTGACCATATTTAAGAAGAGTTTTAAGACAGATTTCTGAACCAATTTGACTCCAACAAGGTTTCCACTTGTATTCTTGGTAATTCCTACACATCAAAGTGTAAAACAATAACATTGTGCACTTTTGCAACTATTAGTAGGTTAGTCCAAATAAATCATAAACTTTATATAAAAAGGAGTGTCAAAAGCATAATATTAGCATAAAACTATAAAAAATTATAGATACGTTATGGACGTATCAAGATACTTTTGGTGGTGACGGTACTCGGTGATGGAGAGGGCGCCCTGCATCAGTTGATGGAAGTCATTGTCGAGGTAGATGGCATTGTTCGCCTTGTTTGTGGAGAAGAGATCTACGGCCGCGAGCCATAGCTCACCAGCCATTTGATCTCTAGCAAGGACCATGTTGGTGATGTCTTCTTTGATTGCGGAGTGGAGGATGTTGAGCATGGTGTAGTCATCGGCGGCCCAAGCGACGACGATCTTGTTTGCAGCGATGGTGTCATTGATGTGACCAATGAGACCCACACGATCAAGGGTGGCGCGCATGTAGATGGAACACTTCGTGTGGTTCCCGGAGGTGAAGGAGAGGACAACAGGGGGTGACGTGGCGGGGTGCACCCGCAAGAGGGACGACACTGGTGCCGAGGGAGGAGGATACGATCGCGCCACGTGTGGCGTACATGGAGGCAGCGGTGGATGTCATCACGGTAGCGGAAGGTGAGTGGTGGCGCTAGGGTTTAGGCACGACGACTAGAGTTTGGTGGGTGGCGGCGGCTAGGGTAGGACCATGAAGTGTGATACCATGTAAGATGGGAGAGAGAGGGATTTGGGGGAATCCTCGTGTGATAAAGGCCACGAGGTTCCTATTGTTTATATAGGCACTAGGCCAATTAGGGTTAGGGTTACAATGCACACAATACACGTACGCAGCACCTATACATGTATATACAGTCTAACACTAAGCACGTCACGAGGAAACTTAAAAACTGTCTTTTACAAATATAAGTATCACATGGAGCAAATAATGTTTTCACAATAGTTCAATGCAGAAATACAGATGCAAAACAACATCATCATGGAAAGAAAGTCCAGACATGAATTCAGAAATTTTGGAGCTTCCAACCTCAAGGTATGGAATTTGCAAGTTTGCATAATTGAAATACTACTTAGTAAGGAATAATTTTGGAGCTTTCATAATTGAGAACAATAATAAACAAACAAGTCTAAGGAGAACCAAAACATGCCACCCGAAGACACTGAAATGAGACCGAGGGGAACCAAAGCTCCACGAGTTGGAAATATGCCCTAGAGGCAATAATAAACTTGTTATTATCATATTTCTAGTTCATGATAAATGTTTATATTCCATGCTATAATTGTACTAACAAGAAACATAATACTTGTGTGGTCTTATAAACAACACAGAGTTCCTAGCAAGCCTCTACTAGGCTATCTCATTGATTAATGATGGTTACGGTTTCCTAACCATGTACATTGGTTGTCAATTAATAATGGGATCATGTCATTAGGATAATGACATCATGGCTATACCCAAACTAAGCAAAGAAATTAGATCGTGTCACAATGTTTAAATTACATAGCTGATCATTGTCAAGTATCATGATCCTCAGACCATGGAAAGAATACTTTGAGGGCATTAACCATGCTTTCGTAATAGGGTGATCATAAATGTGTCTTTCAGATATCTCATAAAGAAATTGTTGAGTTACATGAATCAAGATTGGGATTCGTCCGTCCTTGTGACGGAGAGATATAAATATAGACCCACTCAGTAAAGCACATTCTATATCGCTTGCAAACACATGACCAATGAGTTTGATCACAAGGAATAATGTATTATGGAACAATTAAAGAGCACTTGCCATCAATGATATTGTAGTAGGTACGGAGATATCGACGAGCAAACCTCTAGCATAGCCTCAGGGTCACTCCCATCAGGAGCGCTGATGGCGCACCGATGAAAATGCCAACATCACTTCAAAAACATGACAACTTCAGCAATTCCATTAGCCAAACAAGCCCGTCGATAAAAGTTTCGAGTTCTCATATCACGTCCGCCGTGATAACATGCCTAGATGTTGTGTTTATAACATGAAGATAAGACCACATGATCCGTCCAGTAGGCCTGGTAATCGCACATGAATGCGCTTTGTTAGAAATTTTCCATATCTACGATACAGTGAAAAAATCCCGACGGACGTGTTGGTTACTCAAACATAAAACTGAATTTCAGTACTCGATAAGACCTTCATGGCTCGAGCTGAATTACACTAGCATATATGAGGTTCGAGTCTGGGGACATGAGCTTGAGAAGGTTTACAATGTTTTTGCCCAAGATCAAGTAACTAGTTTCCGATCCGTCGGATACACCAGATTCGTTATACCAATATCACCATGAAACAATACTTAAGAAACTTATAGTCCGTTCGCTCGATTAAACCTTCGGGTGCCCCTTGCAGGCATACTGAAAATAATTTGGAGACTCAACCTGATTCTACGATTCGAGTAGAGCCTCGCGGGCTAATGACATGGGTATGACCCGCATGGTCTCCATTGTTGATATACCTAGTACGGATCTAGGACAAGGCCCATAAGACCCATAAGGAGCCGAAGATTCCGGAGACACCCAAAGCCCAAGAACCAGGCGTGGTGATCAAGGCAGAAGCCCAAAGTACAACCGACATAGTCATAGAGTTATCTTTCAAATTGTAAATATACCCGAACTAGACTCCGAGACCCGACGTCTCATATAAAGGCTGAGAGGAGCTAACATGAGGTTACCATAACATTGTCATAGCAATCCGCTGTAAGCTAGATCGCGTGTAGCAATCCGGTAACTTTATACTCTCCATAGATAAAGATCAGGCAAGCATGAGTAGAATTTCCTCTACAAGGGCCTGAACCTGGGTAAATCCTACCTCCCTTATTTGTCTGATAAGCTGACGAAATCACTGACGTATCTCTTTCTCTAAAACCCAAGTCCATAACAATGGGCATTGTCGAGGTTACCCCTCATCTAAACCTGAGAATAGTTTAGGAACTAAACCATACCTCCACCAAAACCGCGCGAGCACAGATAGGACCTGAACCAAAATCAAACCCATCTGATATGTACGCCAACCCAACCAAAACCAGACCTGAAGTATTTTTTGTCCAAACTGAACTTAACTGAATCGTCACCTCTGGGTTGGAACCATTAGGAAAATGGGTTTAGAACTGTTCGATCCAATGGGTTGACTAGCTATGGTTGCCATCACGGCGAAGAAAAGCACACGCACCACGGACAAGGAGCTAGCTAGCTCGCCATAGTGATCCCTTTGGCAGAGATAGGGAGCATTGAGACGCCGGGAGTCATCCTATATATGCGGGGAGTTGTGTCTAGCATGCCGCCGGGAGTCATGTCCGGCACACCGCCGGTGTCCGGTAGAGTCGTGCCCGACATCCAATACGTCGTCGGGAGACCTACGACGCCGGGAGTCGTGTCCGGCACATCGCCGGTGTCCGGTACGCTGTCGGGAGTCTTACAACGCCGGGAGTGGTGCTCGACATCCAGTACGCTGTCGAGAGTCCTACGGTGAGAGTCGTCTCCGGTACCCCGCCGAGAGTTGCCTCGTGCTGCTGCCCCGCCGTGGCCAAGTTTGAGCCTCTAGTATCATGCTTCTCAAATTGCCATGACATGAAAGCATCTCCTGAATATTGATTGGCAGTACACCAAGTACCTGTTGTGCTCGTCCAGTGACCCATCCATGGAGATGCAAGCGGCCTCGCCGGCAATCCGCCGTATCGACGCTTTCGTTGATGTCTAGTCGTGGAGTTTCGGCCTGCCTTTAGCAAGACTCGTCAGCGAGGAAGACACGGCCAGCCAACCATGAGCGCTGGCACACCCAGTCGCAGATGCGGTGGCGATAGTGACATCCGTGATGCGGGGTGCTTGCAGGGGACGCATAGGGCACCTCGGTGACTGCTCGAAGCTGGAGGTTGCTACGTGTATGGCACAGACGTTGAACTCAGCACCGCAACTGCTTCCGGGATGCCCATGCCGGCCGTCGCCGGAGCTGAGGGGAAAACACTGCCAGACCGTTGTGGTCGCTGCCTCCGAGAGCTGGAGCTGACGAGCAGACACCCGTGCTGCAGCGGCTGGAGAAGAACTCTCCTGCACCTTTGTCGCTGCTATCGACCAAGACGGGCGCAGGTCCACGAATCGAGGTGGTGATGGGGTAGGCGGCGCCGGCGGCCATGGCGTTGACGACAAACAGGGAACGGGAGTAGTGCAGGCTGGGAACCACTCTAACTAACCGGTTCGGGAACCACGGGTTTAACCTATTTAGAACTGGAACCATCAGACCCATACCCAACCACACCCAAACTAGTTTCTAGAGGAACTGAACTGAACCAAACTTTATTATAAGTCACCCATTAGAACCCAAACTAAATAAACCCAAGTAGAGAAACCGAACTAGTACACCCGGTTAAACGAGAACCATTCTCAGATTTACCCTCATCAGTTGGCGTTGACCCATCACCTGTGCTGTGAGGGACGGGATGGTGGATGAGCGACAAGCAGAGGAGTCGGTCGGCGTTGACCCATTGCCTGTGTTGTGCGGGACTGGGCGGTGGATGATCGACAACCAAAAAAACCAACTGGTATGCACTTATGCATGACAGTGGCGGGTAATTTCTCTGAATGGATAGGGGCAAAACTGTCCACGACAATGGTAGACGGAAAATCGAGACAAAGAACGTACAATAACTAAATTAATAGTATAGATGTAGATTTAAGAAAAGGTTGATATCTCCTCTCCTCAAGAAAAGGTTGATATTGGCTTCGAATTCGAGAGTTGCGTACCATGCTGCCATAGGGTCACGAGCACCTCATGTTGGGCTTGACTAGTTCGTGGGCTCGGTCATGCCGCAAGCAGCCCACGTTCTGCCTCTGTATTTTTTTTTACAATCAATACCATATATATTTATCGTATCAAATAGTACATGGTAAAAATACACGAGTTGTCTTCAATAATTACAAAATAAGGTCTAAAAGAAACTAGCAAATTTTATCAAGATCTTCAAACACTTTCTTCACAATCTTGCATTTTTATGAAGACAGTCGTATAAAAAAGTCATAATACCAAACCACAGACCTGCAAATACCGGTCGGAATTCTCCCATGATTTTAATTTAAGCCGTATTGCCAAGACTACATGCACGCACACAACCATTAGAGTAATCAACCAACATCGGCAAGCGTATCAACACCAGTATTTCAGGGAAGACGAACCAAACAGCCTGGTCGATGTTGCCTGGGAGCCGAGAGTACATGTCAACATTGTCGAGAACGTAGTAGCCAAGATAGATATTGCAAGGACAAATCTCCTGGCGACAACCAACAAAAACATCAAGATTAATCCAACGAAGAAAGATCTGAAAGACCATACGTAAAGAAATTTGGTCTTCCAACACTATCATTGATACTGGGAAGAAACTCTCATTGTCGAACGAAGAGCCCAAGAACACTTATTAAAAAATTTATCATCTTCATCGACACAAAGACCAAAAAGAAGACCACCAAAACTAACACTAAACTGATAAAAAACTTCATCATAGATCAGATTCCCCGCTCTCCCAATGTAACCATCCAGAGGAGAGGAGGAGCTAATGGATGAAGGAGACGGAGTTGCGACGGCAGAGGAGGCGGCGGCTGAGTTCTGCCTGTGACCGTACCGCATTGACCTGCTCGTCCTCCCTCCCGTGCCCCCTCTTTTTATTTTCCTATCTTTAATTCCGAGGCCGACGCACTGACACACGAATCCACTCAAGCCCACGCGAAATCCCCGGACCACCCCCGCCCGCGCCGCCCGCCCTCCACGCAGCCCAGGGGCATCACCGTCTATTCGCAGCCCCTCGCGTTTTACCTCCCGAGGCCCCCGACGCCTCCCCCAATCCCCGTGCCCTAGCCTAGCCCCCCCTCTCGATCTCGCCGCCTCCGCCCACCACCGCCGCCCCCGCCTTACCGGCGGCGCCCCCCGTCGTAGCGGCAGAGACCGAGGGCCGGCGCCGACCGGAAGAGGGCGAGCGCGTCCCAGCGGGCAGCTTTCCCCCGCGGGGCCCACGGTTGCCCACGGCGGCGCGCTCCGAGGCGGTCCGGCGAGGCCGCCCCCGTGCCCGTCCGTTGGAGCACCCCGGCGAAGCTGCTGCCACTCGCCTGTAAGTCCCGCTCAGCTCCAGCTAAGACTGGTCGGTTTCTCCGGTCGGGCCAACTGTTCCCCGTGTGTGTGTGTGTGCGCGCGCGCGCGCGCGTTGAAATCTCTGCCGCTTCCCGCTCTCTCACTTCTGTGGCGAAGCGCGCATTCTCAGAGCCACCCTGATAAACGGAACGCCTCCTCCTGGCCTGGGCTCGCGGGAAATGCGGCTCCCGGATCTCGAGATTTAGCGTGTTAAATTGGTGATTTCCCTTCTCGTGACAAGTACAAACAGCGGCGCCTTTCTTGGGTAGTGATTAGCCTGATAGTGTGCTTATTTTGGGTAGCTCAAGATGTTCTCGCACTCAGTTTAGGCGGCTACTAGATGCATTGTCAGTGAGTTGAGGTGCTGGTGGTGGTACGAGTTGGAAATGCCAATGTGGTTATCGCCAGTAGTTTCTGTTGATCTGTGTAATCGAGCTGTGAATAAATACTGCATGGACATCGTGGTCTTATGGTTCAAATGTTCGGTGTAAAAAATGAGAATGACAGAACGTGACTCTAGGACAGTTACCCGCAAGCACGATTAGGTTTTCTGTCGTGATTTGTTGCGGCATTTGTGTGCCACAACGAACTTACCCCCTTTCCGCCTTTCACTTCTAGAGGGGAGTGTGGCCTTGTTTGGCACCAATAGATCCTAACCACTAGAAATTGTGGATAGTACGGTCAGGTTAAATGGTCAAAATTCAGACATGTACTTCAGTTGCAGGGGGTTTCTAATAGCTCATTCATATGTTTGGATGTCTTGGAGACCTACTTTCACCATTTTCTCTCGCTTTTCCTTGTACGTGTTTGTGAAAATAGATAGACCTTTTGTCTCGTATACTAATTCTTTGGCGCCATATGTAATGCACAGTTAGTATGCCATTTTTCTGCGTGTGCACCAAGACATGAGATATTCCTCCCTAAGGGATTGAAAAGATGGCACCAAAAGGTCCACGGTCGAAGGGAGATCATGAGGCAAAACCTAAACGCAAGAAGGTTAGCTTGCAGCATTGCCATCTCGTTTACCAGCTGTATTCGATCATTTCTCTCCTTCCTCGTTTGTTCACTTAGTTCATTGGCTGAAGCCTTTTCCCTGTCTGTTCAGGCTCTTGAAGCCCCAAGTGAGCTTCGAAAGCCGAAAGTTCACTGGGATCATCTTCTTGAGGAAATGGCTTGGCTGGCGAAGGTTAGTTGATATTGATACAACTGAAACCCTGCGATCATCCTTTCACATGGAGCAAACTTGCAGGACGATCACGGAACGATGATAACTCTATTATTTATTTTTCCTGTAATTTAAACGTTTTGCAGGAATTTGAATCTGAGAGAAAGTGGAAGGTGTCCATGGCTAAAAAAATTGCTCTACGGGCCAATATGGGTGTAGTTGACCAAACAACAAAGGATGAGAAAAAACAGAAGGTTTCCATTATCTATAGTATAACCAATTTATATTTTGTACTTTATTATTTGATTGCTACCCAGACAAGGCATTTCTTTATTCTTACTATCCAGATAGCGTTTCAATCTTAATCTAACGGTCCTTCTCTCACAGGAGGAGGAACATCGCCTGAGGAAAGTTGCACTAAATGTTTCTAAGGATGTGAAGAAGTTCTGGACCAAAATAGAGAAGCTGGCAAGTTCATCTTTCTTTTCTATTTTCTCATGGCTCACTGTAACACTTGCTTTTACTATGCCATGTTTGTCAAGAAATTGAACCATATCATTTTATGCTGTGCATGTAGGTTCTCTACAAGAACCAACTAGAGGTTGAGGAAAAGAAGAAAAAGGCCCTCGATAAGCAGCTTGATTTTCTTTTAGGTCAGACTGAAAGGTACCTCCATCTTTTCTTGGTTGATTTTGCTGTCTATTTCAAATTCGGATACTTTAGTTGTCTGCCCTGGCTGCATGCTAACTTTCTGTCATTTGCTGTAAACTTTCCAGATATTCTACGATGTTGGCTGAAAACCTTGTGGATGTTCCCCATTTGCAAAGACTAGAAAATGGACCATTGCAGACAAATTTACTACCCCGTGAGGAAGTAGCAGAACCTTCACAGGCAAATCAGGAAGTAGCAGAACCTTCACAGGCAAATCAGGAAGTAGCAGAACCTTCACAGGCAAATCAGGAAGTAGCAGAACCTTCACAGGCAAATCAGGAAGTAGCAGAACCTTCACAGGCAAATCAGGAAGAAGCAGAACCTTCACAGGCAAATCAGGAAGTAGCAGAACCTTCACAGGCAAATCAGGAAGAAGCAGAACCTTCACAGGCAAATCAGGAAATAGCAGAACCTTCACAGGAAAATCAACCATCCCAGGAGGAAGTAGCAGAACCTTCACAGGCAAATCAACCATCCCAGGAGGAAGTAGCAGAACCTTCACATACAAATCAACCATCCCAGGAGGAAGTAGCAGAACCTGTACAAACAAATCAACCATCCCAGGAGGAAGTAGCCAAGGAGAACAATGCGCCAACTCCTGATGATCTAGGTATGTAGCTTTATGAAATACTACATGCTTCAGAAATCTTGTCCAGTTAATTGTCCTTTTTCTTTAGGCTTTAACTTCTTTTAGTTACAGATCACATGGAAACCGATGATGATTACAATAGCTCCTCAAATGAAGAGCAGGTGTGCTGTTACTTTTATTTCTCCAGTTTCTTCTGTTGTCTCCATAGAAATATAATTATTGTGAATCCTTGCGATCTTAGTACCAAGTGTAATTATTTTGAGTAAGTGGACCGGTCTGTCTGTATTGCCATTGCCAATTACCATAGGTTTTATGTTTTTTCCCATTTGAGTATCTCTTGATACCGCATTGGTCCTTGGTGGTGAGAGATTTCTGTTGATTAGTTGTTGTTCGAAATAACCAAATGTAATACAGCATGCCATATTCCGAAGTATTGTGGGTGGAGGGGGGGGGGGGGGGGGGGGTTGTATAGTGATATAAAGACTATCTTCGTTCCGTTCTGTGGCGGAATCGGAATCGGGTTAGCTTATTGCCAAGCAGGTTGCACAAGCTCATGTATTGGAAGACAACTTTGAAGTTGCACTCACAGCCCTGCCTAACTTGAGACCAGCCATGAAGACACCAACATGCCTGCAAACCCAGATTATAGATCAATAATTTGTCATAACCCGAAGTTGGTAACAGCAAAATTGACCTTGGGATTGGGATGGAGAAAATTACATACACAGGGTGCATTTGGCACGCCACCAATCGTCTCATAGAGTCCTCCATCGAAAAGCTGCATGGCACGTAGTTGGAAACCCATGTGCCTTGCGTCTGGCTGGCGAGAGTTTGTAGCTGCTGTACTGGCTGAAATTAGCCAGGTTGTGAAATCTGAGCACTAGTTTTTTAGTTTTCAGTATGTATATGCAATGTATGTACTTATTCACTGATTTTTGTAATGTTTATTAACTGAATATCCTTTTTTGGGTATCACACAAATCACTCTTGTATTTATTGGTACTTCAGGAAGATGACGAGCGCACAATTGATGAGGATGAAGCTCAAATCACTGAGGATGAGCGCAATGAAGAACTAGCTGCTTTGCAGGCAGAAGCTGATCTACCACTGGCTGATCTTCTCAAGCTGTATACTAAAACCCAAGGTGATCTCCGGAAGCAGTTCTCTTTTACCTGTCTTCACAATTATAGAGCAATAACATGCTCTATTTGGCACTAAATCGATAAATTGATCATCTCAAGCATTCTTAGTTAGCAGGGAAAGCAGTTCAGCTGACAAAGCCACTTGTAGTAACTCTGATTTGAAGAATTTGATTAAAGGTGAGATTTTCAGAAACCTTTATGGCATCACAGAACTAAAATACTGCAGACTCATTGATGGCTTTGCAGATTGATGTGGCCTTTTTGTTGCTTATCAGATTCTTCAAACCAAATAAATGGCTGTAATCATGAATCTGGTTATAGTTCAAGTGATGAAGGCAATTATTCTGAGGAAGCTAATGATCGCTACTGTTACACGGAGTTTGTGAAGAAGAATCATGTATACTTGTTTTCCTTACGCCTTTTTTGCATGTGCGCATGTATTTGAGGGGGGTTACTGAACTTTATAATATTCTCAACTCGATACCAATCTGTTTTCATAACTTCTCAGGCAAAAACTAATGGCAGTTTCTCTTCTGTTGGTGAACAGGTACGTTTCAGTAACCTGTTCATTATTGTAAAATTACTCCTCTTAACAGGATCTACTTTTCCTCCCTCTTTGTTTGTTGCCTCGGGTCTGTTGTTCACCCTAAATTCTAATACAGCTTTCTGAAAATCGTTAGCGTTGATTGGAAATAATCCCAGTGATTATTCTGTTTTCTTCTTCTTTAGTACTATCTGGGGAATCTATGGTATGTGGTTACATACTAACTCATATCATTTATTATTTTCAGGAGGACAAAGATTATATTGGTACTGATGAAGGAAAGGTAGCACACCCATCTTCATCTGTTTTCTTCTCCACTTCCTTACATATTTGACATTATAGGACTAGAAACACACCCATTCATGATTCATGGAAGAGTTCCCTTGTGCATTAGATTCTCCCTCTCCATTTGTTTTATGTGTGTTTATCTGTGTCTATTTGTGGATTATAACACTGCATCTATTTGGCAGGATGATGAAGCAACTTTATCTGAAGAGGAAGAGTTGGCAAAGAAAGACGGCCCTGATCCTTCAGACGAGGTGATTTCATACTTTAATCAGTAATGTGTTGAACTGCTCTCATTGTCATGTTGAGCTACTCTAGTTACATATTTTGTTGCTACTTGATTGAACTCGTCAGTAAAAGCTACTATTGTTATTGATTCACTAAATGTAACTACTAAAGAGTACCAACTTTTTAGTAGTTGAACTGGTTAGACCTCTGATGGGCTTTCTCTTAGTAACACATGTATAGCAAATTTTGAAATTCTGATTCTGTCAATTTGCTACCTGACCTCGGTTATGCAAAGCTTGTTCTGGGATGGATAATGGGCCAAAGTGCCCACAAATTTAGGAGAGAATTTTAGTATGCTTGTTAAACAAAGTGTCCTGGGCAACTATTAGTTCTTTTCCATCTGTGCGTGCATGTGGAAAATGTCCCTATTCCTTAGATATCACAGAAAAACAAGCTGATTGTTTTGTTTGAAGCTAGAGTGGCAAACACACATCACTGCAGAGATGGGTCTAAAATAATATTTTTTTCATTAACTGTACCTTATAAAATTCTAAAACCTAGATGAGGGCATTGGTCTGTTTTATGCTGCTTGTATTTAAGACCCTGTTATGGTTTGAGATTTCAGTTTTAGGATTATGGCATGTTCATTTCATTTTTTAGTAATGACATAGCTTCACCCTTGCACATTTCTTCTAAATCTTGAAATTTACCTTCATAATGCAGATTAAATTACTGCAGAAAGAGAGCGAGATCCCACTAGAAGAACTTCTTGCGAGGTACCAAAAGGTATGAAGATTTTCAAATTGCTTTCTCCAATTGCATTTTACTGTGGTCAATCTGTAATGCCTTTTTTATATATTTAGGATGGCTATGCAGATGACGTAACAACTGATTTAGAGAATTCACCTGCATCTTCTAGCGAAGATGTTAATACTCAAATGTCTCCGGATGGTCAATCTGCGGACACTGTGGAACTGAACAATGACACATTTGTAAATCATGAAACAACAGACATGTTGGTAACTGAGCATGTGAGCAATAATGCCCTACAACTAGAAGAAAGAGTACCAGATCCTGGTATACAGGAAGAAATAGTACAAGAGCCTAGTGTACATGAAGAAATAGTACAAGAGCCTAGTGTACATGAAGAAATAGTACCAGAGCCTGGTGAACAAGAAGAAATAATACCAGAGCCTGGTGTACAAGAAGAAATAGTACCAGAACCTAGTGTACACGGATATTCTGTTAAAGAAGATGAGCTGACTGATGCTAAGATGGCGGCTGATAAGGAAACTAGTGATAGTGTAATGGCTGATGCTGCTGCTGCTGCAAGATCAGCACAACCAACTGGGAACACCTTCTCAACAACGAGCGTACGCACAAAATTTCCATTCCTTCTCAAGCATTCTCTTCGGGAATATCAGCATATTGGATTGGATTGGCTGGTTGCTATGTATGAAAAGAGGCTGAATGGAATTCTAGCAGATGAAATGGGTTTGGGGAAGACGATCATGACTATCTCTTTGCTGGCACACCTTGCATGTGAGAAGGGGATATGGGGCCCGCATCTTATTGTTGTGCCAACCAGTGTTATGTTAAATTGGGAGACTGAATTCCTGAAGTGGTGTCCTGCCTTCAAAATACTGACTTATTTTGGAAGTGCAAAGGAGAGAAAACAGAAACGCCAGGGTTGGAATAAACCAAATTTCTTCCATGTATGCATCACGACATACAGGCTTGTTATTCAGGACTCTAAAGCTTTCAAGAGAAAAAAGTGGAAGTATCTTATCCTTGATGAGGCTCATCTGATAAAGAACTGGAAATCACAAAGATGGCAGACTCTGCTAAATTTTAATTCAAAACGGCGTATTCTTTTGACAGGAACTCCTTTGCAAAATGACCTTATGGAACTTTGGTCTCTCATGCATTTTTTGATGCCACATGTATTCCAGTCTCACCAAGAGTTCAAGGATTGGTTCTGCAATCCAATTTCAGGAATGGTGGAGGGCCAGGACAAGGTAAACAAGGAAGTTATAGATAGGCTGCACAATGTCCTTCGTCCATTTTTATTACGCCGATTGAAACGAGATGTTGAGAAACAGTTACCACAGAAGATTGAGCATGTCATATATTGCCGTCTTTCCAGAAGACAAAGGAATTTGTATGAAGATTTTATTGCCAACTCAGAGACACAGGCAACACTGTCAAGTGGGAACTATTTCGGTATGATTAGTATCATTATGCAACTCAGAAAGGTCTGTAACCATCCAGATCTTTTTGAAGGCCGTCCAATTATCAGCTCATTTGACATGGCTGGAATTAACATGCAGATTAGCTCTTCTGTTTGCATGGTCCTTGATAAGGGGCCATTTTGTCGGGCTGACCTATCTGATATGAACCTTGTATTTACTCAAAATGAATTTAATATGACTTCTTGGGAGATGGATGAGGTTGCTGCTCTCTTTTCTCCAAGCATCACCTCCAGGGGCTCTGGTGCAGAGATTTCATACTCTAATAAGAGTGGTCAGAGAAGTAATGGGACAAATATTTTTGAAGAAATTCAGAAAGCCTTGCAGGAGGAGAGAATGAAAGAAGCCAAAGAAAGGGCAGCTTCAATTGCATGGTGGAATAGGGTAAGATGCCAGAAGAGGCCTGTTTATGGTACAAACATGAGGGAGGTTCTGACCATTAGAAATCCTATAGCTGATGTTTCCGAAAAGAAGAACAATCCTTTGTGCCACATGGATTTTTCATCGAGTCTAGCAGATCTTGTTCTTTCATCAGTGGAACGATTCAATAAAATGCTTGGCTTTATTGAATCATTTACTTTTGCAATTCCTGCTGCACGGGCTGCTACTCCTATTTGCTGGTGCAAAAGAAGAAATTCTCCTGTTCTTCTTAAACCAGAATACAGAGAACAATGCATGAATGAGTTCTCGCCCATTCTCTCTCCTATAAGACCTGCAATCGTTCGCCGTCAAGTCTACTTTCCTGACAGGCGCTTGATCCAGTTTGACTGTGGGAAGTTGCAGGAGCTTGCTGTCTTGCTGAGACGTTTGAAGTCAGAGGGACACAGGGCCTTGATATTTACTCAGATGACTAAGATGCTTGATACTTTGGAGGAATTCATTAATTTGTATGGGTATACATATCTGCGGTTAGATGGTTCTACGCAGCCAGAGGAGAGACAGACACTAATGCAGAGGTTTAATACAAACCCGAAGTTTTTTCTTTTCATTTTATCCACCCGTAGTGGCGGTGTGGGGGTCAACCTAGTAGGTGCAGACACTGTTATATTCTACGACAGTGACTGGAACCCTGCAATGGATCAACAAGCCCAAGACAGATGTCACAGGATAGGACAAACACGTGAAGTTAACATCTATAGACTAATCAGTGAGAGCACTATAGAGGAGAATATTCTGAAGAAAGCAAATCAGAAGCGGGCACTTGATGATTTAGTGATTCAGCGTGGTGGTTACAATACAGAGTTCTTTAAGAAACTAGACCCTATGGAATTCTTTTCTGGACATACACCTCTTAATGTTGAAGCTCAGCAGATGGATCGCTCTATGACTGCTGTACCCTCAGGTGAAACTGGTTTGCTGCTGTCAAATGCAGATGTTGAAGCAGCCATTAGACAGGCAGAAGATGAAGCCGACTATATGGCTCTTAAAAAGTTGGAGCAGGAAGAAGCTGCTGACAATCAAGAATTCAGTGAGGAGGTTGCCGGAAGGCTAGAGGATGATGAGCTTGTAAATGAGGAGGATGGGAAACCTGATGAGCACACTGGTGAAGAGCATAATAAACACCAAACTTCTGATGTGGATAAGGAGAAAAGTGTTGCTTTACCAACGAACCAGTTAGATGAAGAAAAGGCTCTTACACTGGCTGTGGTGGACGGAGATATGGACATGCTTGCCGACGTTAAGCAGATGGCCGCTGCAGCTGCTGCAGCAGGACAAGCGAGTTCATCTTTTGAAAATCAGCTCCGGCCAATTGATAGATATGCAATGCGGTTTTTGGAGCTCTGGGATCCTATAATTGACAAAGCTGCTGTAAACTATCAGGTGAATGTTCCAGAAGAAGAATGGGAACTTGAACGCATTGAAAAACTCAAAGACGATTTAGAAGCAGAAATTGATGAAGACCAGGAACCACTATCTTATGAGAGTAAGTGATTTATGTTGATGTTGACTGAGCTTAATGTTTGTCTTCTAAAAATTCGTTTGGAGTTGTCCTTTAGTTTCTGCAATTTGGTTGAAGCTACCGCTCTTCTCGATGCATGTCTCTTTCGTTCATTTTATGTTTCAGTGTATTGACATCATTTGAATTGCAGCATGGGATGTTGATTTTGCTACTACAGCGTATCACCAACATGTTGAGGCTCTAGCTCAAAAGCAGGTCAGTGTATAGCTTAAATTCTTGTGTTTGCATCTCGTGCATAGTGGCTAATGGCTCCTGTGCTGTAATACCTGCAGATGTTGGAAGAACAGGAAAAACAAGCTCTTGAAGCAGCGAAAGAGTTGGAGGAGACCAATGAAATAGTGAGGTAGTAAGCGATCAATGATGCTCTTGTCATGTCTACAATTTTATGTTTGATGTTTTGAATTGCTGTTCTATAGTGTTGTACACGACATTCCTCTATTAAAACCTCTGTTCCCAATCTATTCTTCGAATTAGCTTTTTGTTTTTTCTGTTGTTGACCACATATAAATGACTCCTTTTGTCATCTTTTTATAGCATTCACCGCAAAAAGTCGAAGAAGAAGAAAAGAAAGGCAGGCAAGTTTAAGTCCTTGAAAAAGGGACGTTTGTCATCAGACTCAGAAGCCATGCTTGATGAAATGTCTGTCGATACTATGAGTATTGATGACAATGCACCCTCGCCAGAGCTTATGAGTGGTGAATCACTGCACCATTGTTCTAATAAGCGTAAAAAGATGACACCTGGAAATGAGGAAGTGAACAGCAGTAGCAGAAGCCTGAAGAAGTTTAAAAAAGCCCCCAAATCGAACGGTATATCGGAGTCCTCATCATACAAGAACTCGGTTGAAGGCAAGCGGCTGAAGCTGAAGGATGAAGTTAATGATTCAGATCCGAAGTCGGTGAGAACTAAGAATGATGGCCGGGTTTCCATCCCTTGCATGCCAGTAAAACGTGTTATGGTAATTAAGCCTGAGAGGTTGAAGAAGAAGGGTCTTCTATGGCCTCGAGATTGTACATTAGATCCATGGACTACTGAAGAAGATGCAGTTCTTTGTGGAACTGTACATGAGTATGGTCCTATTTGGGAACTGGCTAGTGAATTTCTTCATTCCATGCCGGGCGGTGGACTTTATAGGGGAAGATATCGTCATCCTGTGCATTGCTGTGAGAGATTCCGAGAATTATTCTGCAAACATGTATTGTCTGCAACTGACAATTCAAACAATGAGAAGGCTCCTTCTGGTGCCGGGAAGGCCATCTTGAAAGTGTCTGAGGTGAGTTGATTTACTGTCATCTTGTAGAGGAGCAATTTCTAAAACAAGGATATTTTTGCATGTTCACACTCGGACCATAGTTATCATTGTTCTGTTCTGTTCTACAGTAAGTCTGAAACAATGCACGTGTAAAACATGCCAGTGACACTCAATTATCCATATAAGCCCTTAAACTGAATTATCTTGGAGTAAACTCTCCTACACTTTATTTCATAACTTCCTTTATTCAAAGCTGAAGTTTCAATTTATTTCATAACTTCTTTCCGAAATATTTTTGAGCTATGTAATCACGAATGGCTGAGCACATATCTGACCAATAAGCAAGCCAGCATAGCTCTGCTGACTAGTAATCCTTAATCTAATTCATAAGCGAGTAAACAGTCAAGAGGCATGTGTAAATATGTATGCTAGGCTTGATACAATGTTGAATTTACATAGCTTCAGGCATATGTTTCTCTCTTCCTTGGGTCATAATTTTGCATCATTTTGTTCCCCGGTGTTTGCCGGCTATGCTATATGCCTTTCAGCGGCTTGTTAGCAAACACTGATTGACGATTTCTCTATGACTTCTTTCAGGATCAAACTCGGTTGCTGCTGAATGTTATCAGTGAAACTCCTAACAAGGAGTTGCTTCTCCAGAAACATTTCATGGCCATACTTTCTTCTGTTTGGAGATCAAAATGTGGTCATGATCCCCGGCGTGTTACAAGTAGTAGCTCTAGTGTAACCCGTAAGCCTATTAGATTAAGTGAGAACTGGTCCTCGACAAGCTACAGCCCAACATTTGATCTTGTAAGGACAGCCCTCTCAGATACTCAGGCCCATTGTCCAAGAGTGGTAATACCAACAAGCAATCAGGAAGTTCGCCGAAAAAGTCTAGAATTGGTATTGGATTTCCGGACAGATCAATGTGCTTATGAGGAAGACTTTCCATCAGTAGTGAATGTGTCCATTCTAGAACCAGAACCTATCAAACGGGCTGTTGTGCCGGTGGAACAATCACTGTTGTCAGGACTTCCTCATCGGCATGCCGAGAAGAGATTCAGGTCAGTGCTGATATAAGTTCTAATGCTTTTTGTTGTTGTTGTAGTGCTGGTGACCATGACCTTTCCTTGTTTTCTAATCAAGAGAGCAGTTATAAATTGTTTGGATCTTCAGTTGATTAAAGCATGAACAAATGTTAACGTCTAATGTACATGTATGCAGGATTGCACCAGTAGCTTCTTTTGAAGGGGAAGGTTCTTCTCACTGGGCATCATCCGCTTTCCACATACATGATGCTGCTCGACACAAACCTGGTGCGAAGTCAACAGGAAAGCACAAAGCAGCTTCAGAGTCAGGAAGACCTCCGAAGTCGAAGATCCAGAGGACTGCCGAACCGCACGAAGCCTTGGCCGTTACGCACGACTTCCTCCGGGCCCAGGGTCGACCCTCGACAAGCGTGGCCGAGTTCCACATCGCGCAGTCCCTGTCTGACTTGGGCATCGATGATTCTGAGTTTACCTACATCGAAGATCTCTCTCTAGAAGCTGACGCCGAGTTCGCCCCGCACCAGTATGACCCTGGCTTGCTTCCTGCCATTGAGGAGTTGGATCCTATCTTGGATTTAGCAGACATCGGTTGAGAATAAACAGACATTTTGGTCTAGATTAGCATGGCAGCCCTTGATATAACGAGGCAGAGAAGAAGATTGTCTCTGGCAGGATCTCAAGGATATCGACCGAGCTGCTGAGAGCCATCCATGGATGATGATGGGTTTGGTTTGAAGCCTGATCATGTTTTGGCTGGAGCGAAGCTGTAGGTGACGCCGATCTGACAGCACAGCACGGTTTTGCGCTGATGGGAGGAGGCATTGGGGGCACTCTCTCTATACATGTATGTATATTGGTAGGTCTAGGAGCCTAGGACTAGGAGGAATGAGTCTCCCTCCCTCCCTCCCTCCCTCCCTAGATTGTGTTGACGGGAGATCCTGTAACGTAACCACACTTGTAAATTTTGTTTGGCCGATGCCGGCAGGGAACGGGAAGGAGGAGGAGTTGCCCTCAGCTTAACCCTGCCGTTAATTTCTTTCTTTGTTGTTGCTCCTTGAATGCAGTCGTTTTCCTGCCCTTCGTTGGACAATTTACAGTTGGTGTAGCTCTGCAGTGGTCTATCTTGTCTCAGCCAATGAGTCCTTTGGCTGAGAAAAAATGGATGTTGGGATGGGGATGAAGTCTCCTGGAGGGTCACATGTTCTAATGAATTGAAGATTAGAGCGTTTGTGCTGATACATTTTTTCTGTGTGCAAGCATTTGTCCTTGATGTGTTCTCTTTGTTATTTCTTAATTGTCTCCTAATAATAATGGTAATGATAATGCATAATTATATATATACTTCCTGTTCCAAAATGGATCACATGTAAGGTTAGTGAAAAGTCGACATCTTTTAAGATTGACCACGTTTATTTATTATACACAAAAATATGAACATCTACAGTATGGAACTTAAACATTGAGGAAATATAGTTTATTTGGAATCTATTGATATTGATTTAGTTATGGTATGTGGGCTAACGTTTTCTGAGTAGTAGTAAGAAGTAGAAGTAAATCGCACATGTGTGGCGCAAGAGCCATCATCTCACTACTTCACTAGTGTAGCAGCTAGCTAGTGTTCCATGGTGTGGAGCCCCTGCAGCTGCAGCACGGTTTCCCGGATTTCCCCTCGCGTCTGGATCCCGATCTCACCCCTCGTCCCCTCTTCCTCCACCAACTCCCGCCGCCGGCCAGCGACCCGTCTGTCTCTCGGCGTATTCTACTGCACCGGCAGCGGCGCCACGCGAGGAGGGGCGGCGGCGGCGACACGGGAGGAGCAGCTTCGTCCACCCATCCTCAAGCTTGAGGTACCTAGTGCTCCTTCTCTTCTCTGGATCCCTTCTCCTCCTATTTCGGCCGTCCTCCCTCCAGATCCAAGCTACTTCCCCTAATCCCATCTGTAAGCTCTAAGTCTGTGAAGTGATTATTAGTTGCTATGGAATTCGAGCTGTTCCCACTAATGCTCACACTGGTCAAGCGTAGCAGAGAGCTACTGTCATATGTGCCTGCGCTGCTAATGATTCTGTTTGTTGTCGAGCCCTCACAGACTCCTAACTTGCACATACATGTTCTCTCGATACTTTTGAAGACTGGTCATCCGTAAGGGTAGCAGCATATGCTATTCATTAGAAATGGCTCGTTTTCTTTCCATGCGATATATTGGGTGTAAGGTTGTTCCGAGGCTGTACCTTTTATCATTCCTTTTCAAGTGAGTTTGGGATTGGATTGTATTAGTAATAGGCACAGCATCTTTTAGTTTCTACATACACAAGTTCTTCTGCTGGTAGATGTATTTACCTGATGCTTTGCATCTATGGACCATATACTACCAGGAAGGAAAACTTGTTTGTGCATTTTTCGATGTGGTCATATACTAGGAAGAAATAGATGACCTTATGCACCCTCATTTGTGAAGTTCGGAAGTATGTTTCAGCGAATCGGTCTATACATGTCTATGATTGTGAAGCAAAGTGCTTGATTATATGCTTAAGCATATGGCAATTTTTTTAATCTAGCATTCTCTTTCAATCTTCTTTTTTGCAGGGTTGTTAATCCTGTTTGTTTGTTTGGTGTGGCCCTACTGCCTGCAATGATCCTGCGAGCTCCGATCTTAAACTTGCGCTTGCACTGAGGGCCTTGTGTGCATAGTCTTATGCGTGCACTGTCATCTTCTTCAGGGTAAAAATGGAGAGTTCCAGCTCTGGTTCTTGGCTTCCAGGTGAGTGGTTTTCCCTTGCACAGGAGTTTATTGTGCATATAGTTAGTCAGTAATTTGATTAGGGCAATTCAAATGTTTCTCATAAGCTGGCAGAAATTCGAAGGGGGAGTCTCATGTATGATTGTACAAGTCTGCATTTGAACCATTAGTTCTTCAATCTTCAGACGGAAGCGCTCTTAAGAATATACTACTCCTAGAAAAGATCCCATGTGTTGCTACGGCATTAAAAAACTATATTTGAGATATTACTTGGATTATGCTAAAGTATTTTTAGTGCAATTTCCAATCAGATTACTGATGATTCAGTTGGTCGAAATAAAATAAAGTCGGTGTATTCTCGAAAATAAAAACCGCTGCCTTAACTTTTGTTGCCAAGTGCTCTTTTTTCGGTGCTCAAAGACCGAACATTAGAGTTAATCAAGTTGTTTTCATAACAACAATTTGGTCAAATGACTGGTACTTTGGAAAACAAATTAATGTTACGCCAGGAGGGGCTGCAAAAGTACAACCATTGCTCTTATTTCATTCTTTCTACTGTCGGCTGCTTGCCTTCCGTCTCGACACAGCTCGAATACAACGGAAATCTGCTCTCCATTGTTTAGAATGCCAGGCGGGCAGGTGGGCGGGCGTGCGCGTGTGCGGCACGTTCGTATTGCTGCTTAACACAGACAAACACTGAACCGTCGAATCTATTTAGTCTTCACCAAGGGCGATCTCAGCTCCAATTCACTCCAAGATGGCAAACCAATGCAGCCATGTCGGCGCCGCTGACCCTGAAACTTCTGGTCGACTCCAAGGCGCAACGTGTGCTGTTCTTGGCGGCGTCCAAGGATGCCGTCATCTTCCTCTTCTCCCTCTTGGACCTGCCTGCCGGCACCGCCGTCAGCAGCACCTGTGGCCTCTACGCTAGCGTCGTGAAGCTCGCCGCCACCTACGTCCTGCCTGGTGCCAACTTAGATGCGCTCCACCTTCATGCTGTGCCCTCACCTGCGGCAGTCTCCAACGTCTCCCTCCTCCGCCTACCACCGGCTCCATCCAAGCGATTCTTCAACTGCAGCCAGAGGTGAGCATCGAGTCCAACTGCGCAACAGCCATGATGTTGGGCAGCGGCAGCAGCGATTCCAAGCAGAAGCAGCTTGCTTAGACGGGCAACCTGCAAGGGGCAAGGAGGAGGAGGACGGGAGGGAGGCTGTGGTTACCTTTCCAATCAGGAGCAGGGTGTGGAGCAGGGTGTCTGGGAGGAACGATAGAGTTGACGTGGCCCACTTTGGTTGGACGTAACGTAGTCTTTTCCAAGCACAATTGGCCGGATTGAGGACTTCGACCCAGAAAAAATTTGGTCCATGTGACACCAGGCACTCACCAATTCGAAATTAATAGTAAAGGTATTCACCTTGATGCATATGAATGTGTAACCTAGTTTTGTTTTTTGAACTCGAATGTCTAATCTAGGTTGTCACAGTATGCCAGTATAAGTGCCAACATCAATCTAAAATGGTATAAGCATCGATATTTTCAAAATACTTATGCGGCAACATGGCTTTCCATATGAAAATAAATTAGTTTCTTCACAAGACATAGATCTATAATGTTTTGCTTTGCATTCCAAAAGTCCAAAATACATGATATTCACAAGGTGATATTCCTAGTTACTTCTAATACAAGTACAGCCATGATACTAGAGACGTTAGGTAACGAACTGAGGTTTGTTGAAGTGCATGCACATCATTTGTAGGTTAATTTGTTATTTCTAGCCAGATGTCCAATTCAAGTGCCTTCTATGTGGTTATCGTGACCACTGTTTAATGAGCTATGCTAAATGTACCATTGCATTGCAGGTACAGTGTATCATTGGCTTGTATTGGCTTTTATCTGGCTTGGTGGCTGTCGGCATGTTCTGTCTCAGGAAACAACACTTGAACCAAAAGATAAATTTCTTCTGTCTGACCCACCTATTGGTCTCCTTGATCCAGTAGAGATTTCACCATCTGTTCTTCCGCACAATACTAACCCAGTTGAGCCAGTGTCACCAATGTATCCAAACTACACGTCCTATGATCCGGTTTTGACTGGAAAATGCCATGTGAACTTTTCAGCGCTCTCTTATATTATGGAGAAGACAGCGTCTGATTGTTCCGTACCCTTAGCACCACTAGTTGCCGATGTTATATGCTGTCCACAAGTTAGTAGCTTGATGAATGTTTTCCAAGCTACATATGGTGGTGGAAACAGTAAGCTTGTTCTCAATCAAGCTTCAGCAAATGTGTGCTTCTCTGACATTATGAGCATACTTGCAAGTAAAGGGGCAAACACCAACATCCGTGAGTTGTGTACTCTGGGGCCATCGAATCTTACTGATGCTTCTTGTCCGGTGAAGGATATTAGCTCGTTTGAGAGAATTGTTAACGTAAGCAAGCTCCTGGATTCATGCAGCAGTGTTGACCCACTGAAAGAGTGTTGTAGGCCAGTTTGCGAACCTGCAATAGCGCAAGCAGCGGTTCATATATCCTCAGGCGGCGCAAGCATGTTTGGAAGTTCTAGCATACCTGGGAGTGCGTCTGGGATTAATGCTGTTCGTGACTGTAAAGGGGTAGTTCACTCCTACTTATCTATGAAACTTTCATCAGAAGTGGCAAACACTGCTTTCAGAGTATTATCTGGTTGCAAGGTGAACAAAGGTATGCAAGATGAATTTTGCTGGTACATTTTGTATGATTTATAATAATGCACGGCATCTCAAGTAAGTTGTGTACATCTTGTTCTAAATTGTGTAGTCTGTCCACTGGAGTTTGATGACCCTTCATCGGTCGTTAAGGCATGTGACAAGGCATCTTCTTCAAGGACCGCATGTTGTGCAGCGTTGCACTCTTACATTGCAACTAGACAGAAGCAAATATTTGTCACGAACTTGCAAGCAATTAACTGCGCGACTATGTTTGGATCGATGCTACAGAAAGCTGGTGTAGGGAATGATATTTATGAGCTGTGTGATATTGACTTGAAAGATTTCAGCCTGCAAGGTATGCACGGAAGATATCTTCGTTTAATATTTTTATCATATATTGGAATGCAAAATAATAACATAAGCTGTGTATTTCCTTGGCACCATTTATTTATCCAATTGGAGCAGGTTTTGGGCAGCAAGGTTAGTTTTGTTTGATCAGCTTTAATTATCTGGTTCATCGTAAATCCTTGTGTAGTTCTCTGCTAAATAATTCAGTATTTGCTTTTTTTTGCAGGCTGTCTACTCCGGAGCTTACCGACGGACATTGTATTCGACAACATTACAGGCATTAGCTTTACATGCGATTTGAGCGACAACATTGCAGCGCCATGGCCATCGTCGTCGTCTCTGCAGTCCTTGTCACTCTGTGCCCCAGGTGAGAGGAAAGCGTACTACTTCTTTCGAGGTCACAGAAAGATGTAGCCAAATTGTTTAAGTCTGATGATTCTCACTAATCTGACATTTGAGAAAAGAAAGGACTTCCTAGAACTACAGCAGTGCTTGCATTTACGCCTGTTCCTCTATTGGTTTCAGAGATGTCATTGCCTGCATTACCTGTCTCGCCATTGTCAGGGAGCTCAGGTACTTCAAATATTCTTGTCGGACAACTTAGGGTCCATTCGTTTGGTAGTTTTTCCTGAGACCTTGCTAACAATTAAAATGATATTGTTTTGACAGCAGGTATCTCCAGAACTGGGATCGGGATTCTGCTGCCTGTCGTACTCCTCACCACGACCATCTCCATCTGAGTAAACACTTCTTCATCTAGCTAGCAAGCCAGGAGCAGCGTCTCGTCGTAATTTCACTACCTGCTGTGCAGGCCCACGTTGTAAATTAAATCGCATTTTGCGTTCTTGTAAATGAGCCTTTCCCTTTTCTGTTCCAGTTCATAGCTTTGTGAGATGAGGAATTAAATCTGCTAAGCAAGCATCGTCCGGGAACTGTGATAGTTTTGAAGCAGTCCTATGTTTTCTGCGGGTTCAGATTATTATGGGAGTTGCATGTAGATGATTGCCGTAGCTTTGTTCTGTAGTGATATTTAGTTTGTGTTGACCGTGCACAGGTATGTCAAACGCCCGCTGGTTGGTAACAGAACTTCGCATAGCCTGCTGGTGGCGATATCCAGCGCCTGACCTGAACAGGTTGCCGAGCCTGAACTTCTGTCCTTCGCTCGCGTTGATCTTCAATCTCCAAGTCCCTGATGAAATTTCCGACAAAGCAGTAAGTCGACATTGGACTCTGTAACACATCCTCGTGTATAGCTTTCCTCCTAGCATGCCAGACAGCCCATAACGTTACTAGACAGCGGGTTAAATCCTCTTGACTCAGTAAAGAGATCATCGCAAATACCCACTCTCTTGACTCAGTACAGAGATCATCGCAAATACCCACTGCTTGCACTTGTCTCATTTGTTCTCTCCATATGTTCAGTGAACGACTCCCACTGCCTGGTTCTTGTCTCATTTGTTCTGTGATCGACTCGGCTGTTAGGGGCCATGTTCCTTCGGTGTCTAACATCTCCTGTTGGGATAGAGTGCTTCGCTAATCTCCATAGGAACACTTGAGTTTTTATGGTACTTGAGTCTTCCACAACGACACCCAATTCTGCATATGATCCGTAGCTAGGTGAAGGCATAGGTTTGGTATGTACTCCGCGTTGAGCTAGCTGGGTGCGGCCCAGTAGGATCTGTGTCCACTTTTTTTATTCCTTTTCTTTTATTTGTTTAGGCCTCCTATTTTTTCAAAGCAAATTCAAACCATTCAAGGAAGATTTGAAAATTCAAAATAACTATATCTCACATATTGGAACCATTTATATTACAAAATTGTATATATATGCAAACATTGAGGGGATGCCACAACATTGGCTATCCTAGAAAAAATTCTTTCAGTGCCAACTTCTTTGAGAATTCCTGCCGAAAGACTACAACTCTTCTTTTAGACTGTCAGAGCAACAACCAATAGGTGTTAAGATTTCACCTACTAATCTTGGCCCTAGTCATTAGGATCAACCAGAGATATATTTCACTGATTGTATGAACCCCAAGCTATGATCGCTTAAGGGGCTCTATTTATGGGGCGTTGGTCGATCTACTCAACACCTTGCATCATATATAGGCAGGTTATTATATATCCGGAATCACACAATAACGCAGCGCTAACAGACGTCATGCATAAATGACGTTGAGCATATGGAAAAAATCATCCACGTCTTGCTACATGTTTATATAAGCAACGAAAGCACTTTTAACACGTGTATTTCAGAGTATTCACTTTCCAAAATTGATCAGCGATCCGAGCTGGGTAATGCTTCACGGCAATAGTGTCAAAACATGTCTCTAGCCTCAGTAATGCTAGTGGCTAGGAAGAACTCACTATACCGGAGAAAATTCTTTGACTCCGTGGAGTATAAAAGAACTCATGATCTTGACGATCAAGCTTCAAATTACAACCGCAAGCCATCTATCCAGTGTGCCATGAACTTTATTTAGCACATATTAATTCAGGTATGTGCTTTGAACATGCAGGACGCTGTATTTTTTTGGCAACGTCCCAGTGCGTTATCTTTGATCCGGTGAACCCCCGGGATGAGAAAGAGGTTTAGCCGATCAGTGATATGTTTTTAGCTGGACTCACTATATGCTGACATAATTTATTTCTCCAAGCAAGGCCTCCCGCATAAAGCTTTGGATGGCCAGAGCGAGAAGAGCCTTATACATGATAATCTTGCGTGATGATCTTGACAAGAAGAGAAAGAACGGAAGGTGCATAGATGCCATGCATTCCTTTAGTAAGCAAATGGAACACCGAGAGGCAGACTATATGTCCCATGTAGGCAATGCATATTATTTCGACACTTCATGATGAGCTTATGCAGAAACTCCCCCGGTTAGTACTTCTCAATAAGGATACTTTGCTGCACACCACCACGCACAAACAATACTTTTGATTGTTGGTTAAACAAATTGTGACCTTGAAGATCATGGGTATCCTCCTCAATACAAGATGTTTCTCTTTTTCTCAACAAAGAAGAAGATGCCAAAACTCAACCGGCCAAATGCTTCTGAACAAAAATACTTGTATATGCGTGCGATGAACACACATTTTAAACTTCGGTTGATGCCGATGAAACTTGATTTTCAACGAGCGAAGAATGTGTGCATGACTCATCTGCACTACACCTTTTTTATTTAAAAGAATACCTCTAGCATATCCTTCACTAGGTACTTGTGAATATTTGGGTGCATGCAAAATTGCAAACACGCACATAATACTTTTTGTAGGAAGAGCCTCGGCTCATGCCTAGAAAATTTGACGACCATCGGAACGCAGCAGAGATGGGAGGAGAATTAGGTCCCACCGGGCATGCCATTTTGTTTGACACGAAAATGTAACAAAAAATATAAGCGGGCGTGCCAGTATACAAAGTATACAAAATAAAATAAAATAGACAAGTAACATAGGGAAACACATCTTTATTAACTCTTGACGAATTACAAAGTACAATTTCCCACAATTACAAATATTGCGCCTTGATAAGCATCTGACATGAATCGACGATTGTGTAGTTCCAGATTCCCGGGGTCTCGCAAGACAACCCGGTTAATTACATCCACATGATCAAACCCGTGGAATACCTCCGATTAAGCTGCGCTGATGATCATCGTTGAAGATTAGCTTTGTTCCGCCGAAGCACAATCATATATGCTATCTCGACGTGCATAATAATGAGAGATTTATTTGACAACGAGGGTGACTTTTGCCTCGTCGGTGCCCAGCCATATGGCCCTCACTTTATCAAAATAGTGTTGCTTTTGCCTCGTCGGTGCCCAGCAACGGTGTGGCTATCTCATCAAAATTATGACGTGTTGATGGCATAGTGATCGAGCTTCGTCATCACTTGGCCATAGTGTAGTCTAGCCTCGTCGGCACTAGACTTAATATGAATATAAGATTTCGTCTAGCCTCGTCGGCACTAGACATAAGATGATGCATGAGAATCGACCTTCGTCTCATAGAGATTAGATCGTGAAACCGAGATAAGCAATTGATGAAGCGTTACCTTACTCGTTTTATCAACCAAACTCCTTTATAAGGATCAAGGTTGAGCACCGCCGACATAGTTGAAGCAATCGGACGATGACTTTGGTATAACCCATGTGAACGACATTGATGAAGAAGTCGTTGCTATGGTTGTGGCATGAACATCTCCATGCGCTCCACATGGTCGACATTGATGAGACTGCCGCCATGGCTGTGATAATCTCCATGGCCGACCCTGACGAAGCGGTTGCGCCATGATTGTGTCCACACGGCCGATCTCAACAAAACAGTCGCGCCATGGTTATAAAAATTGACGACTACATCTAGCATCCCACGCGGATGATCTAGAGCAGTCATATTGAGACAAAATCAACGAAACAAACCGATCTTATAGCATCTCACCTTGCAGATAGGACTTCATGGATGGCGGGAGTAGTAGCGGCATCTTGGCGCAGCAAGCGCCGCCTCCGGCGTGGCGTCAGGATTAAGAACTTTGTTGTCTAAGTGGTGTTCTCACGTGGGCGGAGCAGGGCTTCGCAACTGCGTCACCCGTGCGGGGCGTGTGAGATTTGGTGAAACAGGGCTTTGCTTCTCGCGATTACTCGTGTGTGTTTTTGCGGAACAGGGCGTCGGCCAGGCTCTCTCCGTGTGCCTCCTCCCCCGGATGTGCGTGCGTGTGTGCTCTTATATACCATCATCTTGTGTCGCACGACAACCCGTTTAAAACAGAAACGAGTTTATCTCTCCGTATCCAATCGTTTCTTTCGCGGCAACAGCACGCCGGTATTTACGTGCACGCTGAGTAGTCCAATAGCTCCTGCCATCGATTATTGAATCCTGCATGCAGCTGATCGATGTGAGAAAAACTAACTAGCTAGCTCATTTGCACGTACACATGCACTTTGATCTTTTGAAAATCATAAGTCTTGATCAGTTTGTCAGAATTGAAATATGTTTTTACCATTGTGACGTAGATGATTAACTCCATAGAATGAGTCCAACATTCAATATATATTGTGGGGACCCACGTGGCATGGTCGTGCATATCTCATAGACATTTTTTCATGCATCGTACACGGACATGTTTATGTTTCTTAAATGGGGTGTGAAATTTGTAATCATTTTGCACCACCATGTATATGATGAACTCTATAAAAAGAGCCAATATCAATTATATATCATTCCATAAATATTTTGTACCTTGTGTGACCCATGTGTCATAGACAAGGGATGTGTTAATATTTATTTATATTATGAACTTTTAGTACAAAAATTCCTCAAACAAATGCCCCCTCGCCGAGTGTAGTGCATGCGGCGAAGCAAACGGATTATACTCGGGGAAAGATGACTGGTAGCAATAAATCCCTTTTTCTATTGATAGCAATATTATGTACTCAAATTATTGCTCAATACCTGATCAATACTTCCGGCCGCTCACCGTATATATTTCTTTTCAAAGAATCAGAAGCCAGATCAATTTTAAAGTCAGAGAGAATCATGCATGGCTATAGATGTTAGCCCAGAATCCTCCCGGACCTATACTCCATATACATGTATTATGAATTGAAGAGGTTATTTGCTGCTCGTCACATAGCTCAACTAGTCATCCAGTACTCTCGTTCATAGCACCTTGAAAAAGAACTAGAGAATTCAGGCTTCGAGCAACAAGCTAGACAAGGGCATATTGGATCGGTGTGTTCACACATATTGCGCTGATAGCAAATTATGTTGCCAAAGTAAATGGAGCCTTAGACTAACCAAGTGCTAAACTCTAGTGTATATTCATACTACCACATGGAGTGATTGGTGGATTGATTATAACAATCTATGGTGAAATACTCATACCATATACGACAAAGAAATATGTGAATTCAATAGCGAATGGCCATGCTATTATCTTTTAAACACCCATAAGGGCGAGTACTATTACAATAGAATGTGGTGGAATACTCATGCCATGTTCTAAGAGAAATATCTCTCATTTTATATATTTTCATCGCGACCAGATGCAACATGGTGCCAGCCGATGAGGTGGTTCTTCGACTTGCCAGGGATTTGGCTGATGCAAAGAACTAATTTATCAAGTTAGATGCGACCGTACAATGGTGCCAGCCATCACACTTGAAGGGTTTCACAGGACGACACTGGCCACACTGGCGCGCCTTCCTGCTCCCATAAATTGTCTCGAGTTTGGTGCGATCACAGACGATGCCAGCCATCAGACTCGAAGTGTTTCACAGCTTGATGCTGACCGCACTGGTGCACCTTGCTGTTCACAATATTTGAAGTGTCGGAATACCATCGACGTTGCAGATGAATAAGGAGAGGATGATGCCCCCAGTTTTGTTGTCACGATGGGACAAATCCCTAATATTGTTGTCATGGCCATCAAGGGATGATGCCCTAGTCTGGACATTGGTTGATGTAGTATCAATAATGGCGTCATGCATGACGGACAATGTTGTTGAGTAGAAATGCCTTATCATGTCTGCACAACAAATAATTAGGGACCTCATCATTTTCCCTTAAGACCACGAGCAGAAATAAGAGTCGGTACAAGAGAAAACCAATAAGAAAAATAAAAGGATTTTTTTATGGATTTGGGATATTGGCTTTTCCGTGAAACACCAGCTATGAGCGTGACGTCGGAAAAGGTAACCCAAGAGCTAATCATCAGGAACTGTCGGAGGACCATAACAGTTGTGGCTAGATAACTTAGCTTCCGTGAGTGTATGTGCAAAACAACATGCTTTCATGATGCCTTCAGAGGGATGGGAATTCATACTCTAGACTTCATGTGCCTGAGTGATCCCACGACTTAATCATGCCCCCTGCGCATGCCTCAAGAACACAGAGACATAGGCAAGGATGCTTAAAGTAATATGGTTATAGGATAATTGGCTTGGCGATTTTTCATGGCCATGTTGAGGGTTGGTACATGACTACTCCCCTCCTTCATTCAAATGAGTCCCCTAGTTCTTGACTTGCTTGATGAAGACTTTCTTCTTTGGTTGACCTTTTTTTTGAAGTATTGCTTGAATTTCACGACTATTGATGGGATTTCCTCATTTGTAGGAGAGGATTTTATTGAGCTTCTTGGAGGATATTCCTTCGCAGTAGCTAGGGGACTCATCTTCCGAATTTGAAGAGCAGCCACACACCTTTGTGTACTATATAGACCCTCATAGGCATTTTTGGCTACGGTGGAAGAACACCCTGGGGGTGTCAAGAGGCTCATACTGAACACAACTTTTGTTGGCCAGGCATGCCTTTCTTGCTCTTTTTCCTATAGGTTACCCCAGGGCATCGTGCCTCTATGAGCCTAAAACATGGCAAGGAACATGAGAAGTATGGGACTTCAGAAGAAAGAAGTATCCTGAGTATTTTCCACCACCCTCGCTGAAAGCATGCACTTCATCATGTGTCGTGTATAGTGGGTATAGGTACCGCTCCACTTTATTTATGAAACATGCGCCACCCTCAAACTGGGTCGAGGGTGCCCAAGTCTTCAATCACTAGCATGGTGTGTTTAGGGAAAGCCGTTTTTTGTAGGACATTGACGTCCATGGTTTTTCTTTTTAAACTTTTTTCTAGGAGAAAAAAATGAAAAAATGGAAGATGAATAAAAAATAGAGAAAGAAGCAAATTGGCGTGCGGAGATGATCACGCGTAGTATTTCTTTAGGTACCTCCCATTAATAGGAGGCATTGGACGTTCCCCATGTTGATTGATAAGCTGATACGCACCGCCGTCATACACTTGCTCAATAACAAATGGTCCTTCCCATTTAGGCTCAAGTTTTCCTTTAGCTTTACCTTTCACCACAATGGGGCGCCTAAGTACAAGAACAAGTTCTCCCTTCCGGAAAACACGTGTCTTAACAAGTTTGTCGTATGAACGCACCATGTTGCGACGGTATAACTCTAAATCTTGGAGTGCATTTAGTCGATCTTCTTCCAAGGAATCTAGCTACTGAAAGCGCAACCGGATTTGCTCATCTTGGGTAATCTCATCATGAATAGCCACTCTTAGGGATGGAAGCTCCACCTCCAGAGGAAGAATAGCCTCACTCCCATATACTAGAGAGTATGGTGTAGCTTGAGTTGGCGTGTTACGCCCATAAGGCTTCATAGAGACGATCATGCCAATCACGGTGATGCTTATGAACTGTCTTTTTCAAAATCTGGCCAAGGGTCTTATTAAATGCTTCAATTAACCCATTGGCCTGTGGATAATATCCCGTGGAATAATTCCATTGGATTTTATATTTGGCCATGAACTTGACCATTTTATGGGACTTAAAAGCCTTGGCATTATCCGAGGTAATGCGATGTGGGATTCCAAAGCGATAAATGATATTACGCTGTAAAAAATTTATAACATTATCACTCTTCACTTCCCTTAGTGGTATTGCTTCTGCCCACCTAGAGAAGTAGTCCGTTGCTGCAAGTATGAACTTGTGCCCCCTAGAAGATGGCGGCCCAAATGGACCAACGACATCTATACCCCATGCGTCAAATGGCCATACCGGTACAGTTGGATGTAGTGGAACGGGTGGTTGGTGATTTACGACACCATGAATTTTGCAGCTATGACATGATCTACTCCGAGGCAGTATGCCACAATTCCTGGCCAATAGTAGCTGCTTAGCTTGATACTATGATACATTTTTCATCCACTTAGGTGCCCACCCCACACACCATGATGGATTTCTTACAAAATTTGATCTGCTTCAGTTCTTGACACACACCGTAGCAACATTTCTTGCCCAAAAGAACACCGATACAAAGTCCTTGCTTTGACTACATAGGAAGGCAAGCATCGTTGCAACCTGCGCCTTTCCACTACATCACTTGGCAGTGTCCCATGATTAAAGTAATCAAGGATCGGCTTGTGCTTGTCATCGTCGATGCTAACATTGGATACATCATGGCATCATACTCTTGTGGTATTAACTCTAGTACAGCGAGAAGGAGCCATGTTTCTGCTATTTTTAATTGAGAGGGCTTCCCTTCAGGGAGCACTAATGCTAATACAAGTTTATCCAACATGTCAAAAATAAAAAATGTGCTTATTAGAATTTTATGTAATGATGGGACCCGACAATCTCTCTATTATTGCAGATTGTTTGTACAAAAACCTGTCAAATAGATACCACTGAAGTGTAGTTCTCACAATAAGCCACAAGGACTAGACTCAGGTAATATGATGCGCGACACATTTGTCATGTATCTAATCTTTTATAGATCACACCGTATGCTCTCAAATCTTCCTATTAGGCCATGAATCAGTGCTTGTGCAGGTTGATAAATTGGTTCGGTGTTGTATTCTGACTCCAAGCATTGGTATCAAAGGAGGAATATGAGTTATATGCACACAATCTGAGGCGCCGACCGTTTGTCTTATAAGGCCAAAATAGCTCACACTGGAAGTAGTGGAGCGTGATGTTTAAGAGTTGAGAATCAACTAGGAAACCATATCGCTCGGATCCAACATCGAAGATGGCTTCAGTTTACCAGGTATCTTTCCATTCTTGCTCATAATGTGATGGCCAACGTGGCAAGAGGCAGGGCATCCGTGTGAATGGTGTCCGACACGGCTGACAAGATATACGTCGGCCCAAAGATGACAACGGGCCCTTAGGGATCCTTAGGTTGCAAAAGCATAGGGGTGACAGAGCGGGCACCCATAAAAGGCATGTCAAAGCCATCGACAACAAATACAAACAAGACACTCAAGGACATGCTTCTTGGAGATATATTCCCCGAGAACTGCAAGTAGTGCCTCATTGCTCAATTGTTTAGTTTTCTTCTTCTTTAAAACATACCCACCTTGACTATTTTCAGGAGGGTGCCAATCATATGGCGGCCCCAATTTATATAACAGGCTAGCCAGAGAGGTGTCAAAGAGTCAAAGGGAGAAGTGATACTCTGGCGTGAGGACTTGAACTATTTTCATGACATTGCGCAAGGATCGTTCATGTCTGAGGATGAAAGTTTGGTATAGAGCAACACATATGACTTCATGACTCGAGTCACCTAAATGCTTGCCTCTCTGGCGGGATCGGAAAATTGTTAGTGAACCAGAGACTAAGTCTTCTGTAGAGCTTTAGGATAAAGAGCATCCCTCCTCGAGCATGATTGAGCCAACATCGACAACAAGATTTATCAAGTTGTTGCCTGACCTTTCAGATATATATTGTCTAGCATGTGCCTTACTTGGGAACCAATAATGTGTGAGTGCCCGAGTACATTGAAAAAATGCGTTAAGTCACTTTGCACACGATGAAGTAGTGATAGCCGTCCCCAATCTTTGCATGGAATATTTGGCGTGTAACAAAGTGCTTATATAGCCACAAAGAAGATTGTAAATACTTGAAGAAGGACGATATCCTCCGAAGGATCATGACTTCCATTCATCACAACCAGAGAAAGATGAGATATCTTCTCCACACAACATATGATGCACGTGTCTAGAGACCAGGTGATATATGCGGCAGTTCTAGCTACCTCCATGGCAATGGGCGAGAATGCCAAGCGCTTCATGAAAATTAATGGACAATGGGATACGAGTATCAATAGTCACTGAGGCACGATTATGCGTCGATAAGGCCAACTTAAAAAAAACTTCACTTGTGTTCCATTATTTCAGCCATACACATACCAAGATGTTAATATCATCTGCATATAGAATATTTTTTACTATGACCCATATGTTTTATTTTGGCTATGCACGTATAATTCATGTGCATTCTTTTTAAATGCCCCCAAGTAGATGCTTGCTAGGCTTAGGCAAATGTATGCATGCCTTCACATATACCCTCCAATGATAGAAGAAGAAAGTATTCAAGCCAATACAAACAATTTCATGACACCGGTGCTTATGGACCTCGGCGTTCCTATGAACATGATGTATAACTAGTGGACCACTCATAGTCCAGCAAAAATGAAGTTGGGTGCTAGCTTGAGAATACTATTATGTCGTCAACACATCTTGAAATATAGTGTGGTAGCGGAAAAACATGCTACATGTGTAGTGAATGCCGCCACTCCACCTGTAGCTTTGGATGTAGGTTGAAATTTAAAACCATTATGTATAATTTCGTCAATTCTATTGCGATCATCTAGCTTTGACGGTGCAATCCAATAATAGAACTAAGGGATTTCACGGTTACACCTGAACCATGGGGATCTTCTTTATTGTCAGCATGCGACATATTTAATTGCTTCAATGCCAACGACCGAACTCGAAGAGGTTCACATTGGTGGCCCGCTTCACTACCCTATAAATATGTACGTGCTGGCGAAGGATTGTGCCACTTCATTGTGTAATTGTACCAATTACTCTGAAACACATAATTTCCATGGTACGATCAAAACCATGTGACTTGTCCTTGAGATTTTATGAATAGGCATTCCAAACGGAATATGGAATAATGTACCAGCCAAATAGGGTTTTTGACGTTTTAGCAGGACAGTTTGCAGTAACGAGAGACCATGCTCGTCGTTTTGATAGCCTTGTTAGAATCATGAGACTAGTATACATGGAAAACCACATGCTCATTTGTTGATTAGTAACCGGTGAATTTTGATGTTTCTAGTGACAAAGCATTCTTGCTCAGACAAAAAATGTCCTTAGCATCGAGCGGTGTCGATGTCATCCATCTCAGACGCTCACCAATGGAGAGCTAGCATCGCCCCCAAGAATCAGGCATAGTATTAAAACGCCACACCGTTGAGAGCTACATCAGTGTTCTTGAGAACGCCTTGAGAAAATGTTGGTCCTTTCCTTCATGGTGTGTTGGAAAAGAACAAGAACGGAGCATATATCATCCATGCGAGCCTGGCAATTAGCATGAATGTGTGGCGGTATATATAATGCTTCATCACTGTCATCCATGGACCCTTTTATATATATTGACCATCATGTATGGTACTCCAAACAACAACAGCAAGGAGATCACTTTCTATTTTCAGTGAAACTCATATGCCTGGTATATGGAAGGAAACGATGCCTAGAGGCATGAATCTCATGCAAATGCGTAGAGCACCGGAGCACTATGTGCATGGACAATGCACTTCTTTGTTCTTCATGAAGGAAGAAAGGAAGGAGTATATGCAACATCCCCACCGTCCGATACAAGGATTTTGTATGTAGTACGTGCAGACGCAGACAAATGTACAATTCTTCCTTAACCCAGTTCACACCAATGATTAACTTGTTTTCATCCGAAAATTAACTTTCAAAGAAGAAATCTTCTGACAATATTCTGGACTCCATGGAGAAAAAGGAAAAGTACTAGACCTGCATCTGTTTCAGCAAGCATATACCATGCCAAATACGTGCATGAACCATGCACTTCTAATTTTTTCTCCTCAAAGGAACACCTCTAGCAGACTCATGGCTAGGTATCTTGCTTGCATGCAAAATTGAAAACATGTATACTTTCGGAGGAAGATCGTCAATACATGCCAAGAAAACATTGAGGGGATGCCACAACATTGGCTATCCTAGAAAAAATTCTTTCAGTGCCAACTTCTTTGAGAATTCCTGCCGAAAGACTACAACTCTTCTTTTAGACTGTCAGAGCAACAACCAATAGGTGTTAAGATTTCACCTACTAATCTTGGCCCTAGTCATTAGGATCAACCAGAGATATATTTCACTGATTGTATGAACCCCAAGCTATGATCGCTTAAGGGGCTCTATTTATGGGGCGTTGGTCGATCTACTCAACACCTTGCATCATATATAGGCAGGTTATTATATATCCGGAATCACACAATAACGCAGCGCTAACAGACGTCATGCATAAATGACGTTGAGCATATGGAAAAAATCATCCACGTCTTGCTACATGTTTATATAAGCAACGAAAGCACTTTTAACACGTGTATTTCAGAGTATTCACTTTCCAAAATTGATCAGCGATCCGAGCTGGGTAATGCTTCACGGCAATAGTGTCAAAACATGTCTCTAGCCTCAGTAATGCTAGTGGCTAGGAAGAACTCACTATACCGGAGAAAATTCTTTGACTCCGTGGAGTATAAAAGAACTCATGATCTTGACGATCAAGCTTCAAATTACAACCGCAAGCCATCTATCCAGTGTGCCATGAACTTTATTTAGCACATATTAATTCAGGTATGTGCCTTGAACATGCAGGACGCTGTATTTTTTTTGGCAACGTCCTAGTGCGTTATCTTTGATCCGGTGAACCCCCCGGGATGAGAAAGAGGTTTAGCCGATCAGTGATATGTTTTTAGCTGGACTCACTATATGCTGAAAGAATTTATTTCTCCAAGCAAGGCCTCCCGCATAAAGCTTTGGATGGCCAGAGCGAGAAGAGCCTTATACATGATAATCTTGCGTGATGATCTTGACAAGAAGAGAAAGAACGGAAGGTGCATAGATGCCATGCATTCCTTTAGTAAGCAAATGGAACACCGAGAGGCAGACTATATGTCCCATGTAGGCAATGTATATTATTTCGGCACTTTCATGATGAGCTTATGCAAAAACTCCCCCGGTTAGTACTTCTCAATAAGGATACTTTGCTGCACACCACCACGCACAAACAATACTTTTGATTGTTGGTTAAACAAATTGTGACCTTGAAGATCATGGGTATCCTCCTCGATACAAGATGTTTCTCTTTTTCTCAACAAAGAAGAAGATGCCAAAACTCAACCGGCCAAATGCTTCTGAACAAAAATACTTGTATATGCGTGCGATGAACACACATTTTAAACTTCGGTTGATGCCGATGAAACTTGATTTTCAACGAGCGAAGAATGTGTGCATGACTCATCTGCACTACACCTTTTTTATTTAAAAGAATACCTCTAGCATATCCTTTACTAGGTACTTGTGAATATTTGGGTGCATGCAAAATTGCAAACACGCACATAATACTTTTTGTAGGAAGAGCCTCGGCTCATGCCTAGAAAATTTGACGACGATCGGAATGCAGCAGAGATGGGAGGAGAATTAGGTCCCACCGGGCGTGCCATTTTGTTTGACACGAAAATGTAACAAAAAATATAAGCGGGCGTGCCAGTATACAAAGTATACAAAATAAAATAAAAGAGACAAGTAACATAGGGAAACACATCTTTATTAACTCTTGACGAATTACAAAGTACAATTTCCCACAATTACAAATATTGCGCCTTGATAAGAATCTGACATGAATCGACGATTGTGTAGTTCCAGATTCCCGGGGTCTCGCAAGACAACCCGGTTAATTACATCCACATGATCAAACCCGTGGAATACCTCCGATTAAGCTGCGCTGATGATCATCGTTGAAGATTAGCTTTGTTCCGCCGAAGCACAATCATATATGCTATCTCGACGTGCATAATAATGAGAGATTTATTTGACAAGGAGGGTGACTTTTGCCTCGTCGGTGCCCAGCCATATGGCCCTCACTTTATCAAAATAGTGTTGCTTTTGCCTCGTCGGTGCCCAGCAACGGTGTGGCTATCTCATCAAAATTACGATGTGTTGATGGCATAGTGATCGAGCTTCGTCATCACTTGGCCATAGTGTAGTCTAGCCTCGTCGGCACTAGACTTAATATGAATATAAGATTTCGTCTAGCCTCGTCGGCACTAGACATAAGATGATGCATGAGAATCGACCTTCGTCTCATAGAGATTAGATCGTGAAACCGAGATAAGCAATTGATGAAGCGTTACCTTACTCGTTTTATCAACCAAACTCCTTTATAAGGATCAAGGTTGAGCACCGCCGACATAGTTGAAGCAATCGGACGATGACTTTGGTATAACCCATGTGAACGACATTGATGAAGAAGTCGTTGCTATGGTTGTGGCATTAACATCTCCATGCGCTCCACATGGTCGACATTGATGAGACTGCCGCCATGGCTGTGATAATCTCCATGGCCGACCCTGACGAAGCGGTTGCGCCATGATTGTGTCCACACGGCCGATCTCAACAAAACAGTCGCGCCATGGTTATAAAAATTGACGACTACATCTAGCATCCCACGCGGATGATCTAGAGCAGTCATATTGAGACAAAATCAACGAAACAAACCGATCTTATAGCATCTCACCTTGCAGATAGGACTTCATGGATGGCGGGAGTAGTAGCGGCATCTTGCGGTGCGTGTGAGATTTGGTGAAACAAGGCTTTGCTTCTCGCGATTACTCGTGTGTGTTTTTGCGGAACAGGGCGTCGGCCATGCTCTCTCCGTGTGCCTCCTCCTCCGGATGTGCGTGCGTGCGTGCTCTTATATAGGTAGCCGCTGACCATCATCTTGTGTCGCACGACAACCCGTTTAAAACAGAAACGAGTTTATCTCTCTGTATCCAATCGTTTCTTTCGCGGCAACAACCATCCGTTTTGATCACGCCGGTATTTACGTGCACGCTGAATAGTCCAATAGCTCCTGCCATCGATTATTGGATCCTGCATGCAGCTGACGATGTGAGAAAAACTAACTAGCTAGCTCATTTGCACGTACACATGCACTTTGATCTTTTGAAAATCATAAGTCTTGATCAGTTTTTCAGAATTGAAATCTGTTTTTACAATTGTGACGTAGATGATTAACTCCATAGAATGAGTCCAACATTCAATATATATTGTGGGGACCCAGGTGGCATGGTCGTGCATATCTCATAGACATTTTTTCATGCATCGTACACCGACATGTTTATGTTTCTTAAATGGGGTGTGAAATTTGTAATCATTTTGCACCACCATGTATATGATGAACTCTATAAAAAGAGCCAATATCAATTATATATCATTCCATAAATATTTTGTACCTTGTGTAACCCATGTGTCATAGACAAGGGATGTGTTAATATTTATTTATATTATGAACTTTTAGTACAAAAATTCCTCAAACAAGAGGTCTAACATGTTTTAATATGGAACGAAGCAAAATGATTTTCATGACCAAATAAAAAAAATATATCCATTTATTAAAGATTGGCCATTATGGCTTTATGGAAATCTTTACAAACAAAGATAGCCTTTATAATTTGTTTCCAAACAAAAAAAATTCAAAGACCTCAAAAAAATAATAGTTTCAACAAATAATATACTAAAAATATTTTTAGATCAAAATAAATTTCATTCAAATATTTTTATGCACTAAGGTTTTCTAAGGAGTTTTGAATGATTTTCAAAAATGATATGAGGTTTATAAAAGTGTCCAAAAAATGATTTATTTGAACTATAGAAAATCAAAATAGTTATATTGATTTTAGGAATACAATTTTCTATGCAACTATTCAAATATAGTCTTATTTATAAAAAATATATATTTTCAGGACTTCAATAGATCCTCAAATTTTTCTTTTCTTTTGAAAAATGCAAACACGGTTAGGAAATTAAATCGAACTATTTATTAATTTTACCATTCTAAAATTTGGAAAATTTTGAGATGCTACAATAAAACCAATACATGCACCATTAGCCCTAGTGTTGACTTTGCCGACCTCCAAGTTTTTGCAAAAAAATGAAAAATAATATTTCTCCCTTCATCCCAAAATGTAATGTACCCTTAATTTTTGCTAGTCAACAACTTACAACTTTGACTATGATTTGTACTTGTACTATGACTTGACATTCTCGCGGTCTCTAATGAGGTATCTCATGTATGACACTTAAATCTACTATATGCAAGTAACAAGTAGAATAGATCCAATCTACTTACCCTTGAAGAACACGAGCGTTATCGATCTAGAGTTTGTGGGTCATGTAGTCGATCGCTTGCCACAGTTCAAACCATGGTAGATCTTGACCTTTGAGATTCGTACCGAACGGGTGGCACCTCCATAGTATCCACATGTTCTGCTCCGACGTTGTCTCCTCCTTCTTGATCCCGCAAGAGAGATAGAAGAACTCCGCATGAATCCGGAAGCACAACGACATCGCAAATATGGTGTAGAGGGATTCCTGAAGGGCTTCGCCTGATCCAATCCGGGAAGGAGAAACACCACGTGGGAGAGAGAGGGAGGTGGAAGGGGGCAAGGGTACGCCGAACCCTGCCCCTTCCCTTCTTTATATAGGCGGCGGAAGAAGAGGGGTTGCCCCTCACCCAAGCCCTAGCTAGGGCCGGTGGCCAAGGGAGGGAGGAGTCCCTCCCTCCTTCGCCACACGCCCCCCTTTCCCAAGTTAGGTTTCAACCTTGTGGCCGTGGCTCCCTGGCCCACTAGGGGAAGGGTGGCCCCACCTCACAGGTGGCCCCCACCATGGACCATTTAGGAACTTTCTAGAATCTTCTATCCACATAGAATATTTCAAAATTTCCTCGAAACCCTAAAATAGGAAGTTCCATATATAATTATCTACCTTCGGACCATTCTGAAGCTCCTCGTGATATCAATGATCTCATACAAGACTCCGAAACAACATTAGATTCACACCATACATATTCTCAACAAAGACTAGCGACCCCGTAGGTTAAGTGTGTGACCCGACATGTTCGAGAATATGCACACATGATCGAGACAACTCTCTAATCAATAACCATTAGCGGGACCGGGATGCCCATAGTGGTTCCTACACATTCAACGAAGTTCTTTTCGGTTGAACCACAATGTCAAATATTCAAATAATTTGGAATACGTTTCCTTTTGTATCGCGATATATTACTTGCCTGATATTCGATTATCGGTATCGCTATACCTAATTCAATCTCGTTATCGGCAAGTTATCTTTACACGCACCATGGTATAGGATCCATGTGACCAACTACTTTAGTCGCTGAGCTCTTGGATGCTATACTACCGACAGGGACCATAGATATCTTACACTCTGACAAACGAACGAACAAATCCAAATCTTGATTCATGCAACCCAACAGACACCATCGGAGATACCTGAAATCCACCTTTATAATCACGCAGTTACGGAGTGACGTTTGATTCCCACAATGTATTCCCTCGATGCCCAAGAGTAACATGATCTCATGGTCTGAGGAAACTATACTTGACATATTCAAACTAGACACTGCAATTAGAAGCTATACTTATTATTAAGGGTCTTGTCTATCACATCACTCTAATGAAGTGATCCCATTATCAAGTGACATCCATGTCCATGGCATAGGAAACCTTAACCATCGCTTGACTACCGAACTAGTATAAGAGGCTTACTAGGGACTCTGTGTTTTTTATTTATCCACACGTGTATTTAGTCTCCAATACATACAGTTATAGCATAGACAATAAACAATATCATGAACAAGGAAATATGAATAATAACAACTTTATTATTGCCTCTAGAGCATATTTCCAACTGTCTCCCACTTGCACTAGAGTCAATAATCTAGTTTACATTGTGTATATATCTGAGGCCACAATGAGCATCGGTACAGGTGAACCCCGCCCGTACGGACCTACATCAGCCTCGCCTCGTGAAATACTTTCACATGGCATAGACGGATCAGAGTTCTGACATTCACAGACACCAGAAACACCGAAACTTCACCTCTAGAAGGGATCTAGAGGAGGAACTCACAGGAAGGCATCATCCTCGCTTATACACAGATCATTGGAGGCCAAGACATCATCCCCTTCATCATCAACCGCTGCATCTCCATCACCTACATCATTCCCCATCTTGTCTATCTCTATTAGTTGTAATTGCAATTGGTATTGTGGATTTGTACCCGAATTCATCCATATACTTTCATTCCATCAGCATGATTATGATGATATTGTTGATTGCTTCCATGTGTGAGTAGTTTACCTTGTTCTTGGGGAGATGTAAATTTCAAATTAAGATGATCTATAACTTCGTGCTATGAATATGTGTTAGTTCTCTCTCTAGATATTATATGAAATCGACCATATAATATTTGCCTCTTGGACTAGAGAGGGAATTATCCTTGGAAGTATGGGATTGCATATGACGTGTAGTGACATAACCATGTTCAGTTCTTAACATATGGAAAATGGGGATACTGAGGGATTCACTAAGCTCATATCCACATCCATGGGGTAACCCTTAATTGCAATGTATCCATAGGTGGTTGCCAAGATCGTTGTAGTGGTTACTTAGAAATGTGATGACCGATGGTTTTCTAGGCACATATTATTATGCAACTCTCCCCACACACATCATGACAGAAGATATATATTTATCCTACTTGTAGTTAATACCAATGCTAGTGGTGGATCCTAAATCCCCGAGAACATTTCTCCTTATTGAAGTTCCATTACAGTTCTCACCGCACTTGTTTACTTACTACATTCTTTACTCTTTTGAAATCCAACCAAACTCTCTTAAAACACTCTTACTTGAGATCAAGGTAAGCTCTAAGTATCCTTTGATAGATAGTGATGAGGGGCATAAATACCTTAACCAAATAGGTCTCTATGGTTCGATACTCTTACTTTTGAATCTAGCTACAATCAATTTGTGCACTTGCAGTAATCACACACATATGATGTGATACCGGTGTTTGATGTGCTTGGTATTCTTGTGATCCTGTGGCTCCTGGGCAAGGTCTATGGCACCTGTGTTGTCACAATACATAGCCAGTGGACCCAATACACTAGGAACCACTCCAAGTTCAGTCAGAAACTCCTTAATCCAAACTGCTTCCATTGTTTCTTATGAAGCAATGATGGCTGTGAAATACCACCTCTTTTAGTCATATAAAATGATCCATTTATCTCTCATACCATGTTTCTTTCAGCTATAGCTATGCCTTATATGCATGACTTCTAGTTCTCATTTACTTTCATATGAGCTTTGCACATTTAGTAGTTTAGGTCGAATTTTATCACTTTTCCTTGTCTATGACATGTGTGTAGGTGTTGATGATGATTATGGATAAAACAAAGGCAAAAGGAACAAAGAGAGCATATTATGGAGGAGCTGTAGGGACCAGACTTAGCCATTTGAGAGGTTGAAAAGGTGAATTTTTTCAACTTCTCAAAATAAATATCCAAGACCATAGGGTTGTAGCCCTCGATGATACGAACTCAACGAGCCCAAGAACACCCAAATTGGAGTTTGTATGAAGAAATGGTGGCCAAAATACTAAAGGGGATAGACAGTTTGACGAGCAACTATACGGCCAGAGCTATTTTTTTGGTCGTATAGCTCCCCCGTATAGTTGCCAAAAAGGTCACAAACGATGGGATTTGACCCCAGAAAATCTCCAAAACCTTCCCTAAGTCATATAACGGCATTGGGGGAACCCTAGGGCACCCCCAAGGCCTATATAAAGGAGGGAGGACCCAAGAGAGAGCCACCAAGCCATAGCCCTTCAGGGGCGGAGCTGTGCCACCGCCGCCACCCATCCGATCTCCATGGCGGCGGAGCTCTGCCTCAACTACACCTCCGAGATCTAGATCTCCCTCAACACCATCACCATCAAGGCATCCAAGCAAGAAGAAGGGGAGGAGAAGGAAGACATCACCACCACGCATCGATCTCCATCTCCATCATCATCTCCATATCCCTCTCTCTCTTGTGTTTAGTAATTATAAGATTGAACACGGTTATTATATATTTATATATGTTTTTCTGTTCATCCATGTGCGAGTGATTGATTCAATTCTATGTTGAGGTATGATCTAGTGCGCTAAGTTAGAATTTATTGTGATCTAAGATGAGTTTATGTGATCCTTTGGTCCGGAAGTGCCTTTTCCCTTGCGGTGACGTGCGAGAACCATGCATAGTGCACACAGTGTGACAACCCGGTAATCAATTGGGGAACGTTTATTTTCCTAAGAAATCTCTTATAGATCACACATATATTTTCCCGTCTAGTACTAGTGAGAATGAAGCCTAGAAGCCCTCTCTCATTCCATTCAATCCTACAACTACAATCTCTTTAATTCAGTTCATATTCCTGTTTACTTTCCGTCTTAGTTTATTTTGTTCTTGTTAAAAGTTCTTTATTATTAGATACTTTAAACCTCTCTCAATTATCTCTTTTCTAGTAACTTATAGAATAGGCTATTTCCAAACCACGGTTTGGGTGCGAAACATGGCCGCATTGACAACGTGGCTGCAGGGTCGTGTTGTTTCCATTCGTAGATCTCCCATCGGGACAAACTCTTAAATATTTAGTGCTACATGTACTGCAATAACCCTGTTGTTGGTGCAGGAATCCAGTCATCAAGCAACAATGTACTCCGCTTCACAAGATGATTTTGCCATCACACTCTGCTTGAAACTCCTCGAGCTCACCGCACATCCATTTAAAATAAACATGTATCTAGACTAAGGCTTAAAGTTATCTAGAGAAGTGTCCCAGCTAGCATCGACGTAACTCTTTGCAAATAGCTCCTGGTCACCTCCATAAATGAGAAATACGTCCTTAGTCCTTCTTAAGTACTTAAGGATATTCTTTGCTGTTTTCCAGTGTTCCATTCCTAGATCACTTTGGTACCTGCTGGTCAAACTAACAACATGGAACACATTTGGTATTGTACACAACATGGCATACATGATGTTGAAGGGGTTCAGGGCAGAAAACACAAAAATTTCCTACGCAAACACACCTAATCGTCAGGATCTATCTAGGAGTAATACAGTAATGACCAAGGTTTCGGATACATACCCTTGTACTCCGAAAGTGGTTAACATTTCGAGGAGAATGTGGATGATGTAGTCGTACTCGTAGCCGACCTCAAGGTCGTGAAACTCCTCTTAAGTCACCCCTTGCTCCATAGTGCAACATTCCGGTTCACGACATCCAAGGTGCCACTAATGGAGGCACACTCATGGTTTCACACACATACAGTGTACGAAGACGACCTTAGATTCTCTGATTCCTGCCAAGAGTGCGGAAGTAGATCCTATGGCTAGAATCCCTGCAATGCAACGGCATGTTGCAGGTGTGTCATCTCTTGCATGTGCCATCCTTCCAGGAATGGAGCCATCGCGAGAAGACAACGAGAGTGAGAGTTCCCCGAGGAAATGCCTTAGAGAATTATTGGATTGATTATTGCCACCCCTATGCCCCTCCTTATATAGGAGAAGGGAGGTACCCTCCCTTCCCTCAAGTCCCGGGTGGGACTAAAGGAGGGGGAGGTGGAGGTGCCTAGGGGAGGAGGCGCCATGGGCTCGTCGGCCGGCCAGGGTGGTCCCCATGCGCGCGGCCCAAGGCATGCCGGCAGTCGGGGTGGGCCCCACCCCACGCGCCCCATCCTAGGTAGTGGCTGCTTGGCTCTTGGCCTTTGCCCTATGGCGGTTTCCCCTCTTGGGCCTTGTTCCTTCGGGAACTTCGCCCATTAGTGGAAATACCCTTTCAAATAAGATTTAATATTATATTTAATATTAATTATATTAATTAATATGTAAATACATATTACAAAATCATTTTGACCTGAAACACCTTTCGGTTCCCTTTCGATTTTCTAAAAGAGACTTTGGAATCGCCCAGAACGATTCTGGTTCTCCCATGAAACTTTTTCTATTTTCTCTTTTCTTTCATCTAGTGATTCCTATACTTCCAGAATGATCTCCTAGCATCATCGTACCCTTAAGTGTGTTACCCCAATAGCTCAGGAATGGCACATACATGATCTCTATCAATGATCAATAGCGGGATCGGGATGCCCATAATGACCCGTGTGCATTCCATGATGTAATATTGTTTGAACCGTAAAACATCGAGTCTAATTCCCTTTGTTTCGTTCTTTGATACGAATTTTTCGAGATTAGATCATTGGTATCATATGCCTTGTTCAATCTCATTACCGACAAGTTCTACTTTACTTGTTCCCATGATATTCCATCTCCGTGACCTAGTCACATATTTTAACATTATAGATGTAATTTCACCAAGTCGGCCATGTGTATCTCCCCGTCACGTGGGTGAGAAAATCCTGATCTAATACATAGGCCTCAACTATTCCTCTAGAATACCTAACGTACACCGTTATTGAAGGGTTCCGCAGCAGAAAACAAAAAAATCCTAATGCACCCAAGATATATCTATGTAGTAATGCGGTAACGGTCGGAGCATATAGAATACATACCCTTGTAGACCATACACAGTTAACATTCTGAGAGGAACGTGGTTGAAGTAGTCAATCCCATGGAGGAACTCAAGATCGTGAAGCTCCTCGGAGGTCACCCCTTGCTCCTTTTTCATCGTGCAGCAGCTCCGATTCATGACATCCAAGTGCCCCAAGTGTTGCACCTCGTGGATTAGTACACATCTGATGTACGATGAGACCTCCGGCTCCCCGATCCCGCCGGGAGTGCGGAAGTTGATATTCGGCTAGGAATCCCTGCCGCGCAATGATGTGCTACATGTGCGGCATCTCTTGCATGAGCAGTCCTTACTTGGGACCGTGCCAACGCATGGAGACAACTAGAGAGAGAGAGGTGAGTATTCGAACAAATGGGAATAACTCCTTTTTGTTGTGTGTTTAGTCCTCCCATGGGCACCCCTATATATAGGTGGAGGGGGTGTGCCCTCCTCATTAGGTTAGCTATGTGGGACTATTAGTAAAGGAAAAATCTTAGGAATGAACGAGCCAAAACCCCACAACCCAACAACAGAGGGGAGCCAGCCTGCAGCAGCCTGGGAGCACAGCCGGCCGGGTGGGCCAACCCGCCCCACTGTATCCCACCTTGCTGGTGCCAGGAGCAGCTGCCCCCGGGTGGGCCGAAAGCCCCGACGACCCAGCAGGTGAGGCGGCTCGACGGGACAGCGGCCTGGGCTTGCGGCATAGCAACGCCAGCACTGCCTCTGCCCGGGCGGGCCGCAAGCCTCTGCCTGCCAGCGGTAGCCAGCTCCGAGCCACCCCCGTGCAGCGCCTTCTATCCACCGCTCGCATGGGCTGTATGCTGTTTTCCCTTTCCATTTTCTGCAACTTTTCTCCTAGGCTATTTCCCTCCGGGGATTTGGCCTAATATGAAAGTTGCTTTTATAAGTCTTAATTTAAATATTATTTAGAATATATTAATTCATAATTAACATATAATAAATGTATATTCAAATTCTCATTTATCCGAAAACACTTTTCCGGTCTTTTCCTTTATTCGTTCTCTGAACAACTTCGGATCTCTCCGCTGAACAATTCCGGCTTTCTCTTTCTCTACTGTGATTCTAGCCTACGGATGACTGCTCTCATCGTACCCTTAAGTGTATCCCCTCACGCCTCGGGAATGCTCTAGACATGATCTATATCAATGATCAACAAAGGGACCAAGGATGCCCATGTGACCCCTATACATTCCACAATGATAATGTTGTTTGAACCGTAAAATGTAGAATCCAATTTCCCTTTGTTTCTTTGATACGACTTGTCCTAGATCCGATCATTGGTATCACATACTGATATGTTGCTAACGTATCCATAATTTTTGATGTTCCATGCTTGGTTTTATCTACTTTCTTATGTTTTGTTCCAACTTTAGAATACTTTCTATACACTTTCTTGGATTAACCTATTAACAAGAGCCATAGTGCCAGCTGCCTATTTTCTGCTATTTTTGGTTCCAGGAAAGTCAGAAAATGAATATTCTCGAAATTGGATGGGACAAAAGCCAAAGTCAGTTTTTCATCGAGGGACACCTAGAGCTAGAATACGAGACGGAGAGGGGCCAGAGGGCGGCCACACCACCTGGCCACGCGGCTAGGCCTGGCCCGCGCCGGGGGGTGGTGTGACCAGCCCAGGCACCCCCTCGGCCTCTCCTTCCGCCTATAAGATGCATTCGATACAGAAACCCTAAGAACCCTATCAAAATTCCACGGAAGAGTCTATAGCCGCCGTCATCTCCATCCCTAGATCAGGAGGAATCTGAAGCTCTTCCCGGCACCCTGCCGGAGAGGGGAATTCACCCTGGAGGCATTCTTCATCATCATGCAAGCCTCTGATGTGATGCGTGAGTAGTTCATCTCTGGACTACGGGTCCATGTAGTAGCTAGATGGATGGTTCTCCTCCTTTGTGCTATCATGTTTAGATCTTGTGAGCTCTGTTCATGATCAAGATCATCTATTTGTAATTCCTACATGATTTGTTTGCGGGGATCCAATGGATATTGAGATGCTATTTCAGATTGATTATTGATTCTATCATGTCTTTCTTATTTGTGATCTTGCATGCTTTCCGTTGTTAGTAGCTATCTTGGCCAAGTAGATGCTAGCAACTCCAAGAGTTAGTATTTATACTCGATAGTGGGTTCATGCTTCTAGTAATCTAGGGAAGTGACAGAAATCTCTAAGGTACTAGATGTGTTGTTTCTACTAGGGAGAAAACAACAATCCTTTGTTCATAGAACAATCGTATTGTTTACTTTACACGCAATGCGTAATGCAATTATTCGTTGCTTGCAACTTAATACTGGAGGGGGTTCGGATGATAACCTGAAGGTAGATTATTAGTCATAGATGTAGTTGGATGGCGGTCTATATATAATGTTGTAATGCCCAATCGAATCTAAAAGGAGTCAAGATGAGTAGTATATGCATGATTGCTTTCTCGAAGTTTGTCAATTGCCCTACTGTAATTTGTCCACCCAACATGTCATCTATCTTAAGGAGATCCACCATTAGTGAACTATGGACCCAGTCATTTTTTTACCATCAATCTACAATCAACTGTTTACTGCTTTCTGTTTACTTTCTGCAAACTATTACTTTCTTTCACTCGATACGTTTAATCCTTTGTTTTCAGCAAAACCGGTGAGATTGACAACCTCATCGCAAGTTGGGGGCAAAGTTCCATGGTTGTGTTTTGCAGGTCTCCACGTTGCTGCTGACGCCGGTAGTGCGCCCTACCAAAGTCCAGCTAGCAACACCTTTGGGGTGTTTCCTTGCTCCTACTAGATTGATAACCTTGGTTTCATAACTGAGGGAAAACTTGCTGCTGTGCTCATCATACCTTCCTTTTAGGGTTCCCCAATGAGCTCGATATATTTTGGGCCATCACCCCACAACCCAACAACAGAGGGGAGCCAGCGCGCAGCAGCCTGGGAGCGCAGCCGGCCGGGTGGGCCGACCAGCCCCATCGCAGCCCAGCTTGCTGGCACTAGGATTAGCTACCCTTGGGTGGGCCGGAAGCCCCGTCGACCTAGTAGGCGAGGCAACTCGGCAGGACAGCGGCTTGGGCTCGCAGCCGGGTGCGCCGCTGTGGCCCAGCAACGCCAGCGCTGCCTCTGCACGGGCGGGCTGCAAGCCTCTGGCCTGTGTGGCATCCCGCTAAAACCACTACTAGAAAATCGCGGTGTTTTTGGTGCATTGCATCATCATGACTGCATGCTCATGTCATCATGCCACATTGCATTTGAGCATCGTCATCATCATGCATGGTTTTGTCTAAAACTATTTTCGAAAAGCCTATCTTTTTTTCTAAATATCCCCCGTCTTTATTTCAAATCAAACCCCGGTCTCTTCCGGATCTTTTATTTGTCTAAAAACTATTTATAAAATATTTTAAAAGTTAAATAAAAATAAAATATATATTTTTAAGTGGGGGAGGCAGCCAGCCGCTAGGCCCAAAAGGCCCAGCAGCCAACTACCTACCACCCCACACACTCGAAAACCCTAACCCACACCTACCTACTCCCCTGCCGCCGACCGACGCTCACCCCAGATCCCTCCATCTCACCTAGTCCTACCCCGCCGCCGCCAGCCGCGCAGCAGTGCTGCAGCCACACGCCACGCACGCGGCCCTCACGATCCCTATGCTCCCGCTCGCCCCTACCTGATCGAACCGCCCCTCACCGACCGCTCGCTCGGGATCTCCCCCGCCTGGCCCCACCCGCGTACGCGCACGCACGGACCCACCGCCACATCGCATGCATACCCATCCCCCTGGCCCGTCTCCACCCTCCTGAGTCCCACCTGCGTGCCCCGGGCCCACCCACGGGAGACCTGCTGTCCCCGACAGCCTCGGGTCCTCCGCCTCGTCTCCCTCTTCATCGCCGCCGCCTCCCTCCCCTTACTGCGCGCCGCCCCAGCCCTCCGCTCCCTGTCGGGCCCGCCCTCCATATGCAGGCCGTCGCCGCCCACTTCTCCTTCCAGGCCCTGCCGCCGGCCTCCCGCGTCGCCGGCCTCCCTCCACCTCGCAGAGCACCACCGGCGATAGCCTTCCTCCTCCATCTCCCTGCGTCTCTGCCGCCGGCGCCATGGCCGCCCAAACTCTCCGCTCCCGCCTCTGCTCCGACCCGCACCGGCCGCCTTTGCATGCACCGCTCGGTCGCGTGGACGCCGCGCATCCCCGCTCGGCCCCGCCAGAGCCGCCGTCAATGCCTCGGCCCTCCTCTCTCTTGGCCCCGCGGCCTCCTATCGGCCTTCTCCCGCATATCCGCCACCACGGATGCCCTCTGCTCACCGCCGAACCTCGCCTCGCCTTCTCTCCTCGCGGGCCACATCCTCGCAGCGAGCTCGTCGTCCTTCCCGGCCCGCATCGCCCTGGCGCCGCCGTGGCCCTCTCCTCGACCGAGCAGCGCTCTCTGCCTCGGCTTCCGCCCCGCCGCTAGGCGTGCCACCATGTCCTCCTCTGCATCGCTTGCCGCCTGCCAGGTGCGCGCCGCCACTCGGGACCCACGCTTGTCACGACCCCGTCGTGAGCCTCCCCGCCGCCAGGACCTCGCCATGTTGCGTCGTCGACCCCGCTCCCTTCCATGTCCTCGATCTGTGCATGTCCCCTCTCTAGATGGCTACCTCTAGTGGTCCCTTCGCGCGTCACCAGCCGTGAGTCTCTACAGCGCCATCCAAGTTCCCGTTCGAGATCAACATGTGCCTTGTTTGGTGAGGACATGGTGTGGATGTTGCTTCTGCTTTTGCTCGTGTTTGGGATGTGCAAATGTGCATGTGTTCCTGTTACGATGTTGAGCATGCTACCTCAGCTCCCTTCGCTCTGTTATCGGCAAGACTTGTACCCGGTTCGATGACCAAAGGCTGGACCCGATGATCCGAAGATCTCGACAACGGAACCAAGTCCTCCGTCGACATCCGGTCAGGAACGCCAAGATCTCCAATCGGAATCCGAGGACGCCGAGACCCCGGTACAACAAGACCTCCTTCCCGCACCGATGCCCGAGGACCGGACGCCAAGGTCGCCTACACGGAACGCCAAGTTCTTCATCCCAAACGCCAAGACCGACCCGATACGCGGACCCAACAAGATCTTCGCGACGACAAGATCTACTTCATGGGCACCGAGCGTCAAGATCGCCTTCACGGAAAACCGCAAGACCTCCTTCCCGGGATTCGAAGACCGGACCCTCGGCACGCCAAGATCTTCTCCTCGGAACGCCATGATCTCCTTCATAGATCTGAAGACCCTGAACCCCGGAGTCCGAACCTCGTTTCCCATCGAACCCTGAGACCCGACCCGAACCCCGGAACCCAAGATCTTCCGAACCCAGATGTGTGAACCCTTTCCCGAGCCCCTATTTTATAAATGCTATATATAAAACCGTCGCATATTAAATTGTTCATGCATGCATATCTGTCTGTGGTTTGGGGGCATTATGCCGATTCACCTCATAATTAAATATGGAGTCTATATGCGGGCTATTCTAGTCTTATTCCGGACTCCATTTAAATTTGTGTAGCGAACCGATGCCATGATTCGCCCTGTTAATACAACATTTAAATTGCGGGATAGTTAAATAACTTGAACCATATAATTATTTGTCGGGACCCCGGTTCCGCTTAATATTGCCTAATTGCACCGCATCTGTGCCATGCCATGCATCATATCATAAGCATGCCGGATCTTCTGCCGTAGTATTAAATATTGCATCCGGTGTTTCTTTTAGTGTTTTGCTTCTTCGCGGATTAGGCCGTTGAGTTGATGCGAGTATCGACAAGTTCTCCGGATATGAACCTTCGGCAGCGTTTCCCAGGCGCGCATCTCTCCCCCTTCTACCTATTTTGCATTTATAGTCTTTATTTCCTCCTGTTGATCTATTGCTATCCGTGTCGTGGTGCTTTAGTTTACGAACACCAGTTATATCCCGTGCAGCCTCTATATTGCCTTGGACACCTCCTATTACCTGTGTTTGGTAGATAGCTGGCCTTGTGAGTCGTAGTTGCTTGCTCAGGAGCGATCTCGTGTTGTCAAGTACCACAGTTGTTGGAATGCTGGCAGATGTTTATGATGGAGATGATCATGACTTTAAATATAACTATTAAATTGCTAGATATAACTAATGCAGAGGCATCGGTGGGCAATAGATGTTATTTGGTTCTTCCACGCTCACTTGTGTCCCGTAGGACCCCGAGTACTTGATACCTGTTCCTTGACTATTCACACTTCCACATCCGGGAGACCCTATGGGATCCCTCTTAGCCAGATCTTGATTCATTTCTTATTTCTTGGGGCCACAAAGTAGTTTGGGGCTTTATTACTATCCTGTACTTATGCCATGCTTTACCGCTTTATTTAAAATTGTGTGTGGAGCACCTGTACTGTTTTGGATCGCAGCACGATTTCGTGGTATCGACAAGCCCAGTCACACTTTCGGGTTCCCAGTCGTTTACAACCGTTCTCGCAAACCCTAGGTCCGTTCCGGAGCCGGGTTGCGGGTAGCTTAGTGGGGTGGCCCCCTGAAATATTCTATGAATCTTGTGATCGCTTTGTCGTGAAAGCCTCGTTGGGTTTTCAGTTGGTTTTTCGAGGTTGATCGAGTGTGTGTTGCTATTTGTGCACCCCTGCAGGGTAAAACTTTCTGAAAGCCGTGTCCGCGGTTATGGACGACTTGGAGCACAGTATATCGATCATAGACAAGCATAACTAAAGTAGTGCTATAAATTTGACTTAATATGTGACTAGTAATCAACCTCACTATAACGGAATGGATAATAAAAATGCCAACAACTGGTGGATCTGTGGTGATCTATTTCATGCTATACCTGCCTAGTAAGTATTGCAACTCCAATGGAATGTGATAAAAGTGCCAACAATTGCTGGGTTTTGGGATTCCTCAGGACAATTATATCTGACTAGTAAATGTTCCAACTATAACGGAATGGTGATTAAAACTTCCCACTACTTATGCTTCAGTATGACTCATGCTATCTATATCTGACTAGTAAGTGCTTCAACTATAATGGAATGAATAAAACTGCCAACTGTGTGAGTTCCTCGGTCTGACTTCCTCGTTTGGTCTCGAGGGGGGGGGGGGAATACCAGGATGGGTATGATTGGTGTTAGTATAAGGTTGGTTCCGAATAGGTCTTTCTTCTCTCTCGCTAATAGCCGACAGTTAATCGAGTCTCTATAGGTTGTTTAGTGCATGCTTCGCTGCCGCTTCAGTCCACCATACCTATGTAGGCGAGAGCCGCCGAATTCTAGCCTCGCCGTGTACTGGCCTCAGTACTGACGCTCCTCTTTTTCCTTTGCCCTTTGTCGGCACCCCTTTTGTTTTAGCAGGTTCGAGTTCGACGTCGTTAGCAGGGTTACCCTTCCGGCTTGGCCTGGGCAGGGTTATGGACGCCATTGGTTATTCTTCAGGGCTCTTAGCCCCATTTGCATCTTATCCGTACTCGGATGTTGTATCGTTTTCAAGGTGATTTGGATCTTTGTAGTGTATATCTGTATTCTTGACTCGCTGAGTCGCTGTTGTATATATATATATGTTCTATGGGTCCCATCGAGGACTGTTGTGTAATGGTATTACTTCGTTCTCCACCCGCACGAAAGTGCCTGGTGGGCGTCCTTGAATCGTTTCTATGCGGGTTTGGCGGAAAGGGCTAAAACTTGCATATGGCCGATTTGAGGGTGTTACAGCCTGCCAGCGGTAGCCAGCTCCGAGCCTCCCCTGTGCAGCGCCTTTTATCCACCGCTCGCATGGGCTGTATGCTGTTTTCCCTTTCCATTTTCTGTAGCTTTTCTCCTAGACTATTTCCCTCTGGGGATTTGGCCTAATATGAAAGTTGCTTTTATAAATTTTAATTTAAATATTATTTAGAATATATTAATTCATAATTAACATATAATAAATGTATATTCAAATTCCCATTTATCTGAAAACACTTTTCCGCTCTTTTCCTTTATTCCTTCTCCGAACAACTTCGGATCTCTCCGCGAAACAATTCCGCCTTTTTATTCCTCTACTATGATTCCATCCTATGGATGATCGCTCTCATCTTACCCTTAAGTGTATCTTCTCACGGCTCGGGAATGCTCTAGACATGATCTATACCAATGATCAACGGAGGGACCAGGGATGCCCATGTGTCCCCTATACATTCCACGATGACAATGCCGTTTGAACCGTAAAATGTAGAATCCAATTTCTCTTTATTTTTTTGATACGACTTGTCCGAGATCCGATCATTGGAATCACATACCCTGTTCAATCTCGTTACTAACAAGTTCTGTTTTACTTGTTACCATGATATTACATCCCCGTGACCTAGTCACATGTTGCAACATTTATGGATGTAATCTCACCAAGCCGGCCGTATGTATCTTACCCGTCACGTGGGTGAAAAAATCCCGCTCTTGTAGTCACATGTCATCTACTGTTCCTTTAGAATACCTAACATACACCTTCATGATCATCGTATTACCAAATGAGGTTTGATGTAGTTAAAGCAACCTCGGGAAATAGTGAGTAATATAAACTCATAGTCTAAGGAAAATGAGACTAGATTTAAGCTATTGCAACAATGAATTATATGATTTGATCGTGTCACAATCTTTCGAGGAATGTCCATCACATCATTCACCAATGATATGACCTCGTTGTCAATTTTCATAAATGCCCATGATCTTAAAACCCAGATCATTCTCAGGACCAACGAACTAGTATGAATAGAGGCTACTAGGGACTTGGTTTGTTTCATACCACATCTGTACCAATATTTCTACTTGATACAGTTATAGCATAATATGAAACTATTATAAACTAATTGAGATATGAAAATAAAAACCTATTTATTATTTGCCTCTAGGGCATATCTCCTTCAGTTATTCTCACCCAGTTACGGACATGACGTTTGATGCAGTCAAACAGCCTCGAGAGACAGTGATTAATATGATCTCACGGACAAAGGAGAAGGATACTATGCTTCTAATTATTGCAACGATGAACCATGTGATTTGATCGTGTCGCAGTAACTATCTTTGGGTAATGTACATCACATCATTCATAATGAAGTGACCTCGTTGTCAGTTGACGTGTTATAGTTAGTCCATGATCGCGAAACCTCGATCATCAGCTGCCCAATGAACTATTATAAATAGAGGCTACTAGGGACTTGGTTTGTTTCATACCACACCTGTATCAATGTTTCTTCTTGATACAGTTATAGCACAATATGAAACTATTATGAACTAATTGAAATAGGATAATAAAATCTATTTATTATTCCCCCAGCGCATATCTCCTTCAGTCTCCCACTTGCACTAGAGTATAAATAAGCCATCTTGCATTTGTTGCTAGTCATAACATCACATGATTATATGAACAAGCATGCTTTCTTCTGGAAAGCGTTCTGTCCTTGATCCAATTTACCAAATCCGTATGTCTTTTGCAAATCATTAATGTCTTCATAATTTTGACATTTACACCATTATTACATAATGTGTTGAAGTATGTTTTGGCGACAGAGTGCGACTTTGTTTCTAGTGTTTACAATGACGTTCATTCAATCAATTGGACTTTCATGATTGTCATGTAAATTCCGGAAACACATCTAGCAGAAGTCGAAGTTCTTTAGCCAAAACTACACTATACCAGCCACTTCAGAAGTAGCTATATATATACTTCTATATCTATGTAGATCCTAATGAATAATGCATAAAATGCAACTATGATGCCTAATCTTGATTCTTGCAATTCAAGTTTAAACTTAATTCTGGTTTGGTGATTAATTCAGGAATCACCTCAAGACATGTTCTTATAACTAAGATCTTGTTTTTCCAACCAGAAACTTGGGTCATACTACGTCGAGTATATAATATGGTTATATGGAAGAACCTATGACCAAGGTATAGAAGATGCAAGACATCTCTTTTCTTTCATTTAACCATAGTTGTAATACTGAGATTAACTCAATGCTTCATCTAGATATACAAGTAAGAACATCTTTTTTTGCCTTGTTCTATTTTGAACTTCTTCAGAATCTTATCTAGGATATTCTAAACATCTTCAGAATCAAATCCAGAAAGCATTTCAACTCTTAATGTATATTAAACTTATCAATCTATCTCGATAGACTTCAATATTTAATAATTTGTTCAACTTCATCGATAAAATATTTACTAACTTAAATACCAATAATATCATTCGTCATATGTCATTTACATATTTAGAATGGTTTCACGCTCCCACTCAAACATGGCATCCATATATGATATCTAAAGATTTCACTTAGCTCCGACTCAAAAATATACATCGCTTACATATTAAGATTTAGACAAGCTACTTAGCTCCCACATAAATACATGTCCTCTCAATAATATTGGGCATTCCAATTTTTTTGATCATTATCAAATTGAGAATTCCAGCTACGAGACACTAGCATCCATATAGTTTGACAAAACCTGCTCCGTTGTAACAATTATAACCCTGTCTTTAATCTTGTCATTGAAAAACATGCAGTGTTTACAAACTTACTAGCAATTACTAAATTGGAGTAATTTCTGGTCTAAATCCGATAGACTCAAGCATCACTACATATCGCGGTTAATCTTTTAAATTTGTCTAAACATACTTTGTGACAAATCGAGTTTTAAACTGATTCACTTATTTTATTCCAAATCTACACACTGAAAGGCGTTTAGACAATACACTTTATTTTTTAATCAATACTAAAACATCTCATACTCATACTACGAAGCCATAGTGGCCACTACGGTATTCACAACAACCACCAGGGAAAAGGGTCAGAGGCCGCCAATAGCTCACGGGAATTCTGATCGGAGTCCACAAATCCCAGTAGGCCCGGTCCGTGCGAGCCACGGGCTCGAATTGCGGCCTACTCTAGGCCGCGGCCCACTCCGGCCCCGAAAAACCAGCTCTAAGACCACAGCCGGTCGGGTCGAACCGAGTCCACTCCATTTCCTCGCAGTCCGCCGCGACCAACGCCAGGAGGAGGAGGCTCTGCTTCCTCTCCACGCCATGGCCGCGATCGCCGACGACCCCCGCCGCGCCGCCGTCGCCAAGTACAGCGCCAGCCTCCTCAAGTGCCGCGAGCTCCAGTCCCTCGTCAGCACAGGTACCTCCTCCTCTTCCGCCGCAATGCCCGACCCCATTTCGAGCGCGCGCCGCCGCGTAAACCTAGCCTGGCCGCCGTACGGCGCCCCCGCGCGAGGCGGCGAGCGGAGAGCGGAGGAAATCAGTCCGCGCACCGAGCCCGCGGCTTTGCTCTGCTCCGATTGCGGGTTCCCGCCGGGCTGGCTTGCTCTGGTTGGGGTTTTGGCCGCTAAACCCTCGCCCTTTAGGCGCTGGTCGCGTGTTCGACCCCCGACTTCTTCAATTAAAAAACCCGAAGAATTTCTGTCTGGTTGGTAGATTCCTATTTTAGGCACGATTTGCTCATGGAAAATCTGTGGCTGAATCTGGCTAGGGTTGCTGTGATTGTTCCGTGCTATGATGACTGCTGGTTGGAATCGGAGCATTTCACTTCTGTATTGTTCAATCCAGTTGGTACTAGTAGATTTTTCCGAATTTTTGGCACGGTTCACTCATGGAAACCTGTGTATTTTCGTTGAATCTTGCTAGGGTTGCTGTGATTGCTCGGTGCTACGGTGATTGGTGATTCTCGAATCAGAGCACTATACTTCTGTATTGTTCAGTGCAAACGCTATGATGCAAGTAGTAGACATTTTAGCTGCCAATTTGTGCACAAAGGACGACGGTGTTAGCTCTGCTCCCCTTGAGCATTTAGTGCTGTGCAATCTGCTTGCTGGAGATACAAATGCAGCATGCCATTATTGTCAGGTTCTGTTGTGTTTACAGTGGTGTCTGACTCGCCTTTTGTTTTTCCAGGGCGCGAGGACCTGAAGAAGGCTAAGGAGGACTTTCAGAAAACTGCGGACCATGTCAAGGCGTTCCAGAGCTCCGGGCAGGTGGTCGCAGAGGTGCTGCGCCCGCTTGACAAAGACCGATGTGAGTGTGAACGGCAGCTTTCAAACACGCCTCCTCCTCTGCCGTCGAAATCCTTCTGTCTGGTGTTCAACCGTATCCTCCTCTTTGCTGACACAAGTCGCTGTTCTTTCACTTGCAGTTATCGTCAAGGCTAGTACTGGACCTCGATACCTTACCAACTGTCGCAATAAGCTGAACAGGGAAAAGTTGACAACAGGCACACGTGTCTGCCTTGACTCGACAGTGCTTACAATCATGCGTATTCTTCCGCGCGAGGTATCGCCATGTTGGTTCTGAGCATTGGTTATTTGGCCGTTCGTGCCTCTTTATTATGTTCTTTTGTTTCCTTCCTCTGTTATTTGCGATCCAGAATCAAATGGATGTTATCTGTTGATTGAGGTCTGTGGTTTACCATTCTGGTTCCTTGCAGGTGGACCCTCTAGTGTTCAACATGGTTCATGAGGACCCAGGGAATGTCAGCTTTTCTGCTATTGGAGGGTTACATGACCAGATCAGGGAAGTTAGGGAGACCATCGAGCTTCCCCTCATGAACCCTGAATTGTTCCTCCGCGTTGGAATTAAGCCACCCAAGGTAAATTCATCAACACACACACACAGGCATTCCTTTGTTCCAGTGTGTGAAAGCTATTGCTAAAAACCACTTGGCTTCAGGGAGTGCTCCTCTACGGCCCACCTGGCACTGGAAAGACGCTGCTAGCGAGGGCTCTTGCAAGTAACATAGATGCCAACTTTATGAAGGTGTGTCATATTACTCTCAACAGCTTTCTCCCTTATTTGTACAACTGCATGTTTTTACTAAACTGTATTGGTTGCAATAGGTTGTCGCAAGTGCTATCGTCGATAAGTACATTGGCGAAAGTGCTCGAATTATAAAGGAAATGTTTGCCTATGCACGAAATCATGAGGTAAGCGCCTCTTTGAATCTCCTGTCATTTCCATCTAAAACATAAAACAACGGGGTGTCGGGGTGTGCCATACATGTTCCTTAAAAAGAAAAGGAACTCCAGTATTACAAAAATCTAGCTTCCGCACCCTTTTCTTTCTTGATTTTCTCTAGTTTTGCTTATCAACTATAAATAGCATGTGGTGGTTTTAAGTTTTACTCGGTAGATACTGGATTTAAGTTGCGCTTATCTCACAAAATAAATATTAACAGTGATAGCCGCATGATAACAGAAATTTATTGTAAATAAAGAATGCCCTACATTTAGTTTCCAGGAGTTGACTGCCCAGCTAACATTCACTCACAATTTTTACTGCTGTTCCGTTTTCTTTGTCCAGCCATGCATCATCTTCATGGATGAAATTGACGCAATTGGAGGAAGAAGATTCAGTGGGGGAACAAGCGCTGATCGTGAAATCCAGAGGACGCTCATGGAACTGCTAAACCAGTTAGATGGGTTTGATGAACTTGGAAAGGTATATTTCTATTCCTGGATTTCATACTTTTTGCCAAGATGAGTAATATTGTTGTTGTGTCCTGACCTCTATGCATGTGTTGCAGTCATGTTGAATGTTACTACTGATTATACTGGTTTAGGGATGTGTGTTCAGTTATTTTACATGCTTGAAATCTGAACCTTCATGTCTTCTTAGTTATTTCCTTAGCCCTATGGTGAACTTTTCAGGAAAGTAACTGCAGTTTGTATTCACTGCTTGCATAAACTTTCTTTCTACTTACCCCAAGACATGCATTTCCTTCTTGTGGCTGCTCCCGGATGACGGATTTAGTTCTTTTCTTAGCTCAAAATATGCTGAACTTCTTAGGAAAGTAACTGTAGTTGTACTCACTGTGTCAGTGTTTCCCCATGATGAATTTTTGGTCTGAACATATTTCCTTTCCTTGTAATATTCAGGTAAAGATAATCATGGCGACCAATCGTCCAGATGTTTTGGACCCTGCTCTCCTACGCCCCGGACGTCTGGACCGCAAGATTGAGATCCCTCTTCCTAACGAGCAGTCAAGGGTGGAAATCCTCAAGATCCATGCAGCCGGGATGGCCAAGCACGGCGAAATCGACTACGAAGCCGCCTCCAAGCTAGCAGATGTGAGTCCTTCGTTTCACTTGATGGAGCTGCTCCTTGTAGCTCCTCTTCTTCTCTATCTACACTCTCATTATCTCACAAGCACACACACACACATACACACATACACCAAGGAAGAACAAAAAGCTTTGTCGTATCTAGACTGTTTTGTAACTAATGCTACTCCCTCCGTATCTAGACTTGTTTATGTATCTAGACAAAGTGAAGTCACTTATTTTTGGATAGAGGGAGTACATTTTTTCTCTCTTTTTCCTTGTTAAACTCAGGTGACTACATGGGCTTAAATAGCCAGCACCACACGGCTAAACACATGGTCAAGGCCACAACTACTTGATCCACATTTTACTCTCCACTAGCTACACACACGCTCACGTTTTGGCACTTGCACGGCATCTCCTCAACGGCCACACGAACAGGCCAAACACATTACGCCAGCTAACATGATGAAACTCTAAACTTGACACAAATAACAAGATTAGTTCCAACATCACTTACACAGAAGCTCTGACTGCCCTGAAACTTCCTCTCCTGAACCCTCATTATTTCAGGGATTCAACGCAGCCGACATGCGCAATGTGTGCACAGAAGCTGGCATGGCGGCGATCCGGGCAGAGCGTGACTACGCCATCAACGAGGACTTCATGAAGGTGTGTGGTGTTTCGCCAGCCTGCACTTTTCTCGTCGAATGTAAGCACTAGCGCCGTTCAGCATCGTATCATCTCATTTTGTGGTATGGGTGTTTGCAGGGGGTGAGGAAGCTCATGGACGCGAAGAAGCTGGAGCCGAGCGCCAACTACAAGGCGGACTTCGGCAAGGACTAGAGAATTACAGGGGCGAATTAACCCAGCTGAACAGTCCCTTTTTTTTATTGTAGAGTTTAGATATTTGTCGATCAATGTTTTTTGGATGAGGAGTAGTTCTTGTCTACCAGACTGATCTGGCGCGCCGTGTTTGGGGGAAATTTCCGTATGCACCTGTGGTGCACCGGAAGCTGTTGATCTGGGGATGAAACTGATTAATTCTCACCAGCCCTAATTTTTGCCTGTTACTGGTACAATCACCGAGTTTCCTGATCTTTAGATGGATTGGAAGGTTTTGGACTAAAAATGCTATGATGATGTTCCGGCTGAAATGGTAATAATATTGTGCCTCCTGTGTACTGCATGTCCTTGCATCGTCGAATGTGCAATGTTTTCTTTATCTGGGATCAAATCTCTGTCAGGAAAAATACTAAACCATCATTGTTATCAAATCACCGGGGTCAGGTTAAGTATATACCACTAGTTCCAACCTAATTCAAATGATGATATAGTATGGTTAACTAATGATGGAGACCAACTACCTTGAGAAACTTGTTTATGCCAGTTTTTTTCTTTAGCAGGTACTCTGTTCCATAATTCTTATCATGGTTTTAGTTCAAATGGAACATAGAGAGTAGATTAGAATATCATCATGGCGGACAACATTGATACCTGGAACTCAAATAATATCTAACTATCCGTAAAAGCTAAAACATCTTATATTTTGAAACGGAGGAAGTATATGTCATTTCATTTGCAAATGGTGCGTGCTCCATGATTAATTCCATCATTGCAGCCATTGGCGGATTGGCCATACTAGCAACTAGGTATAGTTCACATCCACAGATCATTGTGTGTCTTCCCCGGAAGGTTTCGTGAGAGGCCGCCACAGCTCACATGGATTTGGATCGGAGTCCACAAAGCCCAGTATCCGTGTCCGCGACGGGCTCGAATCAGCGCAGCCTCCCGATATACTGTCCGCCGCGGCCCACCACGCGACCCCACGCAGAACCCGCACGAAACCACACCTGGTCGAGTCGAGCCGAGTCCACTCCGCTTCCGCCGCGACCAGCGCACCCGACCGAGGAAGGAGGCTCCTCTGCTCCCGCCCCACGCCATGGCCGCGATCGCCGACGACACCCGCCGCGCCGCCGTCGCCAAGTACAGCGCCAGCCTCCTCAAGTGCCGCGAGCTCGAGTCCCTCCTCAGCACAGGTACCTCCTCCTCTTCCCCCGCCGCAATGCCCGCCGCCCCCCCTTTTTGGGCGCGCGCCGCCGCGTAAACCTAGCCTGGTCGCCTGCCGTACGGCGTCCCCGCTCGAGCCAGCGAGCGGAGCGATCCGTGACTTGACCCCGCGGCCTTCGCTCCGATTGCGGGATGGTTTGGTTGCTTCCGCCGGGACGGCTTTGCTTTGCTTTGCGTTGGGGTTTTAGGTCCCTAAGCCCTCGCCTTTTTGGCGCTGACCGCGTGTTTAACACCTGATTTTTTTTAATTAAAATTTTATCAAATCTTTGTCTAGTTCGTAGACTCCGGATTTGGCACACGGATAGCTGTGGCTTTGCGTTGAACCTGGGCTAGGGTTGCTGTCCTGTGAGGACTGGCGATTGGAATTAGACTACTTTATTTATTTATTTACTTTTATGTTGTTCAATGCAATAGTATGATGTGAGTGCGTGATGAAGTAGTATCCTTTTTTTAGCTGCCGATTTGTGCTAACAGTACGATGCTGTGGTTCCCCTTAATTTTGATGTGAGCTCTGCTCCTCTTGACATTTACTGCTGTGCAATCGGCTTGCCAGATATACATACATACATACAAATGCAGTATGCCATTGTCAGGTTCCGTTGTGTTCACGGTGTCTGACTCGCGATTGCAGGGCGCGAGGACCTGAAGAAGGCTAAGAAGGAATTCCAGAAAACCGAGGAGCATGTCAAGGCGTTTCAGAGCACCGGGCAGCAGGTCGCAGAGGTGCTGCGCCCGCTTGACAATGAGCGATGTGAGTGATAATGGCAGCCTATCCTCTTCGAAATCCTATCCTCCTCTTTTGCTGACGACAACTCGCTGTTCTTTCGCTTGCAGTTATCGTCAAGGCTAGTGCTGGCCCTCGATACGTTACCAACTGTCGCAGTAAGCTCAACAGGGAAGACTTGCCAACGGGCACGCGTGTCTGCCTTGACCCGACCGTGCTTACAATCATGCGCATTCTTCCTCGTGAGGTATCGCCGTGTTTCTGTTCCTTCGTTATTTTTGCAATCCAGAATCAAATGGATGTTATCTGTTGAGGACGACGTGATTTACCATTCTGGTTTATTGCAGGTGGATCCTTTAGTATTCAACATGATTCATGAGGACCCAGGAAATGTCAGCTTCGCTGCTATTGGAGGGTTAAATGAGCAGATCAGGGAAGTTAGGGAGACCATCGAGCTTCCGCTCATGAACCCTGAGTTGTTCATCCGGGTTGGAATTAAGCCACCCAAGGTAAATTCGTCAACACAGACACTTGCATTCCTGTGTTCCAATGTGCGAAGCTATTGCTAAAAACCACTTGGCTTCAGGGAGTGCTCCTGTATGGCCCACCTGGCACTGGGAAGACGCTGCTAGCAAGGGCTCTTGCAAGTAATATAGATGCCAACTTTATGAAGGTGTGTCATATTAGTCGGTTCAACAGTTTTCTCCCCCTTATATATACAAATGTATGTTCTTACTAATCTGTATTGGGTGCAATAGGTTGTCTCAAGTGCTATCATCCATAAGTACATTGGTGAAAGTGCTCGAATCATAAGGGAAATGTTTGCCTATGCACGTGATCATGAGGTAAGCGCCTCTTTCAACCTCTTCTCATTTCCATCTAAATGCGTTCTATGCTTCAATAACCTACGTGGAGCATTATGAAAAGCTGACTTTTGCTCTGATTTTTTCTTGATTTATCTATTTTTTCATCAATAATAAACGACATATAGTTATACTCGATAGATACCGGATTACAGTTGCGCTTATCTCCAAAGCAAATATTAACGATGCTACCCACATTACAACAAAAATGTGCTGTAAATAAAGAGTGCCCTGCAATTGGGTTCCAGTAGGATTTGCCCAGCTTAGTTACTAAATATTGTTGCTGTTCCATTTTCTCTGCCCAGCCATGCATCATCTTCATGGATGAAATTGATGCAATTGGAGGAAGAAGATTCAGTGAGGGCACAAGTGCTGATCGTGAGATCCAGAGGACGCTCATGGAACTGCTTAACCAGTTAGATGGGTTTGATGAACTTGGAAAGGTATATTTCTATTCCTGGATTTCATGACTTTGTGCCCAAAATATTGGCATTGCATTCAGACCTTTATGCATGCACTGCATTTATCTTTGAATGGTTTCTGGATGCATGTCTAGTTATTTTACATGCTTGTGATCTGAACATATATGTATGTGGTTTGTTATTTTCTTAGCTAAAAATATGCTTCAATTCGTAGGAATATAATTACTGTTTGTATTCACTACTTGCATAAACTTCTTTCTACTTATCCCGATTCCTGAGACATGCATTTGCTTGTTGTCGGTGCTTCCAGACGACGGATTTTGTTATTTTCTTAACACAAAATATGCTGAACTTTCCAGGAAAGTAATGGCAGTTATACTTACTGCCACTGTTTGCATAAACTTTCTTTCTACTTATCCCTAGACATGCATTTCCTTGTTGTGGGTGCTTCTGGACTTTTTATTCTAAACATATTTTGTTTCCTTGTACCTTCAGGTAAAGGTAATCATGGCGACCAATCGTCCCGACGTTCTTGACCCTGCTCTCCTACGCCCTGGGCGTCTGGACCGCAAGATTGAGATCCCTCTTCCAAACGAACAGTCGAGGTTGGAAATCCTCAAGATCCATGCAGCCGGGATGGCCAAGCACGGCGAGATTGACTACGAAGCTGCTGCCAAGCTAGCAGAGGTGAATTCTTCTTCGTCTCACTTACACAGAAGCTCTCGTCACACTGAAACTCCCTCCTCTGAACCCATTTTTGTTTCAGGGATTGAATGCTGCCGACATGCGTAATGTGTGCACGGAAGCTGGCATGGCAGCTATCAGGGTGGAGCGCGACTACGCCGTTAACGAGGACTTCATGAAGGTGCAGTGTTTTGCCATGCTGCACATTTCGCTTTGAATGTAACATTTGGTATCTAATTTTCTGCTGCATGGGTGTTTGCAGGGGGTGAGGAAGATCATGGACGCAAAGAAGCTCGAGCCGAGCGCGAATTACAAGGCGGACTTTGGCAAGGACTAGACAGAATGATGTGGTGGATTAACTCAGCTGATCCCTTTTTGACGCAGTGTTTAGATATTTATCGACCCGTGCTTTTTTGGACAAGGAAATCATGTGGTGTATGATCCAGATGCAGCCTGCGGGACTGATCACCCGCACCCGGGCCACAAGTGCTGGGGAATTTCTATGCACTTGCGGTGCACCCGAGCTATTGGTCTGGGGATGAAATGAAACTAATTAATCCTTGTAGTTTTTGGTATGTACTGTTGCAGTCGCTAACTTTCCTGATCAATTGGTGGATGAAAATAGATGGTTTTGGGCTGGAACGTATGCTGATGCCCTGGTTGAAATGGTGTGTCCCTCTTCTGATATACGATGTTGCCATGATGTGTGTCCCTTGTGTGCTGCATCTCTTGTCACAAAAACTCTTTTGTGCAACTTCTGAAATGTTCTATTTGGAAGAAGTAACAAGTAGCCTGGGAAAATTCCTGCAAAATGGCCATTAATCCGGGCTTGGTTGTTTTTTCCTATTCATTTGTCGACCAAATGTTTCTGGCATTAAAACTCTCGGTGTGTTCATCAATTGATGAGTTCTTAGTTGTGAGTTGTTATCGAGTTAAGTTCATTACCATTAGTTGTTTTAACTGCTTCAACTGATGATTTAGTATGATTAATTGTGGATATCTGTTCCGTAACTATATTGAGGAACTTGGTTATGCCAGTTTTGAGCAGCTGATTAGATGGCATCATATCATGATCATGGCAGGCACGTCGTACATGGAATTCAGACCATATCTTACTATTTGTATGGCAATACATACTGTATGTGGTTATACATGTATATGTGAGGTCATTTATATACAAGTAGTGCGTGCTCCACGATTCTGTGATTCCATCATTGACCACAATATGGTGTACATTGTACATACAGTGGGTGCCCTGCCCACTCACGCTTTAGAATGTGACATGTACATACAGTGGGTGCGTGAGCAAGATCAGCTAGCCTTATGCACTCATCATCATCATATAAGTTCAAATCCAAAGATGCCCTGCCCCATTGTTGGTTCTTCTTCTGTTGGAATTTGGCGCCATCTATCTGTGGATTAGTAAAATACTAGTGCAGTAATTAATTTCCTTTCCTAATTTGTCATCATTGCCACATAGACTGTACGCATAATAACACTTTATAACTAATCGTATATTTACATGACTGTTTCGTGGGTTCCACAACTATGCACACACTTGCAACGAACAGATATCCACTTACAATATATACTACTCCCTCTGTTCTATATTTCTTGTCGTGAACAAAAAATCACGACAATATTATTATAGAAAAATGAAGTACAAATGTACCACCCCTCCGTTCCATAATGTAGAATGTTTTGGCAAATTAATTATTTTTCCAAAACGTTCTACATAGTACATTATGTAACCGATTAAGTAGCTAGGAACAAGAACATTCCAGCACGTATGTACACTTGCAACCAAAAAAAAACTATGAACACTTGCAGGTTTAATACTAGTAGTATAAATAGAGCGAAAGGGTAGTTTACCCTCTATTGTTTTTGGTTGACAATGACACCGTAGTTAGAGCGGACTAATGCTACCTACAAGTGTCTTAAACAAGTTTTAGTCCGCTGGCATGTTGAAAAATCATCGGAGACCCCCCCCCCCCCCATTTCGATAACGAAGCGAAGTGCCGGAGTTTTGCCTTTTATATGTATCTTGAGTCTTTAGGAACACCGCACTATTAAGAGGGGTTATCTCGATGAGCTTGTTGGGGATGAATTTCTAAGCCTTATACACATCTCATACACCCACTAGTTCCATCACCAAAGAGAGGAGAGAGAAATCTACGTTTCATAGCATCTCTGCCAAGTTCGGTGTACAGGCCAGTTGAACCGGCTCCCAGACCGGGCGGTCCGGTACCAGCGCCGGAAAACCGAACCCAAACCGGGAATCTCGGTTTGTTATACCGAGTATATCCGGGCTCACGCACAGTGAGCATCCCGGTTTGAATTCCGGGCTGTATACGGGCGATCCGGTGTGTGGGCCGGTCCAACCGAACTTGAAACCGGACTTCGCAGAAAATGCTCTAACGGCTAGATTTCTCCCTTGGGTATAAATACCTCTTCTTCCACCTTGAGGAGGTTAGGCATTCAGTTCATATTTCATTCTTGAAGCTCTCTCTCTCCCCATTGTTGAAACACAATTTCTTGAGGATCTCCCATTCTACCCAACCAAATTCAAATCCCTTTGGTAGAAAGCAAGAGGAGGTCCCGATCTACGTTTCCACCAAACCAAAGTTCATTCCCCCTTGAGTTCATCAAGAAAGCAAGGGGCTGGAAAATAGTACAACCGCTCTAGGCCCTAGGGTAGGAGGGGTCTAGAATCATAAAAACATATTTGTAACCAATAATGTTTAATCTATTACATCTAAATATACCATTGTTCAGTATCTTAAAATTATGAAAATACATTTGTAGGATAAGGCCCACACCAAGGGACATGTACCATGTAGAAAACCAATCTGATTGGCAATGGCGATTTCAGTTAGGCCATACTGATATCTATGCTAACTAGACTTGTATGTTCCATTTCATACAAAACGTTTTTTAGAAACTGGCAAGAAAACTTATATACACTATACGATAACAAGAAAAATATTTTAGATGAGAAAAAATTGTATGTATGCAAATGTAGTAGAATCCAGTGTCATTTTATGTTCATTGGTGTAAACTATATGCGATGCTATTTAAAAACTAAGTACGGAGCACACACGTGTTACCAACCTATTGTTGAAGTCATTGTAATTTTTAAGGCACATTTAATCGCAACAAATCTATTAAAAATCCTACTTCATTTTGTACTCTAGAAATTTCAATAAATACGGAACCTAGTCATATACAAAAACACTATTAAGATATTCATCAGGTCGTACACTTTAGAGGTATTTATAGTAAATATATACACACACTATTCAGCTTATGCAATTTCTAAAAAATAACTCAAGAAGGAACTTTTTAATATTACAATTCAATCTTTTCCACAAATCAAGTTTATTTGAAGATACATATTACAATGGTATAACAAAAAAGGTACTAGTAACATTTAACAACATTGCTATGTGGCTAAGTATGACAAGCACATAATATAAAATTATATGCATCAATAATGTAGAATACAAAACACCATCTAAAAGGTATACACGTTCAGTACAAATTTGACACATCGGTGTAGCAATTGTGTCCTTTGGCATCTTTGTTCAAAATGAGAAGATGAAATAGAAAATCCAGAGTGGCATCCGTTTAAATAGTTATTGTTGATGATAAATGGAAAGTATGTACCATGAAATCTCTTTTTAATTGTTGCACATCAAAAATAAACTCGGTAGGTGGTGCTATATAAATCATTAGTTGTGTACAATGTAGTTTTTTGTAAAATGCTCGATAAATTTACAATATATTGTGGCAGCAATCAAACACATGTGATTGGGTGAAATGAGTCCACATACCTACAACAGACCAGGTGTCCCAAAGAGGGACGGCGTGGAACCACAAGGAGGCATGGTGCCGATGTGAGAGTGATAGCCGGAAGGAACAATATGCTACACTTTTTATAGGCGAGGGTGAACCGCAGAAACTTCCTTGCGAGTTCGTATCGCGGTCAATTTCATAAAAAGACGGCAATAAATTTTGCACGAAAAACTCACAAATTAAGATTCCTAAATAAAGTGTGTGCATAGTTTGAATATCGCAAATGGCGTCAGAAAGCATAATCGTCTGCGATGTTGTAATACATTGAAGACAATATACTATCTCTAAGCAATTGAGGAGTACATTGCATATGATTTTTCGTTGCGATATGTACTATAAAATGCATGTTAACAAATTTTATTTTAGATAACTATTACATAAGGACCATTTTTTACATTGATAGTAGATAGCATAGTAAACATTACATATAAATAAAATTAATCATATTCAACTCCTCATCAGAGGAGATGTAGATGATCTACACCTTACAGGTTGACGAGGTTGACGCATCGTCCGCCTTGTAGGTAGAGCGAGAGGCATGGGCTTCGCTGACACATGGTGGATGGGCGATCTTTGCCGTGCACGATGTGTATTCTTCCTCACGCTTTGTCACGCATGATTCCTCCACTTAACGATACTCGTCGAGCATCTCCTCCTCCTCCTCCTCCTCAGCCTCGCGCTCAGCCTCTTTCCGTGGACCCTTCTTGTAATGCTCCGGCTCCGCTATCGCTGTGTCCTCTTTTTCCTCCATATTCCTTTCGGAGTTGTCGTCCGAGGAGGATCAGCTGGAGTACGAGGGGGAGGAGCTGGCGTAGAGGTCCCGTGGAGGGAGGGAGTGCTCCCCGTCCCGCACCGGAGACGCCTGCTCAACACGGCAACGTTGTGTCGGCCGGCACTGCCACACGTCGATAGGCGAGCGTTTTTTTACTACGAACCATGTCGATCTCCCATCGAGTTGTGTGCCTAGAGGGTGGCGGTGCACAACTTTATAGCGCTCGATGACACGACCGAGGATACTGTGTTGCCGCGTGGCGCGCGGGAGAGGAGAAGGCGAGCAAGTAGCCTAGCTACATGCGTCAAAAGGAGCCTATGAGACAACTTGGCAGGAATTACACGACCAAATGTATCCCCCATAGCAAAATAATCACACACGTTCAATTTGAGGTGGAGGATTTTCGTATGGGAAAACCATGTGTAAGAAGTTAGTCATGTTTTTTTGTTTTTTAATAACTCATGCGCGATGTCCACGCCTAGACCGCGGGTGGATGGTAAAATTTTGGGCTCGTCGTTCCAACCGATCTGTACCAGTGACATCTCCATGACACCTTTACTGTTCCAAATGCGATTAAAAATTGTTGTGCCTAGAAATATAGCTAAGCATTACTCTAAAATAAATTATTGAGAGAAAATCTAGCTTTAGTTTAATTCATTTAGGGGCATCATCACCGGTTAATGCATTTTGGAATGGAATGCGAGGATAAGTTTCCACGCCTTCTGTACGAGTTAAAAAAAAAAACCTTATATGGAAGGCAATGGAGGAAGAATGACGCCGAATGCCAAGGTGCTCGTTCAACTTTTCAAGTACCAGCGAGGATATGTTTCAACTTTTCATGCAAATGAGAGGGACCACAAACCAATTACATCATAGACATGCATGTCAAATTCCAGTCCCACATACTGAGTTTCTCTACTTGAAGAAAGAACAGAACACTCTTTTGGTAAGAAACATCAATGTTCAGAAACATCATTAGGTTGTTACAGAAACCACATAACGTGGCCAAAAGAAACAAAAGACTACTCTCCTGGCAAGATAGACTCTAGGTGTTCCGCACAGGCGGCTTTCGCCCAAGTAGCCGCCTCAGTTTTGATGATGGCAAATACAACCGTAACCATGGAAGAGCGGTTTTGAGAAACCCTCACGGTTTCGCTCATTCCAGATTTGCAAAGAGACAAGGATCACCATGGAGAGTGAGCTGAAGGAGCCCCAGTCGTCAATTTGGAGGTCCATGAGCCCGAGCTACTCCCTAGTGGCCTCCCAGATCGGCAACGAGTATCTGCAATGAGGGTTAACTCTTCTTTTGATGAAGCCGCTAAGGTTACCAGAAAAGTGCAAGTCAGAGCTATAAGTATCTGCAATGAAGGTTACCTCTTCTTTTGATGAAGCCGCAGAGGTTACCACAAAAGTGCAATGCCATATCATTAGTCCAGCTATTAAAATCCAGGTTGCACATGTTTTTTTCTTTATATTTAATCTGTGTATTACTGCACAATACAATTTTGGCTCTTTGCACAATATACCTTTTTTTTTGGATCAAAGAACAATAATGTGCCAACTCTAGCAAATATTTCTCAAGTCGATAGCACACATAAACTATTCAAAGAAAGAATAAATCTCTCAGACTCAAGAACATGAACTGTGTGCTCTCTTTTTTCAGGACAAGTATTCGCTAATTTTGATGCCACATGGAACCAAACCATGCATCTCTTGTTGCAAGAACTGGAAAATAATCATCTATTGAAAATTTGAAATAGCAAAAGACACTTAAAACTTGTCAGCCCCCGCAAAAGAAGAATGGACAAGAGTTAAGTGAAACAGACTTAAAAAAACAGAGTTAACTGAAAGAAGAGACATACTGCAGCAATGCCATGCATCAAGACCTAAACTAAATGGAATGGAAACAAAAACCTATCTATGATAGCTTCAGTAATCCTACCCCTACGAACATCACTTAACAAGCTGGAAAAGCTTCTGCTATTAAGAGGTATAAACAACACAAGCTGGCCCAGCTCGCTTAAAGTAAAACAACACCTTCATGCACTTCTGGACCAAAAGGTCAACAGGCTAGATATCGTTGTACTCCAGATAAATATTAGTAGTGCCAACATGATCCCACATATCAACGTTTTGAACTTGTTGGTCCACACCTATAGAAAGTCGAAGTATCTTGTAACCGTATAGCCAAAGTTGCTGCGGCGAGCACTACAAACTATTCATCGAGACTATAAGCCATCACAGACATGAAGAGAACATGCTGGGCACAACCCACATAGGTGTCAGCGTAGTGGAACAGCATGTCAACATAGAGCCATTTGGATTGAAGGCATTTCCCTTCACCGGCTGACCGAACTCAAATGTGAACCAATTTTTACAATCCTCAACGTAGCAGTATATACGGTTGCTCCTTCCTCCCCATCTCTCTGGGTTCATGCAACACAATGGCTGGCTTCTCTCATTGGTGCTGAGAAAGATCGCCCTATTGTGTAAATTGTCCACTTTCACCCAAGTGGAAGGTTCAGTTGAGAGGTCAAGGCGGTATGCTTTAAAGGTGTGCCCTGTTCTTACAAGTGATCCCTCACAGCCGACCAAGAGAAGCATATCGGTGCACGGCACCAGCCATGCGATGGCAAGACGCCACCTGACCACAGGCCTCCTCAAAGAAACTGCTATTCTTTGTATGTGGATCCAGGGTGACAAGTGCACAACGAAGATATTGCGTTTAAAATCCATGCCATAGACCTTGCCTTTGAAGACCACGACCTGCAAGAGCGCTCCTCTGTGAGGAGAATGTATCAACCAAGAGCGATCGCCCACACGCCAGAAGAAATTGTGCACTTCAGTCGAGAGAATGAGATATGAGTTTGGCGATGAGAGAGGAGCTGTCAGGGCGCCATAGCAGATATGGGTGCCTTGGCCGGCTGGTAGTTGCGGAGGTGAGACAGTAACACCTGTGAACGCATCGACGAGGAGACATGAGCTTTTGCTAGACAAAATGAGATGACCATAAGAAGAACCCCTGAAGAAAAACTCATCCAGTGGACCCGGCGGGGTATTTATCCGAGCAAAATGGGGAATCTGAGAGCAACGGTAGGTGACTTGGTTCGCTAGGTCAGTGACATGACATAGGCGTTTGGTACAAAGCTGTTGGTAGCAGGGTTAGGACGAGGAGAGCACCAAGGGATGTCAGGTTGGAGGAGGAGAGGTGGAAAGAGTGCCGAGAATGTATGTTTGCAGGGATACGATGAAAATGCAGCACGCCAAGATTGGGAGGTGGCAGCAAAGGCGAGAAGGTCACGGAAGGAGCGCAACAGGGCAACGACAGAGTGAAGCAGGTCATCCGGGAGATCTGCCCAACCTTGGAGCTCAGACATTGCAGGTAGCCCAACCTGCAGTAAATTATCACTATATTATTTAAATGAAAAGATTGACCGATATAATCGACAAATCGACTGTGCATATGTGGTTTCTGATATACTAGCACCTTAGCTGTGAGCACGTAAACAAACTAAAGTAGTAGCGAGTTACTAGTGATAGAGCAAACCAGCAAGACATTGACAAGATGGTAATTCTGAACTTATGATACAGTCAATTCATACGAAACTGAAAAATAATTGCCATATATACAAGCTACAGATATAATTTACATCACATTGAGAAGTAATTCGCATACATACAAGCTATAGCTATGATTTCCATCACATACGTACAAGCTGCAGCTATGATTTCCATCACACTGAAATTTCATACCAGATTGCTCTACTATTATGTGAGAAATACTAAAACACGGGTTCATCCCTTGGGTTTCAGATCAACAAAAGCCACCGACCTAAGTAGACGGACTAATCTCTTGGTTCCCACATCAGAAAAATTCGGTTAGCTGACGAGCTGAGGCTCTCCCTCCAGACCCAGAAGAAAAAACATTCAAAAGCGCCTCACGGCTGGGTTCCATGTTTCTACTCCTAATTCTAGGGTTCTTGCGTCAGTCAAGGGCACTTAATCAGAGGGAGGGGAGAGAAGGTGGTCGGACCATCCTTGGGAGTTCACGTACCTCGACGGCGACGGAGATGGTGTCGACGCGGCGGCGGCGGCGGCGGCTTTCTCCTCCGGTATCGCCCATGATTCCGTACTCTGCTTCTGATTGAGTCTTTTTTTTCGAGGGAAACCGCTTGCGTTATGTTTTTTGAGGGGAGGGAAACCGCTTGCGTGACAAACTCGGTTGCGTCTTCTGAACGGACCGAGTGGGAGTGGGCTGGGTAGAGATGCTTTATGTGGGCAGAGCTGGACCTTACGGCTTCTTGGGCTGGGCTGCGACCAGATATAGCTTTTTGGGCCGAGCCAGATGTAAGCCATCAGAAGACCTCCAGAAAAGCCATGTGGATGATGGTTGTGTGAAAGTTAACTGTCAAAATAAAAGAATAATCACATTTGCTCAAAACAAAACAAAAAATGAAAATTGTAACGCGGTTTTAGAACTATTACAAATGCCTGCATAAAACCATTACAAATGCTTGCATAAAACCAAAACCACATACGAAGATAAAAATTAGGGCATCTCCACCGAGCCGACTGAAACGGTATGTTTCTGTCCGTTTGGGTCAGCCCGCGGTCGCTTTTGGGTCACGGTCCGGCCTATCCGGCCAACCACGCCCAACGGCGCGACCCATCTGTCCACGTTCGGCAAAAGGCCCCTCACCGACACCAGCGCCGGTTTCCATTGTGTTCCAGCCGCCTCCTGCCTTTCTTTCCCGTCGATTCCCGCCTCTTCTCGGTGTTTCCCGCCGCGTCCAGGCGCACCCATAAAAGGGGGAGGCCAGCCGATGTAGGGACAACCAGAAATCGCACCCATGTCTGGTCGTCCGCGTCGCCACCCCCAACAACCGCCCACAAATCCCACCGGAGGAACCGGATGTGTTGCCGCCTCCGATTCCGGGGCGCTCGCAAATATACACGACGACGTTCAACCACCGGCCGCACACTCACTACAAACGCAACAGGACCACCGGCGAGCCTTTCTCGTGGGAGGTGATGGATCGTGTCTTTTTGCCGGAGCACCGACGGTGTGTTGCACTCGCAGGCGTGCACGACGAGCTCCGGGAAGCGGTGCAGGCCAAACCCGACGACACGTACATGCGTGCCCGCCTCGCCCAAGCTGTAGAGGAGTTGCAGACACATGCCTCTCGAAGAAGAATGGGTCTTGTCGACCCACCGGCGCCGCCCAGAGTCCTAGGCGACGCATAGTTCGAGTGGTTTTCCGTGGTGTGCGAGTGGTGTTTGCTTGTAATATATTTGAAGATTCGAATAAAAATTTCCATTGCATTCTCCACATTTCTACATCGTACATGGTGACTGCACAACCTAACCTACTCCTCGGAGGAGTCGGAGTCGGATTCGGGATGGTAGCAGCGACGTCACATGGTGCCGTCGGAGATGCTGATGGCGAGCCTTCCTTCGCCGTCATACTTTAACACGACGATGTTGCCCACCTCGATCTGGTGCGCGCGGGCGAACTCCTCCCAGCCGTTGGCGAGCAACATCTGGCCGAGGCGGTCGAACAACACCTCCACCGGGTAGATAGCGGTATTGACACCAGACGCCCGCAGAATGACCTACTGGGGCAGCGCGTCGTCAACCAGCGATGTGAACTTGCGGGGAAGGATCAACCTATCCTGCGCCATGCCGGAGTGGATGGGCACGGCGAACACGATGCCGGTGTCGAGAAAATCGGGCGATGATGGCGATGAGGGAGAGCTTGGCGGCGCACTGCTTTGGCCGCGTCCTCCGCGCCTCCCTCGACATCCACGCCCAGATCCCGGGGGTCGTCCTAGATGCCCTCCCCTCGATCCAATGTCGCCGGCCATGGCTAGCTATTGGGAGTGGAGGATTGAGGGAGGAGGAGAGTGCGGCGCGGTGTTGAAGATGATGGCCGAGGGCGGCCAGTTAAAAAAGGCTCGGCATCGGATGTCGACGCGGAGGCCGAAGCGACGGTATTGCAGCGTTGCGGCATGAGGGCAGGCGTCGGGCGGCGCCATCAGCGGTGTGGCTAGCCTTTGGAGCAACCTTCCATTGATGTCTATTGGAAGGCAGTCGTTGGGTTGCTGGCAAGTGGACCCTCACCCCCCACCCCCACCCCCCGCGAAAGGACACGGGAGGCCGCGCGAGCTGTCCGGGCTAACGCAACGGGCATGCAAATTAGGTGCGTCAATGGGTCGAGCCGGACGCGTTGATCCGGATGGGTCGTGCCGCTGGGAGACCGCTCACGCCCCGCGCGGACGCGCCCGGGTGGGTTGGGTCGGACCGGTGGAGATGCCCTTAGCATTCCATTACAACAAAACCTTGAGACGTAATCTAGCTTTAATTTAGCTTAGAGAAAGAGAAAATTCCTTGTGGAAATGGAGTGCTCTTGCTGGTAAGTAATGTGTTTCCTCTATTTACATCAGTTAGAGTTGCTACAGAAAGAAAAAAAAAATCCCTCGTGCAACTTGCGAGTTTTCTCTTTCAGAGAATTAACATCGAGATTTGTGCTTGCTTCTTGCTTATTCAGAGGAATCAAATATATGTGAGGACAACATTCAGGGAAAAAAAAACCATGTCATGACAAATATTAAACCGCGGTTGTTACGTAGCTGCAAGCTGCTTCAAATGATGATTTGGTATGTATTAATCATGGAGATTTGTCCTCCACCTACCCTGTGAAACTTGTTTATGCCAGTTCTTAGCAGCTAGATTAATTAGATGGCTTCACCATATCATGGTAGGCACGTCGTACTTGGAATTCGAATCATATCTCCTACTACTATTTGTGGCACATATATGTGGCTATACTTGCCTACATATATAATATGTTGTGCTCCCTCCCGTTCAGAAAAATAAAATATTTTAGCTTTGTGAAATGAATGTATCTAGACATCTTTTAGTATATAGGTTCACTCCAAACCTCTACGAACTTATACACAAAAGACGTCTAGATACATTCGATTCACAAAACTAGAACGTTTTATATTTCCAAACGGAGGGAGTATATACAAGTGGTGCATGCTCCGTGATTGTAATTCCATCAACCATCATATATACTCCATTCGTTCCAAAATATAAGATGTTTTAGTTTTGTAAAAGGAGTGTATCTAGACTCTTTAGTGTGTAGATTCATCTAGGTTTAGAGTGAGGGTCCAGATACACTCCTTTTACAAAACTAAAACATCTTATATTTTAGACCGGAGGGAGTAGCGGACATCGACCACGTACCAACCAACTGGGGACACTTAGACCTGAAACTATTGTGCTCAAACACGAACCACACATACAGTGGGTGGATGAGCCATTGTGGATCATCATGCAGTGGTCATTGTTGATTCTTAGACTAGCTCCAATGGGGGTATCATACGTAATATCATATATGCCATGTTGGCAAAAATTCTGACGTGGCATGCTAATTAATGATGAAAGAGGCTGTGTTAGTATCATATGTAGATACGGTATCATAGCACGTAGAACTAGAAAAATTAATCTCAAATGAATCTTATACACAATTTTGCATTAAGATTCTATAAAATAATAAATATACTAATACTATAATACTACTACATGATATTATGCATTGTAGAGATGGTATCATATACTAGTATCATATGCATAATACTACTATACCATACTTCCCGTTGTGACTAGTCCGCCGTCTATGTGGAATTTGGAGCCATTTGGAATTGGGATTAGTGAAATACTACTGCGCCGATCATCACAATAAACTGGAAAACACGTGTCGCCATATGTATTACTGCCTGATTAATTGATCTTGATCTTGTGTGCTTACATAATTGCGTATCATGTGGCCCACAACTATGCACACTTGCAAAAATATAAATGAACTAAAGTTTACTCCAACGTAGCTGGAGCCTTGGAACATGAACAGTTGAGCGCGTACTACAACTGCCGCTAATTCATTTTGGGCTAAGCTGTTTTAAATATCTAGGGACCAAATCTGCCAGGAGCAATATCAAGCCAAGCGTTATAAATATATCATCATTTTCAAACAAAGATTATACTACTGTAAACAGAATCCTTGAGAATTAGAGTACTACTAGTGCTCTAATTAGAATTATTCTCAATAATTAATTCTAATTCTCAAGGATTATACAATATCTGCCAGAAGTACTACTAGTCTACTCTACTACCACTCCTGTAAACAGAATCCTTGAGAATTAGAATTAATTATTGCATGCGGTAGTTGCAAGCCGTTTCAGAGATTTCGTAACCAGAATCATGGAGATATGTTCATCAAGATCTCCAGCTGCATTGTGCATAATTATTGCTCTGCTTGCTTCTTAATTCTAATCAGCACGCATGGATTACATGCACGACTGATTCATGGCAAGCACGTACATCGCGATATGTATGGACCCACCAGTTGATCCAGTTCCAGCTTTGGTTAATTTCCTATTCCCACAGGGTGAAATATCCATCTCATAACAGCTGCTCGGGTACAGTTTGTGAAATGAATAGATTTGTTGTGCCAAATATTCTATGACTAAAAAAGTATATTATCCTTTATAAAAAATATATTTTATGAATAAATTGCAGCTACACACCTTTTGGGTCATCGTAACAAAAAGACCAACTATTAGGGTTTTTTAAACAGAATACTCCTTTTTTGGGTGTGTGTCGCGTAACTTACTATTCCCTCCGTCTCAAATTAGTTGTTTCATATTTGTCTAGATACAGAGACGGCAAATTTAACACGGAGAGAGTAATATTCTGTTTGATAGTTTATTGCAGCATGTGAAGCCATTCTCGAGGAACAATATTACTCACATCCAGCCAGTTTTCATCTCGGCGGGAGAAAGGACCCTAGGACCGCCACCTTATTTGAGGTTCCAGACGTGACTGGATGGTGGGATCCAGCTAACCGCCGCCTATCCGACCGTCGGCACCACCATGGTGCCCAGCAACCGGCACCGTAGACAAGACCGCACCAACCCGTCACTGAAGCCGAGGATCCGGACACGCACAGGTCAGAAGACCGAACGGGCATGGAGCACCCGACGCAGCAGCTAGGGCGGCTCCATCGCTGGGAGACTAATGAATGCACCGGTAGTGCCCGGCTAGTTTAGCGCGTGAGGTAGTGGGGCGAGTGGCTGATAGCTGAGTCTGAGTGTCGTCGTCGTCCCGGCGGTCGGCCGTCCCGTTCGGCAGGGCGGGGTCCCAGAAGATTCCGGCCAGCATGCTGTACTCTTGTCCCGTTGTACCCTACTATACTTTGGAGCTGTTCATACTTGACGCGTATTCGTACTTAACTTATGTGTAGCGTGCTGTATGTGCCCACTGTCCACCGTACACAGGCAATTGCAATGCAGCAATAAGACAGATTTTTTGTCGGAAAGAGCCAGATCTATTTCATGAGTTCACATGAAGTACAAAATACCTCAAACATAATTAAAATTACATCGAGGTCCTTGGACCATCTAACGACCACTACTGCCTCAAGAGCGAGCCGCCGACGCGCCGTTGTCGCTGCTCCCTTACCAAAGCCAGGCTGGCGTTATTGATGTTGATGACTCTCCGTGATCGGGCTATCATCCCTCGCAGCTTACTAGGATCTCTATACTGGTCTCACAGACCAACACTAGTCTTTTCTGTGGGTTCCCACTCGTGCGCACCCGGTACTCACTTCTCCGTCAGTCACCCATCATCAAATTGCTCTAGACCAATCACGATTAACCTCATAGTATTTTTTGGACGAGTTTCCAGAAAAAAGGTGCAACTTGTTCGTATGGGTATCCTATCAATCCTAATAATCCATGTGCCAGGATCTCACACAGCATCCTATAGATGAAGTTGTCGCAGTTGAACACTTGAAATTAATCTAAAGCATGTAACACCAAACCTATAACGCACGTAGACTGAACAAGATCCACCACTCCATGAAAGCGATGACCGGACGAATTACCGCCCTCCTCAACGCCGCGTCAAGGTCATCGCCGACGAGGTGGAAGGGGAGGCGAATACACTTTATTCTTGTCCAGCACAATGCCGTTATAACCACCATAACGTCGATGCCGGTTAACTAAACTCTAACTTTAGGAACATTTCAACAACGCCGAGTGCAGCTCTGAGGTCCCCACCCCTCCCGCCGCCGGGACGGCAAGCAGAGGAGGCGGGGACCCATCAATTCCGGTCATAGATGACGAGGTGCAGCAGATGGCGGCGGCGGTGGCTAAGGTGGAACCCTAGACCGCCGCCACTATTTCTTTTGCGCGAGGAGAGTGCATGCGTGCGTTCAGCTTCCCGTCTCCTCTTAGTTGTTGTTTCCGGCTATTAAGCTTTAATGTCGCGCATGCTCGGCAATAAATTGCATGCCATGTTTTTGTTTTTGGGACATTCCACATATCTCCTAAAAACAACCAATAACAGTCAAAAATAATTTTTTTTTTTGTAATCATCACTAGATGACCCAATTTGTAATTTTTTGAATGGCATGAGTTAAGTATGCCACCTCCATGATCACGAGGCACACCTTAGCTACCATGGTCCATTCAAGATCTTCATGACTGGGTTCCGTTTTGTTGATCAAATTAAGCACAAGTTTTTCTGGCCATTTTGTAATATGATTTTGGAAAAAAACGAGACGTCAAATTTTCTAGAGCGAGTCATACATGTACGTATAGATGTGAAGACAATATGTATGCCATAAGGTACAAATCCTATTGGTAGACCGCGATCGAATCGGTCTAGAGGCCAGAGCCTATAATGTCTTTATAAGAAGGAGAAGAGATTCTGTGCACGTGGGCACCAGTGCCTCTTCAATTTTAGATTTTTAAAAATTTAAAATCTCACACTTTTGTGCTTTAAAAAAATTATGATGTTAAATATATACAAAAATCTCACACTTCGGTTTTATTCTTCCTCTTCTTTGTGCCACCCACGTCCCCACGCTGCGTCGCCGCTGGCTCCATCGCTTGCTTAAACCACACACCCCCTAGCCCGAAACCTCTCAAACATCAACCGTCTTATCCATCCCTCTAACACAATGATGGCCTTCGTGCCTGTGCCCGTGCCGCGGCAGCACCACCTGTTTCTCATCATCCTCTCCCTTGCCGTGGCCGCCGCCGGCGTCCAAGCCCAGCTGACACCAGACTCGGCGCCGCCCGTACGCGCTTCCGCGCCCGCCTCCCCCTCCTACCGCTGCGGCTGGTGCCCGCGCCGCTCCACCGCCTCCCTCCTCCCTCCGGACGACGCAGCCCTCACCGGCGCAGCCTGCGGATACGGTGCCAGCGAAACGGCAGAGATCGCGGCCCACGGGGGGTTCCACATTGCCGCCGTGAGCGCCAGCCTCTTCCGCGACGGCCGGGCCTGCGGCGCCTGCTACCAGCTGCGGTGCAGGGACAAGGCAGCGTGTGCGGAGGACGGCCTCAAGGTCGTCGTCGTCGCTGACGCGCCCCCGGGCACGAACATCACTGCCGGCGCCGGACGGTTTCTGCTCACCAAGGCAGCCTTCGCCGCCATGACCAACCATGGCGGTGGCGAGCAGCTCGCCGGCCAGGACGACCAGGCGGCCGTCGTGGACGTGGACTTCAGAAGGATACCGTGCGTGTACAGGGACAATAAGAACCTGTCCGTCAAAGTGGAGCAGGCGAGCGTCAGCAGCCGGGGCCGCCTCGCACTACGCTTCCTCTACCAGGGCGGGCAGACCGACATCGCCGCCGTCGAGGTCGCCCAGGAGGTCACCAACAACTCCTCCTCAGCGCCGTCGCAGACGACGTGGAGGTACATGACGCGGAGCGAGGGGTCCCCAGGTGTGTGGCGCACGTCGCGCGCGCCTGCCGGCCCGCTCAAGCTCAGGATCGTGATCACTGCCGGGTCCGGCGGGAAGTGGCTGCGTTCTGACGGTGCGGTGCTCCCCGCGGATTGGGTTCCCGGCCGGGTCTACGACACCGGGCTGAGGGTAGCCGACGTGGCCGCCAGCACCTGCGGCGGCGCCTCCTCCGACAGTCACGACGAGGACTTCAGATGACACACCGCGCTCCCAAGCCATCCACACGAAGCTACTGATCGACGGTACTCCGATCATCGGAGCCAGCTGCACGCCCTTGGCGACGCGGCGCACCGGCCGGCGGCCGGGCGCGACAGAGAAGATCGACCGATGCTAGCTGCTGCTGGCTGCATGTACACTGTACACAGACGTGTAGTACGTGTCGGCGCCGACGTACATGCATGTACTGTGTGGTGCATGATCAGTTTTTGGTTAGGACAAAGCTTCCGTGACTGGCTCTAGACCAGGGAGGTTATTTAGCACATAGCGTCACGTGTGGCGGAGGCAGCATGAACATGGCTTGTTTTGGTCTTGGAATCACATGACAGTGTCCCTATTTCCCGCTGCTCGTCTTCTTCTTCTCCTTCTTCTTCCTGGTATAGTAGGAGAGAGAGCATTATTGATTAATTGCCGATCAGTCATGCCTGATTTGATCATGTCGTGGTGGGGGATATGCATGCAAGGTTGCCGAGTAACAAAAATCATGTTTGTTCATAATGAACGAAGGAAAAAGACAAAGTACAACTTGTGACTCACAAATCTATGGAAGAAAATCTATGTTATGCGTATCAACACTCCAGATAATGTACACAATGAAACTTGTCATGTTTGGTACGTCGCATATATAATGTTTCTTCAAGGTTTCTTTAGACACGGCTTTGCCGTGTGCCAAATGGACTGGAACACGGCAAAGTTTGTCTTTGCCGTGTGCAACCTAGAAAGCACACGGCAAAGTACGCGACCACGGCAAATTTCTGAAAAAGAACACAACAAAGAAATATACACGACAAAGACCTACAAAGGAACACGACAAAGAAAAAACACTCGGCAAAGTCGACAGCGGCACATGGCATAGGTGTCATCACGACAACGAGGTGGGACCCGTGAACCCACAGGTCCACTTGACGGGAATGAGCTAACGGCTGCAGACGGTGGCCTCTTTGCCGTGTTCCCTCGCCGGCCCTTTGCTGTGTGTATTCCGCAGTATACACGACAAAGTTTTTTTTCCCTTTTATCACATTACTCTTAGGAAAATTATAAAAAAATCATTCTAATTCAGAAAAATAAAAATATCTATCTATCTACACTCAAATATTAGATATTTATGTTGAATATGAATCTTCATGCTTGCAGCTTTGACCATAGTTTAAAAAAGGCATAAAAAATTCAAAAATGATCGAAACAACGTGAAACCTTCACGTGGAGTCATATTATGTGACAGTTGGGAGGAAAAATATCAAACTTGGTATATTGATTATGTCTAAAAAACTTTCACAAAATGACCTATCTCATTCGAGGATTTCTGGATTTCGGTTCAAATGGCCAATGTTATGGTCAGAATCGCGACATAGTTTGTGATAATATGCCCATGTTGTGCATGCATGTGCATCATGGGATGACGAATAATATTGCAGGAGGAAGTTCTCCTTTTCGTCGCACGAAAAAGCCATTTTCTATTTTCGGAGCGCAAAAATCGAGACATTTTGTGAAGCAACACCAAATGTTTAATTAAAAAATACTACCACCCCCATTTTTCAAAAATACTAGACCACCTTACATGAACAATGTCCCAACCGGGGATTTTAAAACATCCGTCCACCCTTGGTGAAAAAGACAAATTTCTATCGAATCGGTAGGAAGTGGGCCAGATATGAATTGAGATATGAACTGCAGGTACATGATCTTAGGTTCACAATATGATGTTTCTTCAGAGATCCAATGCGAGTTTAGCAAGGCTCAGCCCCGAGCTAAGAATCTTCATGCCCGCCGTTTGATTAGGGTTTGACGATAGTTTCAAATGACCATAACTAAATCAAAAAATAAAATAAAAAAGGGACCTTCGCATGGTGTCATATTTTGTGACATAATTGAGAGGAAAAATATCAAACTTGGTATATTGATTATGTCTCAAAAAAACCTTCACAAAATGACCTATCTCACTCGAGGTTTCATGGCTTTCGGTTTAAATGACCAATGTTATGGCTATAATCGTGACATAGTTTGTGATAATGTGCCCATATTATGCATGCATATGCATCATGGGATGGCGAACAATGTTGCAGAAGGAAGTTTTCCTTTTCTTCACACAGAAAAGCCATTTTCTATTTTCGGAGTGCAAAAATTAGGGCGTTTTGTGAAGCAACACCAAATGTTCAATTCAAAAATGCTACCTCCCCATTTTTCAAAAATATTAGACCACCTTACATGAACAATGTCCCAACCAGGTATTTTAAAACCTTTCCATCCATCCCTGATGAAAAAGACAAATTTTTGCCGAATTAGTAGGAAGTGGGTCAGATATGAACTGCAGGTACATGATCTAATGCTTATGGTTTTTTACAAAAATCAATTTTAGGTTCACAGTATGATGTTTTTTCAGAGATCCAATGCAAGTTTAGCGAGGCTCAACCCCGAGCTAAGAATCTTCATGCCCGCCGTTCGATTAGGGTTTGACGATAATTTTAAATGACCATAACTAAATAAAAAAATATAAAAATACGAGACCTTCGCGTGGTGTCATATTTTGTGACATAGTTGGGAGGAAAAATATCAAACTTTGTATATTGATTATGTCTCAAAAAACTTTCACAAAATGACCTATCTCACTCGAGGTTTCCTGGCTTTCTGTTCAAATGACCAATGTTAGGGGAAGAATCGCAACATAGTTTGTGATAATGTGCCCATATTGTTCATGCATGTGCATCATGGGATGGCGAACAAAGTTGCGGGAGGAAGTTTTCCTTTTTGTTGCACGGAAAAGCCATTTTCTATTTTCAGAGCGCAAAAATCGGGGCGTTTTGTGAAGCAACACAAAATATTCAATTCAAAAATGCCACCACCCCCATTTTTCAAAAATACTAGACCACCTTACATGAACAATGTCCCAACCGGGGATTTTAAATACTTTCCGTCCACCCATGGTGAAAAAGACAAATTTCTGTCAAATCAATAGGAAGTGGGTCAGATATGAATTGCAGGTACATGATCTGATGCTCATGATTTTTTATAAAAATCATTTTTAGATTAACAATATGATATGGATGTCATATTTGGATTCCTCTCATTTTTCTGATCGATTTAGATATTTTATTTGTCGAATTCCGATTTACAGATTTAAATATATGAATTATTCCATATTAAATAGAAAAAGGCAAAAAATAAAATCATTTTATTTTTTATTCGGATTCAAGATTATTATTATGTATTCATTGTTGTCTACTTAAATAATTGTTTGGTATCTAAAAACTGAGACGTGTGACATCATGGTCCAAGAGTTAATAGGATTGATATGAAAGTCTTATCGACAAGGTATAATTCCTTTCTCGGAAGCTCATTCGGAAGGAACGAAGAAGTTAAGCGTGCTATGACTAGAGTAATGTTAGGATGGGTGACCGTAGGGGAAGTTTTATCATGAGTGCAATTTGACCTAATATTAAACATTCTTAGAGTTAAAAATATCCCATATGAGACTAACAAGTAGAAAATATTCAAAAAAGTTTGAAAAAAAATTGAATTTTCTTTTAAATTTGTTTTGAAAAGGCATCCTCTTTGTCGTGTACGTGACACACGGCAAAGGAATCGGCGACATACGGCAAAGGCAACCTTTTTCGTGTAGGATTTATGGGTGACACACGGCAAATGCAGTCTTTGCCGTGTTGGATTTATGAACGACACGCGGCAAAGAATAGATACCATCATCTCCACGGGGTACCGTCATCTCACTTTACTTTGCCGTGTATACGTGTAAGACAGACGACAAAGGGTTTGTCGTGTCTTATTAGAAAACACACGGCAGAGGGCAAACATTGCCGTGTGCCATTTGTTGTGTGTATACACACGGCAGCCTTTTCCATGTTTCAGAAGGCCTTTGCCGTGTTATATTGCCCACATGGCAAAGGACCGCTCTGCCGTAGTGCGACGAGGCACTCCAGACCATGGCATGAAGCTATTGTGTATCATCATGCAGTTGTCATTGTTGATTCTTATTCAACCGCCATCTATATGTATTTGGAGCCATTTGGAATTGGGATTAGTGAAATACTCCGTCTGTTTTACAATATGAGCCTTTTTAGAAAGCTAACACAGCTTGCTAAAAAAGCTTATATTGTGGAACGGAGGTAGTACTGATGTGCTGATCATCAGAAGATCGAAACTTCAAAACATGTGTCGCCATCTATATGTACTACTCCCTCCGTTATATAATATAAGTGTTTTTTTATGAAACGAATGTATCAATCTACAAACTAAAAACTGTCTAGATACATTCGTTTTATAAAAGTTAAAACATTTTATATTTTGTAACGAAGCGAGTACCTGATTAATCGACCTTGATCTTGTGCTTACATAGTTGGCTATCATGAGCCCCACACCTATGCACACTTGCAAAATATATAAATAAACTAAAGTATGCTCCAACGTTGCTGGAGCCTTGGAACAGGAACAGTTGAGCGCGTACTACAACGGCCGCTAATTCATTCTGGGCTTAGCTGTTTTAAATATCTAGGAACCAAATCTGCCAGAGCAATATCAAGCCAAACTCATTTATATTATTTTCAAACAAAGATTATACTAGTAGTACTAGTACTCCTGTAACCAGAATCCTTGAGAATTCGAATTAATAATTTGCCTGTGGTAGTTGCAAGCCGTTTCAGAGATTGCGTAACCAGAATCATGGAGATATGTTCATCAAGATCTCCAGCTGCATCATGCAAAATTATTGCTCTGCTTGCTTCTAAATTCTAATAATTAGCACATGGATTACATGCACGAGTGATTCATGGCAGGCACGTACATCGCGACATGTATGGGCCCAATTGATCCACTTCCAGCTTTGGTTAGTTTCTTATTCCCACAGGGTGAAATATCCATCTCATAACAGCTGCTCGGTACAGTTTGAACTGAATAGATTTGTTGTGCCAAATATTCTATGAGTAAAAAATATATTATCCTTTGTAAAAAATATATTTTATGAATAAATTGCAGATACACACCTTTTGGGTCATCGTAACAAAAATATCAACTACTAGGGTTTTTAAACAAAAAATACTCTTTTTTTGGGTGTGTGTCTAGGCAACTTACTACTCCCTCCGTCTCAGATTAGTTGTTTCATATTTGTCTAGATACAGAGACAAGAAATTTAAGATCGAGAGAGTAATATTCTGTTTTATAGTTTATTGCAGCATGGGAAGCCATTCCCGAGGAACAAGATTACTCGCCTTTTGGCCCTTCTCTAGCCTCTCCTCTCCACGAGCGCCACGGGTTTTCATGCGCGCTGAGAAACCACGAGCGCGACGCCTCGGGCTTACTTGGCGCAACCCTAGCAGAACGCTCGTGGGCGAGGACGGCAGTGACGAGGCCGTCAGGGAAGACGACCAGCTTCTGTACATGCATCTCCTCGGTAAAGTAGCCTTCCTGAGGAGCTGGCTCGTCCTTCCTCGTGGATGCGGACGCCGGACGGGACAGGGAGCGCCCTCTTCCCGAGGGTGAAAGGGTTCACCAGGGTGTAGTACACGTTGCAGTCTTGGGTGTCAGTGAGAAGCTGGTTGTCAGCCGCGCCGCGGTAGTTGCCACGAGATACGACATCACGGGGTTTCAGGATGGAGGAGGATCCGGGCTGGAAGGTGAAGAAACTCCCGTTCGGGAGGGCTAGACAGAGCTTGGACAGAGAGTAGGGTAGGTGTAGCCGCTCGATGGCGTGCTAATGACAGCAGATGCCGGCGAGGCAGAGGCGGTCGTCGAGGGCCGGGAGGCGGCGGATGACCTGGTCAAGGACGTCCTTGGGGAGCTTCGACCAACGACCGGAGTCTCGTGGTGGGGCTTGGGAGGGGTGCCGCCTGTCGCAGGCTGCGGGCGAGGCGGGCGATCTCGTAGTCTCGTGGGTCCAGGGAGCGCCTCCGGCTGTCACATGCAGCGGCTAGGCTGGTGATGTCGTCGGTTTGGCTGCTAGGTCATTCGAGATGAGCATCATTCAAATGAAGCCATTACATTTGAAGGTAGATTAGATAGCCTCACCATATCACGGTAGGCACTTTGTACTTGGAACTCAAATCATATCTCTTACTATTTGTTGCACATATATGTGGCTACACATGCCTACATACTGTATACAATGTGATGTATATACAAGTAGTGCATGATCCATGCTTGTTTTTTTTTTGAAAAGGGGAGTAAAACCCTGGCTTCTGCATCAGTCTGCACACAACCTTTTATTACGAAGTCATCATCCAAAAGTTTTACAATTCAAGGACCAGATAAGGTTGATACATGCACCAACCAGCGAAATACACGCGACAAATGATCACTAAACATCTTGTAAATGACTAATATGCCGCCAGCACGACTGGGTGAAGATATCTCGTGCGACCATCAGGAGACGGCCGCACCCAGTAACCATAATCATGATCCATGCTTGTGATTCCATCAACCATCATAGCGGCCATTAACCAGGCTAGCAACTGGCTAGTGTACATTACTTGGCCACTTACGCTTGAGATTCATTGTTCTCACGCACGAGCGGGAAACATACAGTGGGCGGATGAGCCATCGTGAAATCATTCAGTGGTCATTGTTGATTCTTATTCAACCGCCAGCTATGTGGGATTTGGAGACTTTTGAAAATGGGATTAGTGAAATACTAACATGCTGATCATCACAAGAAACTGCAAAACATGTGTCGCCATCTATATGTACTACTACCTGATTAATTGATCTTGATCTTGTGCTTACATAATTGCGTATCATGAGCCCCACGACTATGCACGCTTGCAAAAATTCAAATAAACTAAAGTATATACTCCAACGTAGCTGGAGCCTTGGAACATGAACAGTTGAGAGCGTACTACAACGGCCCTTAATTCATTCTGGACTTAGCTGTTTTAAATATCTAGGGACCAAATCTGCCAGGAGCAATATCAAGCTAATGTCGTTATCATTGTATCATTTTCAAACAAAGATTATGCACAATGTGGTAGTTGCAAGCTGTTATTTCAGAGATTGCGTAACAAGAATCATGGAGATATGTTCATCAAGATCTCCAGCTGCATTTTGCAAAAAATATTGCGCTGCTTGCTTCTAGTACTCTCTTCGATCCAAATTAATTGACTTGGGTTTATCTAGATTCGGATGTATTACTAGATACATCCGAATCTAGATAAACCCAAGTCAATTAATTTGGATCGGAGGGAGTAGTAAATTCTAATTAGCACATGGATTACATGCACGAGTGATTCATGGCAGGCACGTACATTGCGATATGTATAGACCCAGTTGATCCACTTCCAGCTTTGATTAATTTGCTACACCCACAGGGTGAAATATCCATCTCATAACAGCTGCTTGGGTACAGTTTAAACTGTAACTGAAACTGTTTCTGTAACATGTAAGTACCTTCTTCAGAGACACAACAACAGGGGAGTAGCAACACGAGATCCACCGGTGGCAGGGGAGCACGAGGGCGAGCGTGGGTGGCACTTGGTTGGCGGCGCTGCCAGTTTTTCATCAATAGAGGAGGACCGACGGCGTCGAGCTCGTGTGGGATGGCGATGGCCGGGGAGTGGGAGGAGATGGACTCGAGGCTTGGCTCTAGGAGGGCGTATCTCTCGGTGAGGCGGACTCCTAGTTGAGCTGAGGATGCTAGAGCCCGTTCCCAACCAGTTCTAGAGGCCCTTTTTCTACTAGTGTACAACCGGCCATCGGCGATGCTCCAGTGGTGCTCCGACGGTGGAGGTGCTGCGAGCGGGAGATCGAGGCGGAGTTTTCTACGACCGTGCGAGTCGTCTTCTACAAGCGGTCTCTGGCGAGTTTCCGTCGAAGTCGGTATGGTGAACTTTTTTGCTACATCTATTTTCTAGTTTTGCTACATAGCGCAAAGTTTCTGGTATAATGTCTCCGGCGGGTCTTCCGGCGAAAGCCTTCGACGAAGTAAGTTTTGCTCCATTAGAACAAACTTTCTACTACAAAGTGTCCGACGATATCTCCAGCGAGATCTGTCTTGAGCGAACCGTTTTTTTGCTACATATAGCAAAAGCGGAAATTTTGTAGCAATAACAGGGCTTAACGTAACAAAAGCGGGATTTGCGCTTTCTTTAGGGACACGTGGCGCAGGAGTGGCACCATCCCCCTATGCTCATGCTTTTCTTAGGAATACTAGGCATAGCTCAGCCCGCCTCAAACATATCAGATGCACACCTTGCCCCCTTGAGCTTAGATCCCGTGATCACGATTCTTTATGAAAAAATAAAAATGAATTTCTGAAATTACCGGAGTCAACTTTGCACCACGACCCATGTAAAACATCCAGAGATAATAAGACACACAGACAAGAGACTAATCTCAGTTTCTAAAAGACCATACAAATCATCCGCCCACGCTGATAAATAAGAACCTAAGAATGTATTTTTTAATACAAGTTTTAGAGTGGTTGGCTTTTTTTAATACAACAATTTAGATCTACGTAATTATGAATGTCAAAACAAAAAACTCACAACACGAAAGTTGTGTGAATTGGTGAGCCGAAACTATACTCCAAAGGAAATTTCAAACGGTCGCCCGTGTATAAAGAATTTGGCAAAATTTGTTCACAAAACATATAAATATGAACACGAAATAGACCTATAAAAGGTCAACGAAACTAAGAACCGATCGTCGGGGTGGATTCGTAACGTCGATTCACATCTTTTTTATATACAACTTATCTTGATTCGATGCATGATTTTGTAGATCAAAGTGGATTAAGTTAACCACGTTTAGAGAGTAAAGTTCACGGACCTGGGCTGCATGCAGGGAGAAGAATTGGCATCGAGTGGGCCTTTTAAGATCCGTGCGATGCAGCGATTGCATGCAGACCAGCTCTCCAAACGGTCTTATTTTTTCCCGCGCCGTGCGAGAAACGAGCATCGGGCTAATCAAACACGCCCTAGAGCATGGCGTTGGGCGACCAATGATGTGTTATCAATTTTCATGAAATGAAAAATACTCCCCCCGCCTTGAAAGAGTGTGTACTTCTATCTTCAAAATTTATCAAAAAATGAGTGTTTATCTACACTCCCAACGTAGAGAGCATTTAATCCAACCATTTTTAATCGACATATGCAAAAACTTGATGTCTAGCTATTGGCTGCATGCTTCCTTGGGTTGCTGCCTAATAAATGCATGCCTCAATGGTTGCATATACTCCATTTAGTCTCTATTTTTATTGTCTCAATGTGTCTCTTACTTTTATTGCATTAATTAAATCTACTCCCTCCGTCCCAAAAGAATGTATGAAGTTTGTCTAAATTTGGATATATCTAGACACTATTTCGTATATAGATATATCCAAATTTAAACAAACTTGAGACAACTTTTTTGGGACGTAGAGAGTACTTTTATTGCACTAATAGCAAAATAGCATCTCTTCTTGTTCTATGTGCAAATGTTTAAGGAGTGCACTTTTTTGAGGAAGTGCATCTTGATTTTTTGAACGGTCTGGTTAGGGATGGCACCCGCCGGGTTCGGGGCCGGGTCCGGCCCTCCATACCCGTTCCGTTTAATTAATCGGGTCTTATTTTTTACCATACTCGCGACCCGGCCGGGTTCGGGGCCCCAACGGGTACCCGCCAGCGCGTGAGACTAGAGTGGTGCTGATGCATACGGGAAGAAAACAATTGGATATTGGGATGTAGTTGGTGGAAATAGACGTGTGCATGCGTGTGTTGTCTCCAGGACTCCATATTCCTTCGTATGCATGTAATGTGGATTGTGTGCGTGTCTGGCTGCCTGGGATGTTGAGTTAGGCATAGGATTATTAGGGATATGATTAGGGATTAGAGCGGGTCTGCGGGTATGCGAGTATGGGTTTGCCACCCCAGACCCGCCCCATTAAACTTGGCGGGTCTAACTTTTTACCAAAACCCTCCCCGTTTAAGACGGGTACCCGTCGGGTTTGCGGGTTTCGGGGCCCATTGCCATCCCTAGGTCTGGTCTTCAATAGAAACCGTAGTGGTCACAACACACACATATACACGAACTGTTCCAAGCAGCATTATGGTTTATTAGCTGACATTCAAAATAATACAATGAAATCTTTCCTAGAGTATTAAAAAAGAATTGGTGATCGTAGGGTCATTAAACGCGTTTGATATCAAACATTAAACACATCTCGATTGTACATCTTCATCTGACGGTACCGTGAGACATCCTAATACTCCCTCTGTCCCAAAATAAGTGACATGGGTTTGTCTAGATTTGGAAATGCAAGTCACTTATTTTGGGACGGGGGTTAGCTAATTACATTTTTCTGCCACCGATAAGTGGAAAATACCAGTTCAAACCACCCAACTAGAAAAATCAAGAAAACGCCATGACCCATCCTCTCCCGACCTCTCTTCCCATGGAACCCTAGCACATGGTCCTGCCTCCACCGCCGCCCATCCCGTCACACCCCGCCCCTGCCCCCGCCCCAGCTCCCGCTGCCACTAACAGCATGAGCAACTCGAAAGCGGACGTCCTCCTCCTTCCGGAGTGCCTCCAGCCTGACATGGTCCTAGATCGCCACTGTCAACCTTTCACAACCCGTCGAGGAGGATCTTCCGCAGCAGGACCTGTGCAAGTTGTCGCACGAGCAGAGGAGGTATCTGTCCAAGTTGCCGCAGGAGTGAAAATCAGGCTCCAGGAAGAGCGGAGATAGGAGGCAGTGGAAGCAATTTCAGCTGGGAGGGCGCCGACGGGCTAGACCACGAGGATCTCAATTTCATCGGACTATTACTGGAATCCAGATTCTTCTTACCGGAATCCATATACTCATCCTCTACGAACCGTCTACCTGAAGGTGAGTCAGCCATTGATAACTCTTTCTGAACTTCTAAAGTTTTAACGTTGTTATCATTTGTCAGAATGTTGTTTGTTTTGAGATTGCAATAGGTATAAACAAGCTCGAGCAGTGTTGATTTTATGACGACTTGATCTTGTAGAAGTGTTGGGTTATTCCTTGCTTGTGATCATGGGGCTCTATTTTGTACTGTGGGGAGCTCCACGAAATTTTGATCCGGCGTTGTTCTGATGATTTCCTTGCCTTTGACACCGGGCGGTGCATGGAATCTGTGTTTGTTTGAACTATTAGGGATGAGCTCCTGTGCAGTAGATTGGGTGCCGATGACCTCCTACCGACAATGTAGAAGGTGTCAGCAGTCACCACGCCCACGTGCTCGTGGCTATATGAGTGACCGGGGCCAGGACAATTCCATCTTCATGTCGTACTCCCACAGTGTTACTATACATGACCAACAACCCTACGAATCTACCCAAGTGTTTCCCCATCAAAAGAAGTAAGTCATCTCGCTTTGTTTTGATTGAACTGGTGACTGGCATTGGTAGCTCTGTAGCTCAGCTCGCTAAGTAATGTACCATGGAAAATCAATTCATTTGTAGATTGCTTTGATCTTCTACCCACGATGTATATCTGAACAAAATAAAATTTTCCTTTGATCGTACTCTAGCCGATCCAATCTCCATTTTTAACGACCCACATTTCTGGACTTGATTTCTAGACTTGCTGTTCATAATGAGTTTTTGTTATTCCTACTTTTTTCTGTTCACAAAGGAAGATTGGTTATTTAGGTGCTTTCCAGGAGTAGTTTTCAAAAATAGAAGGCTGTTATACAAGGATATAGAAGCCATGCATAATTTGACGCCAATTTTGTATCTAATTCTGCTAAATGCGCCTCATAGCATTGATTAACGTTAGCATTCATGCCAAAGCCCTGGTCTAGCTAGCGTGTTGAGATTTTACGAGGAGAAAGCTATAGAAGCTATGCTTTACTTGACGACTATCTTTTATCATATTCTACTAAAATGCGCCTTCCTGCATTTATTACTTTGAACTTTTAGAGCATTGATACGTACTCGTTGATGCTATTTGTCAATGTTTCATCACAATTCATTGTTAAATAGGATTTTATTATATGATCCGTTTTGGTACGTGTGGCACTACCATCTCGTTCCTCAACTGTTGGTGTAGACGCTCCATTCTAGAGCCTGCTAGAGATTGTATAGTGAGCTCTTTGTGTGAATCAGAACAACAAGATGAAGAATTTCCCAAGAGGTTAGAATCTTTGAATAAGATGATAGAGAATATATTTTTCTAAGTTATTTAATTATTATTTCTTAACATTTCCTATGTATACATGATCTCGGTGTGTACCTAAATTTCATGTATTTGCTACTGCAATCTAACATTGAATATGAATCATGTTTCCTCCAGATTAGTTAATATGGTATGCTTTAATAGAGATAGGTTATTTTCATGATTTGACCACCATTAGTTATTTATCATATATAACCAGGCACTAGCATTAAGGAGTAGACTGTTACATCCATGAAGAAAGGTGGATGTAGCATCACAAGTTCTTCAAGGAATCATTAAGAATCTACACACCATCTATAATGTGACAAACCCAAATGTGATTTCCTTCCTATAGATGAAGCCTCGCTACAAAAAGTGAATGATTATAAATTTTTGGTTGTTGTATTGGTGACCAAACTACCAGATTGAGAAGTTTCAATCTTCATATGATTCTTGGAATGGGAAAACTCAATAGTTAATCTTCTGTTTGTTCCTGTACTCAGAAGTTATGTACCTGATATGTGCCAGATGAATTGCATGTGGTACTTGCAAGTTCTCTTCTTACTTGGAGATGCTGTTTCATATCATGCAAACTGATCTTATCAACACAATTTTTTTGCTTCCAAATCTGCGGTGATGTAATGGGCAAAATATCACATGAAAAATTCAAGAGAATTGAAGATTTTATGGTTGTATTGGTACAATTCATTTGGATGTTTCATTCCCCAATTGTCTCCCTCTCTTCAATCCCAGGCTTCTAGATGCCATGAAGCAACTACATGAGTTTCTTTTATGTTTGATTCAATATTGATACCCATTTTTGTTGTGCATGACTAAGAGCCTGGCCGAATGTGCGACCACCTACTAGAGTATCTAAATCTAGCATTCCTACATAGCTTTGTGGTTTTGAATTGGAAAGACAATAGCATGGGTGGCATATGGGATTGATTGTGAGCGCATGTGGGTGCTTCTTAACAACAAATGATGTCGTTCGACATTAGCAACAAACGATGGAAGGAAAGATCACGTACTGTACAACATGTGGAGCTTTCTCGGTCACCTATACCGTCTAAGGTTTGTTCAACATTGATCATCACTTTTCATTTATAGCAAGGAAATTGGCTCTTCGCCTACATATAATCTTTTCTTTAAAACACTTCTGATGTATTTTTCCTTTCTTGTGTATATAGTCCATATGACTTCCCAAAGTTCTATATGTAAAATCTTGGTTGGTCTTTACTGCATATTCTTTCTTTATAAGAGCCAACCGTACAAGCTGCACTTTAGAATTAGTAAATGTCTCTTGGTAAGGTAATTAGTCACTAATTTAAGGCTTATTGGAGTTTGAAGATTAATGCACTGAATAGTGATTGCAACAGAGTCCAAGAAAGACTTTTGTCCTTGTGGCTAAGTAGAGTGAACTTTGTATGGTGGTATCGTACAAGCACTTGTGAAAAGGAAGATAGAAGGCATATTATTGTTTGGGTTCATCAATTTGCTTTGTGACCACGGAGCCAAGTAGGTTGATGAATTCAATACGTTCAAGAATAAACGGGTGAAATTTGCATGTCACAAGTACATGAACTTTCGTCTCTACGATATGTTTGATCTTTATCATTGGCATTTGTGTTTTCTTCTTGTAGGGTAGAAAGCTTCTCCTTCGCTATATTGTCTCAATGCAAATAAGAACACATTGCTTATTACTTGCTAATATTATGAATGTTATGTTTATGCCGTAGATTGTTTGCAAATACTCAAATATGGAGTTATACATATGCGTACTAGGTACGTTTAGATGATTTACATATATCATTGCTTCTATTTCCTACGATGACATATTTTCAGTTCCATTAAACACACTTTTGGAATTACCACATACGGTTAATATTATCATTTATTTTGTTTCACCTCCCCGTCTGTTCTAACATAGCTACTCATATGTTTTCAGCGTAGTTAGAAATACTAATATTTGATTGGAGCACAATGAGATGGTGAATTTAATAACAAACTTGCAACTACGGGCGAGGACATCATATGGATCAAAACAGAATTCAGTGGTAAGAGAGTAATCCATGTGCACGTAGGTAAAGATCGATCCATATGGATATATCTATCTATCTACACTATAATTTTCCTTAAGGTAGGTTTGTCTACCACAATTTTGGTTCCGATTTTTGCCTAGACCGTTTTGCCCCTACCTGTTTAGGCTATTTACATGTTTTGCCACCGCCAAGTGGTATTGTGCGGTGAAAAGGAAAAAACTCTCCAAAACTCCACTCCCGGTGGTCAGCTGACCTGCTCCCCTTCTAGGCTTCCCCTCGCCGCGGCCGCCTGCTTCTCTCCTTTTCTCGCTCGCCTGGCGCCGCCGCCCGCACCGCCCCTAACCCACCTCCACAACTAGAGAGGGTCGAGAACCGCCGGAAGCACACACCCCTCTATGCACCGGCTCCATCCTCCACCGTCGTCGGGATCTCAGCCTTGCACCGAGCCCATCCTCCACCGCCCGCGGGAGCCAACGCCTTCCCCGCATCGACCCCATCTTACGCCGTCGCCAGAAGTTGCGTGCTGGCCCCATCCTCCTCTAGAATCAGGAGAGTTGCCGCCACCTTTTCCAAGGGAGGAGAGCAACCAACCCAGGTGCTTGGACCTCAAACTGGATCGGCCGGCCATACCAAGATGAGGATAAACAGCCTCCCGCTTGGACACGACTGAAGCCGGTGAAAAGGATCTAGCGTTTCCCCTCGATCTCCTGCCCCGTCCATGACGTCCATGCCTCCCTACAAAGATAACATAGTCCCCATGCCCAGATCCAGGGGTCCCCCGCGATGGCCGTGGCTCGAGGAGCCGCAAGGCGGAGAATGCAGAGGAGGAGATGTAAGCGGATGCGTCTCCTATCCGGCCAGAAACGCGTGGCCGTGGCTGATGGAGCCCATCCAGCGCCCCTAGGGTGGCGAGCGCAGCCAAAAGTGGGGAGGACATGGGATGCGTGTGGGGACGACGAACCTCTCGCATGCGTCGGCCAGGGCGTGGCGAGGAACAGGCAAAGACGCGCGTGCGTTGAGCAGCCTGTCGCCATGATGTTTGTCTGCTCCCTGTCTTCCTCCACGCCCCCATTTTTTTTGGACAAAGTCCTCTGCTCCTCACGCGTGTGCCTGGTTGCTGCCGCCTCTCCGTGCTAGCTTCATGTACGTGTGGATGCTACGCTCGTATGGATCTGATTGATGTCTGATTCCTAGCCGGTTGTGTGTGGATGATACTCGTTCATGCTACAGTTGCAAAGATTTGCAATGTCAAATCTATTTTAATTTAAAAAAAAGCCCGCTTCTTAATTCCTTCTGTTTGTCTTTCTTCACAAATTCTAGCATACAGGCAAATAGTCTAGATAAATGGATAGATTGTCAGGCTTTACATTCTGTTAGTAGGCTGAAGAGACGATGGGAAATTAATAGGTGTTCAGGTGAGGTAGTGAACATGAAAAATACTAAGAAGTCGTTTGGCACATAAGTATTCATTTCATTTAGTAGAAATGAAATGAATAGATGGATTTATTTCATTTATATTATGATTCCAAAAATACCCACATGTTTGGTTGCCACCGGAATTTGCAAATGACGGGTCTGAGTTAGGAATTGGGTTTACACATGGAGATATTTCGATTGATTTGCCAAATGAAAAGACAACCCAATTCCGTGCCAACCAAACAACATAGGGATGAAATTGCAAAATAAATTCTAGGATTCTAGGCCCAAATGATGGATACCAAACGACCTCTAACATAGGGATTAGGAGTTGGGCATGCTTCTTGCTTGTTTTGGTCGTTGGTTTCAGTTAGCCTGGAGCTGGTACTGTGAGCTGTTATGGAGTTACGCACGGGTTCATTTAGAGTATGATGACACAGAGCACAACCCAGTTCTGCTTTCTACAAATTAGATTGTTCTGCTTGTAATTTTGTTAACACATTTTGCTCGGCTCTTTCTAACTAATTCAGTTTAAGATACTCAGCCAATTTTGAAAAATTAATCCCCTCATAGCCAAAAAAAAGCTAAGGATTTGCTAACAAGTTAAGCCGACTTGTAGAACTAATCACAGAAACCGCTATGTCCCCCCCCCCCCCCCCCCCCCCCCCCGATCTGTCACATCGTATCAAGGTAAATCAGTTTAGTTGATGTTTTCTAGCACTGCTCTTGACTAAATTATGTGTTCGATGGAGCAGAATAGAACCAGCATTCAGTGGCACAATGAATTAGTTGTAATAATAGATAATAAGATTTTAAGCTACAACTCTCATTTGCTATATTGACGCGCAGTTTTTATTGGCTGTACCTGTACTGTTAAAGCTATACGCATGAAAGATAGATTTTAACCTGGACGGTTATTGCTTCTTTTGATTAGAGATTTAGGTTAACCTTGTGATATACTGAATCTTCTTGTGTTGGCAGACTTGCACGGGCATACTTCTGACTACATGACCAGTCTATCTACAACACACCAGATAAAAAAAGTACTTACAACACACACCTAAAAAATTCCTCATGAGAGCCTTTGCAAGCTCCACTACAGGTTAGTGGCTATTGAAAAACTCGGCTTTGGTCTTTGCACATACTGCAAAGCTAAACTAACTTTACAATTTATACCACATTACAAATGGTGTTGCCTACTAACCTTAGATGCATAGATTTATTATCCGTGGCAACGCACAGGCATTTAGCTAGTAGTATATAATAACAAACCATAAACAAAGATGAAGTTGATAGTAAACGAGTTCGTTTTCTTTTGTTATGAATAAAACTTGTAGTAAAACATAAAAGTTATGCACAGTGTGAAAATAAATGTACGCGGGAAACATATTCTCAGGAAACATCATAAGCATGATCAATATGCAAACCACAAATTACAATCCTCTGTGCTTATGGAAATTTTAGTTTGACCTGAACACATAGTTATGGCAACTTAACTTCACGTAAAACACTATAGTAGATAGGTATTTTCTACCACAACTCATCGGTGCATTAACAAGAAAAACACATCTTCTTACTGAAAAATACTAAATTCATGATCTTGATGGTGCTCATATGCGCTCGCTCACTCCCCGTCTATGTCCTCACTGAAAAGCCATGTTGCCGGCACAGCTGTATCCCCGGGTAAGTGCATCTGCAGCAGCTCGGTAACGCTCCCATCCTTCATGTCATACATGTTGGCCAAGCCATCGCACAGAGGTAATCCGGATCCTTCCATTCCAGCCAAATCATCCAAAAAGAAGATGTGGTCGCCACGCACCCCGTGCCGATCCGCCAGCACGGCCCTAGAGCACAGCCGTCCAATGAAGAGTGCCTCGTCTCCGCCTAGGGTTTCCACCTGGACCCATAGAGACGCCTGGAGGTCCGCCTGGAACACCGCAAACTGGTACGTAGTCGAGCCATATTCCAGCATTATCCTGCAGACCATGAGCAGGCCTTGACCGAACGGCCTGACAACGAGGTAGCGCATCCGAGTGTACTCCTGTAAGGCGTAGTGGCAACCGGAACCATCAATGACACGCTCAACACGAGAGATCCTAGGCTGGACGACGGTCCCAACGACGCCGTCGTAGGCGACCTCCAGGGCGATGAGGTCCTCATCGTTGGTGAGCGCATAGAGCTTCCCGTCGAAAAAGACCATGTCCGCGTACCAGCGCCACGGGTTGTCATGCGCGCCGAGAAACCACGAGCGCGACGCCTCGGGCTTACTTAGCGCAACCCTAGCGGAACGCTCGTGGCCGAGGACGGCAGCGACGAGGCCGTCAGGGCAGATGACCAGCTTCCGCACGGGCATCTCCTCGGTAAAATAGCCTTCCTGAGGAGCCGGCTCGTCCTCCTCGCGGAGGCGGACGCCGGACGGGACAGGGAGCGTCCTCTTCCTGAGGGTGAAAGGGTTCACCAGGGTGTAGTACACGTTGCAGTCCTCGGTGTCGGTGAGAAGGTGGCTGCCGGCCGCGCCGCGGTAGTTGCCACGAGATACGGCATCACGGGGTTTCAGGATGGAGGAGGATCCGGGCTGGAAGGTGAAGAAGCTCCCGTCCGGGAGGGCTAGACAGAGCTTGGGCAGAGAGTAGGGTAGGTGTAGCCGCTCGACGGCGTGCCAGTTACGGCAGACGCCGGCGAGGCAGAGGCGGTCGTCGAGGGCCGGGAGGCGGCGGATGACCTGGTCAAGGACGTCCTTGGGGAGCTTCGACCAGCGACCGGAGTCTCGTGGTGGGGCTTGGGAGGGGCGCCGCCTGTCGCAGGCTGCGGCGAGGCGGGTGATCTCGTCGTCTCGTGGGTCCAGGGAGCGCCTCCGGCTGTCACAGGCGGCGGCGAGGCCGGTGATGTCGTTGGTTTGGCCCTCCATCGCGGTGAGGCTGCTAGGTTTCGTCCAGGAATCGATCACGTCAAAATATCAGGAACACCTGGCGTGCGTGCGTGCGTTGTCCTCTTTCTGTATTTCTCCGTCAAATCTCGCGTCACAAAATACAAGACCGGCTGGTGTGGTTATATACACGCCAAAACAGCTCCACATGGCCTGTACGGACTCTACCAAAGCCTGAATTGCTCATAGACTCGGAGACGGATACCGTGATGCATTATATAGTACTAGCTAATTGTCCGTGCGAACGGTTCCAAAATAAATTAAAATACACTCACAAATACGAAATAACTTATTGCACTTTATACCACTAATTAAATATCTCTTATTCCAACCGAGTACAATTATTACAATCATACATGTATTTCAATCCTCTTTTTTTTTGCAGAAATTGTTAAATTTATAACAAAATCACTTAATAACTAGATTTGTTGCCTACCGCGTGCGGCTGGCGCGTGCGACCGACCGACCGACTTAGACTGGCGTCGCAAGGATCCGGAGACCGGCGCCGCCCCCACAAGCCTAGAAGCATCGATCCCGGAAATTCCCTCCTGGCCCCCTGCCTCGTCTTTCCCCTTCCTGCAGCGGACGCCGCCGTCTCCCCATGAAGGCCTGCGCGTGCCCTCGACCCGAGCTCGCTTGCGCGATCCCGCACGCCATGGCTGCTGAATCCTTTCGAGCTCTGCCTATATCCTATCTTCCTGGCGTCCCCCCGTCGCCGTTTCATTATTCATCTTGAATCCCTTTCGAGCTCTGCCCTGACTCTCAAGGCTCGGACATGCACATCCCATCTTCCCGGCATCGCCCCGTCGCCGTTCCAATTATTCATCTGGCTATCTGCGTCTTTCTTGTTTTCCCAGGCATCATCAAATTTTAGAGGCAGCTTTGTATATAAATTGGTGGATCTTGCTTTAAGGTGGCGATGTGGGACTATTCTATCAGGTAAGCGACGCGAAATCAAGCAAACGCTACCGGTGGTTATTGTACCTGCCGCTTTCCATAGGGGTCGTATTGGGCCTTCTTCGGCCTATTAGAACGTACGTTTGGTTCCGTCGCTAGACAGGCCATAGCTGAGCTAGTCAGCTTTGCTCAGCTCCGCTTGGCTAGTCTGCTTGGGTTATGCGTTTGGTTGAGCGGATTGCTTTTGCTGGCAGTTCAAGCGAGCTAGACGTTTGGATGGAATACTATAAAGGCAAAACTAACCGTTAATCAGCAGAACGTGCGATTGTGGCAATTATTTTCCGCGCGAAGCAGTTTGCCGTCGCGAGCGAGCCGAATCGACTCTCCCGCCACGGCGAGCTTTTCCTGGCTCCGTGAGGCTAGCTGGCCCTCAAAAGCATTATTTTTTTCCCTCTACCAAACATATATCCTAGCTAGGCAAGGCTGTAACTAATTTTGCCTAGGATCCAAACGTACTTATAAACGAACCGTTTTTCCCTTTTTCCACTTATGAGTGGTATTCATGGGTAAATAGCTATTTAGTGGGAGGTTAAATCGGTTAAAAAAATGTTGGACCGGAAGAAACAATCCGTCTTTTATTATTAGGTATAGATAGTCGTCGTCGTTGGAAAAAGAATACACGGAAATAAAAAAAAAGAGTGGAAACGTCGTATACACGTGCTTCCTTTTTTTTTTTACATTTCTTTTCGCGCGCGAGCCCCTTATGGGCTGGCCTTCTTTCTTCTTTCTCTTCTCACGATTTGGTTTTCATTTCATTTCCAAAGAAGAATTCTACTATAACACGATAGTACAACTAGCCGCACAACACGTATTAATTCCTGTGCAATGCATGTTACTTCCTCCTTCGGTTCATATTCAATGTCATCAACTTTATCTAGATACGAATACATCTAGTCTAAATACTCCTTAACTAGGTATATGTACGAATCTAGATAAAATTTAAACTATTCCCTTCCTTTTTTTTAATGCCCCTTTATTATCTAACCGTTGTCATCATTTGTCTCACTTTCCTCTACCGCAACAACGAGGCCACGAAAAATATAAATGCCGATCATGTGCAAATCGAGGGCACCGTTACGCTTCAGCCATGCTCGTCTCCACCTTCTAAGCCCCCAATGGATAGCCTTCCACTCCCTCCCCTTCAACCCACCCGACCAGGCCTCACCGTCCATGCCAAGTCCACTCACGCCATCACAAATTGCCGACATGCATGGTCACCCAATACGAGTCCCTCGAGACCTTGCTGGATGCAGCCCACGTTCCATCCCTGCAAGCTTGGAGTAGTGCCGCGCCACTCTCCAACCTCCATCCTGTACGGAGCCTCGCCACGCCTGTCTCCACACCCTCCCCTTCAACCCACACCAAGCCAACCAATGCTCCCCGTTGCCAACATGGCCTCTCCACTCGAGGCACCATAGGCTGCAGCACATGTTACCATGATGCGGTTGCTATGCGGAAGACGGTGTCATCGTGTCCGCTAGCGGCGTATAGAGGCATGATGGCGCCCTCCTCGGTTAATCCCTCACCCTCGCAAATGCGGGCCGACAGAAACTTGGCGCTCCCGACTTGTCCCTAGTACCCGTTGCTCTACGGTTTTGCACAAACCGTGAAACCAACCCACCCAAACCATGTATACCCATAGCCAAAACCAGCCAACCCACTTTGAACTTTGACATCCATCTTATAAGGAGAACCTCGCATGACCTTCTAGTTAGGGATGTAAATGGTACGGATAATTTCCGCTCCGAATCCGCATCCACATCCATTTTTGAGAATATGGTACGCATTTTTTACTATCCGGCGGATATGGATGCGGATGAGGATATTTGTCGAGCGGATATCCGACCAATATGGTAGCGGATATGGTATTGATGATATCCGACGGATAAGGATAATCCGATATTTTATGCGGATTATCCGAGGTACTCAAATAGGATAATCCGGTAAATTTAGCACAAACCTAATATCTAGACAATCTAGTTAGTGTATCGGCTAGCTATGCATGCCACATATGCATCTTATACTGTGCTATTACCAATCTTGCACTTTTATTCTACTATTATCTAGTGTTGCACGCCTTTTGTCATTTCTTTTGCATAAACTAAATAAATTTTTATTTCTCTATGTGTATTTGTTCGATTATCCACTTCTGCTCCGAATCCGCTCCAGATATACATGGGGTTTAGACCTAATAGTGCGTGCACTCACGTGATTATTCGTGACTTATGACTTAGTGTTCAACATCGCATCGAGAAACTACCCAAGACGTGCCCTATTGGAAAATGCCGGTGGCATTCCTGCGGTCGCAATACCCTCTATGCGGTGGATGGGAGGTACACTGTCTGCAACCGGATGTGCGGGGTATGGTACCCGCGACTAGTCGACGCGTGTCGAGAGGAGGGCGGAGAGGCCGAGGGAGTTGGATGCAACACACCGAAGGTTCAGCTCGGAGCATGGGGTTTCTTTCATGAGAGTCGGCAATGTTACATAGTAAGTCACCCACTAATCATTGGTTTCAAGGTAGAAACCCTAAACATGAGGTAACACGGCGCCGATCGAAGAAAGAGCACGTCGCCATTGCAATCGTCACTATAACCATCCTCCGAGGTACCCAGCCTTAGGGAATGGAAAAAAGGAAAAAGTGTGCGGCTGTACGACCTGCATGGATTCATGCATCCACTACTCCCTCGGGCCTCTAGAGCGGTCAGGTGTGTGTGTTTTCATTTGGTTCGGCTATTTTCTTTTCTTTTCCCTACAGCGGGCCCTTACGGGCTGTGGGCTTCTATCTTCTTTTTTTTTTCAAATGATTTGATTTCATTTCCAAAGAAGAATAACCCCATCGACCTAGCCGCACATCACCGTGAACTATTTCCTTGCCCCTTTATCTAACCCTTGTTTTTAGATAAAAGGCCAAAAGACCCGATGTTAAATTAATAACGCCAAACGTATCTAACCCTTGTCATCGTATAGTCTCACTATTCTGTACAACTACATCAAGGCGACGGAAAATACAGGCCGCATTGAATCGGTAGAGAGGGAGGCGACGTGGGACTTGAGTTTGCCCAGATTCACATGTATCACTTATTTTGGGATGAAGGGATTATGTTCTTCGGACAACAGAAACAAACCTGTATATGAGAGTGCCTTTCCTAATCTCCCATTGCAACGACAAGTTTACTCACATTAAGTTGTACCTCGTTTTTTTTGGAGTATAAACGTAAAAATCACACTTCTTTTTGTTGTCGGTGCAGGATGACTTTACACCATTTTACATTGGGCAAACCAAAAGGTGATAAAGACGAGGAGGTACTGATTCCATGCATAATTTATTCATGCTTCCAACCTCTCCTACTAGTAGTCCACAAAATCATTGATTACCTCCATGCATGCACGATAGAATGAATCCACGGAAGAAGTTGGAACTTTGGGCCTCAGCCCAGTTAAAGTTCAGAAAAGAGTTGAATACAACATTAGTCCCGGTACTAGTCCGGGTGGCTCGATTTAGTCAACGTATTCCTAATTTACACAATTTAACCCTGTTTACTTATCAATTGAACCCGATATAGTCCAAAATATTGTTTGTCGTACAATATGAGCTGACGCAGACAACACATGGACACGTGTCTCACTTATAGGAGAGCAGTTAGCTTGGAAACTTGCAGGAACCCCCTCCCGCATCTAGAACAACAATTTAATGATTGCTCGTGTCGCCTCCCCTCCAAGAACAACTACTATAGGTTCCGATATCGATCCAGTGATCTCCGCCACTACTGCCACCCTCTCCGTCGACTCCGTCCTTTTTCCCTCCCTCTCGAATAGAACAGTATGGAACTGAAGGGCCCTATAATGGTGTGGGGCGGTGGCTTATGGATTAGATGGGCGGGGGTACATGCAGATCGCTTGTACCCCCGCCACTACCGCCATCAACCCCACGCCCCCAATCCCACGAACCTTACCGGATACCCCTGCAGGCCGCCATCGACCACGAATCCTAGCGCCGCCGGTCCGGTAAAGTCCGGTGAGACCCGAATCCGGCGGCCATCCAGGAGAAGGGCGACCTGTTTCTGTAGGTGAGCTGCCGCCAACGGGGCAAGGAGGTGGACCTCCTGCTCCTCCCAATCTCCTCCGACCGGCCGCTGCTGACCACTGAACTGAACCCCCCCGCCTCAATCCTCCGCGACTCGGTCAGTGAGCACGACAACGCCGCATCCTCCCTTCACCACGAATCCTTCCTTCCTCTACTACTGCGGTTTGTCTCTCTGTAGGTTAGTGTTTGTGTGCTGAAAACCTATCTTCAGAGTAATGGTCGTACGGCCTGATAGTTGTGGGTGCCGGTTCTTTCAGGCCGATGATGATTGGTCAGATGGGACGACGAGAAGGCTGCCTTCTAGGTGCCTCCCGCCCCGATGCCTTCGGTTTCTTTTAGATTAGAAAAATCACTTCATGAACTTGGTAGCTGGTTGTCGTTGTGAAGATCTGAAGCAGGTTCTAGTCATTTATCTAGTATACTCTAGCTCTTGTATATGGCAATGGCCTGAAAATTTCATGAGCATTACTAGTCCTTCCTACTCGTGCACCTATGGACTTGTTTTTTACATCTCCTACTAATAGATTGTTGTTAGTTTGCTTTTGATTTCAACACTGTGATGCTTGTGATTCTGATCTCAACGTGTATAGTTTGGTGTTAATTAGCTTGTCTATTTTCACGCTTATTACGCATCCATCGACAGTGCTGAAAAAGTGGTCTCCGCGACTCAGTTAGTGAGTACGACGACGCCGCATCCTCCCTTCAACTTGAATCCTTCGTTCCTCTATTGCTCATGTTATTGCGGTTTCTCTCTCGGTATGTCAGTGTGTGTGTGTGCTGAAATGCCTGACATCGTGATGGAGTGTTCTTTAGGGACAACGACGACTCACTCAGATGGACGACGGGTGTGGGGAGAGTACGAGAAGGCTACATGCTAGGTGCCTCCAGCCCCGATGCGTTTTTATTTTAGAAAAATCACTTCATGAACTTGGTAGCTGGTTGTCGTTGTGAAGATCTGAAGCAGGTTCTAGTCATTTATCTACTATACTCTGGCTCTTGTATATGGCAATGGCCTGAAAATTTCATGAGCATTACTAGTCCTTTCTACTCGTGCAACTATGGACTTGTTTTTTCCATCTCCTACTCATTGATTGTTGTTAGTTTGCTTTTGATTTCAACACTGTGATGCTTGTGATTCTGATCTCAACGTGTATAGTTTGGTGTTAATTAGCTTGTCTATTTTCACGCTTATTACGCATCCATCGACAGTGCTGAAAAAGTGGTCTCCGCGACTCAGTCAGTGAGTACGACGACGCCGCATCCTCCCTTCAACTTGAATCCTTCATTCCTCTATTGCTCATGCCGTTGCGGTTTCTCTCTCCGTATGTCAGTGTGTGTGTGCTGAAATGCCTGACATCGCGACGGAGTGTTCTTTAGGGCCAACGACGACTCACTCAGATGGACGATGGGTGGTGGGGAGACTACGAGAAGGATGCATGCTAGGTGCCTCCAGCCCCGATGCCTCTTTCTTTTAGAAATATCACTTCATGAACTTGGTAGCTGGTTGTCGTTGTGAAGATCTGAAGCAGGTTCTAGTCATTTATCTAGTATACTCTGGCTCTTGTATATGGCAATGGTGAAAATTTCATGAGCATTACTAGTCCTTCCTACTCGTGCACCTATGGACTTGTTTTTTCCATCTCCTACTCATAGATTGTTGTTAGTTTGCTTTTGATTTCAACACTGTGATGCTTGTGATTCTGATCTCAACGTGTATAGTTTGGTGTTAATTAGCTTGTCTATTTTCATGCTTATTACGCATCCATCGACAGTGCTGAAAAAGTGGTCTCCGCGACTCAGTCAGTGAGTACGACGACGCCGCATCCACCCTTCAACTTGAATCCTTCGTTCCTCTATTGCTCATGCTGTTGCGGTTTCTCTCTCTGTATGTCAGTGTGTGTGTGCTGAAATGCCTGACATCGCGACGGAGTGTTCTTTAGGGCCAACGACGACTCACTCCGATGGACGATGGCTGGTGGGGAGACTACGAGAAGGCTGCATGCTAGGTGCCTCCAGCCCCGATGCCTTTTTCTTTTAGAAAAATCACTTCATGAACTTGGTAGCTGGTTGTCGTTGTGAAGATCTGAAGTAGGTTCTAGTCATTTATCTAGTATACTCTGGCTCTTGTATATGGCAATGGCCTGAAAATTTCATGAGCATTACTAGTCCTTCCTACTCGTGCACCTATGGACTTGTTTTTTCCATCTCCTACTGATAGATTGTTGTTAGTTTGCTTTTGATTTCAACACTGTGATGCTTGTGATTCTGATCTCAACGTGTATAGTTTGGTCTTAATTAGCTTGTCTATTTTCACGCTTATTACGCATCAATCGACAGTGCTGAAAAAGTGGTCTCCGCGACTCAGTCAGTGAGTATGACGACGCCGAACCTCCCTTCAACTTGAATCCTTCGTTCCTCTATTGCTCATTTATTGCGGTTTTCTCTCCGTATGTCAGTGTGTGTGTGCTGAAATGCCTGACATCGCGACAGAGTGTTCTTTAGGGCCAACGACGACTCACTCAGATGGACGATGGGTGGTGGGGAGACTACGAGAAGGCTGCATGCTAGGTGCCTCCAGCCCCGATGCCTCTTTCTTTTAGAAAAATCACTTCATGAACTTGGTAGCTGGTTGTCGTTGTGAAGATCTGAAGCAGGTTCTAGTCATTGATCTACTATACTCTGGCTCTTGTATATGGCAATGGCCTGAAAATTTCATGAGCATTACTAGTCCTTCCTACTCGTGCACCTATGGACTTGTTTTTTTCCATCTCCTACTCATAGATTGTTGTTAGTTTGCTTTTGATTTCAACACTGTGATGCTTGTGATTCTGATCTCAACGTGTATAGTTTGGTGTTAATTATCTTGTCTATTTTCACGCTTATTACGCATCCATCGACAGTGCTGAAAAAGTGGTCTCCGCGACTCAGTCAGTGAGTACGACGACGCCGCATCCTCCCTTCAACTTGAATCCTTCGTTCCTCTATTGCTCATGCTATTGCGGTTTCTCTCTCGGTATGTCAGTGTGTGTGTGTGCTGAAATGCCTGACATCGTGATGGAGTGTTCTTTAGGGACAACGACGACTCACTCAGATGGACGACGAGTGTGGGGAGAGTACGAGAAGGCTACATGCTAGGTGCCTCCAGCCCCGATGCGTTTTTATTTTAGAAAAATCACTTCATGAACTTGGTAGCTGGTTGTCGTTGTGAAGATCTGAAGCAGGTTCTAGTCATTTATCTACTATACTCTGGCTCTTGTATATGGCAATGGCCTGAAAATTTCATGAGCATTACTAGTCCTTTCTACTCGTGCAACTATGGACTTGTTTTTTCCATCTCCTACTCATTGATTGTTGTTAGTTTGCTTTTGATTTCAACACTGTGATGCTTGTGATTCTGATCTCAACGTGTATAGTTTGGTGTTAATTAGCTTGTCTATTTTCACGCTTATTACGCATCCATCGACAGTGCTGAAAAAGTGGTCTCCGTGACTCAGTCAGTGAGTACGACGACGCCGCATCCTCCCTTCAACTTGAATCCTTCGTTCCTCTATTGCTCATGCTGTTGCGGTTTCTCTCTCCGTATGTCAGTGTGTGTGTGCTGAAATGCCTGACATCGCGAAGGAGTGTTCTTTAGGGCCAATGACGACTCACTCAGATGGACGATGGGTGGTGGGGGGACTATGAGAAGGATGCATGCTAGGTGCCTCCAGCCCCGATGCCTCTTTCTTTTAAAATATCACTTCATGAACTTGGTAGCTGGTTGTCGTTGTGAAGATCTGAAGCAGGTTCTAGTCATTTATCTACTATACTCTGGCTCTTGTATATGGCAATGGCCTGAAAATTTCATGAGCATTACTAGTCCTTCCTACTCGTGCACCTATGGACTTATTTTTTCCATCTCCTACTCATAGATTGTTGCTAGTTTTCTTTTGATTTCAACACTATGATGCTTGTGATTCTGATCTCAACGTGTATAGTTTGGTGTTAATTAGCTTGTCTATTTTCACGCTTATTACGCATCCATCGACAGTGCTGAAAAAGAGGTCTCCGCGACTCAGTCAGTGAGTACGACGACGCCGCATCCTCCCTTCAACTTGAATCCTTCGTTCCTCTATTGCTCATGCTGTTGTGGTTTCTCTCTCCGTATGTCAGTGTGTGTGCTGAAATGCCTGACATCGCGACGGAGTGTTCTTTAGTGCCAACGACGACTCACTCAGATGGACGATGGGTGGTGGGGAGACTACGAGAAGGCTGCATGCTAGGTGCCTCCAGCCCCGATGCCTCTTTCTTTTAGAAATGTCACTTCATGAACTTGGTAGCTGGTTGTCGTTGTGAAGATCTGAAGCAGGTTCTAGTCATTTATCTAGTATACTCTGGCTCTTGTATATGGCAATGGCCTGAAAATTTCATGAGGATTACTAGTCCTTCCTACTCGTGCACCTATGGACTTGTTTTTTCCATCTCCTACTCATATATTGTTGCTAGTTTGCTTTTGATTTCAACACTGTGATGCTTGTGATTCTGATCTCAACGTGTATAGTTTGGTGTTAATTAGCTTGTCTATTTTCACGCTTATTACGCATCCATCGACAGTGCTGAAAAAGTGGTCTCCGCGACTCAGTCAGTGAGTACGACGACGCCGCATCCTCCCTTCAACTTGAATCCTTCGTTCCTCTATTGCTCATGCTGTTGCGGTTTCTCTCTCCGTATGTCAGTTTGTGTGTGCTGAAATGCCTGACATCGCGACGGAGTGTTCTTTAGGGACAACGACGACTCATTCAGATGGACGACGGGTGTGGGGAGACTACGAGAAGGCTGCATGCTAGGTGCCTCCAGCCCCGATGCGTTTTTCTTTTAGAAAAATCACTTCATGAACTTGGTAGCTGGTTGTCGTTGTGAAGATCTGAAGCAGGTTCTAGTCATTTATCTACTATACTCTAGCTCTTGTATATGGCAATGGCCTGAAAATTTCATGAGCATTACTAGTCCTTCCTACTCGTGCACCTATGGACTTGTTTTTTCCATCTCCTACTCATAGATTGTTGTTAGTTTGCTTTTGATTTCAACACTGTGATGCTTGTGATTCTGATCTCAACGTGTATAGTTTGGTGTTAATTAGCTTGTCTATTTTCATGCTTATTACGCATCCATCAACAGTGCTGAAAAAGTGGTCTCCGCGACTCAGTCAGTGAGTACGACGACGCCGCATCCACCCTTCAACTTGAATCCTTCGTTCCTCTATTGCTCATGCTGTTGCGGTTTCTCACTCCGTATGTCAGTGTGTGTGTGCTGAAATGCCTGACATCGCGACGGAGTGTTCTTTAGGGCCAACGACGACTCACTCAGATGGACGATGGGTGGTGGGGAGACTACGAGAAGGCTGCATGCTAGGTGCCTCCAGCCCCGATGCCTTTTTCTTTTACAAAAATCACTTCATGAACTTGGTAGCTGGTTGTCGTTGTGAAGATCTGAAGTAGGTTCTAGTCATTTATCTAGTATACTCTGGCTCTTGTATATGGCAATCGCCTGAAAATTTCATGAGCATTACTAGTCCTTCCTACTCGTGCACCTATGGACTTGTTTTTTCTATCTCCTACTCATAGATTGTTGTTAGTTTTCTTTTGATTTCAACACCGTGATGCTTGTGATTCTGATCTCAACGTGTATAGTTTGGTCTTAATTAGCTTGTCTATTTTCACGCTTATTACGCATCAATCGACAGTGCTGAAAAAGTGGTCTCCGCGACTCAGTCAGTGAGTACGACGACGCCGCATCCTCCCTTCAACTTGAATCCTTCGTTCCTCTATTTCTCATGCTGTTGCGGTTTCTCTCTCCGTATGTCAGTGTGTGTGTGTGCTGAAATGCCTGACATCGCGACGGAGTGTTCTTTAGGGCCAACGACGACTCAGTCAGATGGATGATGGGTGGTGGGGAGACTACGAGAAGGCTGCATGCTAGGTGCCTCTAGCCCCGATGCCTCTTTATTTTAGAAAAATCACTTCATGAACTTGGTAGCTGGTTGTCGCTGTGAAGATCTGAAGCAGGTTCTAGTCATTTATCTACTATACTCTGGCTCTTGTATATGGCAATGGCCTGAAAATTTCATGAGCATTACTAGTCCTTTCTACTCGTGCAACTATGGACTTGTTTTTTCCATCTCCTACTCATAGATTGTTGTTAGTTTGCTTTTGATTTCAACACTGTGATGCTTGTGATTCTGATCTCAACGTGTATAGTTTGGTGTTAATTAGCTTGTCTATTTTCACGCTTATTATGCCTCCATCGATATTGCTGAAAAAGTGGTCTCCGCGACTCAGTCAGTGAGTACGACGATGCCGCATCCTCCCTTCAACTTGAATCCTTCGTTCCTCTATTGCTCATGTTGTTGCGTTTTCTCTCTCCGTATGTCAGTGTGTGTGTGCTGAAATGCCTGACATCGTGACGGACTGTTCTTTAGGGCCAACGAAGACTCGCTCAGATGGACGACGGGTGGTGGGGAGACTACGAGAAGGCTACATGCCAGGTGCCTCCAGCCCCGATGCCTTTTTCTTTTAGAAAAATCACTTCACTAACTTGTAGCTGGTCGTCGTTGTGAAGATCTATAGCAGCCTGTGGTCATCTATCTACTAGTTTGGCTCTTGTACATGGCAATGGCCTGAAAATTTCATGAGCATTACTAGTCCTTCCTACTCGTGCACCTATGGACTTGTTTTTTCCTTCTCCTACTCATAGATTGTTGTTAGTTTGCTTTTGATTTCAACACTATGATGCTTGTGATTCTGATCTCAACGTGTATAGTTTGGTGTTAATTAGCTTGTCTATTTTCACGCTTATTACGCATCCATCGACAGTGCTGAAAAAGTGGTCTCCGCGACTCAGTCAGTGAGTACGACGACGCCGCATCCTCCCTTCAACTTGAATCCTTCGTTCCTCTATTGCTCATGCTGTTGCGGTTTCTCTCTCCGTATGTCAGTGTGTGTGTGTGCTGAAATGCCTGACATCGCGACGGAGTGTTCTTTAGTGCCAACGACGACTCACTCAGATGGACGATGGGTGGTGGGGAGACTACGAGAAGGCTGCATGCTAGGTGCCTCTAGCCCCGATGCCTCTTTCTTTTAGAAATGTCACTTCATGAACTTGGTAGCTGGTTGTCGTTGTGAAGATCTGAAGCAGGTTCTAGTCATTTATCTAGTATACTCTGGCTCTTGTATATGGTAATGGCCTAAAAATTTCATGAGCATTACTAGTCCTTCCTACTCGTGCACCTATGGACTTGTTTTTTCATCTCCTACTCATATATTGTTGCTAGTTTGCTTTTGATTTCAACACTGTGATGCTTGTGATTCTGATCTCAGCGTGTATAGTTTGGTGTTAATTAGCTTGTCTATTTTCACGCTTATTACGCATCCATCGATAGTGCTGAAAAAGTGGTCTCCGCGACTCAGTCAGTGAGTACGACGACGCCGCATCCTCCCTTCAACTTGAATCCTTCGTTCCTCTATTGCTCATGCTGTTGCGGTTTCTCTCTCCGTATGTCAGTTTGTGTGTGCTGAAATGCCTGACATCGCGACGGAGTGTTCTTTAGGGACAACGACGACTCACTCAGATGGACGACGGGTGTGGGGAGACTACGAGAAGGCTGCATGCTAGGTGCCTCCAGCCCCGATGCGTTTTTCTTTTAGAAAAATCACTTCATGAACTTGGTAGCTGGTTGTCGTTGTGAAGATCTGAAGCAGGTTCTAGTCATTTATCTACTATACTCTAGCTCTTGTATATGGCAATGGCCTGAAAATTTCATGAGCATTACTAGTCCTTCCTACTCGTGCACCTATGGACTTGTTTTTTCCATCTCCTACTCATATATTGTTGCTAGTTTGCTTTTGATTTCAACACTGTGATGCTTGTGATTCTGATCTCAACGTGTATAGTTTGGTGTTAATTAGCTTGTCTATTTTCACGCTTATTACGCATCCATCGACAGTGCTGAAAAAGTGGTCTCCGCGACTCAGTCAGTGAGTACGACGACGCCGCATCGTCCCTTCAACTTGAATCCTTCGTTCCTCTATTGCTCATGCTGTTGCGGTTTCTCTCTCCGTATGTCAGTTTGTGTGTGCTGAAATGCCTGACATCGCGACGGAGTGTTCTTTAGGGACAACGACGACTCACTCAGATGGACGATGGGTGGTGGGGAGAGTACGAGAAGGCTACATGCTAGGTGCCTCCAGCCCCGATGCGTTTTTATTTTAGAAAAATCACTTCATGAACTTGGTAGCTGGTTGTCGTTGTGAAGATCTGAAGCAGGTTCTAGTCATTTATCTACTATACTCTGGCTCTTGTATATGGCAATGGCCTGAAAATTTCATGAGCATTACTAGTCCTTCCTACTCGTGCACCTATGGACTTGTTTTTTCCATCTCCTACTCATAGATTGTTGTTAGTTTGCTTTTGATTTCAACACTGTGATGCTTGTGATTCTGATCTCAACGTGTATAGTTTGGTGTTAATTAGCTTGTCTATTTTCATGCTTATTACGCATCCATCAACAGTGCTGAAAAAGTGGTCTCCGCGACTCAGTCAGCGAGTACGACGACGCCGCATCCACCCTTCAACTTGAATCCTTCGTTCCTCTATTGCTCATGCTGTTGCGGTTTCTCACTCCGTATGTCAGTGTGTGTGTGCTGAAATGCCTGACATCGCGACGGAGTGTTCTTTAGGGCCAACGACGACTCACTCAGATGGACGATGGGTGGTGGGGAGAGTACGAGAAGGCTACATGCTAGGTGGCTCCAGCCCCGATGCGTTTTTATTTTAGAAAAATCACTTCATGAACTTGGTAGCTGGTTGTCGTTGTGAAGATCTGAAGCAGGTTCTAGTCATTTATCTACTATACTCTGGCTCTTGTATATGGCAATGGCCTGAAAATTTCATGAGCATTACTAGTCCTTTCTACTCGTGCAACTATGGACTTGTTTTTTCCATCTCCTACTCATAGATTGTTGTTAGTTTGCTTTTGATTTCAACACTGTGATGGTTGTGATTCTGATCTCAACGTGTATAGTTTGGTGTTAATTAGCTTGTCTATTTTCACGCTTATTACGCATCCATCGATAGTGCTGAAAAAGTGGTCTCCGCGACTCTGTCAGTGAGTACGACGACGCCGCATCCTCCCTTCAACTTGAATCCTTCGTTCCTCTATTGCTCATGCTGTTGCGGTTTCTCTCTCCGTATGTCAGTGTGTGTGTGCTGAAATGCCTGACATCGCGACAGAGTGTTCTTTAGGGCCAACGACGACTCACTCAGATGGACGATGGGTGGTGGGGAGACTACGAGAAGGATGCATGCTAGGTGCCTCCAGCCCCGATGCCTCTTTCTTTTAGAAATATCACTTCATGAACTTGGTAGCTGGTTGTCGTTGTGAAGATCTGAAGCAGGTTCTAGTCATTTATCTAGTATACTCTGGCTCTTGTATATGGCAATGGCCTGAAAATTTCATGAGCATTACTAGTCCTTCCTACTCGTGCACCTATGGACTTATTTTTTCCATCTCCTACTCATAGATTGTTGCTAGTTTTCTTTTGATTTCAACACTATGATGCTTGTGATTCTGATCTCAACGTGTATAGTTTGGTGTTAATTAGCTTGTCTATTTTCACGCTTATTACGCATCCATCGACAGTGCTGAAAAAGTGGTCTCCGCGACTCAGTCAGTGAGTACGACGACGCCGCATCCACCCTTCAACTTGAATCCTTCGTTCCTCTATTGCTCATGCTGTTGCGGTTTCTCACTCCGTATGTCAGTGTGTGTGTGCTGAAATGCCTGACATCGCGACGGAGTGTTCTTTAGGGCCAACGACGACTCACTCAGATGGACGATGGGTGGTGGGGAGACTACGAGAAGGCTGCATGCTAGGTGCCTCCAGCCCCGATGCCTTTTTCTTTTACAAAAATCACTTCATGAACTTGGTAGCTGGTTGTCGTTGTGAAGATCTGAAGTAGGTTCTAGTCATTTATCTAGTATACTCTGGCTCTTGTATATGGCAATCGCCTGAAAATTTCATGAGCATTACTAGTCCTTCCTACTCGTGCACCTATGGACTTGTTTTTTCTATCTCCTACTCATAGATTGTTGTTAGTTTTCTTTTGATTTCAACACCGTGATGCTTGTGATTCTGATCTCAACGTGTATAGTTTGGTCTTAATTAGCTTGTCTATTTTCACGCTTATTACGCATCAATCGACAGTGCTGAAAAAGTGGTCTCCGCGACTCAGTCAGTGAGTACGACGACGCCGCATCCTCCCTTCAACTTGAATCCTTCGTTCCTCTATTTCTCATGCTGTTGCGGTTTCTCTCTCCGTATGTCAGTGTGTGTGTGTGCTGAAATGCCTGACATCGCGACGGAGTGTTCTTTACGGCCAACGACGACTCAGTCAGATGGATGATGGGTGGTGGGGAGACTACGAGAAGGCTGCATGCTAGGTGCCTCTAGCCCCGATGCCTCTTTCTTTTAGAAAAATCACTTCATGAACTTGGTAGCTGGTTGTCGCTGTGAAGATCTGAAGCAGGTTCTAGTCATTTATCTACTATACTCTGGCTCTTGTATATGGCAATGGCCTGAAAATTTCATGAGCATTACTAGTCCTTTCTACTCGTGCAACTATGGACTTGTTTTTTCCATCTCCTACTGATAGATTGTTGTTAGTTTGCTTTTGATTTCAACACTGTGATGCTTGTGATTCTGATCTCAACGTGTATAGTTTGGTGTTAATTAGCTTGTCTATTTTCACGCTTATTATGCATCCATCGATATTGCTGAAAAAGTGGTCTCCGCGACTCAGTCAGTGAGTACGACGATGCCGCATCCTCCCTTCAACTTGAATCCTTCGTTCCTCTATTGCTCATGTTGTTGCGTTTTCTCTCTCCGTATGTCAGTGTGTGTGTGCTGAAATGCCTGACATCGTGACGGACTGTTCTTTAGGGCCAACGAAGACTCGCTCAGATGGACGACGGGTGGTGGGGAGACTACGAGAAGGCTACATGCCAGGTGCCTCCAGCCCCGATGCCTTTTTCTTTTAGAAAAATCACTTCACTAACTTGTAGCTGGTCGTCGTTGTGAAGATCTATAGCAGCTTGTGGTCATCTATCTACTAGTTTGGCTCTTGTACATGGCAATGGCCTGAAAATTTCATGAGCATTACTAGTCCTTCCTACTCGTGCACCTATGGACTTGTTTTTTCCTTCTCCTACTCATAGATTGTTGTTAGTTTGCTTTTGATTTCAACACTGTGATGCTTGTGATTCTGATCTCAAGGTGTATAGTTTGGTCTTAATTAGCTTGTCTATTTTCACGCTTATTACGCATCAATCGACAGTGCTGAAAAAGTGGTCTCCGCGACTCAGTCAGTGAGTACGACGACGCCGCATCCTCCCTTCAACTTGAATCCTTCGTTCCTCTATTTCTCATGCTGTTGCGGTTTCTCTCTCCGGATGTTAGTGTGTGTGTGTGCTGAAATGCCTGACATCGCGACGGAGTGTTCTTGAGGGCCAACGACGACTCACTCAGATGGACGATGGGTGGTGGGGAGACTACGAGAAGGCTGCATTGCTAGGTGCCTCTAGCCCCGATGCCTCTTTCTTTTAGAAAAATCACTTCATGAACTTGGTAGCTGGTTGTCGCTGTGAAGATCTGAAGCAGGTTCTAGTCATTTATCTACTATACTCTGGCTCTTGTATATGGCAATGGCCTGAAAATTTCATGAGCATTACTAGTCCTTTCTACTCGTGCAACTATGGACTTGTTTTTTCCATCTCCTACTCATTGATTGTTGTTAGTTTGCTTTTGATTTCAACACTGTGATGCTTGTGATTCTGATCTCAACGTGTATAGTTTGGTGTTAATTAGCTTGTCTATTTTCACGCTTATTACGCATCCATCGACAGTGCTAAAAAAGTGGTCTCCGCGACTCAGTCAGTGAGTACGACGATGCCGCATCCTCCCTTCAACTTGAATCCTTCGTTCCTCTATTGCTCATGTTGTTGCGGTTTCTCTCTCCGTATGTCAGTGTGTGTGTGCTGAAATGCCTGACATCGTGACGGACTGTTCTTTAGGGCCAACGAAGACTCACTCAGATGGACGACGGGTGGTGGGGAGACTACGAGAAGGCTACATGCCAGGTGCCTCCAGCCCCGATGCCTTTTTCTTTTAGAAAAATCACTTCACTAACTTGAAGCTGGTCGTCGTTGTGAAGATCTATAGCAGCTTGTAGTCATCTATCTACTAGTTTGGCTCTTGTACATGGCAATGGCCTGCAAATTTCATGAACATTACTAGTCCTTCCTACTCGTGCACCTATGGACTTGTTTTTTCCATCTCCTACTCATAGATTGTTGTTAGTTTGCTTTTGATTTCAACACTGTGATGCTTGTGATTCTGATCTCAACGTGTATAGTTTGGTGTTAATTAGCTTGTCTATTTTCACGCTTATTACGCATCAATCAACAGTGCTGAAAAAGTGGTCTCCGCGACTCAGTCAGTGAGTACGACGACGCCGCATCCTCCCTTCAACTTGAATCCTTCGTTCCTCTATTGCTCATGCTGTTGCGGTTTCTCTCTCCGTATGTCAGTGTGTGTGTGCTGGAATGCCTGACATCGCGATGGAGTGTTCTTTAGGGCGAACGACGACTCACTCAGATGGACGCGGGTGGTGGGGAGACTACGAGAAGGCTGCATGCTAGGTGCCTCCAGCCCCGATGCCTTTTTCTTTTAGAAATGTCACTTCATGAACTTGGTAGCTGGTTGTCGTTGTGAAGATCTGAAGTAGGTTCTAGTCATTTATCTACTATACTCTGGCTCTTGTATATGGCAATGGCCTGAAAATTTCATGAGAATTACTAGTGCTTTCTACTCGTGCACCTATAGACTTGTTTTTTCCATCTCCTACTCATAGATTGTTGTTAGTTTGCTTTTGATTTCAACATTGTGATGCTTGTGATTCTGATCTCAACGTGTATAGTTTGGTGTTAATTAGCTTGTCTATTTTCACGCTTATTACGCATCCAGTGACAGTGCTGAAAAAGCTGTCTCCGCGACTCAGTCAGTGAGTAGGACGACCCGCATCCTCCCTTCAACTTGAATCCTTCGTTCCTCTATTGCTCATGCTGTTGCGGTTTCTCTCTCCGTATGTCAGTGTGTGTGTGCTGAAATGCCTGACATCGCGACAGAGTGTTCTTTAGGGCCAACGACGACTCACTCAGATGGACGACGGGTGGTGGGGAGACTACGAGAAGGCTGCATGCTAGGTGCCTCCAGCCCCGATGCCTTTTTCTTTTAGAAAAATCACTTCATGAACTTGGTAGCTGGTTGTCGTTGTGAAGATCTGAAGCAGGTTCTAGTCATTTATCTACTATACTCTGGCTCTTGTATATGGCAATGGCCTGAAAATTTCATGAGCATTACTAGTCCTTCCTACTCGTGCACCTATGGACTTGTTTTTTCCATCTCCTACTCATAGATTGTTGTTAGTTTGCTTTTGATTTCAACACTGTGATGCTTGTGATTCTGATCTCAACGTGTATAGTTTGGTGTTAATTAGCTTGTCTATTTTCACGCTTATTACGCATCTATCGACAGTGCTGAAAAAGTGGTCTCCGCTACTCAGTCAGTGAGTACGACGACGCCGCATCCTCCCTTCAACTTGAATCCTTCGTTCCCCTATTGCTCATGCTGTTGCGGGTTCTCTCTCCGTATGTCAGTGTGTGTGTGCTGAAATGCCTGACATCGCGACAGAGTGTTCTTTAGGGCAAACGACGACTCACTCAGATGGATGACAGGTGGTGGGGAGACTACGAGAAGGCTGCATGCTAGGTGCCTCCAGCCCCGATGCCTTTTTCTTTTAGAAAAATCACTTCATGAACTTGGTAGCTGGTTGTCGTTGTGAAGATCTGAAGTAGGTTCTAGTCATTTATCTAGTATACTCTGGCTCTTGTATATGGCAATGGCCTGAAAATTTCATGAGCATTACTAGTCCTTCCTACTCGTGCACCTATGGACTTGTTTTTTCTATCTCCTACTCATAGATTGTTGTTAGTTTGCTTTTGATTTCAACACCGTGATGCTTGTGATTCTGATCTCAACGTGTATAGTTTGGTCTTAATTAGCTTGTCTATTTTCACGCTTATTACGCATCAATCGACAGTGCTGAAAAAGTGGTCTCCGCGACTCAGTCAGTGAGTACGACGACGCCGCATCCTCCCTTCAACTTGAATCCTTCTTTCCTCTATTTCTCATGCTGTTGCGGTTTCTCTCTCCGTATGTCAGTGTGTGTGTGTGCTGAAATGCCTGACATCGCGACGGAGTGTTCTTTAGGGCCAACGACGACTCAGTCAGATGGACGATGGGTGGTGGGGAGACTACGAGAAGGCTGCATGCTAGGTGCCTCTAGCCCCGATGCCTCTTTCTTTTAGAAAAATCACTTCATGAACTTGGTAGCTGGTTGTCGCTGTGAAGATCTGAAGCAGGTTCTAGTCATTTATCTACTATACTCTGGCTCTTGTATATGGCAATGGCCTGAAAATTTCATGAGCATTACTAGTCCTTTCTACTCGTGCAACTATGGACTTGTTTTTTCCATCTCCTACTCATAGATTGTTGTTAGTTTGCTTTTGATTTCAACACTGTGATGCTTGTGATTCTGATCTCAAGGTGTATAGTTTGGTGTTAATTAGCTTGTCTATTTTCACGCTTATTACGCATCAATCGATATTGCTGAAAAAGTGGTCTCCGCGACTCAGTGAGTGAGTACGACGATGCCGCATCCTCCCTTCAACTTGAATCCTTCGTTCCTCTATTGCTCATGTTGTTGCGGTTTCTCTCTCCGTATGTCAGTGTGTGTGTGCTGAAATGCCTGACATCGTGACGGACTGTTCTTTAGGGCCAACGAAGACTCGCTCAGATGGACGACGGGTGGTGGGGAGACTACGAGAAGGCTACATGCCAGGTGCCTCCAGCCCCGATGCCTTTTTCTTTTAGAAAAATCACTTCACTAACTTGTAGCTGGTCGTCGTTGTGAAGATCTATAGCAGCTTGTAGTCATCTATCTACTAGTTTGGCTCTTGTACATGGCAATGGCCTGAAAATTTCATGAGCATTACTAGTCCTTCCTACTCGTGCACCTATGGACTTGTTTTTTCCTTCTCCTACTCATAGATTGTTGTTAGTTTGCTTTTGATTTCAACACTGTGATGCTTGTGATTCTGATCTCAACGTGTATAGTTTGGTCTTAATTAGCTTGTCTATTTTCACGCTTATTACGCATCAATCGACAGTGCTGAAAAAGTGGTCTCCGCGACTCAGTCAGTGAGTACGACGACGCCGCATCCTCCCTTCAACTTGAATCCTTCGTTCCTCTATTTCTCATGCTGTTGCGGTTTCTCTCTCCGTATGTCAGTGTGTGTGTGTGCTGAAATGCCTGACATCGTGATGGAGTGTTCTTTAGGGACAACGACGACTCACTCAGATGGACGACGGGTGTGGGGAGACTACGAGAAGGCTGCATGCTAGGTGCCTCCAGCCCCGATGCGTTTTTCTTTTAGAAAAATCACTTCATGAACTTGGTAGCTGGTTGTCGTTGTGAAGATCTGAAGCAGGTTCTAGTCATTTATCTACTATACTCAGGCTCTTGTATATGGCAATGGCCTGAAAATTTCATGAGCATTACTAGTCCTTCCTACTCGTGCACCTATGGACTTGTTTTTTCCATCTCCTACTCATAGATTGTTGTTAGTTTGCTTTTGATTTCAACACTGTGATGCTTGTGATTCTGATCTCAACGTGTATAGTTTGGTGTTAATTAGCTTGTCTATTTTCACGCTTATTACGCATCTATCGACAGTGCTGAAAAAGTGGTCTCCGCGACTCAGTCAGTGAGTACGACGACGCCGCATCCTCCCTTCAACTTGAATCCTTCGTTCCCCTATTGTTCATGCTGTTGCGGGTTCTCTCTCCGTATGTCAGTGTGTGTGTGCTGAAATGCCTGACATCGCGACAGAGTGTTCTTTAGGGCAAACGACGACTCACTCAGATGGATGACGGGTGGTGGGGAGACTACGAGAAGGCTGCATGCTAGGTGCCTCCAGCCCCGATGCCTTTTTCTTTTAGAAAAATCACTTCATGAACTTGGTAGCTTGTAGTCATCTATCTAAGAGTTTAGCTCTTGTACCTGGCAATGGCCTGAAAATTTCATGAGCATTACTAGTCCTTCCTACTCGTGCACCTATGGACTTGTTTTTTCCATCTCCTACTCATAGATTGTTGTTAGTTTGCTTTTGATTTCAACACTGTGATGCTTGTGATTCTGATCTCAACGTGTATAGTTTGGTGTTAATTAGCTTGTCTATTTTCACGCTTATTACGCATCTATCGACAGTGCTGAAAAAGTGGTCTCCGCTACTCAGTCAGTGAGTACGACGACGCCGCATCCTCCCTTCAACTTGAATCCTTCGTTCCCCTATTGCTCATGCTGTTGCGGGTTCTCTCTCCGTATGTCAGTGTGTGTGTGCTGAAATGCCTGACATCGCGACAGAGTGTTCTTTAGGGCAAACGACGACTCACTCAGATGGATGACAGGTGGTGGGGAGACTACGAGAAGGCTGCATGCTAGGTGCCTCCAGCCCCGATGCCTTTTTCTTTTAGAAAAATCACTTCATGAACTTGTAGCTGGTCGTCGTTGTGAAGATCTATAGCAGCTTGTAGTCATCTATCTACTAGTTTGGCTCTTGTACATGGCAATGGCCTGAAAATTTCATGAGCATTACTAGTCCTTCCTACTCGTGCACCTATGGACTTGTTTTTTCCATCTCCTACTCATAGATTGTTGTTAGTTTGCTTTTGATTTCAACACTATGATGCTTGTGATTCTGATCTCAACGTGTATAGTTTGGTGTTAATTAGCTTGTTTATTTTCACGCTTATTACGCATCCATCGACAGTGCTGAAAAAGTGGTCTCCGCGACTCAGTCAGTGAGTACGACGACGCCACATCCTCCCTTCAACTTGAATCCTTCGTTCCTCTATTGCTCATGCTGTTGCGGTTTCTCTCTCCGTATGTCAGTGTGTGTGTGTGCTGAAATGCCTGACATCGCGATGGAGTGTTCTTTAGGGCGAACGACGACTCACTCAGATGGACGCGGCTGGTGGGGAGACTACGAGAAGGCTGCATGCTAGGTGCCTCCAGCCCCGATGCCTTTTTCTTTTAGAAATGTCACCTCATGAACTTGGTAGCTGGTTGTCGTTGTGAAGATCTAAAGCAGGTTCTAGTCATTTATCTACTATACTCTGGCTCTTGTATATGGCAATGGCCTGAAAATTTCATGAGAATTACTAGTCCTTTCTACTCGTGCACCTATAGACTTGTTTTTTCCATCTCCTACTCATAGATTATTGTTAGTTTGCTTTTTATTTCAACATTGTGATGCTTGTGATTCTGATCTCAACGTGTATAGTTTGGTGTTAATTAGCTTGTCTATTTTCACGCTTATTACGCATCCAGTGACAGTGCTGAAAAAGCTGTCTCCGCGACTCAGTCAGTGAGTAGGACGACGCCGCATCCTCCCTTCAACTTGAATCCTTCGTTCCTCTATTGCTCATGCTGTTGCGGTTGCTCTCTCCGTATGTCAGTGTGTGTGTGCTGAAATGCCTAACATCGCGATAGAGTGTTCTTTAGGGCCAACGACGACTCACTCAGATGGACGACGGGTGGTGGGGAGACTACGAGAAGGCTGCATGCTAGGTGCCTCCAGCCCCGATGCCTTTTTCTTTTAGAAAAATCACTTCATGAACTTGGTAGCTGGTTGTCGTTGTGAAGATCTGAAGCAGGTTCTAGTCATTTATCTACTATACTCTAGCTCTTGTATATGGCAATGGCCTGAAAATTTCATGAGCATTACTAGTCCTTCCTACTCGTGCACCTATGGACTTGTTTTTTCCATCTCCTACTCATAGATTGTTGTTAGTTTGCTTTTGATTTCAACACTGTGATGCTTGTCATTCTGATCTCAACGTGTATAGTTTGGTGTTAATTAGCTTGTCTATTTTCACGCTTATTACGCATCTATCGACAGTGCTGAAAAAGTGGTCTCCGCGACTCAGTCAGTGAGTACGACGACGCCGCATCCTCCCTTCAACTTGAATCCTTCGTTCCCCTATTGTTCATGCTGTTGCGGGTTCTCTCTCCGTATGTCAGTGTGTGTGTGCTGAAATGCCTGACATCGCGACAGATTGTTCTTTAGGGCAAACGACGACTCACTCAGATGGATGACGGGTGGTAGGGAGACTACGAGAAGGCTGCATGCTAGGTGCCTCCAGCCCCGATGCCTTTTTCTTTTAGAAAAATCACTTCATGAACTTGGTAGCTTGTAGTCATCTATCTAAGAGTTTAGCTCTTGTACCTGGCAATGGCCTGAAAATTTCATGAGCATTACTAGTCCTTCCTACTCGTGCACCTATGGACTTGTTTTTTCCATCTCCTACTCATAGATTGTTGTTAGTTTGCTTTTGATTTCAACACTGTGATGCTTGTGATTCTGATCTCAACGTGTATAGTTTGGTGTTAATTAGCTTGTCTATTTTCACGCTTATTATGCATCCATCAACAGTGCTGAAAAAGTGGTCTCCGCGACTCAGTCAGTGAGTACGACGACGCTGCATCCTCCCTTTAACTTGAATCCTTCGTTCCTCTATTGCACATGCTGTTGCGGTTTCTCTCTCCGTATGTCAGTGTGTGTGTGCTGAAATGCCTGACATCGTGACAGTGTTCTTTAGGGCCAATGACGACTCACTCAGATGGACGACGGGTGGTGGGGAGACTACGAGAAGGCTGCATGCTAGGTGCCTCCAGCCCCGATGCCTTTTTCTTTTAGAAAAATCACTTCACTAACTTGTAGCTGGTCGTCGTTGTGAAGATCTATAGCAGCTTGTAGTCATCTATCTACTAGTTTGGCTCTTGTACATGGCAATGGCCTGAAAATTTCATGAGCATTACTAGTCCTTCCTACTCGTGCACCTATGGACTTGTTTTTTCCATCTCCTACTCATAGATTGTTGTTAGTTTGCTTTTGATTTCAACACTATGATGCTTGTGATTCTGATCTCAACGTGTATAGTTTGGTGTTAATTAGCTTGTTTATTTTCACGCTTATTACGCATCCATCGACAGTGCTGAAAAAGTGGTCTCCGCGACTCAGTCAGTGAGTACGACGACGCCACATCCTCCCTTCAACTTGAATCCTTCGTTCCTCTATTGCTCATGCTGTTGCGGTTTCTCTCTCCGTATGTCAGTGTGTGTGTGCTGAAATGCCTGACATCGCGATGGAGTGTTCTTTAGGGCGAACGACGACTCACTCAGATGGACGCGGGTGGTGGGGAGACTACGAGAAGGCTGCATGCTAGGTGCCTCCAGCCCCGATGCCTTTTTCTTTTAGAAATGTCACCTCATGAACTTGGTAGCTGGTTGTCGTTGTGAAGATCTGAAGCAGGTTCTAGTCATTTATCTACTATACTCTGGCTCTTGTATATGGCAATGGCCTGAAAATTTCATGAGAATTACTAGTCCTTTCTACTCGTGCACCTATAGACTTGTTTTTTCCATCTCCTACTCATAGATTATTGTTAGTTTGCTTTTTATTTCAACATTGTGATGCTTGTGATTCTGATCTCAACGTGTATAGTTTGGTGTTAATTAGCTTGTCTATTTTCACGCTTATTACGCATCCACTGACAGTGCTGAAAAAGCTGTCTCCGCGACTCAGTCAGTGAGTAGGACGACGCCGCATCCTCCCTTCAACTTGAATCCTTCGTTCCTCTATTGCTCATGCTGTTGCGGTTTCTCTCTCCGTATGTCAGTGTGTGTGTGCTGAAATGCCTGACATCGCGACAGAGTGTTCTTTAGGGCCAACGACGACTCACTCAGATGGACGACGGGTGGTGGGGAGACTACGAGAAGGCTGCATGCTAGGTGCCTCCAGCCCCGATGCCTTTTTCTTTTAGAAAAATCACTTCATGAAGTTGGTAGCTGGTTGTCGTTGTGAAGATCCGAAGCAGGTTCTAGTCATTTATCTACTATACTCTAGCTCTTGTATATGGCAATGGCCTGAAAATTTCATGAGCATTACTAGTCCTTCCTACTCGTGCACCTATGGACTTGTTTTTTCCATCTCCTACTCATAGATTGTTGTTAGTTTGCTTTTGATTTCAACACTGTGATGCTTGTGATTCTGATCTCAACGTGTATAGTTTGGTGTTAATTAGCTTGTCTATTTTCACGCTTATTACGCATCCATCGACAGTGCTGAAAAAGTGGTGTCCGCGACTCAGTCAGTGAGTACGACGACGCCGCATCCTCCCTTCAACTTGAATCCTTCGTTCCTCTATTGCTCATGCTGTTGCGGTTTCTCTCTCCGTATGTCAGTGTGTGTGTGCTGAAATGCCTGACATCGCGACAGAGTGTTCTTTAGGGCAAACGACGACTCACTCAGATGGATGACGGGTGGTGGGGAGACTACGAGAAGGCTGCATGCTAGGTGCCTCCAGCCCCGATGCCTTTTTCTTTTAGAAAAATCACTTCATGAACTTGGTAGCTTGTAGTCATCTATCTAAGAGTTTAGCTCTTGTACCTGGCAATGGCCTGAAAATTTCATGAGCATTACTAGTCCTTCCTACTCGTGCACCTATGGACTTGTTTTTTCCATCTCCTACTCATAGATAGTTGTTAGTTTGCTTTTGATTTCAACACTGTGATGCTTGTGACTCTGATCTCAACGTGTATAGTTTGGTGTTAATTAGCTTGTCTATTTTCACGCTTATTACGCATCCATCAACAGTGCTGAAAAAGTGGTCTCCGCGAATCAGTCAGTGAGTACGACGACGCTGCATCCTCCCTTCAACTTGAATCCTTCGTTCCTCTATTGCACATGCTGTTGCGGTTTCTCTCTCCGTATGTCAGTGTGTGTGCTGAAATGCCTGACATCGTGACAGTGTTCTTTAGGGCCAACGACGACTCGCTCAGATGGAGGACGGGTGGTGGGGAGACTACGAGAAGGCTGAATGCTAGGTGCCTCCAGCCCCGATGCCTTTTTCTTTTAGAAAAATCACTTCACTAACTTGTAGCTGGTCGTCGTTGTGAAGATCCATAGCAGCTTGTAGTCATCTATCTACTAGTTTGGCTCTTGTACATGGCAATGGCCTGAAAATTTCATGAGCATTACTAGTCCTTCCTACTCGTGCAACTATGGACTTGTTTTTTCCATCTCCTACTCATTGATTGTTGTTAGTTTGCTTTTGATTTCAACACTGTGATGCTTGTGATTCTGATCTCAACGTGTATAGTTTGGTGTTAATTAGCTTGTCTATTTTCACGCTTATTACGCATCCATCGACAGTGCTGAAAAAGTGGTCTCCGCGACTCAGTCAGTGAGTACGACGACGCCGCATCCTCCCTTCAACTTGAATCCTTCGTTCCTCTATTGCTCATGCTGTTGCGGTTTTCTCTCCGTATGTCAGTGTGTGTGTGTGCTGAAATGCCTGACATCGTGATGGAGTGTTCTTTAGGGACAACGACGACTCACTCAGATGGACGACGGGTGTGGGGAGACTACGAGAAGGCTGCATGCTAGGTGCCTCCAGCCCCGATGCGTTTTTCTTTTAGAAAAATCACTTCATGAACTTGGTAGATGGTTGTCGTTGTGAAGATCTGAAGCAGGTTCTAGTCATTTATCTACTATACTCAGGCTCTTGTATATGGCAATGGCCTGAAAATTTCATGAGCATTACTAGTCCTTCCTACTCGTGCACCTATGGACTTGTTTTTTCCATCTCCTACTCATAGATTGTTGTTAGTTTGCTTTTGATTTCAACACTGTGATGCTTGTGATTCTGATCTCAACGTGTATAGTTTGGTGTTAATTAGCTTGTCTATTTTCACGCTTATTATGCATCCATCGACAGTGCTGAAAAAGTGGTCTCCGCGACTCAGTCAGTGAGTACGACGATGCCGCATCCTCCCTTCAACTTGAATCCTTCGTTCCTCTATTGCTCATGTTGTTGCGGTTTCTCTCTCCGTATGTCAGTGTGTGTGTGCTGAAATGCCTGACATCGCGACGGACTGTTCTTTAGGGCCAACGAGGACTCGCTCAGATGGACGACGGGTGGTGGGGAGACTACGAGAAGGCTACATGCCAGGTGCCTCCAGCCCCGATGCCTTTTTCTTTTAGAAAAATCACTTCACTAACTTGTAGCTGGTCGTCGTTGTGAAGATCTATAGCAGCTTGTAGTCATCTAGCTACTAGTTTGGCTCTTGTACATGGCAATGGCCTGCAAATTTCATGAACATTACTAGTCCTTCCTACTCGTGCACCTATGGACTTGTTTTTTCCATCTCCTACTCATAGATTGTTGTTAGTTTGCTTTCGATTTCAACACTGTGATGCTTGTGATTCTGATCTCAACGTGTATAGTTTGGTGTTAATTAGCTTGTCTATTTTCACGCTTATTACGCATCAATCAACAGTGCTGAAAAAGTGGTCTCCGCGACTCAGTCAGTGAGTACGACGACACCGCATCCTCCCTTCAACTTGAATCCTTCGTTCCTCTATTGCTCATGCTGTTGCGGTTTCTCTCTCCGTATGTTAGTGTGTGTGTGCTGAAATGCCTGACATCGCGATGGAGTGTTCTTTAGGGCGAACGACGACTCACTCAGATGGACGCGGGTGGTGGGGAGACTACTAGAAGGCTGCATGCTAGGTGCCTCCAGCCCCGATGCCTTTTTCTTTTAGAAATGTCACCTCATGAACTTGGTAGCTGGTTGTTGTTGTGAAGATCTGAAGCAGGTTCTAGTCATTTATCTACTATACTCTGGCTCTTGTATATGGCAATGGCCTGAAAATTTCATGAGAATTACTAGTCCTTTCTACTCGTGCACCTATAGACTTGTTTTTTCCATCTCCTACTCATAGATTGTTGTTAGTTTGATTTTGATTTCAACATTGTGATGCTTGTGATTCTGATCTCAACGTGTATAGTTTGGTGTTAATTAGCTTGTCTATTTTCACGCTTATTACGCATCCAGTGACAGTGCTGAAAAAGCTGTCTCCGCGACTCAGTCAGTGAGTAGGACGACGCCGCATCCTCCCTTCAACTTGAATCCTTCGTTCCTTTATTGCTCATGCTGGTTCGGTTTCTCTCTCCGTATGTCAGTGTGTGTGTGCCGAAATGCCTGACATCGCGACAGAGTGTTCTTTAGGGCCAACGACGACTCACTCAGATGGAAGACGGGTGGTGGGGAGACTACGAGAAGGCTGCATGCTAGGTCCCTCCAGCCCCGATGCCTTTTTCTTTTAGAAAAATCACTTCATGAACTTGGTAGCTGGTTGTCGTTGTGAAGATCTGAAGCAGGTTCTAGTCATTTATCTACTATACTCTAGCTCTTGTATATGGCAATGGCCTGAAAATTTCATGAGCATTACTCGTCCTTCCTACTCGTGCACCTATGGACTTGTTTTTTCCATCTCCTACTCATAGATTGTTGTTAGTTACTTTTGATTTCAACACTGTGATGCTTGTGATTCTGATCTCAATGTGTATAGTTTGGTGTTAATTAGCTTGTCTATTTTCACGCTTATTACGCATCCATCGACAGTGCTGAAAAAGTGGTCTCCGCGACTCAGTCAGTGAGTACGACGACGCCGCATCCTCCCTTCAACTTGAATCCTTCGTTCCTCTATTGCTCATGCTGTTGCGGTTTCTCTCTCCGTATGTCAGTGTGTGTGTGCTGAAATGCCTGACATCGCGACAGAGTGTTCTTTAGGGCAAACGACGACTCACTCAGATGGATGACGGGTGGTGGGGAGACTACGAGAAGGCTGCATGCTAGGTGCCTCCAGCCCCGATGCCTTTTTCTTTTAGAAAAATCACTTCATGAACTTGGTAGCTTGTAGTCATCTATCTAAGAGTTTAGCTCTTGTACCTGGCAATGGCCTGAAAATTTCATGAGCATTACTAGTCCTTCCTACTCGTGCACCTATGGACTTGTTTTTTCCATCTCCTACTCATAGATAGTTGTTAGTTTGCTTTTGATTTCAACACTGTGATGCTTGTGATTCTGATCTCAACGTGTATAATTTGGTGTTAATTAGCTTGTCTATTTTCACGCTTATTACGCATCCATCAACAGTGCTGAAAAAGTGGTCTCCGCGACTCAGTCAGTGAGTACGACGACGCTGCATCCTCCCTTCAACTTGAATCCTTCGTTCCTCTATTGCACATGCTGTTGCGGTTTCTCTCTCCGTATGTCAGTGTGTGTGCTGAAATGCCTGACATCGTGACAGTGTTCTTTAGGGCCAACGACGACTCACTCAGATGGACGACGGGTGGTGGGGAGACTACGAGAAGGCTGCATGCTAGGTGCCTCCAGCCCCGATGCCTTTTTCTTTTAGAAAAATCACTTCACTAACTTGTAGCTGGTCGTCGTTGTGAAGATCTATAGCAGCTTCTAGTCATCTATCTACTAGTTTGGCTCTTGTACATGGTAATGGCCTGCAAATTTCATGAACATTACTAGACCTTCCTACTAGTGCACCTATGGACTTGTTTTTTCCATCTCCTACTCATAGATTGTTGTTAGTTTGCTTTTGATTTCAACACTTTGATGCTTGTGATTCTGATCTCAACGTGTATAGTTTGGTATTAATTAGCTTGTCTATTTTCACGCTTATTACGCATCCATCGACAGTGCTGGAAAAGTGGTCTCCGCGACTCAGTCAGTGAGTACGACGACGCCGCATCCTCCCTTCAACTTGAATCCTTCGTTCCTCTATTGCTCATGCTGTTGCGGTTTCTCTCTCCGTATGTCAGTGTGTGTGTGCTGAAATGCCTAACATCGCGATAGAGTGTTCTTTAGGGCCAACGACGACTCGCTCAGATGGACGACGGGTGGTGGGGAGACTACGAGAAGGCTGCATGCTAGGTGCCTCCAGCCCCGATGTCTTTTGCTTTTAGAAAAATCACTTCACTAACTTGTAGCTGGTCGTCGTTGTGAAGATCTATAGCAGTTTGTAGTCATCTATCTACTAGTTTGGCTCTTGTACATGGCAATGGCCTGTAAATTTCATGAACATTACTAGTCCTTCCTACTCGTGCACCTATGGACTTGTTTTTTCCATCTCCTACTCATAGATTGTTGTTAGTTTGCTTTTGATTTCAACACTATGATGCTTGTGATTCTGATCTCAACGTGTATAGTTTGGTGTTAATTAGGTTGTTTATTTTCACGCTTATTACGCATCCATCGACAGTGCTGAAAAAGTGGTCTCCGCGACTCAGTCAGTGAGTACGACGACGCCACATCCTCCCTTCAACTTGAATCCTTCGTTCCTCTATTGCTCATGCTGTTGCGGTTTCTCTCTCCGTATGTCAGTGTGTGTGTGCTGAAATGCCTGACATCGCGATGGAGTGTTCTTTGGGGCCAACGACGACTCGCTCAGATGGACGACGGGTGGTGGGGAGACTACGAGAAGGCTGCATGCTAGGTGCCTCCAGCCCTGATGCCTTTTTTTTAGAAAAATCACTCCACAAACTTGTAGCTGGTCGTCGTTGTGAAGATCCATAGCAGCTTGTAGTCATCTATCTACTAGTTTGGCTCTTGTACATGGCAATGGCCTGCAAATTTCATGAACATTACTAGTCCTTCCTACTCGTGCACCTATGGACTTGTTTTTTCCATGTCCTACTCAAAGATTGTTGTTAGTTTGCTTTTGATTTCAACACTGTGATGCTTGTTATTCTGATCTCCACGTGTATAGTTTGGTGTTAATTAGCTTGTCTATTTTCACGCTTATTACGCATCCATCGACAGTGCTGAAAAAGTGGTCTCCGTGACTCAGTCAGTGAGTACGACGACGCCGCATCCTCCCTTCAACTTGAATCCTTCGTTCCTCTATTGCTCATGCTGTTGCGGTTTCTCTCTCCGTATGGCAGTGTGTGTGTGCTGAAATACCTGACATCGCGATGGAGTGTTCTTTAGGGCCAACGACGACTCGCTCAGATGGAGGACGGGTGGTGGGGAGACTACGAGAAGGCTGCATGCTAGGTGCCTCCAGCCCCGATGCCTTTTTCTTTTAGAAAAATCACTTCACTAACTTGTAGCTGGTCGTCGTTGTGAAGATGCATAGCAGCTTGTAGTCATCTATCTACTAGTTTGGCTCTTGTACATGGCAATGGCCTGCAAATTCCATGAACATTACTAGTCCTTCCTACTCGTGCACCTATGGACTTGTTTTTTCATCTCCTACTCATAGATTGTTGTTCGTTTGCTTTTGATTTGAACACTGTGATGCTTGTGATTCTGATCTCAACGTGTATAGTTCGGTGTTAATTAGCTTTTCTATTTTCACGCTTATTACGCATCCATCGACAGTGCTGAAAACATGGTCTCCGTGACTCAGTCAGTGAGTACGACGACGCCGCATCCTCCCTTCAACTTGAATCCTTCGTTCCTCTAGTGCTCATGCTGTTGCGGTTTCTCTCTCCGTTTGTCAGTGTGTGTGTGCTGAAATGCCTAACATCGCGACGGTGTGTTCTTTAGGGCCAACGACGACTCGCTCAGATGGACGACGGGTGGTGGGGAGACTACGAGAAGGCTGCATGCTAGGTGCCTCCAGCCCCGATGCCTTTTTTTTAGAAAAATCACTTCACTAACTTGTAGCTGGTCGTCGTTGTGAAGATCTATAGCAGCTTGTAGTCCTCTATCTACTGGTCTGGCTCTTGTACATGGCAATGGCCTGCAAATTTCATGAACATTACTAGTCCTTCCTACTCGTGCACCTATGGACTTGATTTTTCCATGTCCTACTCGAAGATTGTTGTTAGTTTGCTTTTGATTTCAACACTGTGATGCTTGTTATTCTGATCTCCACGTGTATAGTTTGGTGTTAATTAGCTTGTCTATTTTCACGCTTATTACGCATCCATCGACAGTGCTGAAAAAGTGGTCTCCGTGACTCAGTCAGTGAGTACGACGACGCCGCATCCTCCCTTCAACTTGAATCCTTCGTTCCTCTATTGCTCATGCTGTTGCGGTTTCTCTCTCCGTATGGCAGTGTGTGTGTGCTGAAATGCCTGACATCGCGACAGAGTGTTCTTTAGGGCCAACGACGACTCACTCAGATGGACGACGGATTGTGGGGAGACTACGAGAAGGCTGCATGCTAGGTGCCTCCAGCCCCGATGCCTTTTTTGTAGAAAAATCACTTCACTAACTTGTAGCTGGTCGTCGTTGTGAAGATCTATAGCAGCTTGTAGTCATCTATCTACTAGTTTGGCTCTTGTACATGGCAATGGCCTGCAAATTTCATGAACATTACTAGTCCTTCCTACTCGTGCACCTATGGACTTGTTTTTTCCATGTCCTACTCATAGATTGTTGTTAGTTTGCTTTTGATTTCAACACTGTGATGCTTGTGATTCTGATCTCAACGTGTATAGTTTGGTGTTAATTAGCTTGTCTATTTTCACGCTTATTACGCATCCATCGAACAGTGCTGAAAAAGTGGTCTCCGCGACTCAGTCAGTGAGTACGACGACGCCAGCATCCTCCCTTCAACTTGAATCCTTCGTTCCTCTATTGCTCATGCTGTTGCGGTTTCTCTCTCCGTATGTCAGTGTGTGTGTGCTGAAATACCTGACATCGCGACGGAGTGTTCTTTAGGGCCAACGACGACTCGCTCAGATGGACGACGGGTGGTGGGGAGACTACGAGAAGGCTGCATGGCTAGGTGCCTCCAGCCCCGATGCCTTTTTCTTTTAGAAAAATCACTTCACTAACTTGTAGCTGGTCGTCGTTGTGAAGATCTATAGCAGCTTGTAGTCATCTATCTAATAGTTTGGCTCTTGTACATGGCAATGGCCTGCAAATTTCATGAACATTACTAGTCCTTCCTACTCGTGCACCTATGGACTTGTTTTTTCATCTCCTACTCATAGATTGTTGTTAGTTTGCTTTTGATTTGAACACTGTGATGCTTGTGATTCTGATCTCAACGTGTATAGTTTGGTGTTAATTAGCTTGTCTATTTTCACGCTTATTACGCATCCATCGACAGTGCTGAAAAAGTGGTCTCCGCGACTCAGTCAGTGAGTACGACGACGCCACATCCTCCCTTCAACTTGAATCCTTCGTTCCTCTATTGCTCATGCTGTTGCGGTTTCTCTCTCCGTATGTCAGTGTGTGTGCTGAAATGCCTGACATCGCGACGGAGTGTTCTTTAGGGCCAACGACGACTCGCTCAGATGGACGACGGGTGGTGGGGAGACTACGAGAAGGCTGCATGCTAGGTGCCTCCAGCCCCGATGCCCTTTTTTATAGAAAAATCACTTCACTAACTTGTAGCTGGTCGTCGTTGTGAAGATCTATAGCAGCTTGTAGTCATCTATCTACTAGTCTGGCTCTTGTACATGGCAATGGCCTGCAAATTTCATGAACATTACTAGTCCTTCCTACTCGTGCACCTATGGACTTGTTTTTTCCATGTCCTACTCAAAGATTGTTGTTAGTTTGCTTTTGATTTCAACACTGTGATGCTTGTGATTCTGATCTCAACGTGTATAGTTTGGTGTTAATTAGCTTGTCTATTTTCACGCTTATTACGCATCCATCGACTAGTGCTGAAAAAGTGGTCTCCGCGACTCAGTCAGTGAGTAGGACGACGCCGCATCCTCCCTTCAACTTGAATCCTTCGTTCCTCTATTGCTCATGCTGTTGCGGTTTCTCTCTCCGTATGTCAGTGTGTGTGTGCTGAAATACCTGACATCGCGACTGGAGTGTTCTTTAGGGCCAACGACTGACTCGCTCAGATGGACGACGGGTGGTGGGGAGACTACGAGAAGGCTGCATGCTAGGTGCCTCCAGCCCCGATGCCTATTTTCTTTTAGAAAAATCACTTCACTAACTTGTAGCTGGTCGTCGTTGTGAAGATCTATAGCAGCTTGCTAGTCATCTATCTACTAGTTTGGCTCTTGTACATGGCAATGGCCTGCAAATTTCATGAACATTACTAGTACCTTCCTACTCGTGCACCTATGGACTTGTTTTTTCCATCTCCTACTCATAGATTGTTGTTAGTTTGCTTTTGATTTCAACACTGTGATGCTTGTGATTCTGATCTCAACGTGTATAGTTTGGTGTTAATTAGCTTGTCTATTTTCACGCTTATTACGCATCCATCGACAGTGCTGAAAAAGTGGTCTCCGCGACTCAGTCAGTGAGTAGGACAACGCCGCATCCTCCCTTCAACTTGAATCCTTCGTTCCTCTATTGCTCATGCTGTTGCGGTTTCTCTCTCCGTATGTCAGTGTGTGTCTACTGAAATACCTCACATCGCGACGGAGTGTTCTTTAGGGCCAACGACGACTCGCTCAGATGGACGACGGGTGGTGGGGAGACTACGAGAAGGCTGCATGCTAGGTGCCTCCAGCCCCGATGCCTTTTTCTTTTAGAAAAATCACTTCACTAACTTGTAGCTGGTCGTCGTTGTGAAGATCCATAGCAGCTTGTAGTCATCTATCTACTAGTTAGGCTCTTGTACATGGCAATGGCCTGCAAATTTCATGAACATTACTAGTCCTTCCTACTCGTGCACCTATGGACTTGTTTTTTCCATCTCCTACTCATAGATTGTTGTTAGTTTGCTTTTGATTTCAACACTATGATGCTTGTGATTCTGATCTCAACGTGTATAGTTTGGTGTTAATTAGCTTGTCTATTTTCACGCTTATTACGCATCCATCGAAAGTGCTGAAAAAGTGGTCTCCGCGACTCAGTCAGTGAGTACGACGACGCCACATCCTCCCTTCAACTTGAATCCTTCGTTCCTCTATTGCTCATGCTGTTGCGGTTTCTCTCTCCGTATGTCAGTGTGTGTGTGCTGAAATGCCTGACATCGCGACGGAGTATTCTTTAGGGCCAACGACGACTCGCTCAGATGGACGACGGGTGGTGGGGAGACTACGAGAAGGCTGCATGCTAGGTGCCTCCAGCCCCGATGCCTTTTTCTTTTAGAAAAATCACTTCACTAACTTGTAGCTGGTCGTCGTTGTGAAGATCTATAGCAGCTTGTAGTCATCTATCTACTAGTTTGGCTCTTGTACATGGCAATGGCCCTGCAAATTTCATGAACATTACTAGTCCTTCCTACTCGTGCACCTATGGACTTGTTTTTTCCATGTCCTACTCATAGATTGTTGTTAGTTTGCTTTTGATTTGAACACTGTGATGCTTGTGATTCTGATCTCAACGTGTATAGTTTGGTGTTAATTAGATTGTCTATTTTCACGCTCATTACGCATCCATCGACAGTGCTGAAAAAGTGGTCTCCGCGACTCAGTCAGTGAGTACGACGACGCCAGCATCCTCCCTTCAACTTGAATCCTTCGTTCCTCTATTGCTCATGCTGTTGCGGTTTCTCTCTCCGTATGTCAGTGTGTGTGTGCTGAAATGCCTGACATCGCGACGGAGTGTTCTTTAGGGCCAACGACGACTCGCTCAGATGGACGACGGGTGGTGGGGAGACTACGAGAAGGCTGCATGCTAGGTGCCTCCAGCCCCGATGCCTTTTTCTTTTAGAAAAATCACTTCACTAACTTGTAGCTGGTCGTCGTTGTGAAGATCCATAGCAGCTTGTAGTCATCTATCTACTAGTTTGGCTCTTGTACATGGCAATGGCCTGCAAATTTCATGAACATTACTAGTCCTTCCTACTCGTGCACCTATGGACTTGTTTTTTCCATCTCCTACTCATAGATTGTTGTTAGTTTGCTTTTGATTTCAACACTCTGATGCTTGTGATTCTGATCTCAACGTGTATAGTTTGGTGTTAATTAGCTTGTCTATTTTCACGCTTATTACGCATCCATCGACAGTGCTGAAAAAGTGGCCTCCGCGACTCAGTCAGTGAGTACGACGACGCCGCATCCTCCCTTCAACTTGAATCCTTCGTTCCTCTATTGCTCATGCTGTTGCGGTTTCTCTCTCCGTATGTCAGTGTGTGTGTGCTGAAATGCCTGACATCGCGACGGAGTGTTCTTTAGGGCCAACGACGACTCACTCAGGATGGACGATGGGTGGTGGGGAGACTACGAGAAGGCTGCATGCTAGGTGCCTCCAGCCCCGATGCCTTTTTCTTTTAGGAAAATCACTTCACTGAACTTGTAGCTGGTTGTCGTTGTGAAGATCTATAGCAGGTTCTAGTCATTTATCTACTATTCTAGGCTCTTGTATATGGCAATGGCCTGCAAATTTCATGAGCATTACTAGTCCTTCCTACTCGTGCACCTATGGACTTGTTTTTTCCATCTCCTACTCATAGATTGTTGTTAGTTTGCTTTTGATTTCAACACTGTGATGCTTGTGATTCTGATCTCAACGTGTATAATTTGGTGTTAATGAGCTTGTCTATTTTCACGCTTATTACGCATCCATCGACAGTGCTGAAAAAGTGGTCTCCGCGACACAGTCAGTGAGTATGACGATGCCGCATCCTCCCTTCAACTTGAATCCTTCGTTCCTCTATTGCTCACGCTGTTGCGGTTTCTCTCTCCGTATGTCAGTGTGTGTGTGCTGAAATGCCTGACATCGCGACAAAGTGTTCTTTAGGGCAAACGACGACTCACTCAGATGGATGACGGGTGGTGGGGAGACTACGAGAAGGCTGCATGCTAGGTGCCTCCAGCCCCGATGCCTTTTTCTTTTAGAAAAATCACTTCATGAACTTGGTAGCTTGTAGTCATCTATCTACTGGTTTGGCTCTTGTATATGGCAATGGCCTGCAAATTTCATGAACATTACTAGTCCTTCCTACTCGTGCACCTATGGACTTGTTTTTTCCATGTCCTACCCAAAGATTGTTGTTAGTTTGCTTTTGATTTCAACACTGTGATGCTTGTGATTCTGATCTCAACGTGTATAGTTTGGTGTTAATTAGCTTGTCTATTTTCACGCTTATCACGCATCCATCGACAGTGCTGAAAAAGTGGTCTCCGCGACTCAGTCAGTGAGTACGACGACGCCGCATCCTCCCTTCAACTTGAATCCTTCGTTCCTCTATTGCTCATGCTGTTGCAATTTCTCTCTCCGTATGTCAGTGTGTGTGTGTGCTGAAATACCTGACATCGCGACGGAGTGTTCTTTAGGGCCAACGACGACTCGCTCAGATGGAGGATGGGTGGTGGGGAGACTACGAGAAGGCTGCATGCTAGGTGCCTCCAGCCCCGATGCCTTTTTCTTTTAGAAAAATCACTTCACTAACTTGTAGCTAGTCGTCGTTGTGAAGATCCATAGCAGCTTGTAGTCATCTATCTACTAGTTTGGCTCTTGTACATGGCAATGGCCTACAAATTTCATGAACATTACTAGTCCTTCCTACTCGTGCACCTATGGACTTGTTTTTTCATCTCCTACTCATAGATTGTTGTTAGTTTGCTTTTGATTTGAACACTGTCATGCTTGTGCTTCTGATCTCAACATGTATAGTTTGGTGTTAATTAGCTTTTCTATTTTCATGCTTAGTACGCATCCATCGACAGTGCTGAAAAAGTGGTCTCCGCGACTCAGTCAGTGAGTACGACGACGCCGCATCCTCCCTTCAACTTGAATCCTTCGTTCCTCTATTGCTCATGCTGTTGCGGTTTCTCTCTCCTTATGTCAGTGTGTGTGTGCTGAAATGCCTGACATCGCGACGGAGTGTTCTTTAGGGCCAACGATGACTCGCTCAGATGGACGACGGGTGGTGGGGAGACTACGAGAAGGCTGCATGCTAGGTGCCTCCAGCCCCGATGCCTTTTTTATAGAAAAATCACTTCACTAACTTGTAGCTGGTCGTCGTTGTGAAGATCTATAGCAGCTTGTAGCCATCTATCTACTAGTCTGGCTCTTGTACATGGCAATGGCCTGCAAATTTCATGAACATTACTAGTCGTTCCTACTCGTGCACCTATGGACTTGTTTTTTCCATGTCCTACTCAAAGATTGTTGTTAGTTTGCTTTTGATTTCAACACTGTGATGCTTGTGATTCTGATCTCAACGTGTATAGTTTGGTGTTAATTAGCTTGTCTATTTTCACGCTGATTACGCATCCATCGACAGTGCTGAAAAAGTGGTCTCCGCGACTCAGTCAGTGAGTAGGACGACGCCGCATCCTCCCTTCAACTTGAATCCTTCGTTCCTCTATTGCTCATGCTGTTGCGGTTTCTCTCTCCGTATGTCAGTGTGTGTGTGCTGAAATACCTGACATCGCGACGGAGTGTTCTTTAGGGCCAACGACGACTCGCTCAGATGGACGACGGGTGGTGGGGAGACTACGAGAAGGCTGCATGCTAGGTGCCTCCAGCCCCGATGCCTTTTTCTTTTAGAAAAATCACTTCACTAACTTGTAGCTGGTCGTCGTTGTGAAGATCCATAGCAGCTTGTAGTCATCTATCTACTAGTTTGGCTCTTGTACATGGCAATGGCCTGCAAATTTCATGAACATTACTAGACCTTCCTACTCGTGCACCTATGGACTTGTTTTTTCCATCTCCTACTCATAGATTGTTGTTAGTTTGCTTTTGATTTCAACACTGTGATGCTTGTGATTCTGATCTCAACGTGTATAGTTTGGTGTTAATTAGCTTGTCTATTTTCACGCTTATTACGCATCCATCGACAGTGCTGGAAAAGTGGTCTCCGCGACTCAGTCAGTGAGTACGACGACGCCGCATCCTCCCTTCAACTTGAATCCTTCGTTCCTCTATTGCTCATGCTGTTGCGGTTTCTCTCTCCGTATGTCAGTGTGTGTGTGTGCTGAAATGCCTGACATCGCGACAGACTGTTCTTTAGGGCCAACGACGACTCGCTCAGATGGACGACGGGTGGTGGGGAGACTACGAGAAGGCTGCATGCTAGGTGCCTCCAGCCCCGATGCCTTTTTCTTTTAGAAAAATCACTTCACTAACTTGTAGCTGGTCGTCGTTGTGAAGATCTATAGCAGTTTGTAGTCATCTATCTACTAGTTTGGCTCGTGTACATGGCAATGGCCTGCAAATTTCATGAACATTACTGGTCCTTCCTACTCGTGCACCTATGGACTTGTTTTTTCCATCTCCTACTCATAGATTGTTGTTAGTTTGCTTTTGATTTGAACACTGTGATCCTTGTGATTCTGATCTCAACGTGTATAGTTTGGTGTTAATTAGCTTGTCTATTTTCACGCTTATTACGCATCCATCGACAGTGCTGAAAAAGTGGTCTCCGCGACTCAGTCAGTGAGTACGACGGCGCCGCATCCTCCCTTCAACTTGAATCCTTCGTTCCTCTATTGCTCATGCTGTTGCGGTTTCTCTCTCCCTATGTCAGTGTGTGTGTGCTGAAATGCCTGACATCGCGACAGAGTGTTCTTTAGGGCCAACGACGACTCGCTCAGATGGACGACGGGTGGTGGGGAGACTACGAGAAGGCTGCATGCTAGGTGCCTGCAGCCCCGATGCCTATTTCTTTTAGAAAAATCACTTCACTAACTTGTAGCTGGTCGTCGTTGTGAAGATCTATAGCAGCTTGTAGTCATCTATCTACTAGTTTGGCTCTTGTACATGGCAATGGCCTGCAAATTTGATGAACATTACTAGACCTTCCTACTCGTGCACCTATGGACTTGTTTTTTCCATCTCCTACTCATAGATTGTTGTTAGTTTGCTTCTGATTTCAACAATGTGATGCTTGTGATTCTGATCTCAACGTGTATAGTTTGGTGTTAATTAGCTTGTCTATTTTTGGGCTTATTACGCATCCATCGACAGTGCTGAAAAAGTGGTCTCCGCGACTCAGTCAGTGAGTAGGACGACGCCGCATCCTCCCTTCAACTTGAATCCTTCGTTCCTCTATTGCTCATGCTGTTGCGGTTTCTCTCTCCGTATGTTAGTGTGTGTGTGCTGAAATGCCTGACATCGCGACGGTGTGTTCTTTAGGGCCAACGACGACTCGCTCAGATGGACGACGGGTGGTGGGGAGACTACGAGAAGGCTGCATGCTAGGTGCCTCCAGCCCCGATGCCTTTTTTTTAGAAAAATCACTTCACTAACTTGTAGCTGGTCGTCGTTGTGAAGATCTATAGCAGCTTGTAGTCATCTATCTACTAGTCTGGCTCTTGTACATGGCAATGGCCTGCAACTTTCATGAACATTACTAGTCCTTCCTACTCGTGCACCTATGGACTTGTTTTTTCCATGTCCTACTCAAAGATTGTTGTTAGTTTGCTTTTGATTTCAACACTGTGATGCTTGTGATTCTGATCTCAACGTGTATAGTTTGGTGTTAATTAGCTTGTCTATTTTCACGCTTATTACGCATCCATCGACAGTGCTGAAAAAGTGGTCTCCGCGACTCAGTCAGTGAGTAGGACGACGCCGCATCCTCCCTTCAACTTGAATCCTTCGTTCCTCTATTGCTCATGCTGTTGCGGTTTCTCTCTCCGTATGTCAGTGTGTGTGTGCTGAAATACCTGACATCGCGACGGAGTGTTCTTTAGGGACAACGACGACTCGCTCAGATGGACGTTGGGTGGTGGGGAGACTACGAGAAGGCTGCATGCTAGGTGCCTCCAGCCCCGATGCCTTTTTCTTTTAGAAAAATCACTTCACTAACTTGTAGCTGGTCGTCGTTGTGAAGATCCATAGCAGCTTGTAGTCATCTATCTACTAGTTTGGCTCTTGTACATGGCAATGGCCTGCAAATTTCATGAACATTACTAGACCTTCCTACTCGTGCACCTATGGACTTGTTTTTTCCATCTCCCACTCATAGATTGTTGTTAGTTTTCTTTTGATTTCAACACTCTGATGCTTGTGATTCTGATCTCAACGTGTATAGTTTGGTGTTAATTAGCTTGTCTATTTTCACGCTTATTACGCATCCATCGACAGTGCTGAAAAAGTGGTCTCCGCGACTCAGTCAGTGAGTACGACGGCACCGCATCCTCCCTTCAACTTGAATCCTTCGTTCCTCTATTGCTCATGCTGTTGCGGTTTCTCTCTCCCTATGTCAGTCTGTGTGTGCTGAAATGCCTGACATCGCGACAGAGTGTTCTTTAGGGCCAACGACGACTCTCCCAGATGGACGACGGGTGGTGGGGAGACTACGAGAAGGCTGCATGCTAGCTGCCTGCAGCCCCGATGCCTATTTCTTTTAGAAAAATCACTTCACTAACTTGTAGCTGGTCGTCGTTGTGAAGATCTATAGCAGCTTGTAGTCATCTATCTACTAGTTTGGCTCTTGTACATGGCAATGGCCTGCAAATTTCATGAACATTACTAGTCCTTCCTACTCGTGCACCTATGGACTTGTTTTTTCCATCTCCTACTCATAGATTGTTGTTAGTTTGCTTTTGATTTGAACACTGTGATGCTTGTGATTCTGATCTCAACGTGTATAGTTTGGTGTTAATTAGCTTGTCTATTTTCACGCTCATTACGCATCCATCGACAGTGCTGAAAAAGTGGTCTCCGCGACTCAGTCAGTGAGTACGACGACGCCACATCCTCCCTTCAACTTGAATCCTTCATTCCTCTATTGCTCATGCTGTTGCGGTTTCTCTCTCCGTATGTCAGTGTGTGTGTGCTGAAATGCCTGACATCGCGACGGAGTGTTCTTTAGGGCCAACGACGACTCGCTCAGATGGACGACGGGTGGTAGGGAGACTACGAGAAGGCTGCATGCTAGGTGCCTCCAGCCCTGATGCCTTTTTTTTAGAAAAATCACTTCACTAACTTGTAGATGGTCGTCGTTGTGAAGATCTATAGCAGCTTGTAGTCATCTATCTACTAGTTTGGCTCTTGTACATGGCAATGGCCTGCAAATTTCATGAACATTACTAGTCCTCACTACTCGTGCACCTATGGACTTGTTTTTTCCATGTCCTACTCAAAGATTGTTGTTAGTTTGCTTTTGATTTCAACACTGTGATGCTTGTGATTCTGATCTCAACTTGTATAGTTTGGTGTTAATTAGCTTGTCTATTTTCACGCTTATGACGCATCCATCGACAGTGCTGAAAAAGTGGTCTCCGCGACTCAGCTAGTGAGTACGACGACGCCGCATCCTCCCTTCAACTTGAATCCTTCGTTCCTCTATTGCTCATGCTGTTGCGGTTTCTCTCTCCGTATGTCAATGTGTGTGTGCTGAAATACCTGACATCGCAACGGAGTGTTCTTTAGGGCCAACGACGACTCGCTCAGATGGAGGACGGGTGGTGGGGAGACTACGAGAAGGCTGCATGCTAGGTGCCTCCAGCCCCGATGCTTTTTCTTTTAGAAAAATCACTTCACTAACTTGTAGCTGGTCGTCGTTGTGAAGATCCATAGCAGCTTGTAGTCATCTTTCTACTAGGTTGGCTCTTGTACATGGCAATGGCCTGCAAATTTCATGAACATTACTAGTCCTTCCTACTCGTGCACCTATGGACTTATTTTTTCATCTCCTACTCATAGATTGTTGTTAGTTTGCTTTTGATTTGAACATTGTGATGCTTGTGATTCTGATCTCAACGTGTATAGTTTGGTGTTAATTAGCTTTTCTATTTTCACGCTTATTACGCATATATCGACAGTGCTGAAAAAGTGGTCTCCGCGACTCAGTCAGTGAGTCCGACGACGCCGCATCCTCCCTTCAACTTGAATCCTTCGTTCCTCTATTGCTCATGCTGTTGCGGTTTCTCTCTCCGTATGTCAGTGTGTGTGTGCTGAAATGCCTGACATCGCGACGGAGTGTTCTTTAGGGCCAACGACGACTCGCTCAGATGGACGACGGGTGGTGGGGAGACTACGAGAAGGCTGCATGCTAGGTGCCTCCAGCCCCGATGCCTTTTTTAATAGAAAAATCACTTCACTAACTTGTAGCTGGTCGTCGTTGTGAAGATCTATAGCAGCTTGTAGTCATCTATCTACTAGTCTGGCTCTTGTACATGGCAATGGCCTACAAATTTCATGAACATTACTAGTCCTTCCTACTCGTGCACCTATGGACTTGTTTTTTCCATGTCCTACTCAAAGATTGTTGTTAGTTTGCTTTTGATTTCAACACTGTGATGCTTGTGATTCTGATCTCAACGTGTATAGTTTGGTGTTAATTAGCTTGTCTATTTTCACGCTTATTACGCATCCATCGACAGTGCTGAAAAAGTGGTCTCCGCGACTCAGTCAGTGAGTAGGACGACGCCGCACCCTACCTTCAACTTGAATCTTTCGTTCCTCTATTGCTCATGCTGTTGCGGTTTCTCTCTCCGTATGTCTGTGTGTGTGTGCTGAAATACCTGACATCGCGACGGAGTGTTCTTTAGGGCCAACGACGACTCGCTCAGATGGACGACGGGTGGTGGGGAGACTACGAGAAGGCTGCATGCTAGGTGCCTCCAGCCCCGATGCCTTTTTCTTTTAGAAAAATCACTTCACTAACTTGTAGCTGGTCGTCGTTGTGAAGATCCATAGCAGCTTGTAGTCATCTATCTACTAGTTTGGCTCTTGTACATGGCAATGGCCTGCAAATTTCATGAACATTACTAGTCCTTCCTACTCGTGCACCTATGGACTTGTTTTTTCATGTCCTACTCATAGATTGTTGTTAGTTTGCTTTTGATTTCAACACTGTGATGCTTGTGATTCTGATCTCAACGTGTATAGTTTGGTGTTAATTAGCTTGTCTATTTTCACGCTTATTACGCATCCATCGACAGTGCTGAAAAAGTGGTCTCCGCGACTCAGTCAGTGAGTCCGACGACGCCGCATCCTCCCTTCAACTTGAATCCTTCGTTCCTCTATTGCTCATGTTGTTGCGGTTTCTCTCTCCGTATGTCAGTGTGTGTGTGCTGAAATGCCTGACATCGCGACGGAGTGTTCTTTAGGGCCAACGACGACTCGCTCAGATGGACGACGGGTGGTGGGGAGACTACGAGAAGGCTGCATGCTAGGTGCCTCCAGCCCCGATGCCTTTTTTAATAGAAAAATCACTTCACTAACTTGTAGCTGGTCGTCGTTGTGAAGATCTATAGCAGCTCGTAGTCATCTATCTACTAGTCTGGCTCTTGTACATGGCAATGGCCTACAAATTTCATGAACATTACTAGTCCTTCCTACTCGTGCACCTATGGACTTGTTTTTTCCATGTCCTACTCAAAGATTGTTGTTAGTTTGCTTTTGATTTCAACACTATGATGCTTGTGATTCTGATCTCAACGTGTATAGTTTGGTGTTAATTAGCTTGTCTATTTTCACGCTTATAACGCATCCATCGACAGTGCTGAAAAAGTGGTCTCCGCGACTCAGTCAGTGAGTAGGACGACGCCGCATCCTCCCTTCAACTTGAATCTTTCGTTCCTCTATTGCTCATGCTGTTGCGGTTTCTCTCTCCGTATGTCAGTGTGTGTGTGCTGAAATACCTGACATCGCAACGGAGTGTTCTTTAGGGCCAACGACGACTCGCTCAGATGGACGACGGGTGGTGGGGAGACTACGAGAAGGCTGCATGCTAGGTGCCTCCAGCCCCGATGCCTTTTTCTTTTAGAAAAATCACTTCACTAACTTGTAGCTGGTCGTCGTTGTGAAGATCCATAGTAGCTTGTAGTCATCTATCTACTAGTTTGGCTCTTGTACATGGCAATGGCCTGCAAATTTCATGAACATTACTAGTCCTTCCTACTCATGCACCTATGGACTTGTTTTTTCCATCTCCTACTCATAGATTGTTGTTAGTTTGCTTTTGATTTCAACACTATGATGCTTGTGATTCTGATCTCAACGTGAATAGTTTGGTGTTAATTAGCTTGTTTATTTTCACGCTTATTACGCATCCACCGACAGTGCTGAAAAAGTGGTCTCCGCGACTCAGTCAGTGAGTACGACGGCGCCGCATCCTCCCTTCAACTTGAATCCTTCGTTCCTCTATTGCTCATGCTGTTGCGGTTTCTCTCTCCCTATGTCAGTGTGTGTGTGCTGAAATGCCTGACATCGCGACAGAGTGTTCTTTAGGGCCAACGAAGACTCTCTCAGATGGACGACGGGTGGTGGGGAGACTACGAGAAGGCTGCATGCTAGGTGCATGCAGCCCCGATGCCTATTTCTTTTAGAAAAATCACTTCACTAACTTGTAGCTGGTCGTCGTTGTAAAGATCTATAGCAGCTTCTAGTCATCTATCTACTAGTTTGGCTCTTGTACATGGCAATGGCCTGCAAATTTCATGAACATTACTAGACCTTCCTACTCGTGCACCTATGGACTTGTTTTTTCCATCTCCTACTCATAGATTGTTGTTAGTTTGCTTTTGATTTCAACACTGTGATGCTTGTGATTCTGATCTCAACGTGTATAGTTTGGTGTTAATTAGCTTGTCTATTTTCACGCTTATTACGCATCCATCGACAGTGCTGGAAAAGTGGTCTCCGCGACTCAGTCAGTGAGTACGACGACGCCGCATCCTCCCTTCAACTTGAATCCTTCGTTCCTCTATTGCTCATGCTGTTGCGGTTTCTCTCTCCGTATGTCAGTGTGTGTGTGTGCTGAAATGCCTGACATCGCGACAGACTGTTCTTTAGGGCCAACGACGACTCGCTCAGATGGACGACGGGTGGTGGGGAGACTACGAGAAGGCTGCATGCTAGGTGCCTCCAGCCCCGATGCCTTTTTCTTTTAGAAAAATCACTTCACTAACTTGTAGCTGGTCGTCGTTGTGAAGATCCATAGCAGCTTGTAGTCATCTATCTACTAGTTTGGCTCTTGTACATGGCAATGGCCTGCAAATTTCATGAACATTACTAGTCCTTCATACTCATGCACCTATGGACTTGTTTTTTCCATCTCCTACTCATAGATTGTTGTTAGTTTGCTTTTGATTTCAACACTCTGATGCTTGTGATTCTGATCTCAACATGTATAGTTTGGTGTTAATTAGCTTGTCTATTTTCACGCTTATTACGCATCCATCGACAGTGCTGAAAAAGTGGTCTCCGCGACTCAGTCAGTGAGTACGACGGCGCCGCATCCTCCCTTCAACTTGAATCCTTCGTTCCTCTATTGCTCATGCTATTGCGGTTTCTCTCTCCCTATGTCAGTGTGTGTGTGCTGAAATGCCTGACATCGCGACAGAGTGTTCTTTAGGGCCAACGACGACTCTCTCAGATGGACGACGGGTGGTGGGGAGACTACGAGAAGGCTGCATGCTAGGTGCCTGCAGCCCCGATGCCTATTTCTTTTAGAAAAATCTCTTCACTAACTTGTAGCTGGTCGTCGTTGTGAAGATCTATAGCAGCTTCTAGTCATCTATCTACTAGTTTGGCTCTTGTACATGGCAATGGCCTGCAAATTTGATGAACATTACTAGACCTTCCTACTCGTGCACCTATGGACTTGTTTTTTCCATCTCCTACTCATAGATTGTTGTTAGTTTGCTTCTGATTTCAACAATGTGATGCTTGTGATTCTGATCTCAACGTGTATAGTTTGGTGTTAATTAGCTTGTCTATTTTTGGGCTTATTACGCATCCATCGACAGTGCTGAAAAAGTGGTCTCCACGACTCAGTCAGTGAGTACGACGACTCCGCATCCTCCCTTCAACTTGAATCCTTCGTTCCTCTATTGCTCATGCTGTTGCGGTTTCTCTCTCCGTATGTCATTGTGTGTGTGTTGAAATGCCTGACATCGTGACGGAGTGTGGTTTAGGGCCAACGACGACTCGCTCAGATGGACGACGGGTGGTGGGGAGACTACGAGAAGGCTGGATGCTAGGTGCCTCCAGCCCCGATGCCTTTTTCTTTTAGAAAAATCACTTCACTAACTTGTAGCTGGTCGTCGTTGTGAAGATCTATAGCAGCTTGTAGTCATCTATCTACTAGTTTGGCTCTTGTACATGACAATGGCCTGCAAATTTCATGAACATTACCAGCCCTCCTTACTCGTGCGCCGATGGGCTTGTTTTTTCCATCTCCTCACTCATAGATTGTTTTTTAGTTTGCTTCTGATTTCAACACTGTGCTGCTTGTGATTCCGATCTCAACGTGTATAGTTTGGTGTTAATTAGCTTGTCTATTTTTGGCTTAGTACGCATCCATCGACAGTGCTGCATTCATCGATAGTGCTGAAAAAGTGGTCTCCGCGACTCAGTCAGTGAGTACGACGACGCCGCATCCTCCCTTCAACTTGAATCCTTCGTTCCTCTATTGCTCATGCTGTTGCGGTTTCTCTCTCCGTATGTCAGTGGGTGTGTGCTGAAATGCCTGACATCGCGACGGAGTGTTCTTTAGGGCCAACGACGACTCGCTCAGATGGACGACGGGTGGTGGGGAGACTACGAGAAGGCTGCATGCTAGGTGCCTCCAGCCCCGATGCCTTTTTCTTTTAGAAAAATCACTTCACTAACTTGTAGCTGGTCGTCGTTGTGAAGATCTATAGCAGCTTGTAGTCATCTATCTACTAGTTTGGCTCTTGTACATGGCAATGGCCTGCAAATTTCATGAACATTACCAGCACTTCCTACTCGTGCGCCGATGGACATGTTTTTTCCATCTCCTCACTCATAGATTGTTGTTAGTTTGCTTCTGATTTCAACACTGTGCTGCTTGTGATTCTGATCTCAACGTGTATAATTTGGTGTTAATTAGCTTGTCTATTTTTGGGCTTATTACGCATCCATCGACAGTGCTGAAAAAGTGGTCTCATGTAGTCGTGTGATCGATGTAGTTGGTCACTGGTAGTGGGCGTTACTAGGAATTCCTACATGTGCATCATGTAGTTGTTATTTCCATCTCAACATATGTATTTATAGTTATCTACTGGTGGTTCTGATCATTTATTGTAATTGCTCCTTCAAAGTACTACTGAATCTCGACATTTTTGGTCCCTAGACACTATAGTTTTGATATGGTAAATTGTCCCCATCAATCCATTAACCTTTTACATTGGTAGCTACCTTGGTGATGGCTAGTGTCCATTGTTCTGATTTGTAGCAGATAATGTAGTTGGTCATCGATTGTGCAAGTTAGTAGGAATTCCTGCTCGTATGTTCATGTGGATTGTTATTTCGATCTCCAAACATATATATGTTTGCTTGCGGTTCAAATAATTTTCGACAATTGCTTCTCCATAGTACTATTTCTCGACATTTTTGTCACTCTTCATATGGCAGCTAGTAATCATCCATGATACTTGCTTGGACCCTCAAATTTTACAATGTTCCGTGCTCACTGATTTCTTAAGGTTATTGATCAGTTGACAGTACAAATGATGCAATGACTTTGCTCTTTGGCTTCAAAATATATCTTTTGCCTCTTCGTAGCGAGATATGAAATTGTCATTGTGCAGTATGTTCTACTGGATGATGTGTTCTTTCTGATTGGCACGATTGAGAAAACATAGATAATCTTATGATAAATTCTTTCCTCGCGTTCTAGTGCACATGTGTTCTTGTCTGTCAAGCTGTTTTGCTAATTAGTATTCCACGATCATCACTGCTTGTGAAAGTATTTGAGTTTTTTCAGGTTAGGTCATTATGTTACAACTATGTTTGATATGAAATATAAGTGCGGGCTAATGACGGGTTACATAATTTTACATGATACTATGATGCATCTTAATTTGACATGTGCCACTCAGTTCTAACTGATCTTTAGTGATGAGATTACCATATAGTTTCAATATCAAGTGGTGTTGTAATTGGTTGACATGTTTCTTTTCATAAATATATTTTGCAGTAGTGGTACAGCCTAAGGGGACACAGTGGGTAATGGGTGGTAGCCCTTACATGCGCCAATGACCTGTGCCGCCGCCCTGCCATGCGCCCTCATGCTCGGTCCTCCCTGCTACCTGGACCAACTGCCAAGAGGCACCCTCTCCCGGCCTAGCTGCATAACGACCCACTGATGCTACATGTCTTCAACAAGCCGGTTATGCATTGAGAGGAGAGGTAAATTCCTCATTTATATGTAGTTATGTTGTGTGTGTTGTCTGCTAGTTAGTTCTTCTCTAAAGTACATTATCCAATTCATATTCTGTTGGTGAGACTACATTTTATTTTGCAATGTACCTACTGAATGTTCATACATTCTGTTGGTGAGAACGCACTTTGTTTTTTTTTGGGCAAAGCACCTTTATATAATGGATGGACCGGAACTTCGTTTTGGTGAGAACGCACTTTGTTTTTCATTGTCGCAGTTGACAGAGATGAGTGAAGTGATTTAGCCAAAATCAGCACTGTACGAACAATAGTTCTCCAAGGTTACTGCTTTGGTAGTTTTCTTTGATAAAATATTGGCATTATAGTTAACAGATTTTTCATGCACAAAATAAGTAGCCTAACCCGTTTCATGAATGTGCAACAACCATGTAATACAGATGGCTGCTTAGGAAGGGGAGAAAAAGATAGACCCAACTTTATTTTAAGTTTATGTTATTCATAATATATTCTCGAGTAATCAAATCCAGTATATTATTTTCTTGCGAGGGAAATGAGTTCAGTTTGGTAATGTTAATTGTTCATGGACGACCAACTCCAAGACAAGCCGCTGTTTCAAAACAAGCAACAGCAGCAGAGCGAGTTGATTTGGGACAGATATAGAGCAGGAGGAGCTGTACAGGTCGTCAGTGTGTGGCGACCACAACGGCGTTCTTGCTGGTGCCGTTGATGGATGGCGACCATCTAGACAAGAAAGAAAAGTTGATGCCAGTCCTGCAGCTATAGCAACGGGAGTAGTCAAGGGCAATGCTCTTGTCAAGGCACATAGTTGCCAGTAAGTACTCCATCGGCAGCCGAGACCTCTTCAAGCAGGCTGACCAGCACTTAGACCTCTTCAAGCAGGCTGACCAGCACTTCCCCGAGGCCGTCCTTGATTGCGTCGCCATGGCCGGCCTCGTTGGCGTCCTCCGCCATTTTGGAGACCCTGGAGAGTACATCCATGTGCATGCTTCTTGCTCCCCAGTTATCTTGGAATTTTAGTTCTCTTTTCTTGTAAACATGTGGGAATTATTGATAGCAGTTCGATTAGCTAATGCTTTCATTATGAACAAATTCGGAGGTTTTGAGACTGTTTTAGGTGATCGATTCATGTGCTAGCGCATCTGACTTACGGGTGACAAAGTCTTTATTCATGGCCTTCTCGTGAGCTAAACGACAATAGGGAGTAGTTTCTTTTTCTTGATTGTGATCAAGCACTATCTTTTCATTGTATGCCTAGTTTTTTTAATCTTCTGTGACATTCATGTGGTAAACAAAAATATCTTTGTTTATTATCTGTAGCTTGAAGGTTCCAGCAAAGACATTACCGTACTTCTGTAAAAATTGAACGATGTTTGACTGACAGGAAGTACACCATGTTGTATTTCAGTCAAGTTTGTTAAATTAGTTGCTACATTTTAAACTTTCCTAAGATAGATGTCGATCTTTATTGGCATTCCGTTTTCTTTTCTTCTAAGTATATTTTTTGGTGCAAGTGTACAACTCAGTTATAACAACCTTGTTTCAGCTTCAATGTTCTAGAGGTTCTCCTCCTATTTGTGTAGATTAGATAACATTCTTGACCTGGAGTTTCTCATGCTAATCATATACATTTATTTATATCTTGTATCGTGCATTTTATGTTTTTACTATAAAAATATAATGTATCATGCACCACAGTGTTTGCTCTTTTTGAACTAGCCTCTATCAAGATTCAGACATGGCGATCAAATCATAAAAAAGAGACAAAACTAGTGTTTACAGTTAACGTTCATGTTGCTACAACTGCAATCGACATACCAATTTTTATGCTTTCATTCTGTCAAGGTTTTGTAATTTAATCTACGACAATGGGATATAACCATTCTATTCTTTTGCTAGAAATAGGATTTGGGACCTGATCTGACATTGCCTTGTATAGGAGCCAGATCAGATCGAAGTACGTGTGCTTGTGACTACTACAAGACAAGTCAATGTGGGTGACAGAGATTAAGCGGGGAAGTTCAATCGGTAGTGTCACCAAAGGGTAGCTCTTCTCGAAGGAGTAGCTCCATGGCTTCTATCGGTAGCATCGATACAAATGGTATGGGGTTTCCTTGAGGGTTAGATCCTGGAGGAGATGGTGTAAATCGAGGTGGATGTGGTGGAGGAGGGTTCAGCGGAGGATGCTGTAGTTCTAGAGCCTGCTGAGGTGCAACTGACTGTTGCGGGCTCTGGGAAGGATGCCGGTATCTTTGATGTTGTCATGGTAGGTTCAGCTCAGTCCTTCACTCACCGGCCTCCAAAGTTGCAATTTTGGTCCAGAAAAATACAGTAGTGCCTTCTTCCGTATTAGTTGGATTCCAATAATGTAAAATAGTATTCAAGAATGATGAACATAGGATGTATCTTGTGCTGTAGTTAGGGTTTCAATCTTCTGTTGGGCTGCACACAAAATAGTTAGCAATTTTCTTAAAATGATATAATGGTAGACTTAGGGTTTATTGTTTTCGTGCAATTGACAAAGTGTCGAACCATACGATGATACTTCTTTGGAGAGCTTTTGTGTGCTTAGCTTCATATGGATACTGTTATTCACGAGAAAACTATTTTGACTATTTTTTCATGGTTTGCAGGATGGGTATAACTATATATACATAGAGAAAAGCTAAGATTAGTGCTGATAGTCCGATAGATATTTTTGCAGAGGTCTTAGTTCATGTATTATTTTTAAGACTGTAGGTATTGTTTTTTATATGTCGTTGCTCTACAATATTTATGACATTGGGAATCTAGAATCAGCTTAATGCATTGTAGTTTGCTAGTTTTTATGACAATAGCTGGTTGTGAAGTATTTCTTCTAGATCTAATTAAAAGCTTCTCCATCATTCTCGCATGATATACCTAGTTCTTATCATTAGCTATCTAAGGGAGAGAGAGTGCCGGTGATCAATTTGTTAGTTTGGGTGTTATATGTAGTAAACTTGGTCCTTTGAAATGTGTCGTAGGAAGGTACATTTGGTTCCGAAGATCTGATGAAACAAGCAATGACTCACAATTCAGTGGTTGTTTTGGTGCTGAGAATCCGATTTAACTAAAAAATGGTTATGTAAGTCATGAGGTAGCTGGTTTTGATGTTTTCTAAAGATGATTAGAGTTTGTCTTTGTTTTCCTGTATTTATAAACCTTCAGTGTGGAGTTTCAGAACATGCGATCAGGCCGTGAGACAGTTAATGTATGAGGTATTTTTATTTTTCATGGACAAAGACACGTAAAATTTCTAATAGGGCATAAGCAGAATCTGGTTCTTTCAACTTTTTTGTTGTATTTATTCAGTCAATCTCATCCTAATATTTTGATAGTTACATGTGAGATGGTTTTTCCTTTTTTATTATTACTCCTTCCGTCCTAGAATGTAAGGCTTCTAAGATTGGTCAAAAGTCAAATCGTACAAACTTTGACCAAATATTTAGAAACAAAATATCTATATCTACAATATTGGATGGACACATTGAGAAAATATACTTTATGGTGAATTTACTCTTATTGATTCAATATTCTAGATGTTCATATTTTCTTATATAAATTTGGTTAAATTTAAAAAGCATCAACTTTTGACTATTCTTAGACGTCTTACATTTTGGGGGCGGAGGGACCAACTAGCTTCTTTTGCTGCGATGGTCTTATAACCATTCATATACACGTGAGGAGTTGTATTTCTTGTTCTGTTTTGTGTCAAGATGTATAGATAACTTTTTGTATTGATTTTCTTGCATCTCAAGCTGACAACTATTACTAGCCTTCCTAATGTTAGCAAGAGTAGTCCTGTGCGGTTAATGTTGATTTTAATCCTGGCGTTACTAGATCAGTGCTTTAAGTTAAGTTAGGCTATTACTAGCCTTCCTAATGTTAGCGAGAGTAGTCTAATCGCTACCCTGTTATTCATGCCATACTAATGTTGTCATGGGATAGAGTAGGCAATGCTAAATTGTTGGATCCCAGCTTGCTTGCTATCTTGAATTCATGCTTCTTTAGTTTAGGTCACTAGGGATCCTGTAGCAGAAGCTAGAGCTGCTTATGGCAAGCATGAACTATGTTTAGATCGTGATCTGACTCCATGTATTTATCATTATATATGTCGATGTCCGTGATCAATTTACATTGCATTTGATGGTGTTGAGACATGAAAACTTAGTTTGTAGTGCAGATACTAGATTTCGTTTTTGCGGGAAAAAGCACACAAAGCAAAATGTTGGTTTATGAACAATTAGATTAAAACCTGAGTATTATTTAGTTAAACGTTGTATTTGGCGAGGCCCTACTATCATTCTTTGGACCTCTGGACAACCTAAGGTTAATTAGTTCCCATATCCTAATTTCATTTCCTAGAACTGTTGAATCTATGATACTAGAGCATGTATCTAGGTGCGCTAATTCGTTGTACCGAAATGTAGTAACTAGCACTTGTCATTTGTAAGCCTATTGTTGATTTAAGAATGAACATGGTTCATCCTAACTATCAATTGTACATCATAAGCAAGTCTGCATTTCAGATATGCAAGATGGGAATATCCCATAAGTACTTACTATTTTTGCAAATATATTGCTGCAACATGTGATTTTTTTGTTGTGCTTATTTGTGTCGGATTGATCCCATGCTTTCTATTCCATTTCCTCTTGTCTTTGTACTTACTAAAATGATACCAAAGAGACTGATTCCTACTTGATTTGGCAGGAAAGAACTTTTTGGTTGATTGCACCATCTGTCTGAGGTGTTCCACACCAGCGGATGTGGCATGCTGTTGGTGTCCCTAGAGATGACATTGTTGTCCTTGCTGCCGCCATAGGCGTCCTGCTGCTCGGTGGTGGATGACAAGGGCTTCCTCGAGCATGAGGTGTCTTGGACGTACGTGTTTATATCAAGTACAATGTCGAGGTAATCTCACTCACCGTCCCTGTTGGTTTGGTATGTATTGTTGTTGAGATGGTGATCAATGTGCATCATGCTTCTCAATGCTTGGGAGGAGTTTTTTTGTGTGTCTTGAGGTGATGCTTTGGGTCATGGCCTCTGAGCCACAGAATTTTGATGTATGATCATTTCCTGTATTGTTTACTCCTTTAGAATCCTTTTGATGGATTTTTTAGTTGATCCTGGGATTATACAGGTGATTCTAGGTCAGACCATGCCTAGGGTAAATACTACAGGGAATGCTTATCACTTGTTGAACATTCTTTTGTGCCTGTGATGAATGCTTGCCCTAGCCTAGTGTATCTTGCTTGATCCAGTTTCCAGCATGTATCTAATTGGAAATTTTCTATAAATGAACAATTCTTGATTTAGCTTGGTCCTTAGAATAAATCCGTATATATATCAAAGTCATTTACTTGCAATGAATATACTATCCTGGTGTAGTCTAAGCATTATTTTCTTGATTTTCACGAGTCTGTCTACATACAATGGGTATATGTGCTCACCTCTTGTTGCAAGTATATAGTTGATATGGAATAGAGCTTTTTTTGGCTGATGTTGGTCCTGAGTTCCTCCCTTCTCCTGTAGTCAGTTGTTGAGCTTTTTAAAACAGGTTCTCCCTTTGCGTATTCCACACAAATAAAGCAAGTAGATGATATGCTGGTGTGAGTGCAGTGTCGGGCAAAGAGAACTTCACTCTGAAGCCCGACTAGTACTACCGGCGGATGTACACCAATACTTTGTTATAAACAATAGGGTAGCTATTCATGGGAGAAAAAGTGTCGATATAAACTTAAACTTGAGAAGTCCATTTTTTGGCAATTTTGATGAGATTGTTGTCCCTAGGGAGGTCGAATGGGGAATGGTATTTCTATCTGTTCTCCCTGGTTGTTTGATGAAGGTTACTGAGTGCGCTTGGAATTATATATCAGACAATCATTAAACCATCTAAAATTATTATTTAGTGGCAAGGCACACATATATATATAGGATGATCCGTAACTTTTATATGTTATATTTTGATTTTATCTTGTTTGCAGCAACAGTAGTCAGGGTAATGCCCTTGTCAAGGTACATAGTTGCCACTTGCCAGTAAGTACTCCCTCGGCAGCTGAGACCTCTTCAGGCAGGCCGACCAGCACTTCCCCGAGGCCATCCTTGATTGTGTTTCCATGGCCGGCCTCGTTGGCGTCTTCCGCCATTTCGGAGACCCCGCAGAGTACGTCCATGTGCATGCTTCTTTATCCCTAGTTATCTTGGATTTTAGTTTTCTTTTCTTTTCTCGTAAACATTTGGGAATTATTGATAGTAGTTAGATTACCTAATGCTTTCATTATGAACAAATTCGGAGGTTTTGAGGCCGTTTATGTGATTGATTGATGTGGTAGTGCATTTGACTTCTGCGTGGCCAAGTCTTTATTCATGGTTTTCTTGTGAGCGCACGACAATAGGGTTCTTTATCTTGATTGTGATCAAGCACTATGATGTCATTGTATGCCTAGTTTTTAAATCTTATGTGACATTCATGTGGTAGACAAAAATAACTTTGTTTATTATCTGTAGCTTGAAGGTTGAAGGACATTACAGTACTTCTATGAAAATCAAACAAAGTTTACCGATAGGAAGTACACCATGTTGCATTTCAGTCAAGTTTGTAAAATTAGTTTCTATACATTTTAAACTTTCCTAAGATAGATGGCAATGTTTATTGGCATTCTGTTTTCTTTTCTTCTATATTTTTTTGTGCAAAGGGGTCCGGTGCAAGTGAACAACTCAGCTATAATAACCTTGTTTCAGCTTGAATGTTCTAGAGTTCTGCTCCTATTTTTGCAGATTAGATAACATTCTGGAACGGGAGTTTCTCGTGCTAATCATATACATTTATTTGTATATCTTCTATCGTGCATTTTATATTTTTATTTTAAAAATATAATGTATAATGCACCATAGTGTTTGCTCTTTCTGAACTAGCCTCTATCAAGATTCAGACATGGCGATCAAATCATAAAAACGAGACAAAACTAATGTTTACAGTTTACTGTTCAGGTTACAACAACAATCGATGTACCAATTTTTATGCTTTCTTTCTGTCAAGGTTTTGTAATTTAATCTGCGGCAATGGGAAATAACCATTCTATTTTTTTGCTAGAAATAGGATCCGGGACCTGAGTTGACATTGCTTTGTATAGGAGCCAGATCGAAGTACGTGTGCTTGTGACGACTACAAGGCTAGTCGATGTGGGAGATAGAGATTAAGCAGGGAAGCTCAATTGGTAGTTCCACTAGCACAAATAGCACCATAGGGAAGCTTCTGGAAGCAGTAGCTCCATGGCTTCTGTCGGCAGCATCGGTACAAATGGTAGGGGGTTAGATCCTGGAGGAGATGGTGTAAATCGAGGTGGATGTGGTGGAGAAGGGTGCAAGGAGGTGGTGGAGGATGTCGCAGTTCTAGAGCCTGTTGAGGTGCATCTGGCTGTTGCTTCCTCTAGGAAGGATGCCTACATCTTTGATGTTATCCTCGTGGGTTAGCTCGGTCCTTCACTCACCGGCCTCCAAAGTTGCAATTTTGGGCCAGAAAAAATATAGTAGCGCCTTATGCCATATTAGTTGGATTCCTGTAATACCCTAAGAAAAAAGTTGGATTCTTGTAATGTAAAATTGTCTTCAGGAATGAGGCACTCGGGATGTATCTCGTGCTGTAGTTAGGATTTCAATCTTTTGTTGGGCTGCACAAGAAAATAGTTAGCAATTTTTATGAATGATATAATTGCAATCTTACAGCTTATTGTCTTGGTGCAATTGATGAAGTGCTGAAACCTACGATGATACAGCTTTGGAGAGCTTATGTGTTCTTAGCTTCATATGGATACAGTTATTCACGAGAAAACTATTTTGACTAGTTTTCCTGGTAAGCAAGATGGGTAGAGATGATGCCAGGTCGGTATATAATTATAGATGCATAGAGCAGCTGAGATTAGTGCTCGTACTTTGATAGATATTTTTGCAGAGGACTTATTAGCTCGTGTACTATTTTTAAGACTGCAGGTGTTGTTTTTGGTATGTTGTTTCTCTACAACAATTATGGCATTGGGAATCTAGAATCACCTTATTGCATTGTAGTTCACTAGTTTTTATGGCAATAGTTGACTAAGAAGTATTTCTTCAACATCTAATTAGAAGCTGCTCCTTCATTCTCGCATGATGTACCTAGTTCTTATCATTAGCTATCTTAGGGGAGAGAGTGTCCCCATGATCATTTTGTTTGTTTGGGTGTTATATTGTAAGTAAACTTGCTCCTTTGAAATGTGTCAAAGATCACAAGCAATGACTCACAATTCAGTGGTTGTTTGGTGCTGAGACTCCGATTAAACTAAAAATTGTTTTATAAGTCATGAGGTAGTTGGTTTTGATGTTTTCTGGAGATGATTAGACTCCGTCTTTGTTTTCCTGTGTTTATAAATCTTCAGTCTGGAATTTCAGAAGATGCGATCAGGTCGTGAGACAGTTAATGTATAAGGTATTTTTATTTTTCATGGACAAGACAGTAGTGTATGAGGTATTTTTATTTTTTCATGGACAAGACACATAAACTTTCTAATAGGGCATAAGCTAAATCTGGTTCTTTCAACTTTTGTGTTGAATTTATTGAGTCAATCTCATCCTCATATTTTTGATAATTACATATGAGTTTTCCTTCTTTATTACTCCCTCCGTCCCAAAGCGCTAAGGCGTCTAAGATTAGTCAAAAGTCAAATCGTACAAACTTTGACCAAATATTTAGAAACAATATTGGATGGACACATTGAGAAAATATACTTTATGGTGAATCAACTGATATTGACAGGGTATTGTAGATGTTCATATTTTCTTATATAAATTTGGTTAAATTTAAAAAGCGTTGACTTTTGACTATTCTTAGACGTCTTACATTTTGGGGTGGAGGGAGTAACTAGCTGCTTTTGTTGTGATGGTCTTATAACCATTCATATACACCTGAGGAGTCGTATCTTTTTGTTTTGTTTTGTGTCATGTTGCATAGATAACTTTTGTATTGATTTTCTTGCATCTCAAGCTGGCGGCTATTACTTCCTAATGTTAGCAAGAGTAGTCTAATAAACAACTTCAAGAGGCTCAGTGCGGTTAATGTTGGTTCTAATCCAGGTGGTACTAGATCAGTGCTTTAAGTTAATTTAGGCTATTACTGGCCTTCCTAATGTTAGCAAGAGTAGTCTAATTGCTGCCCTGTTATTCATGCCATACTAATGTTATCATGGGATAGAGTAATCAATGCTAAACTGCTGGGTACTAGCTTGCTTGCTATCCCAAATTCATGCTTCTTTAGTTTAGGTCACTAGGGATTCTGTAGTGGAAGATAGAGCTGTTTATGGCAAGCATGCTATGTTGAGACCATGATCTGACTCCATGTACTTATCATTATATATGTCGATGTCCATGATCTATTTACATTGCATTTGATGGTGTTGAGACCTGAAAACTTAGTTTGTAGTGTAGATACTAGATTTCTATTTTGCGGGGAAAAACACACAAAACAACATGTTGGTTTATGAACAATCAGATTAAAACCTAAGTATTATTTAGTTAAACATTGTATTTGTCGAGGCCCTAGTATCATTCTTTGGACCTCTGGACAACCTAAGGTTAATTAGTTTCCATATCCTAATTTCATTTCCTGGTACTAGAGCATGTGTGCGCTAATTCGTTGTACTGAAATGTAGCTACTAGCACTTGTCATTTATCAGCCTATTGTTGATTTAAGAATGAACATGGTTCATCCTGACTACCAATTGTACATCAGAAGCAAGTCTGCATTTCAAATGCAAGATGGGACAATATCCCATAAATTGAAAAGATATTGCTGCTATATGTGATTTTTGTGTTGTGTTTCTTAATGTCGGATTGATGCAATGCTTTCTATTCCATTTCCTCTTCTCTTTGTACTTACTAAAATGATATAAAAAACGATTTCCTACTTGATTTGGCAGGAAAGAACTTTTTGGCTGACTGCACCATCTATCCGAGGAGTTCTGCACCGCTGGATATGGCATGCTGCTGGTGTCGCTAGAGAGGACACTGTTGTCCTTGCTGCTGCCACGGGCGTCCTGCTGCTCGGTGGTGGATGACAAGGGCTTCCTCAAGCATGAGGTGTCTAGGATGTACGCATCGCCATCAAGTACGATGTCAAGGTAATCTCATTCACCATCCCTGGTGGTTTGGTGTGTATGCTTGTTGAGATGGTGATCAGTGTGCATCATGTTTCTCAATGCTAGGGGGGAGTTTTTTTGTGTTTTGAGGTGATACTGTGGGTCATGGCCTCTGCGCCATGGGCTTTTGATGTATGATCATTGCCTAAATTATTTACTCCTTCTAGGTCAGGCCATGCCTAAGGTAAATACTAAAGGGAATGCTTATCACTTGTTGAACATCCTTTTGTGCCTATGATGAATGCTTGGCCTAGCCTAGGGTATCTTTCTTGATCTAGTTTCTAGCATGTTTCTAATTGGAAATTTTCTATAAATGAACAATTCTTGGTTTAACTTGGGCATCGGAATAAATCCGTATATATACCAAAGTCATTTACTTGCAATGAATATATAGTATCCTGGTATAGTCTAAGCATTATTTACTTGTGATTCACTCTGTAGCTAGGAGCAGTTCCTTGGATAAATTTTGATTTTCATGAGTCGCACTGCATACAATGAAGTATATGTGCTCACCTGTTGTTGCAAGTACATAGTTGATGTCGAATATAGCTTTTTTTGGCTGATGAAATAATTGGTCTTGAGTTCCTCCCTTCTCTTGTAGTCAGTTGTTGAGCTTTTTAAAACAGTTTCCCCCTTTGCGTATTCCACACACAAATAAAACAAGTAGATGACATGCTGGTGTCAGTTTCTTGTCATCCATAGAGACCTTCACTCGGAAGCTCGATTACTACTACCGGTGGATGTACACCAACACTTTGTCAGGAAAAATAGTGTAGCTATTCATAGGAACAAAAGTGTCGATATAAACTTGGGAAGTCCATTTTTGGCAAATTTGATGTGATTGTTATCCCTAGGGAGGTCGAATGGGGGATGGTATTTCTGTCTGTTCTCACTGGTTGTTTGATGAAGGTTACTCATTGTGCGCTTGGAAGTATATATCGGACAATCATTAACTCGTCTAAAATTATAATTTAGTGGCAGGGCACATATATATACATGATGATCTGTAATCTGTATGTGTTATATTTCGATTTGAACTTTTTTGCACCACACTGGCTGTTTCTGCAACATGATATGTAACTGGTTCATCTTGAAGATAGGTCACTGATTAGTGTACCTATGAAAACCCAGGAAGCTTGTTCGAGCTAGTTTCATGCAATTGTTGTTCTTATGAAGTCGAATGGGAGATGGTATTTTCGTCCATATGAATTTGGTCAATTAATTTTGAACGCAGGATTCACATTAGGCTTTCTAGGAAAGGCGACTTTTCTTCATTACTTTTTGACACTTCGGTGTTCTAAAGCGCTTGATTGTACTGTTTACTTGAGCTTATTTGGAGACACCTATTTGGTGGATCCATTCTAGTTGTGGTTTGATTAGTTCATCAGCTGAACCGAAGTAGCTTACTAAGCGTTGGATTCTCGTGGAGCTGCCTACTTGCTTAGCATATAGGGATATTTGGGTGTGCCTAAGTTTATTGTTTTTAGTCTCTTGTTTATTCTACACCTTTTCTTTTTGCAACATGTTCTTGCTTTTCCCATGTTAATTTAGGTTGTACTACATGCAAAACATAACACTGCTGTAGAATTGCGGTGCTAAACCTTACTGTTGTGCCCTAGTTCCCTATTACATTTCGTATGATATAGCTGTTGTCTTTGAGCACTGGTATTTTATTGGTGACTGAATTTCACTGTAAATATACAATGTATGTAGACTGGATTTCTGCAGGAAATTATATCATTGAAGCAACCATCATTGAGTAATATCATGGTTGGAGGGGACAACTTTTTATATGTGTACTCATTCTTTCTCCTACTAAGTCTAAACCCCTTGGATTCCAAGGTTTGCCTCCACCACTCCAGTTTTCTATTGACACCCTCCCTACTCTCAGCTACTATAATGCACACATCAAATTAATTTTTCTCAGTTTAAGTGGTAGGGCAGAAGGTGCTCTCTTAGACGGCAGCTCATGATCATGTAAAGGTGGAGCTGGCGCCACATCCATGTGAAGAGACATAGGTGGATGTTGGACTGGGTGAGGAGCTTGTCATGGCCGCCGGACTGGCGATGGGTACTTACTGGTGGCATGGGAGGCGGTGGCTAGTCAGGAAGATGGTTCGGCTCGTAAGCATGACAAACGGTGAGCTCTTGCAGGTTAGATATTGCTAGACCAATTGGACATGTGTCTTGAACTTTGTCCAAGTCAACTAGAGTGGCAGTAGTTCTTGACCCGTTTAAATCATTGTGAACCATGAACTAGATGTTTTTTGTACATGTTGTACTGAATTCTGGATTATTTTTCAAATTCTCCTTTTTATTTTGTCTTAACCTGGCCATATCAAACTACATACTTGTGTGTACTTGTTCTTTCCAAAGGCAGATCTTATTAGTTTAAATTAAGTCAGCAGTTTAGATGACAATACTTATAGGAATACCATTTTCCATGATTGTATACACGAGGCACGTAGGCTAATACAGTTTTCTTTACTTGCATTTTTTTACCATACAACCTTGTATACTGTATACAACAAGAGGACCAAAAATAGAGATCTTGACATGGATGCATACAATAGAGCAAAAGAAAGTGATCTTGAATCCTACCACGAGGCTTCAAGTCTTCTATATGGAAACGTACTGCAATCACAACAACTCTCTTATAATCTTATTTATACTCCTATATATTAAGAGTCCTCAGCTCTTACTGATGCCTTTCCTTGTGCATTTCCCAGGTGTCTATGGTAGTGGAACCAAAAATGGACAAAATGGTTCCGGTCCTTCTATTCTCCCGCCTATGTCTGCAGTTCTCCGAACAAAAGAGCGAGACCTACCTGAAGAGAAGAGTGAGATCTCTTCCTCCAATTTTGCTCCTGTTTTGGATTTGAATCCTCCCAGTTTTTCTGAAATGAACATGTCCTGTCCTGTTCAATCTAATATGGTGCATATTGTTGGGACTTAGAACATGAGAACTACTTGACCATCTGAGTATTGCAGCAGGACTTGTCATATTTAGTATTGTTTAAATGGTAGCACTTTTTTATAGCTTCTCTATCTAAAAAAGCGCTGACTATATGAAAAACATACCACTGTTGTAGTTTTGCGGCGCTAAAACTTACTGTTGTGATATGCCTCTAGTCCCCTACTACATTATAGATTCTATAACTGTTCTGTCTGAGCTCTGATATTTTATATGGTGACTGAATTCCATTGTAAATATACAATGTATGCATACCGGATTCATGAGTTGATGTTTCACATGAGCTCTCCATGGCCTGTGACTTCCGCGGGAAATTATGTCATTGAAGCAACCATATAGAATTTTCAGGTGTTGAGTAATATCATGGTTAGAGGGGCCAACGGTTTATATGTGTACTTGTATCCATTTAGTAATGATGCCTCAAGTAGTCAATGTTGATCACTCTAGTCATACTACTTATTGGTGGTTGCTGTGTACATTGAGTAACAATGTGTCATTTTGATTCGGTATAATGTGCCTTGTAGTAAGCTGAAGACCGAGGCCCACAAGGAGGCCATCACCTTGGTCATGGTGGAGGCCATGGAGAAGAACATGAACTTCACAGAGACCGTCGAGCTCTAGATCAGGCTCAAGAAATACTACACACAAGAGGACATGCGTTTAAGAGCTCACGCTAAACTGCCCCATGTCATGCTCCCCAAGATGAGGGCCTACATGCTCGATGACGTCAAACATGTGGGGGAGGTATGAAACCGACCGTTTAGCGCTAGTCAAAATTAGATATCGATTTTATGTTATTGTGCCCTATCATGGTCTAGGCTGAACCTTATTTTATTTTGATATTGGTTTCTAGGTTTCTAGCTCATATGCCAAATAGCTTGGTATCACCCTACTCAAAATTACACTACTAGGAAAACAACTATAGATAGACGTGCTAGTTTGTGGCGCATATATAGGACGCACTACAGTGGTGGGCAACTTCACTGGAACTAAAAGTAACTTTCATCTTCACACCGTAGTTGCTCCGTTGGACACCAGAATTTGTCTTGTCGGGCACCAAAGTTGCTCGGTCAAGCACTGAAGTTTCCCTCGTGCACCAAAATTTTCTAGTCGGTCACTGACTTGCCTCGTATGGCACCAAAGTTGCTTTGTCGGGTACTTAAGTCAACTCGTCGGTCACCCAAGTTACTTAAGTATCATGCTTTCTTGCATCAGAGGCTAACATAAGAAGTTTCCCCATCTCCTTGGCCCTGGTATCAACAAGGCAGGGAAGTGTCCTCATCTATGATATGCTAGTTACTTGTCTCTACTGAGGCTGGATGATTTCAAAAATGCATTATTTTCATTCATTATTATGCATGCACGAATCCATCGAAGGAGCTTACCCACAGTATGTGCTGCTGCTGTTTAATACATGGTACAATTGCTTTGAACCTATAATATTTATTGAATCTTGTTTTTCTTGCTTTTAGCTCGACTCGAAGAGGATATATAGCTGCAAGACACATAAGCATGACGCAAACACTGTGAACTAGAAGTACGATATGGTCGACCAAGGACATGATGCAAAACGGTAACATCGAGAACCTCGCCCACCATTAAAAGGTATCTACCTGGGCGACGACTGATCGGCTTCATACATTCTCTTGTTGAAAACAGCCCTGGAGATGCCAGTTTCTTGTTGTTCCGGAGCATTAATTCCACTCGTCAAACATGTGATGGTTGTTGCCGCTCAGATGCATGCATTATCTTGTGTGAAAATAGTACTTGTTGTTTAGTGTAGCAGTTGTTGAGGAAGGAAGGTGTTCCATGTTTACGGCTATAGGCTGCTGCTCCATATTTACGACGGGATCACAATCGAGTTATGTGACTCTATTTTGTATGAGCAAAGATATCCAATATTAATTCCAGTGTGCATGGCTCAATGGTCTAGTACTAAAGTGGACACGAGGGGGGCTTTTTCAGTGAAACTGTGACATCAATTAATAAGCTTGGAGCTTGTATTTTTCAGTACAGCTAGGTGTTGTGCTGGTTCTTGCTAAGCTTGCAGCAACTTGGATCATCTTCACCTGTGTGATAGCAGCCTGCCAAAGGTGACCAACAGTGGAAGCATTGGCAGAAAAAGAAGTCGAGGAAGTGAAGTGCAGATGCAAGCTGCCGGAGGCTACAACAAGAGAGGGCATTGACGAGTAAGAAGACGGGTTTATTTCTGGATACCATCACATGAGCTGGGTGAATGTTGGCGACCTGCTTGCTATCCTCTTATTATGGTTGGTTTGAAAACTTGAGTGATCTGACAATGGAATCCATTTTGCAAAGGCCATTGCTCCCGTGCATGTCTAACTGGCGGGGGCTATATCCAACCGTGGCCTCCTATTAATGTTGATCAACAACTCTAGAGGGGTCATCACGTAAAAAAAAACTCTAAGAGGGAATCATGGAGAGATTGGAGACAGACCAATCTGCCTGCAATTAATAATTAGATTGATGACTACCTATTAAAGCAACACATGCACAGTGTTTTGTCTGTTACTACCTCTGTTTGGGATTATAAGTTCGCAGAGCTTTTTTATAGTGTTTGAGATTATAAGGGCTATCCCATTTATTAGTCTTTCTTGTCCAATGTATGTTCTCGTTTCCCTTTCACTTCTCTCATTCACGTAAAACTATTGGTGCATGCATATATTAATGAGAGAGAGTTATGGAGTGTCTTGTATTTGTAACTTGGCTCTTAGACTAGTCACAATGGAGAGTATCATATATTAGTATCATTCATATGATATGATACTACTATATGGTACTATATCCAAAATGCATAGTATCATGTAGTAGTATTATAATCATAGTATATTTATTGTTTTGTACAATCTCAATGCAAAATTGTGTATAAGATTCATTTGAGATTAATTTTTGTAGTTCTACGTGCTATAATACCGATCTACCTATGATACCAACACAACCTCTTTCATTATTAATTAGCATGCCACGTCAGAATTTTATCAACATGGCATGCATAATACTACCTGTGATACCTTCATTGGGGCTAGTTTTAGGACTAATAATCCCAAACAGTAGTAATAACAAAAACACGCATGATTTTCTACCGGATCTATAGTCTAGAAATCTGGGACTGTATAGCACTAAAGCCGTCGACTCAGGCAGAGCAATCAAAACAATTCTTCTATTCTAGAGGGCATCGTGGAGAAGTTTTAGGCGATTTGTTAGCGGTCTGGAGGATCCACGGTCAATTAATTAGATTTGTAACTGCCTACAAAATAGCACACCCGGCGCTATTAGCGGTCCATCTCGTAAGTCCATCTTTTTTCGCTTGAGCAAATCCTGGCGTTGCCCGTTCCATCTTTCCATCCATAGAGGTAAGACATACATACCGGGGTGCGGAGAGCATGAATCAGATGGAAAATTCACCTTCTTCCCGCCCAGCTCTTTCCTCCCACCCACCCCAAAATTCGAACTCCTTTTCGGAAACCTTCTCCGGCCTATAAATAGACACCTACGGTCCCCTACCGCGTGCGACCGACCGACTTAGACTTGTGAGTGGTGGGGGAGAGGAGAGGAGAGGTGAGGTGAGTGGTGGGGGATGGTGTAGGCCTCTCGGCATATATAGTCCATCCGATCTCCGGCCAAACGGCGGAGTCTGGAGGATCCGGCAGGCTATTTTCTTCTTGGGTGGGTTGGGTTGACTGACGGGTTCCATAAATTAAATCCTGTGGTGTAAAAGGGGAGGAGGAGGCGGCGGGGCACTTTGCTGTGTGGACGCGTCGTTTTTTTTTGAGAAACACAGTACAATCGTGGACGCTCACAACACGTACATGCACCCACCCCTATGAACGCACACACGCACACCCTACCCCTATGAGCACCTCCGATAGTCCGAGCCGGTAGAACGGGTCTTGAGATTGACGAAGTCACCAGGACGCCTCGCTGTCGACGGGAATGTCGCCTCCCACTGAAAGAATATTCCGCCTTTTATGCAACACACAGTGTCAAACCTGGGGTTTGAACTCTGGTGGACTGGGGGTACAACCACTCTCGTTGGGAAGGAGGAGAGAGCAGTCCGTCGAGGTGACGCTGGCTGGCCGGCGAGGTGAGCTCATCAAGCATGTAAATTTTTGCATCTACGTACTCTCCGATCGACTTCTGTTGGTTTCTTTCGAAAATTCCCTTGGTTTCATGAATGAATGAACGGATCAGACATGGTTAGCGAGGACGTACGCCGATCCGATATGTGGCTGCCGGCCGCGAGCGAGAGGGAGGGAGCTGTTCGATCCTCGATCCGCCCAGAAGGTAATTATATATCCATCCATCTCCGTCTGGCTGTCAGATCTATCAGGCCTCATTCGTTTAAACCCATAAAGGCATGGAATGACCTGGATTGCAGCCCAATCCAGCCTGATCCAGCTCGGCTAGGATTTTTTTCCAACCAACGAAAATCCGGTCTTCGTTTACACCCCGTCTGGAAAATGAGCCCAACCAAACCAGCCCATCTTCCACTAACATGGTCTGGAAAAAAATACAGACCACCTGACCCGTGGAAGAAATCCAAGACAGAGCATACGCAAAGATGAGGGCGGCTTCGCGGCGACGCGGCGAGGGCGACGGCGACGGGCACGCAGAGCCATCTCTTCCACCGCTAGCTCTCCCCTACATCGGCAACTTGCTCTCCGGTACGCCTCCCTCCTGCTCCTCATCCTTTGCATCTTGTAGCTAGGGTTTGGTAGTGTTCTTGGTCTGAATCAAATCTTGGGGAAAGATGGTGGGATGAACTAGTTTCCAGAGAAAGAAATGTCAAATGATAGATGCAACAAGTACACGATTTTGTCAGTGAAATTTATTATACTTGGATACTCCATCTCTTATAATAGGTTTAGGTAGTCTGCACTACAAATTTGATTAGAAAAGTAGTCATGTCTGTCCATAGGAACTAGTTTATCTGGTTTGTTTCTTGCTCTACAAATTTTTTGATAACAAATATAAGCTAATTTTTGGAAGTTCGTGATCATGTCTCTGCTGAACCTTGCTTGTCCTTGCATTACACAGGTTGTACTATCTTGGGTGCTAGTAGCCTTTCATGTTAGAACTGCGATACTTTCGATATCAGGCCTTCAAATCTACGTTTACATCGTACACTGTCATGGATTTAGGGTGGTTAGACTGTGATATCACCACACAAAGATAAGTAGAACAAAATATGTTCTAGGCCTTTGCTGGCAACTTGTTCATCACAGGGGCGATCTTCTTGTCGGAGAGCCCCTTTGGGAAACAGATGTGGTATCATGGGCTTTATGGAGCCATCCCTGTCTGTAGTTGCAGCAATGTTACCTACATTTATCATGTCTTTCTTCATTGTTCTCAATACCACTAGTGCTGTACTATTTCTTACAGGTTTTTATTAAAAATGAAATTAAAAGTGGTAGTGCTATGCTGTCCACGTTTTGAGAACTTTGAGTTGAGCATTGTCATGAACTATTAATTAATGCATACCATTGCGTAGATATATGAAAAAATCTGATTGATGATAATTATTTTAGTAAACTGATTTTTTTCCCAAGAAGATCTATGTTTTTAGGGTTTAGTCATGGCTACAGTGCATGTGAGGCACAGTGGTTGGCCGGCGAGAGGCAGGCCGTATGCATATTTTTTATGCAGAGGACGGGGATCTCATTGTCCATTCTGAAAAAAAATCAGAATGGAGGAAGTGCAGCCGCTGAAATCTATTTGTGATGTAATTTATGCGTGTTGATCCATTACATAATGGTCTAGAGTTGGATGTTAAGAACTGCTAAGTCTTGAATAATGTCTCAGGTATATGCGTGTAAAAAAGAACAAAATCTATTTGTGATGTAATTTATGCGTGTAAAAAAGAACAAATTTTTATGTTATATGCTATAAGATTTAGATGTTCTATCTATTTGACCGTGAAGTCCAAAATAATCCATGTGGCTTAACCGAACAGGTAGGTTTTAGGGAGGATTAACAGGGATTGGTCTAACATGGATTGGGTGATGGGATGGGATCAACCCAATCCATGTCTGGATTGTTTCCATGCTTGGAATCAATCCCAAGCAAACGAAGAAGGACTCAGCAAATTGAACTTTGTTCCTTAAAACTCGGCCATGTCATCTTGTCTAGTAACGGAATGATAAGTGCACGTTACTGCTTGTTTCCAGATGGACAGAGGTTCTGGCCGTCAGTCCTTTCTCCTTGTGTTGGAACGTACGGTAGCGCTCGCTCGCTCTAGCACAACACAATTGGGGGACGTATTTTCATTGGTAAGTTGCCACATACCAACGACGACGAGTAGAGCAAATTGAACCAGCCCGCTCAGGCGCTTCGAACCCACTATCTAGTTTTATCAGTTGGGAAAGGATGCCCTGGTTCAGCGTGTGCTTGATTCGGTCGGACTTAGAATATCGTATACGTAGATCGAGTCCGTACAGGACATGTACTGAGCTTGCTGGGCGTGTGCATTTAACCACACCAGCCAAGATTTTTTTTATCACCGGTCCCGTGTTTGTGATATTTTCAAGTGCACGATTCCCTGTCTATTCCATCAATCGACATGCATCCAACCCTCTCAACGATGGAGGACGATCACGTGGACGAGATCATGTACCTCGCTGCCGCCTGCAACAGATGGCGGTACTCCCACCACCCACGAGACGACGACATCACTTGACGAGACGACGATCACTAGTCGAGCCTCCCCAGGGACGTCCTCTCGCAAGTCATATGCCGCCTCCCGCCGGCCGTTTGTGGTACGTAGCCACCTCCAACTCACCCTCGTCTGCCGCCACTGGCACGCCGCCGTGCGGCATCTGTTACCCCGCTCTCTGCCCCAGCCCTGCCTGGCGCTCCCTCATGGGCAGTTCTTCACCTTCCAGCCCCGCTTCCCCGGCCTTAAAATCCACACGAATAACACCAACTGTGCGTTCTACCGCGGCGCCATCGGAAGCCAGCTTCTCCATGCAACCAACAGTTGTGGCGTGTACCGCTAGGCGAACATTTTCACCGGGAGAACGAGGCTGCTCCCTGTCCCATCCGGCATCCGACATTAAAGTACGGGAGGTTGCTGATACAACATGTCGATAAATAGTTCTGTCATACCATCGGTCATCGCGGTGGGCTTTTCGGTGATATCGCCATTTCGAGGGGAACACATATGGGACTAATATAAATGATCTTGAACCTTATATATTTTCTTAACATGTCCATTCAATATTGTAGATGTAAATATATTTTCCTAAATATTTAGTCAAAGTTAGTAAGATTTAACTTCTGACAAATCCTTAGGCGCCTTACATTTTCAAACGAAGAGAGTACAATACAAGATCATTACACTGCATGGAATTAACGTGAAAAATAAATCATCACATCACAGCCATGGCAGCTCGATACAAAATGGGAATTAGCAGCCAGCTAGCCGCCTTTATTTGGACATAAGTGTATGTCATCATTACATTACTCGTCGGTGACCAGCTCAATCTTGGGTGCGACCACTCCTTTCTTCCTCACCAATGTGCTGAAGTTGATGGGATCGGCATACTCGGGACCGTTGCCATAGAAGAAGGCCACGACACCGTGCTCATAGGTGGCCTGCGTCCCATGAAGCTTGTCCCAGAACATGTAGTCATTGTGGTTGCCGGTGCACGCCGTCGTGTTTCCATGGCTGCACATATCTTCCGCCCTAAACCTCCCAACACCGCAGCACGCCGTCTCCACCTCCTTGAATCCTATTCATACATTAAAGGGAAATATGTTCATGCACAAGTGGTAGGTGATGTAGCAATGTCACTTATCAGGTTTTCCGCCTAGTAGTGTGTGGCAGATCGGTTTCATACCGGGTTGCCAATCATGTTAGTGGTGGGTATACGTACCAGCAATGAACGGGTTGGCGATCATGTTGGTGAGGATGTTGTAGTTGTTGGCGATAGAGTACTTGAGGTCCTTCATGTTGGCCTCTACGGCGTCGGCGAGCTGTGTCCTGAGGAGGTTGTTGAACCCTTGCGCCAGGGAGTTGGCAACACCGTTGCAGCCACCATTCGACGTGTCGAGCCTTGACCCCGGGGTGCACCCGACCGGCGGCACATCTAGGATCCCCACCATCCGTGCCCCACGATTGTACAACGCCTACCGTGCACACATACGTTTCATTGGAAACCATCGCCAGCTAACAGCTGATTCGTGTTCTTAATAAACAAAACTTTTAGTGAATGATGCCACAACCATATTTGTACCTGGATGTGCTCGATGTAGGTGGAGACCATTTTGGCGATGTAGGCAGGGGCGCTATCAGTGGACCGGTTGAAGGCCGAGAAGTCGTTTCCTCCGCCGCTCAGAAGGAACAACGAGTTTGCCAGGTGGTCCTCCTTACTCGGGAAACAGGACATCTGGTCTGCCTCCCTCATGAAATACTTTATCTGCGTCCGCATAGTCAACGTCCCTTCTCCCTACATGTATCCACAATATGTTCATTGTAATCATGTTACTATCAAAACAATTGTCTTATGATTTATTATATATGTTGTATTTCAAGAGGATGACTAATTTTGTGAGTGCATATATAATTACCGTAGTGTCGAGGATACCAGATCCACCTGAAGCGTAGTTGGCACCGATCTGGCAGAACCTGAGTAGAAATTTGTCGAGCTGCCACATGGAGAGGTAAGCTTTGGGGCTAGTCTTGAACCCGAGACGTTGTGCTGCAAAAGTTGAAATTTGCGAAGACATACATGAGAGGTCGGTTTATTCACCCAGCTACTTAATAATCATGGGTATGCATGGGTAAACTTATCCGTTCCACAATGTTATTCTCATCAGTGGTATGGCAATTTCAAGTTTTCTTAAGCTCGTTCTGTTTGTAGAGCTATAAATAGTTGTAACTTACACATATACTATATAGTTGAGGTGTATTATTACCTACGGTTTAATACGATCGTTTGAGCACACTTTTCAGCGGATATGTCCTTCCACTGATATGGGTCTAGCTAGCTGGTAATATTGATTTGAATCTGTGACCATAATATTGATACATTTCTACGTACGTACTGTTGAGAAACATAGTAATACGATCGTTTGAGCACACTTTTGTACGTACTGTTGTTCAAATTTTATAAAATTGACTCTGACAAAAACTAAACCGCAGCGCAATTTAGCAGAGATCATCCATCGATTAATCGATCTGTTCATCCTTAGCATGCATGTGCGGTACACAACATATACTGTAGCTAGTTAGGTGCGTGCGACTTAGTTTGAAATTATTATGTTTAACGGTACTAGCGAGCTTACAGATGACGTCGGCGAGGTTGTAGCCATTGGTGAAGCGGCCGGTGGGCCTGCCAGGGAGGTCCATGCCATAAGGACTATTCGCCCTGGGCGCCGGCTCCGGCAGGTAGTCGTTGTTTCCCACGTCGACGAGCGAGTCGCCGAACACGTACACCGTGTTCACCAACGGCTGACGGTTCTCGCCGCGCACCGCCGGCCTGGCTTCCGCCACCGGGGAGCAGCACACGGCAAGTAGGCCAAGGAAACAGGCAATAAAAGTACTCTTCGCCATGGCGCAGTGAGGAGCTGAGTGTATGTTGTAGCTATTGAGGAGCTAGCTAGGTTTTGGTGTGAGGATCCAAGCAGGCAATGCACCGCTATTTAAGGAGGCATGCCAGCTGTGTCGTGAAACACGCAGGCTGATTGGCGCCTGTGCACGTACTATCATCAAGGTGTAAATGGGCGTGACCTCTAGACGCATGCATGCGAGGAACACGATCCCCGGGCGACAGCGACTTTGTCCTTTCGTATTTAGCTTGTTTGTGTATTAGCGCTAGTAAATCATGCGTGGATTGCCTGTGTATTCATGTGATAGTGATGTCGTACCATGCTACTATAAAAAATTCTCTAAGAAATATACGTGGAGAAGAAGAGTTTGTCCAAGCCTAGGCGCGTCGCAGTGCAACTATACAAAATTCTCTAAGAAATATACGTGGTACAAGGAGCAAATACTGTTTTCACAACAGTTCAATGCAGAAGTACGGATACAAAACAAAATCATCGTGCCAAGAAAATCAAAACACGAATTCAGAAACCCGATTCACTAATTTTGGAGCTTCCTACCTCAACATATGGAATTTACAAGTTAGTGAATAAATATTATTCTCGGATTGTTAAAGAAAACAAAATTCATACGTGTGTAGACAGGGACGGAGCCAGGATTTCAGTACGAGGGGGGAGAAGAAGACACCTATATTTTTTTCTCAATGCTTGCATTAATTCGTGTCATTTTAGTATTGGAAGAAAACTTGTGGAGATAAACATCACAATATTTAAGATCTTAATATCTAACATAGAAACATTGTTTGACAATAAAAAGTGAAAGCTTGATTTTCACTAAATTAAATTTAGCTCGAGGGCTATAAATCTCATTGAATCGATTCAATAATCTCATTGGAGGTGATCTTCTAGCAATTTCTTTTGCGGAGCAATTATTGTGTAATTATCTCTCAATGAACAAAAGACACGTCTAATATAAAAATTAATCAACTGCCCTATAAACAAATAGTAGATGGCGATTCAATTAATTAGACTATAGGTTATGAACTAGAGAAGTGCTTGAACCAATTGGTCTACACCAGTACGAGCAGACAACCGGAGATTTCCTAATTAAGTTTTACTTTCTACCATTCGACTTCCATGGTTTAGAAAGGCAAAATTTAATATAGTATTAAGAGCTAAGTACTAAAATTATAAGACAAACCAGTGTTAGATAGGACAATTAAATACCCTACTCCATGCCTCGTTGCCGCAGAAACCTTGCGGCCGGCCGGCCGGCAGTGCGCCCGCGCGTGCAACTGCGGTTTGTAGATCACTGCTCGATCACCCGCTTGCTCCCCACCTTTTTGTTCCATCCAATCCAATGGTAATCAGAATCGAAACCGCCATGACCAGCAGCTGTCGGAAACAGCGTGTGCGTGCTGCAAGTCTTCTGTAGTGAGCTATCTGTTACTTGGTTATCCGCTATTATCGCTAGATGGGCTGATGGTAGATGGGCTTGCGAGCATTGTGTTCTGTCAATCTGTTACACGACAACAGCAGGGGCGAACTAAGCGACAGAGGCCGAAATTATCCTCTCGCTAATCGCTGTTAGGGGGGAAAACATATCGATAGGGGGGGGGGGGGGGGGGTCTCGCCCCTGCTCGTCCCCCTTGTCTCCGTCCCTTGTGTGTAGATGAACTGGTGCAGCCATGCACACGTGATTCAACGTGGATTTTGGACTCTCTATTAGGCTATGTTTGCATGGAATGTTGGTGCTTAAAACTAGGATGTAATTCTATTTGATCATGAATTTATTTATTATAAAACTACAATAACAATTATTTCTTCATTACCGGTTCGGCCATTGAACCGGGTGAACCGCAAACCAACAGCCTGATCGGTTCGATCACCGGTCCGGCTTTTTAAACTATGCTGGGAGGGGGCCAGCTGACGCGGAAATAGTACCAACGCCTTTTACTGATTTTTCATGTTTCTCGTTTGTTTCATCCGCTCTTTTTTTCCGTAAGTACACCCTCTATTTTAAAATATAAGATGTTTTAGCTTCTGTGAAACTTCTATGAAACGAATGTATCTAGACATCTTTCAGTGTTTCACAGAATCTAAAACATCTTATGTTATGAAACGGAGGGAGTATACTATTTGTCCATCTTGCTGTGCGGGTCCTTAGCGTGCTTACCAGCTCCACCTCGATTCCAAATTTCCAATCGCAGCAGCTACTATGTGTGACAACGGTAGTATACTATTTGTCCATCTTGCTGTGCGGGTCCTTAGCGTGCTTACCAGCTCCACCTCGATTCCAAATTTCCAATCGCAGCAGCTACTATGTGTGACAACGGTTGCCAATTAATGACAACCGTGGTTAAAAAGAAATGACATCGAATAGAAAAGACTCTCTAATCTATGGTTGATAGTCGCTGATATTGGTTTCTTTTTGCTAATAACGAGTCTACCTAAATATCAACTCGTATGTTTTTTATTGCAGCTAACTTGACCAAAATATATCTTGGTATTTGGTATAGAGAATCACCAATGCTATAATATTGTCACATAGTAATAATATTTAAAACCATATCCTAAGATATTCTACTAATACATCATTTGGTTACTGTATTGGTCCTTACTAGATTCCACAACATGATTCGTAGTTAATTGTACCACTCTAGAACCACATGCTTTCAGACGAGAGCACTCCATGCGAGGGAAGGAGCTCACAACGGCTATGCATGAAGACAAGAATGTGTTGGGCCTACGATTCAAACTCCCTTGCTCCTCAAGCATTGTGAATTATGGTATGTCCGCACTAAACCTATCATCGATGCTTTTACAAGAATTTTTTGGAGGCTCTTTAGCGAGGGCACCCTATAAAAAAGTTAAAGCATGTTCACTAGTAGAAAACAGAGCTTCCATCGGACTGCCCCGAAGGGATCAGCACTAGTTTCGTTACGAATCAGGACTAATGTGAGCATAGTCTCGGTTCGTAAGGCCAGGACGACGCACGCGGCAGGACCACGATTAGTCCCGGTTCGGCAGGGAAGTTAATATGAGCTCAAATTGCATATAAATCAAATAAACTCTCACATAATTACTCCCAAACTAAAACCCACAAATCTCTCTACTTCTAGAGCATGAATAGAGCTAAACTAGCAATGACAAATGAAAGGATGAAATTGCTAACCTTTTAAAACCCTTGGAAAGATGGGCGCCACCAAATCTTGACAAATCATGTGAAAAAATGGGGATGAACTCGGGGTCAGAGAGAAAACAGAGAAGAAAGTGGCTTGAATGGAGTATGTGGCTCGGGGTAGAATATGATATAGGAAAGACTTTAGTCCATCTTTAGTTCCGGTTGGAGACACCAACCGGGACAAAAGGGGCTCGCACCGACTCCAGCCTGCCGCAAACCTGGGACTATAGGGTCGTGCTCATGCAGTAGTACTAGCTGTTGGAACCAGAACTAATGCTACATTAGTCCTAGGCCCAAACACGACCGGGGCTAATGCTTCGGATGGAAGGCCCTTTTTCTACTAGTGCCTCCTCATGTCGAGGCTATTTTAGTCCTTAGCGTGAGATCAATGTAGAACACATAATCTTTTTTAACACTGCATGTGTAGGGTCTTAAACTCAAGAACTTTTGGCTCTGATAACATAAGTGATTATGTACTAGCCAACTTTACCAAAAGTCTGATCTCATGGAATGATACTAGGCAATATATTTATATTCAACATACGATAGTCATGTCGATCAGCGAGTCTTGCCAAAAAACATACTACATTATATTGAAACTAGGCAAAGACATATATATGTGTGCGAACCAAGTGCTGACTTGGTGGCTAGAACTGGGGATTTGGAGCCAATCCACCTGGAATCGAGTCATAGGTGAAGCGCTCGGACTAAACGGGATGCTATCCCGTGTTAAATGCGCGATAGAGAGGTCTCATCTATCTAACTGGCGTATAGCCAAGGGAGGAATCCTTCCCCTGTTGGTCAACGTTTTTATATATTTGTATTGTGTAATGTGTTGTTGGCAAATAAATTTATAGAAAATGTTTTCGATAAAGGATTCTTTATTACCTAAACAAGTTTAAATATTGTACCTAGTCTCTACATAGTTAGGACGCACACGGTGTTTGTCGTTGTGCGCACAGATGCTATGGCCGGGGTGTAACCTCATATTAATCGTGTCAGCATGGTATCTTATGATTTTAATGAAACACCCTTATCGGAAAAAATCTAGAAAACATGTACTAGAAAATTATGAAATATTTAAGGATATTGTAGTTTTTAATATTAGTGAGAGTAGGGGAGTGGTTTCATAAGAACTTACTTCACCCTTATGTACACGTACTCTTGATGTTGGATAATTAGGCACAATTTCCGTGATTAATTCCAGAATATTAAACATGACAATACCAGCTACTAGCACATGTAACTCGAACATACTAGATGTACAAAACAACAAGATGAACAGAAATAGGCAGCAGCTAAACATGTACTCGTAGAACATGATGAATAACCAAACAGCAGCACGTCGCACGTACCGTTCGATTGCAGTAGTCGCAACACTAAAGTTGGGGAAGTTGGTCGAAGCAGACGGCGGCAAAGACGACGATAGGCAGCAGCGCCCGACTTGGATGGAAGACGAGCCGTGATGCAGAACTCGAGAAGTCGCGCAGAGCGCTTCCCAAAAACCTTATTCGCCCTCTCCCGTACAGCATCGCAAAGGCGAGTGGTTCCGGAGACCTGCTCTCCCGTTCGCCGGTGCACGCCGGCAAGCGGGATGGAGTAGACTACGATGACGACGCAAGGCAGAGAGGAGGCAAAACGCTAGATTGGTTTATGGTATGTCCGTGGTGGAAGCCGCACTAGCGTTTATATAGAGCGGCTCGGGAATCCCGCATAGGGCACGTCGTGGACCAAGCCCACGTTGCGCACGTTCAGGTCGGTTACAGCTAGCCCACGATCCGGGAGCAACTCGAATAGGCTAGACTGACTGTTGACACGTATGTCAAAACCGCACAAGTTTTCCCAAGCAGCAAAAATAAAGCTCGGCTCGGCGAGATTCCCGCAACCCGCAACCCGCGACGCGTGTGTAGATTCCTGGACATGCGTTAACACTTAGTCAAAACCGCACAAGTTTTCCCAAGCAGCAAAAATAAAGCTCGGCTCGGCGAGATTCCTGGACATGCGTTAACACTTAGTAAATTCTGGATCTATACGTGGAAAGTCCCGTCGCGGGCAGGCGTGCGAGCAGCGGCGTCATTGGAGGAGGAGCGTGCGTGTAGTTCTCCTCTTCTCACTCACTTTATTAAGTGGTGAACCACTCCACCTTATAAGGTGGTGTAACTCTCCTCCAACTTTTTATGTGAGATTAAACTTTAGCTCCCACTCCACTCATATGTGAGCTGCCACCAAATTGGGCTAAATCACACATGGGCTTCCACACATGGGCTTTGAGATTTAGGGATAAACTGAAATCACATATGGGATTAAATAAATTAGTCCATTATTTCTAACAATCCCCCACCAGATCTTAAATTCCCATTTAAAGATTTGCTAATCCTCTCTACTTGGTGTTTCAGCAGAGACTGTTAAGTTGAACATCCGCCTAGAATCTTGAACTACGTCCATCAGCAACTTGAACAATGGACGAACCTTGAATTGCAAGTTTGGTGCCAATAGATTTCACTCAAAATCATAACTAGTACCTGGCTACCAGTAGCCTACCCCGCGGGTTGGAGCATATGCGTCATACTCCCTAGTCTCTTCATGAGTTTACTAGAGACCACCCAAGTCTCATAGACCGCGACGTTTACAGTCGAGCTCATATAGGTGTGTTCTTTCAAGAATGCCCTGTAGGACGGCATCTTCGCTAGTTATAGCCAACATAAACACATTAAGGCATGTTGCCAACCTTCCTTACAGATTTAAGAGTCATGCATCTTCACTTAGATAGGGTTGCAAAAGTGTTTGCCTCCCCTCCCTCTGGAAACTGGAAACTACTAGTACTGTACGTACGTACATGTGTGCACGCCAAGAACATGTACGCCAAGATCGATGATGTGTACTAGTAGTAGTACGTACCCATAGTAGTAGTACAAAGAGACCATGGAACGGACCACGAAAGCGTTGCACACACACGCATCTACTCTACCCAGCTGGATGGCAACACACGCATATACTCTACGTGTCCTATTCCTATCTACCGCCAGCCAGTTCCGTACTCGATCCCAGTTCCTAGCTACAGCTTCTGCGCCTATATATAGCTTCCTAGAAGGAATAATTGGTCATTCTGGCTGGTGGAATACATACCCATGGAGTATGATCAGGTCTACTGAAGATTCCCAAACAAAATATACCCTCACTCACCCTTGAGGTTCCAGCTAGTAGTGACTACTTGTATGAGATCTCCAATTCTGTCGAGCTGAGCCTATAGTGTAGAATTTGCTTCAACAGGTTAATGGTTGCTCCTCGCTAACCTTACATGCTTTTTTTCTCAAGGGGAAGTTCGCAATAAAGTAGCTAGCTAGTGATAAAGCAGCGAATGCTAAATGGAGTGTGGGTCTACTTAGTTGGGTGTCCTTAGTTGGGAATGAGAGGCTCCGGGAAAACGCGAGGCTCGCGGGCACTGCCTTCCCAACACTCGCCTAGCGCCGCGTGGCCAAAGGCCTATCGTTGCGAAGAGGGTCACACCTAATATTGTGTTCAGTTTTTTTATCGTCAGTCTATGCTTTTCAACCAGCACGTGGCGTCGGCTACAAATTGGTTGTGTAGATGATGTGCCCCAAAATGATGATTTTACTAGTGTTTTTATTCCATCTTTGTTGCCACACACGCTACGCGGTATGGATAGATTTGAAAAACAATTAGGCTGGGTATGTGCTTTAATTTTGGAGTCGTTGTTCTCACTTAAACTGATCATCTAAATTTCTCTTATATTATTTTAGTATTATAGTGATAGATTTGAGAAATATGCGTATCATGTTTTCTAATATATGAACTTATTGTGAACTCTTTATCTATAAAAAATTCGACCATCCCTATTTATACTGAATATTTTTACTTCATCATTATTATGTATCTAAGTGAACTTATGATGTTTTTCATCCATAGACATTCATTGACATATTTTATTAATTTTTATATTTCATGTATAGAAAGAATTAGCCATGTACACATTCTCATTTTGAATAATTGTTATTTGCCATATAAGTTTTATTAATCATTACTTGAATATTCTCGTGTGATAAATTTGTTTTTTGTCAATAATAAATTTACTTTAGTTCGAGATGTTTATGTTAATATCCTGTTAAAATGCATTTCATATTAAATTTAAAAAACCAAAAGTATCATATTAGTCCAAAAGAAAGATTCATGTATGTTGTAGTATAGTGCTTTTATGTTAATAAATATCTAAAAATTGGTAGATATTATAGAGTGTATGAGTCCATCAAAACGTAGCTAGATTTTTCAATTTAGATGAAACTAAGTAGGGAGTATAAACATAAGTGTATGAAGTTTCATTAAATAACTATTCCTTAAATCCCGTCCTCCGTTGTAGCTAAGATTAATAGATTTAATGTTCTTGAACATCTCAAGAGAAGACAATTTGTTGAGGTGTTCAGTTCATGCAATATATGGGCCTTGTTACTTTGCGGCCTGAAAGTTGGTGTCGAGTTCATCGCAGGGTCTGAATTGCTTGTAATCTCGCGGAGGGGCTGTAGTAGCTTCGCCAATTGCTTAGTTAGGCCAAATGGGAGGGGGGGTGAATAAAAATCTAACAGCCAAACGGTCGTTTGAACTAGACGAAAAAAAGTTGAAATTAAATACCGCCGTTAGGTCAACTCTTCTTGACCCGTCTTGTCAGTTTTCTCCGTTATCCTTTGCGGTTGTGGACTAGTTTACTCCTGCATGGATCCGATCTACTTCTTTGTTCTACTCTTCTCCCATGTTCCCCTCCCCATAACCTTTGCTCAGCTCTGACTTCTAGTCTCAGATCAAAGGTCACACTTGCTCTCCTTGCATCTGCGCCATGTCCAGTCAACCTCGCACGCCCCTAATGGAAGCTCGCAGTCGTCATCGTCGCATCATCCGCCGTATCGGAGCTTCCCGTCCTCGGCCTAATCTCTCGCCTCTGGCTAGTCCTTCTCGCATGATGGAACGCGTCCTGTCAGGCGATCCTGCCGGCGAACGGCCTTGGGCGGTTGCATGCTGTCGCGCACCCTAGGCATAGTAGACCTGGCACAGTAGTTCGACGACCTCTCTCCCATGGCCACCGTGTTGGGCATCCGTCCTGACGTGTCGCCGACAGACTTGTTGTCAGCTTTCAGGTCTCGTTTTGGGATCATACAAAATGTGGTCAAAATCGAAGTATGCGCGTCGCCATTCAATGTTTTCGTCCGGTTCGAACAGAACGCAGACACCGAGCGCGTTCTGCATTCTTCTTATTCTTTCGAGTGCTACGGGGAGAAAATGAGCTTCATGCACTAAAATATAAAGTGTTTAGTGTAGGAATATATGCGAATCTAGACAAAGTTCAGACATTTATTTTGGAATTGAAGTAGTAGTTGTTATACTCATTGGTACGAGTACTCGTTAAAAATGGAGGAAATGGTCCGGGTGACACGTACCACTAGTCCAACTTGAAGTTTTTTTTTTAATGTTTTGAGAATGAAGGTGAAGATACGTGCATATATAGTGTAGGCATAGGTGATCGATGTGCTGCTGCATGGTAGGTCGTGTTATAACGGGTTCATGGACGTGGTGCATGAGAGTTTTGGAACGCTTCCGCCGCCAACCCCGATCCGCTCAAGAGGCTGGCCATTAAGCTTCGTCGGCTCAAACAGCGAGTCCTTGGCCTGGCTTCCCTTGAGAGAACGATTGCCAGGCAACATGCCCGTGTCGCAGGGGTAGCGGCCGGCGATGCCAACGCTCAGACTTTCCGCACCTAGGCTGCCAAACGAGGCAGACAAAACCACGACTCCAACCTTCCTTCTGGCGACCAGGCGGTATCTGATCGGGCAGAGATGGACGACCTGGCGACGGAGTACTTCGCCAATCTCCTCGGGCGACGCTGCTCGAGACACACTTTCTACCAATGGATGTGGAAGTGGTCCATTCGATTCACATTGGCACCATTGACCACCACTACAGGAACGGCAAGCTATGCCCAGGGCCAAAAGCCGTTGGCGTAGCCTCGATCCCCGTCAACGTAGGCTACGCCGATGGCTGCCCTCGGCATAGCTCCTCGGCAAAGACCTCCCTCGGCGGAGCGCAGGGAGGCCGTTGGCGTATTGAAAAGCCGTCGGCGTAGGCTACGCCTACGGCTGCCCTCGGCATAGCCTAACGATCGGTTGTAAAAATATTTTTTTTAAAAAATAAAAAATATATTTAATTTTTTTCTCAACTTTTTTTAATATTTGAATTGTTTTTTTAAATATTTGAATTGTTTGACTCGTTAATTTCTCATTTGGAATTTTTTTACACAAATTATACTTAATCTTTGATCAAATTACAGTTTTGGTCATACTTCCAGTCGGACACCCATCCTCACTACTCCACCCTAGCACACTTAAATTGTCCGTTCCTTGAGAATCTATATCCACAAAGCAGTTTATACCTTGTTGTCAATACTATAATATCAATCCTATTAACTCTTATATCATCATGTCACATGTTTCTATTTTTTGAAATTACAAACAATTATTTAAGTAAGCAACAATGAATAAGTAAAAATATTATTGAATCTATCTATTATATACTATATAAAAGCAATATAAGGATGTCTAACGGAACCACCACGTTAAGCCACATCAGTCAAATTAATTTATACCATCAGATCGAATTTAACAAGAGGTAATACTTATGTTACGTTCCAATCAAGTTGACACGTCTCATTCCCTCAAAAAAAAAAAAAGTTGACACGTCTCATACCGTAGAAAGAGTCCGTACATAACAAGGAAGGTAACGTCCACAGCTCACGAGGCGTTTAGCCGTTTAGGGCCATGTAATGTACGTGCCCATGTCCATATACGTGTCAATTCTGACATGAAACCGTCTATGTGATCCAAGGTCGTCCGTATATTAAACAGGACTCTACCTGTGTCAGTGTCATGTAAAAAAAAAACTGCATAGGCTAGATAGCCCATGCATAGTTGATCAAACGGCAGTTGCTTCAGCAGGCTGGGTACATGTACAAGAGGACTGTACGATTATCGTGATCGTCTATTCACTGATGCGCTAATCTGCTATTTCGTTAGTTTTGGCTGCATGCACGTGTGTCCAGGACAAGTAATTTGCAAAACTGGTATGCATAAAAAAGAAATAGCAAAGAATAAAGAGTATAAGGTGCCAACTGAAAGGGGGGAAAATGATGCAGCTGAAATCGATTGGTAGAGTGAAGAATAATACTCACTCCATCTAGAAATAAGTGACTTTTATTTATCTATATTTGCATGTATCTATATATACTAAGATGTGTCTAGACACATGCAAATGTAAACAAATCCAGGTCACTTATTGTCGGATGGTGGAAGTATATCTTTATGAATACACAATAATTAGTGTTAAAATTAAACATGTAACATGTAGTTCAATTCGATGAGCAAACAAATCCAATAAACTATAGTAACTAATTATTCATGCGGATTCACACCATTGGCAACACATATTTAATCATGCCAAAAGCCAAAGAAATATAGAGGATTACAAATTACAATATATCAACATCTACAACTCTGAATCAATGCAATGTAAGCTAAATACTACGCCAAGATGGATAGTGTAAAAATATCGAAGAAAAATCAAAATTTACTCTACAACACCAGATATAGCAATGAAGTACTATACCAGCTCAGACCCGCTATTGATTCTGGATAAATGAGAACATTGTGTCAGTCACCCTGTATATTGCGTTATCCTTTTCTACAAAATACTTTCTTAAAGTACTACCTGACACATGATTGTATAGGTCGACACAAAAAATGTCAAAATAAAGGTGAATATAGTTCAATACAAACTTGACGGGAATATAATATATAAAATATCGACCACTAGTGGTCAGGGGCTATTAGTAGTGAAAATGAAAATCACATATAGCACTGATTTAAGTATCAACTCATAATTCCAAATCAGCTAAATAGTAGTTCAACGCATATATAATGACTTATAGAAGTTACTATTCTTTTTACATTTATTTAAATATTTGGATGCATAAAATTTAAAAAAAAACTTAAAGCTTATCTAATTCCATAGGTCAAATGACACAAGTGATTAATACAAAATTTAGGAAATTTGTATTGTTTCTATTCGTGACCTAAGACAAGGTTGGTGGTTCAAAATTCTATGATGGAAGGAGCGAGTTTGTCCATAGTGCCAAATATGCTAATGTGAGTGCACATGCCGTGGTAAACTTAAATACCGGTCAACAGAACAAAATATTGTTGGGACTATGTTGTCAAATAAGGTGTTGGCATGTTACAACACAAAAAAAGAGTGTAGGGTAACTAGATTAAGTATTTAGAGTCATGAGATGAGAAGCCTTTTTTATACATAAGATTCTCAAAGAACAAAATAATAAAAAAAGAACATTATGTTATCTTAGATTTAAGAACACCAAAATTATGTTATTAATCCCAAATGAACATTCATGTCCATTGTATTATAGTGCTTTTATGTATATCCATATAACTATAGTATTGTTAAATATGTGAATGACTTTGTAGAGTGTTTTAGAGTGTACTCGTTCATTAAAAATGTATTAAGACTTTTGAGGTTAGATGAAACTAAATAGCAGAATTTCGTTTTGGAACCCAGGTGCAGATGCTCTCTTCAGGAGGCCCAACCATTGGCTTCCACATTGCTGACATTCATTGTATTTTTAGTTGTATTCTGAAGTAGGCAGCCTCAATGTCTAGGCCTATGTCCTGCCAGCATTTAAGACCTATGTTACCGTTAGGCCTTTCACAATGGGTGTTTCTTGGCACTGTATCACAGATATTTTTTTTAGGTGGCATGTCACTTAATGAAGAGAGAGATGGCACTTGTATCTTAGATAAGATACACCACTTGCACGCTACCATAGGCAAAAAATATGGCTAATCCAATCATACACATGCATGAGCACAAAATCATTAAATGCAACATCCCTAAGAAACACCATCTAAGATACACCCCATTGTCATAGTTGTTTCTTAAGTTTAAATACCACCTATGAAAACGTGCTAAGGTACACCCCACTGGAAAATGCCTTAGTCCTCGATAGAACAGATTGTATGCACCAGCAATGATTGTTTTCCACTGTCCTTATCGTGAACCTGAAGCGATTAAACTTTCACCAAATCAATCTCATGTTTCTCTTATAACTCGCGAGGTTCTCTCTCATCCCTGTCCCTTTTGGCGACGATCTGCTAAGGGCTAAACTAGTGAAGCCCGTGACAAGGTTGTTTTACATAAATTTGAATTTTGATGGTCTTTGCCAATCCTTGGGAGTGGTAGGACGCCTATTACCATTCTCGCTGCAGCTAGCTGCGGTGGAACTAATCGCTAATTCCCATGGCTGCAATCCCTGTCTTCGTCAGAGCATATAGCTTGAACTCGTTCTGGCGAGGATAGGCCTTCTCGTTGCTGCGACAAAAGTCATGGCCGTGGCCATTGTGGATGATGTGGATGATGTCTTCGCCGCAGTCCACATCAAGTAATGGGGATGATTAATGTGGTTCGTTAGAACTTGGAGTTGGTATGAACAAATTATTATGGTTGAAGCCCTTGCCTCCGTGCGGCCGGAACACGAAAGCCCCGCCGCATGTAACCAAGGTGCAGCGGCACGGGCGGCCGCACCTCTAGTACACCGTCGACCATACGAACGACATTCTTTCCTTCGCCACCTCTGCGAACCGGACGGCCTCCGTCCCAGCAGCAGCACATGGCGTACCTCGTCGCGGAGAGGAGTCCTTGGGGATCTGCAGGATGAGGAAGTTGAGCACAGAGTCGTCGGTTTCAGGGTCGGCACCAACCACCACCTTGACCAGTAATTAAGCAGAAAGATGCACTGCTGCAGCAGAAAGATGCATTGTCGACACACTCGACGCCGGCGAGGAACACGCGGGAGCTGCGGAGGAGGAAGGCGACCGTGGAGACCTTCGTGCGAGTGTGCTCAGGCTTCTCCGTTGCGAGGTACGGGAGTATCTGTGCTGGCGGTGAAGGAAGCGTTGGTGGCTCGCCGCTGGGCACCCTCCGTTTCCTTGACGAAAGCGGCGTCACAAAACAAGCCCACTACGCCCCTCTGATGGGCCTAAAAAATTTAATACCCTCCGTATATCTCTTCAAAAATATTTTGGCACACATATCAAGACAGACAGATTGGTCCACGCAATGGGGTCACCTAGACCCGTGTGCCAAAACTCTATGCCCCCTAAGACTAGCCTCAATGGAGGTATCATAGGTAATACTCCCTCCCTCCCATTTTAGTTTTAGGATACCCATAAGTCCTGACTCGCATACCAAGGAGAGCCATGCAGAGCTTTAGAGTGAAAACTTGGACTGAAATGCCCCTCTAATTGATTGATACGCATGCAACGCGGAGTAGTCTCATCCATTAATAGGAATGCATGCATTGGCCAACGTCTCAGCACGTCTCTTCGGTTTCCACCCTCCTTTCTTCCCACGCCGAGAAAAATCGCGCCAAGATTTCTTTCATGGCTACTGCAGCCAGATCAAAATGGCGCCACTTAGCTGCGAAATTTCCATTTGATTTTTGTCAAGAGAGCTGCACATAGGAGGGAACTAAAACATGGCGCTGTTGTTGTAGAATTCAAATGAATTTTTTGCATCCCTGCGCCACACTCTATAAATAAGGCCATATGATGCCATTGAGTATCTCCACGGCAACACTGCAGCCGGTAGCAGCAGGGGTCTGGAAGCACGCGCATGCGACGTCAGCTGACCGGCCGTGACAGAGACGAAGCCCGACGAGGTGTTCTCGGCAGTAGGCAAGCCGCATGAGGCGTTCCCGGCAGTGGCCAAGCTGGACGAGCCATGTCACGCCGGTGGTGTCGGGCGAGGCCATTCCGGACGCAGTAGAGTCGGGCAAGGCGACTCTGGCACGGTGGAACTGCACGCGGCCGGGGACGTAGCTGAGCTGCGTGGCCAGAGACGGGCGGCAGGTGACGCGGAATTCTTTGCCTCCCAGTAATTAAATCGCATGGAGCGTTGCTAGTTAGGGGCAAAATTGTCCATTTAGCGCTAATTTAGGCTCCACTTCACAATACGCATCCTAATTCGGGAATTTCAGAAAAAACTTATACGCATCATAATCTGGGAGGGAGGGAGTATCATGCATGCCATGTGGCATGCTAATTAATGATGAAAGAGGTTGTCTTGGTATCATAGGTAGATACGGTATCATAGGTAGATACGGTATCATAGCACGTAGAACGAGAAAAACTAATCCCAAATAAATCTTGTACATAATTTTACATTGAGATTCTACAAAACAATAAATACACTAAGATTATGATACTACTACATGATACTATGCATTGTGGAGATGGTATCATATACTGATATCATATATATGCTACTACTATATGATACTCCCCATTGTGACTAGTCTAAATAGGGAGTACGAACATAAGTGTACGAAGTGACAATAAGTAGTTACTGTTTCTAAAATCCCCTCCTCTACTCTCGCTAGGTTTACAGACTTTACTAAGCTAAAATATCTCCACATAAGAATGTTATTAGGCATTATGTTTCATGAAATATATGTGATGACAAACAGCATAAACTTTGAACTTTAAACCATTAAGCATAGTAGCAGATCCAACCACCAAGTGTGGCATGGTGGCTCGGCTATAGGGAGCCCCCTTTTTGAAACTTCAAATACTTGAATTCAAAACTTTCATAACATTTTGGAAAAAATACCGTAGCCAAATATGTGTTCTATGAGTGTGTAAAATTTTAGCTGAAAATGTTTTATTTTTTAGGCTCATCAGAAATAACAAATTGAGTTTTTGTCGGTGAATAGTTTTAATCAGTGGATTAAACTGAAGATTTTGTCTTTTAGTGTGATATTGTCATTTTTGTTGAGCCTAAAATAGCAAGTATTTCGAGCTAAAACTAAACACACTAAGAGAATAAAAGGTTTACTACTTTTCCGTATTAATTGCCTTTTTTTATTGCAAAAGAAAATTGAAATAGGTAGACCTGGAGCCCCGGTTCCAACTGGCCTATTCTATCTAACCACCCTCGTTTGCAAGGCTTGCTCCTACTGGCATCGGAGAATGCTCGATTGTGGCAAAGCTGAGTGAGAGGGGAAAAACCTGATGCGCAAGTTCTCATCCTCCAATAAAACACATTTCACCTATGCACGACCTTCAACTGCGTGACACATAGGACATCAGAACGAGTGTACAGGAGTGTACGACGGTGGCATGGAGTATTAGGCCTACCCCTATTTACATGAAGACATCGGGGTTAAGGGGTTCCCAGCTCTTCCGCCACCGGAGTAACCGACCAAAGGGGAGGGAAGCCTTGGTATTACCAGTTGTTAGTTGGGAGAACTTGGTTGCATCCCTCTCATCCCTCGTAGGAGGCAAATGGGGGTGAAAAATTCTAGTCCTCTATTGAAACATTGTCATTGGAGAATACTGGCATTGTTTTCTTGACAAAGTAATGTTTTGTTGGAGAAGATACGAATGTAGAACTTGGTGACTATATGGTTTACAGCCAGTTGCAAAGATCACAAACCTGATTTTATTCAGAAGATCGATAAGGAAATCAAGATAACGGAGTCCAGAAATCAGGAAACGATCCTGCACTACGCTTCGTGCCACCCGTAGTGTCTGACACCACAGTTGGAAACCTCACTGAGTCCCCTTCCTCAAGACCTCGACTACACATCCACCCACGTTCGCGCACCCATGCACGCAGCGGCATCACCAGACGTCCTACCACACGCGGTCCATCGTACTGTATCGTTCACTGTTATCCTAGCAAGTCTATCTAAACCAGACCGTACATACGTACATGTTTTTTTTCTCCAAAAGAGGGTAAACCCCGGGCTCTGCATCCTCGATGCTCACAGCCTTTATTAAAGTCAAATAAAAGTAACCAAGTATTATAGTTCACGGATCATATAGGATTGATACAAACACCAACCATCTAAACAAAGCAAAGGATCTCACAAGAGATAGAAAGTAACATCTAGACATTTGTCAATCTACTAGAATGACACCACGAAGCCTGGTTGAAGAAATCCGAAGTAACCGCCACAAGACGGGTGTACCCAGAAAACATGGGTAACCGCTGATGCTCTGGGAGGAGAAAAACCCAGAGCTGAATCCAATATGCCGAAAATGAATAACCTGCAAAAAAGATGGAACTCCAGCCTTGTTAAAAATAATATTATTTCAACATTTCCAAATGGACCAACATATGGCCGAAATGCCAATACAAATTCTTCCTTTGTTTGCTTTGTCTACTCCATTAAGCCAATTTTCAAACATATTAGTGATATTGGTTGGTGGAGGTAGATTATATGTGAACAAAACCATGCGCCAAATAATTTTTGCAAAAGGGCATGAAAGAAATAAACGCTCAATTGTTTCGTCCTCATTACAAAAGCAACATTTTTATTTCCATTACACTTTCTTTTAGCAAGGTTATCTTTGGTTAACACCTTGTTATTGAGAAACCACATAAAAATCTTAATTTCCGTAGGTATTTTTATCTTCCATAAATATTTAGTGGGAAAGCTCAGATTTCCATTCATGAGATCCTCATACAAGGATTTAACTATAAAAATCCCATTATTAGTTAATCCCCATGTAAATCTGTCATGTTCATCCGACAAAGATACATCCATTAATCTCTCACACAGATGCAACCATGCATCCCATTTACTCCCGTTAAACTTCGCCTAAATCTAATATTTAGCGGGGTGTGAGACAAGACATTGTTAACCAACACATGTTTCCTATGTATAATGTTATATAGAGAAGGATACTGTTGGGCGAGAGGCTTCTCTCCTAGCCAAGTGTCCTCCCAGAATCTGGTAGCTCGACCATCCCCTATTTTGAAGGCACCATGGGCAAAGAACTCATCTTTGACAGCCATTAATCCTTTCCAAAAAGGTGAATCAGTTGGCTTGGTCTCAACTTGTGCTTTAGTTGCCAGATATTTGTTGCGTAGCAACTCATGCCACACCCCATCTTCTGTAACAGTTTATATAATCACTTGCTTAAAATCCATCTATTCTTAAGTTCTAACACCTCAATACCCAAACCTCCCTGATCTTTGGGCCTACACATAATGTTCCATGGCAGTAATCTAGATTTTTTCTTATGTTCATCACTTTACCAAAAGAATATTGAACGATAGAAGTCTAATCTTTTCCTAACACCTTTCGGTAATTAAAGAAAAGACAACATAAATATAGGCATACTCGATAAAACAGAATTAATACATGTGCTTCCGTTGCCTCATTCCTTAGGCTGCATGGTGTGTTCTTCACTTCGTTGAATCGTTTTGCTATATATATATATATATATCTATCCATAATCCATCAACCCTTCTTTTCTGCATGATCACAAGATTGTGATTGGAAGTTGGAACAACCCGCACGAGTGGCTGAACAAATGAAACTGAACTCGCTCTTGCTGGCCCCCGTTTAAAACGCTACTAGTACATGACTGCAGCATGCTTACATACATTTTGTCAACTCATCTTGTCGTCGTGCAAATCATGCCAATTATTGTCTCACGATACGATCCTATTTGAAGACAGCGCCGTTGCCCGACTCAGCAATTGCACGATGTCTGCCGCGCCAGATCTATCGGATTAATTAGGATAGCTAAAGCTAAGCTCGATCCAAAGCACGAGGCATGGAAGCATCTCCACACCAGCCGAGAAGTTGCCACCCACCTCCTCCTCACGGATCTCGCCTTCTGATTAACCGATCGATCGATCGATCTGAGTTGTGTATGAACAGCTCGATCTTGTCGTGACCCGCCCGTGCGCACGGCACACGCGCTCGCTGGCATGTCCTGTCCTGCTCGCAAATGATAGGATTATAGTATGTCATTACTCATTACTATCATGAGAGATCCGTGCACTCTCCCCAGGGGACAGGCCACAACGCATAGTCAGGTAGACACCACTAATCTATACAACATTCGAGGAGAAAAACCAGTTTTGTATGCTAATCTAAACCAGTAGGAGCAGCACTTATGCAAACCTTAGCTGCTAACACAGGTTAGCGCCAGGAGGCACCACGGCTGCTGATCTGGACTAGGCGTGCATAGGCCACCACGTCTGGCGGATCCTGCCCGTAGTCTGGTTGTATCAAATTAGAGTTGTATTTTGTCAAAAATAAAATTATTTTACTTTGAGAATGTTTTTATTAATTTCTTGTTACAGTGCATTTCGTGTTATATTTAAGAAACCCAGAATTATCATATTAACCCCAAAATAACCAGTCATTCCATTGTATTATATTGTTTTTTTTTGTATTTACATATCTATAGTATCGTTAAATATCTAAATGACTCGGTAGAGTGTATACATTCGTTGATGTTCCTCAGAAGATCAATCTGAAATCGAAAAAAAGGTAATAAAGAAAGCAGAGGCCAGAAACCAAGAATGATCCTGCATTTGATACCACTTGTCTTGTGTGACAGAAGAATTGAAAAACTCACGACACGGTCTCCTTCCTCGAGACCTCAACTACACATGCACGCACGCACGCTTGCCACTATCAGATTTGAGCCAGCGTCCAGGTCAGCTCATACTCTCTCTCTCTCTCTCTCTCTCTCTCTCACACACACACACACACACAAGCTCAGCTCATACTCTATGGCTCAGGTCAGATTACCATCTACATCTTTACAAGAGCATTTCTAGCAGACTGCTTAAAAGGGCCGAATCCTTAAAACTCCGAGGGTATAAGGTCTTGTCCTTTTCTTTGGCCCGAACTGACCCGTTTACATGCCCGCCTGTATTCTTTTTATAAGGCACTCAAAAACTACCCCCGGGCCATTATATGTAAGGTTTCGATGGGCGGATCAGGTTCTCGACCCGTCGCTTTTTCGTACACGCCTCCACTACTCCGTCGTCATCGCCGCACACCACCGATCAAATCGGTCCGCTCCGATGAGAAATTAGAGGCACCGCTTAGAAGATCCGGCACCGCGCACCGCTACGATGTACCATCGGGGAGCTCGAGCGGAGTGGGGGCGGCTAGTTGGGCCGTTCTGCCACTTCGTCCCCCTGTCGCGACAAAGGTTCCAACTCGGAGGAGGAGCACCGCCGCCGAGTACGCTCCAACGCAGCGCAGAAGCGTGCCTCCGTCCACTACATATACCGCCAAGTGCTGGTGCCTCACGAACTCCTCCACCGCGAAGTGGAGGAGGCTAACCGCCGTGCCGGTCGAGGGAAGGGAGATCATCTGAAGCACTCGCTCGTCTACGGCGCTGAAGAGAGAGGAGGAGGAGGAGATCGAGGGTTGCGGGGTTCGACGTCATCATCGGCAAGGAGGACTGTGTCGACTAGGCCTCCTTCGACTGCATCACATCCGTGATGCTCCAGCATAGCGCGACAGAGGAGGACGAGAACCGTGCAAGACATCGCTATGACGAGGAGCTCAACGGGATCTTCCACGAGCAGGGGCTTGCCGGCGAGCTCGAGTTCCACCTGAAGGAGGAGGCATGGCGCTGCAACCGTGAGCTCCAGTACAAGGCCTACGTCAACCTCATCTCTATAGACCGCCGCCGGCACGGGCGGATCCAGGCCCAGGGCAACCTGGGCCATAGCCCGGGGCGTAGCGGAAGTGGAGAAATATTATTTGGCCTGGGGTGCAGCCCATTACTGGCCTATCTTACCTGTCTCACTCGACCTTGACTCAAGTGGAAACCCTCGTCTCTCTACTGCCCTCGCGTACAGCCCGTCCCCCACTGTCGCTGTAGCCTGCAGGAAACGCGCCATCGCCCGTCGCCGCCACCAGCCAAGCGGCCAGGGCTAGGGCCAGGGCCACGCCGGCAGGCTGTTTTCCGCCCGTACCCCGGCCTCCCATGCTCCCCGGAGCACGTCTTCCCTGACCCCGTGACGCTACCTGGCTACGAGCCTTCCTGGCTTGCGACCCTGCCTGTCCTCTGCCGGTCGTGCCGCCACTCCGCCAATCTCCGGTTCCTGCTGGTTCATTGCAGCTCCTTTCCGCCAGTCCTCATGTCGATCTGTCTCTTCAACTCAGCCTCGACTGCACACTACACCTCCTTTTGCGCTGATTGGAATTGCGAATTTAGCTAGGTAAATTTCAGTAGCAATTGACTTTGATACACCGATGACTGATTGGAATTCTAAATTCACCTAGGTAAATATCAGTAGCAGTTGAATTGGATACACCTGGGCCTCAATGATTAACTATTTCATTTCATGCTTCGGTGTTTGTTATGTAATATTCTTTGCTCTCTTCAAGGTATAGGTTATCTTGTACTGCTCATGAGGTGATGGGAGGCTCGGGTGAACTAAACAAGTGATTTGGTACTATCTTTTGCACGTCATAGTACTATTTCTAGTTATTTGCCATCTCTTATACTTTCCCATATCCTGCTATTACCAAATTCCTGTGATATTACAAGAATATCTTTAGTATCTTTTTACGCTTAGTTTTTGCCCGGGGTTTGCTCTAATCCTAGCTCCGCCACTGGCCGTCGGTACTGTCGCCGCCGCACCCTAAGGCTCCGGCGAGCCAAATCTTGCATTTAGGATTAGGGTTAAGCGGCGACGATGGCAGATCCCCGTGTAGTGTATATTTGATGCATTTTGTACTTATGATTGTAGTTACGAGGGACGTACTATGTGAAATCTTTCTGGGATGTTTAAATTTCATTGTTTTAAGGTTTGATTTTACCATTTCTGTTTTGCGCGTTGATCTGTCTGAGCAAAAACTCGCCTCTTATCCGCATTTAGAATGTTCGGCGGATAAGAGGTCTGCTAGAGATGTGCAGTGAATGTCACCCACTGGCAAGCGCTCTACCGTTAGCCATGGCGCGCGCAGCTTCGCGCGGTCCATCTCCTTCCAACTCAGCCCATCCATCCATGTCTTGCCGCTCACAAATACATACGACAAGGTAGGCTAACGGACCACGCGTCACTAGTAGAAACCGGGCAATTTGCCCCGGATTTCGAACCAGGGTTGCAGAAGCGGGACTAAAGGTCCAAGCTTTAGCCCCGGTTCAGTTACGAACCGGGGCTAGAGGTCCAACCACGTGGCCTGCTAGGCGCGCTGGGCGGCAGGACATTTAGCCCCGGGTCGTGTTACGAACCGGGACTAAAGGTTCCCTGCCGCGGCAGCATTTTGGGCCATTTGGCTGCCGCGGCAGGGGATGGGGTTTTAGGGTTTTGTGTTTTTCTTTTCATTTTGTGTTTTGTGTTCAATTATTTTTCATTATGTGTTTTCATTAGAAACAAGTTTTCGTATACATACAGAACGCTACTACGCAGTACTTGGCCACATTGACGCAATATATAATATAATTACTCTTACAAGCATATATAGAGTCCCAACAAGGTCCAGAGCATGTCTATTTGATTACATAGAGATCATTACATGGATGCTTTAGGGTCTATTTCTACAGTATTCTCCGCGTGGGTCTATGACCTCGTCGAGAAAAAATGCAGCAAATTCCTCTTGGATTGCTATTAGGCGGTCCTCTGGTAGGAGTTTGTCCCGCATCGCGTCCAACTATGTAAAAAGGAGATCGTATGGATTAGACTGAACACGATTTTTTGTAATAAAAAATAGCTCCTCATGCCATTGACCGCGGACATGTTTCTTGAACTGTGTCCAAACCCTACCCGACAAAGAACATTAATGTATGAGTTAATAACTATTTGATATCCCAGAAAATGAACGAAAAAACCGATATAGTGCGATAATGGTTGAAATTACCTCTGGAGCGCATCGATAATGATGCGTTAGTTTTCAATGTCTTTGTTTAGTGAGTCCATGATGTGAACTCTTCCCATGTTAAGTGAAATGCTTAGAAGAATCCAGTGGTACCTACGCAAGGTTTACATACGTCAGTAACTCATCATTTACACTGAGCATCGAGTAAGCAAAAGTTAATGTGTACAAAAACTCACTTGCCGTCGTGGTAAGGAAAAAGTATTTCGTTAGAGAAATGCTGTTTCGTGAGAAACCGCAACAAGTTGTGCTCGGTCTCCAGTGGTTTATCCTTTAGTATAGACCCATGAACTCGATGTGGGTCAATGTACCCAAATCCGTTGATAGCCTTTCTTTTACAATCGAGCATCTTCATTCTGCATCATTATATATAGCGTACAAAAGAATATAGTGAGTATACTTACCGGCAATGAATTGAAAAGGCTGAGATAGAGACCTAATTACATAAATAAAGTAATCACTTACAAACAATACGAACTGAGGATAGTTTTGTCGAGTTCCTTTAGATTGAATAACTGAAATAATTCTGTAAATTCAATAGGGACCTCGTCTTCAATGAAGTAATGCGATTTTCGAACTTTTAGTATGAGCCAATTTCGCTGTTCTTTTGATGCTTTCATGTACCATTCATGGAATCGTCGCATTTGTGTTGGCATATCCCGAAGCCTCTCAGAACTGACCAGAGGCTCCCCGTTAACAAATTTGGGTGCTACCTCAGCCTTGGGCATAACGCCGTGAATAATTTCATGAATAGGCATACCACATTGCTCGGCCAATACCCTAGCCGTTTCCGGATCCATAGGTTCTTCCTCACATAGTTGAGGTTTGGGTATGTTCACCTGGAGTGGGGGAAGCGATTGGTTTGCTTGTTTCCCCAGCTGGGGAACATCTCTTTTGGTTCTTTGGCTACCACTCGATTGTTTTGCTTGTTTCCCCAGCTGAGGGACGTCTGTTCTGATGCTTCCGCTACCACTCGTTTGTTTTGCTTGTTCCCTTGCTGGGGAACCTCTTTTTTGATGTTTCCTCTACCGCTTGATCTCTTTTGTTTCAATGTCTTCTGAAGACATCGTGTATAGTCATCTGGCGCATTTAACTGAGCTTGGGATGGTTGTGTTAGTAATTTCCTAAAGTGCTTCTTGGTTTCCGGTTTTATTTGGACCTCTCGCTCATGTTATTTCTTTTTAAAATGAGCATCCACTTCGGCACGTACGACCGCATCGGTCTCCTCATCGGTCAGGTCGTAAGCCCTCTTGGGAGGAACCGGCGGTACTCTTGGGAGGGGCGACAACTGTCGCTTCGGGCGTTGGTTATCGCTCGACGGAGCGGTGGTATTCTTCCGATTTTGCCCCTTAGTGGGTGGAGGCGGCTGCGTAGATTGAGATGGACTCGTGTTGGGGTCATGGATTGGACTATTACTGGGAGGAAACGGTGCACTTGGAGGTGGACTTGGAGGAGACGGTGCACTGGGAGGAGACGGTTGCCTTGGTGGAGAAGGTGGCCTTGGTGTCGAGCCTGGAAACTTGATGTATTCTTTTTTCCAAAGAATGAAGCCACTCGTGACTTCTCCCAGTGTCGTCTCCCCTTCACCTCCAGGGATGTCAAGCTGTAGTGAATGACACATAGGTAGAATTTCATCCACACCGACACGAGCATAGCCAGCTGGAATCGGATTGCAATGGTAGCTCGCTCCCGGTGCAGAAGTTAAAGCAAAGTCGGCCGCCACCTTCATGGATATATTCTTCAGTTCAACATGCAGCTCACAACTTGTCTTCTCCTTAATTGCTACCACGGGGTACACATCCATCATTGCATCATTACCGTGGCCATCCATGGAAGCCGCGCTGCTTTTCCGTTGCGATGGGCCGACCGTACTGTCCGATGTAGGATCTTGCTGTCGAAATCCTTTAAGTTCATTAAGCTCTTGGCGATACTCCTGCAGCGCGGCTTCAAACCTCGCGAACCGCTCAGTATCCTCCTCTCTTTGCCGCTTTGTTCTTCTCGATGGGCTTCTGTACGTGTCATGGTGCTCGGGAAACCCGATAACCCATGGATAAGAAGGTCCGAACCCTCTTGTTCGTCCAGCCTTTTCAGGATTCCCGAGAGCCTTTGTCAGCTCATCGTTCTCTCTGTCGGGAACAAACGTTCCCTCTTCAACCTCTTTGATCACTTTAACAAGTTCTTTCTTGGGTGTAGAAATTTCTTCGGCTGCAAAAATCTCGCCTGTTTTTGGGTCTAATGATGCCCCATGCCCGAATACCCAATTTCTTGACCTCAAGGGCCAACTAGACGTAGCTGGAGTGACCCCTTTAGCCTCTAGGTCAGCCTCAGCTTTATCCCACTTAGGCATGGCACTCCTGTAATCACATGTGCCCATATGATGGTGATATTTCTTTTTGGCTGCATTTTCCTTATTTTTTGCTGATATTGCCTTAGTTGGTGCTGAGGTCTTGTATTCCACAAATGCGGCCCAGTTATCCTGCTGCAACTCTAGTGGGCCAACGAATGGAGGAGTTGTTTCCTTCAAGACATACTTGTGGTACAATCTTTTTTTCCATTCCTTGAATAGTTCGGCCATCTCCTTAAGAGCAAAGTGCTTGACTTTCCTCGTCATTTGCTGTGTGAGCTCATCAGTCTCCAAGACAGGTAGGCTAAAATGTGTCATGAGAGAATTCCACATTGTATCTTTCGCTCTGTCATCTACAAAACTAGCCCCAGCTGGATCCTTTCGCGTGGTGATCGGGACTTTGTCTCTAACGATCACTCCGCATTGACTTGTAAATGCATTTGCAGCTTCTTTGGACTCCAGCGGTTGACCCTGCGGAGAGACTAAGTCAATGCTGAAACGGACATCTGTGGGCAACTTGTGTGTCGGGCCTCTTGTATTTGTAGAAGATTGGCCGGAAGCGGAGGTCTAAGAGAACAAACATTCGTCAGTACATATATACGAATCAATTAGTGCATCTATACTAGTGAACCATCGATAGAGGCTTTATATACCTTGACAGAGTTTGTCATTATTATGGTGTCTTCACCATGGTCTCCACGATGGTCAGCACCATCGTCTCCACTATTTGGTCCACCATCGTCTCCTCCAGACAAATTAAGATATTCGGAGCCATCATAATAAGACCCCCCAATACCCTCATCTATCATGTTTAGAAGCTCCTCTTCATTCTGTCTACCGTCCATAGCTTAACTAATACAGAAAAAGAATATTGCATTAAGTAAAAGAATATTACAACTGCGACAACTCGGATACAGTACTTAGTGATTAAGATAAATTATAATAATATAAGATAAAGTACATTATTAATACATCACCGGAGAATAGCTCGGGTGCATTATAGGATAAAGTATAAGATAAAGTACATTATTAATACATCACCGGAGAATAGATCGGGTGCATTATAGGATAAAGTATAAGATAAAGTACATTATTAAGATAAACTAGCGAACGCGGCTGCCGCGTTCTGTGCTATAGGAGCTCTGCAGCCACAGAAGAGGAACCATCACCGGAGAATAGCTCGGGTGAGATCCGTGAACCTGCCAGATATTGGAGAACCTAGTCTCCAAAAGATACATGTATCGCCGTACATGCTCGTCCTCCTCCCTGATACGACGACGTACCACCTCCTCGGGGGCTGGCTCCCTCTGAACCGCTCCTAGACCTCGTGGATGCCACCAAAGAAGCTCCGGGTCGACGATGATACCTGGATTCCTCACCAAGGTACGAGTCCCGACAAGTAGCACCTCCTAGTGCCAACCCGGCGGAGCCCAGACTCGGACATCCCCGACAGAGTCTAGTAGGCTCGGACGAGATGGACGCGGGTAGCAATAAACAATCATAAACAGTAACTAAATCACTAAGTATATATTGCCTAATAACAATAACCCTAAACCTTTCACTAACTCAACTAAACCTAATTAACTAAGTATTCTAACTAACCCTAACTAACCCTAGATAAATACTAATAACACTGACACTAACACACTAACTAAAACACTAATACTAATACTACTAATAACACTAACACTAACACACTAACTAAAATACTAATAGTACTAACTAACACTAACCAAAATAATAATCCTACTTATTTACAAACACTAACACTACCACTAACCAAAATTAACTAATAACACTAACTAACCAAAATAGTAATACTATTAACACTAACACTAACACTAACTAATTAAAATACTAATACTTCTAACTAACACTAACCAAAATCCTAATCCTAATACTACTAACCAAAATCGTAATACTACTAACCAAAATCCTAATCCTAATCCTAATACTACTCTAACTAATAACGCTAGCTAATACTTCTAACTAATAATCCTAATCCAAAATATTAATACTTTTAACTAATAATCCTAATCCAAAATCCTAATACTACTAACCAAAATCCTAACACACTACGTACCCTAACTAATAACCCTAGCTACCTAATTAACCCTAACTAACCAAAATTAACACTAACCGTACGTACCTGAGGCGGAGACGACGGCGAGGCGGCGGCGGGGCGGCGGCGAGGAGGCGTAGACGTACGACGGCGAGGAGGCGGCGGCTCTCGGGGCGGGGCGGCGCGGCGCTGGGCGCGGGACGGGGCGGCGCGAAGACGCGGCGCAGGGCGGAGATGGGCGAGAGCGGCGGCGCGGCGCGGTGCGGCGGACGGCGTGTGCGTGGCGCAGGGAAAACGGCGATCTCCGGGTCGTGGCTTGACCCGGGGCAGGGGTGGTATTTATACCACCCCCTAGCCCCAGTTTGTATTACAAACCGGGGCTAAAGGTGTTTTCGAACCGCCGCACTTCCCGCGCGCCAAAACCCTTTAGCCCGGTTTGGTTATTTTTGGCGCCAAACCCAAAAATAGTTTATAGTTTTCAGAAAATTATGTATTATATATCAAAATTTTCAGAAAAAAAGATCTAAAATTTAAATCTATTATCATACTTTATTATACAACTTAAATGAAATTATCTATTATCTAAAAGTATTATATTTAGTAGAAATGTTCACAAAAAATAATAAAAATATAGTTATTATTTAAAAATGGAAAAATACATATAATATAGCAAAATATTCACAAAAATATAGTAGAAATGTTCTCCCGCCATTTCCCCCGCTTCCCGTCATGTTCTCCCGCCATTTCCCTCGCTTCCCGCCATTTCCCCCGCTTCCCGCCATGTTTCTCCCGCCATTTCCCCTGCTTCCCGCCATGTTCTCCCGCCATGTCCCTCTATATCTAGGCCGACCGCCATTTCCATCGACACATCCACACCTTCTCTCTCACAACAATGGACACCGCTTACTGGGCTTTTCTGACGCTCGAGGAGATCGAGGCGCTGTGCGCCTCCAGCTACCCATGCCCGCCGGGGTACCGGATGCCCGCTGGCTAGATGCTGAGCGCTGGAGGGGTTCCTATTCCTCCTATGTCTCAAGGTTCGGCCCGCCAGGCGGCCATCACGAACCACTTCTACCTCGAGCTCACGCCGGAGCAGCGGATGGACCCCCATTGGGATCCCGACAACCTCGACACCTGGAATGCCTTCTTCGCAAACCGGTGGAAAAGGGAGCTCACCAGGTACGAGGGTGACGACCCGCCCCCAGTGAACCACAACGAGGCTGGTCGCCGTCTGTGGTGGGCAAACCGGACTATCGCCGGTGTGATGCGCTACATCGCCATGGGTGACCATCCTCGCCTAAGGTACCCGCACTTTCACCAGCAGCATAGCCACAAGAATGGTGGTGGTGGTAAAGTCCTAGGACGTACTGGGGTCGTCATCCGGGAGCCCCCTCCCCCCCGCGTCGTGAATCCGAGGCAGGAGGATTCATCCGCGTGCTACGAGGAAGGGCTGAGGATCCATCCGCGTGCTATGAGCGACGACGATGATGATGACGATTCCGAAGACGACCCAAAATTGTGTACTACAGGGCTAGATATGATTATGACTAATTTTTACGTTTTAATATTAATAAATGTCTAGCCACAACAAGTTGCAATACTACCTATTGAGATCAAGAAAGTTCATATCCATATACATATAAGAAGATCATTAAAAATAAAGGTTTAATAATATTGTACATCACCAACATCCACACATGTTAGGGTTTTCTTCTAATCCGTAACCATGGAGCATCTTCCTTATTTAACGGGATGCTTGGGTCATCCTTCACAGCGAAGGGCGGAATTTCATGAAACTTATCATAATCGTCTGCCATGTCTGTCTTATCCTCTACCCTCACGATGTTTCTTTTTCCTGAAAGAACTATGTGGCGCTTTGGCTCATCGGATGTTGTATTCTTTTGCTTATCTTTCCTTTTTCTCGGTTTGGTAGACATGTCCTTCACATAAAAAACCTGAGCCACATCATTGGCTAGGACAAATGGTTCATCTCTATACGAAAGGTTGTTGAGATCCACTGTTGTCATTCCGTATTTCTTGTCTACCTCAACCCCGCCTCCTGTCAGCTAGACCCATTTGCACCGAAACAAAGGAACCTTAAAAAAAGTTCCATAGTCAAGTTCCCATATCTCCTCTATGTAACCATAATATGTATCCTTTTGCCCATTCTCGTCTGTTGCATCAAATCGGACACCACTGTTTTGATTGGTGCTCTTTTTATCTTGGACGATCGTGTAAAATGTATTCCCATTTATCTCATACCCTTAGAAAGTCAATATAGTCGAAGATGGTGACCTGGCCAATAAGTACAACTGCTCTCCAACATTTATGTCATTCATGAGATGTGACTGCAACCAACCGCCGAAAGTCCTCATATGTTCATCTCTAATCCAGGAGCCAGGCTTCCCCGGGTTGTTGGAGTGTACAATATTCTTGTGTTCCTCGATATACGGAGCCACCAAGGTGGAACTTTGCAGAACTGTGTAGTGTGCTTTAGTGAGAGAATGTATGTCCATACATATCCTTGCTTTCTTTCCTAGCATGCCTTTTCCACTAATTCTACCCTCATGCCGTGATTCAGGAACACCGATGGGCTTAAGGTCAGGAATAAAGTCAACACAAAACTCAATGACCTCCTCTGTTCCATATCCCTTTGAGATGCTTCTTTCTGGCCTAGCACGGTTATGAACATATTTCTTTAACACTCCCATGAACCTCTCAAAGGGGAACATATTGTGTAAAAATACAAGACCAAGAATGTTAATCTCATCGACTAGGTGAACTAGGAGGTGAGTCATAATATTGAAGAAGGATGGTGGGAACACCAACTCGAAGCTGACAAGACATTGGACCACATCTTTCTGTAACCTTAGTAGACTATCTAGACTGATTACCTTCTGAGAAATTGCATTGATAAACGCAGATAGCTTCACAATGGGTACTCGAACATTTTCCGGCAGGAGTCCCCTCAATGCAATCGGAAGCAGCTGGGTCATAAGCACGTGGCAGTCATGAGACTTTAGGTTTTGAAATTTTTTCTCTGCCATATTTATTATTCCCTTTATGTTCGACGAGAAACCAGACGGGACCTTGATACTGTAAAGGACTTCAAAAAAGATGTCCTTCTCTTCTTTGGTAAGAGCGTAGCTAGTAGTACCTTCAAACAGCTCTGGATGCATGTCGTCTCAGTCTTTTATACGTTGTTGGTCCTGCCGTGCTTCAGGTGTATCTTTGCTCTTCCCATACACGCCCAAGAAGCCTAGCAGCGTCACGCAAAGATTCTTCGTCAGGTGCATCACGTTAATTGCAGAGCGGACCTCTAGGACTTTCCAATAGGGTAGCTCCCAAAATATAGATTTCTTTTTCCACATGGGTGCATATCCGACATCGTCCTTCTGAACAGATTGTCTACCAGGACCCTTTCCAAAGATTACTTTTAAATCCTTCACCATGTCAAATACATCATCACCAGTATGGCAGATAGGCTTACACCGGCTGTCTGCCTCACCATTGAAATGCTTACCTTTCTTTCTTAGGATGTGCGAGGGTGGAAGAAAACGACGATTCCCCGGGTACACATTCTTCTTACATTTATCCAAATATATACTTTCAGTATCGTTTAAATAGTGTGCGCATGCCTTGTATCCCTTGTTTGTCTGTTCTGAAATGTTACTAAGAGCAGGCCAATCATTGATTGTTATGAACAACAACGCTTGTAGGTCAAATTCCTCATGTTTGTTCTCATCCCACACACGTACACCTTGTCCATGCCACAACTGTAAGAGTTCTTCAACTAATGGCCTTAGGTATACATCAATGTCGTTGCCGGGTTGCTTCAGGCCTTGGATGAGCACTGGCATCATAATAAACTTCCGCTTCATGCACAACCAAGGAGGAAGATTATAAATACACAGAGTCACAGGCCAGGTGCTATGAATGCAGCTCTGCTCCCCAAAAGGATTCATGCCATCTGTACTTAGACCAAACCATAAGTTCCTCGCATCACCTGCAAAGTCCGAAAACTCTCTCTCGATTTTTCTCCACTGGGACCCATCAGCGGGGTGTCTCAACATCTCGTCTTTCTTACGGTCTTTCATGTGCCATCGCAACAACTTGGCATGCTCTTTGTTCCTGAATAAACGTTTCAACCGTGGTATTATAGGAGCATACCACATCACCTTGGCAGGAACCCTCTTCATGCCGCGCTCACCCTCAACATCACCAGGGTCATCTCGTCTTATCTTATACCGCAGTGCAGTGCATACTGGGCATGCATCCAAATTCTCGTACTCGCCGCGGTAGAGGATGCAGTCATTAATGCATGCATGTATCTTCTGCACCTCTAATCCTAGAGGGCAGACAACCTTCTTTGCTTCGTAGGTACTGGCGGGCAGTTCGTTATCCTTTGGAAGCAACTTCTTCATTATTCTCAGCAACTTTTCAAATCCTTTGTCAGTCACACCGTTCTCTGCCTTCCATTGCAGCAATTTCAGTGTGCTACCCAGTTTTTTGTGCCCATCTTCACAATTTGGGTACAACAATTTATTGTGATCCTCTAACATCTTCTTGAACTTCAACCTCTCCCTTTCAGTTACACAATCTTCCTGGGCATCAGCAATGGCCCGACTAAGATCATCATCGGGCAGATCTGATGCCCGTTCTTCATCTTTTTCTTCATCAATGTCTTCCATTATAGTACCATCGTATTCAGGGTAGTCGTTGTCATTCTCTTCTTCTTCGTTGTCTTCCATCATAACCCCTCTTTCTCCATGCTTGGTCCAACAATTATAGCCGGTCATGAAACCGGACCGAAACAGGTGGCCGTGAAGGACTCTTGAGGAAGAGTATTCTTTATGATTCCGACAGACACCACATGGACAAGACATAAAACCACTCCGCTTGTTTGCCTCGGCCACAAGAAGAAAAGAATGCACGCCTTTAATGAACTCGTTAGAGAGTCGGTCAGCGTACATCCATTGCCGGCTCATCTGCAATATATAATTAATTAAGTACATCAAACATAATCATAATTAATTAGTACTAATCTAAAACCAGCAACCGGGACTAAAGATATGATGAACCTTTAGTCCCGGTTGGAGGCACCAACCGGGACTAAATGTGGATGTGGAGACAACATGTCGACACTATGTCCTCAGTGGGCAGCACTAAGCCAGTAAATTAAATACCGACACTATTTTGGGTGGGTGGTAGCACTATGCTAGCGTGAGTGTGTCGACATTATGTCATCAGTGTCCGACACTATGTTGTGCTGCTTAATCTATAAATAGGTATGCATTCTTGTGAAGAACTGCAAGATGGTGTGTGAGACCAGGGACACCACTACGGCGGAGCTTCTCGAAGATGTCTTAGGACCTCGTCCTCAGACATCTTCGAGGAGCTCGCCGTAGAGGCACTCTCTAATATGTGAAATTAGTTAGCTCCACCAGCATACTGATTTAGCTAGAGAAGATATAAACCGAAAGATGGTGTGGGAGAGCAGGGACACCACTACGGCAGAGCTTCTCGAAGATGTCTTAGGATCCTGTCCTCAGACATCTTCGAGGAGCTCGCCATAGAGGCACTCCCTAATATGTGAATTGTGATATCTTCTTAGCAAGCTTTTATGAATTAACCCTATCTTTGTTACAAATTTTTCAGTTTGTTGAACGCAGGTAGACGAAGAAGGATATTTTGCCCAGCTAGCTAGTTAGTTAGAATTATGAACTCACGCATGTGTGTGCTTCTAAAATCAATTTTCGAGACTCTATGTACCAAAACAAGATATATATTGATAGAATAATCCACATATTGTGATATTTACCTTAGAGTTTCTTACATTAATACAAGATAGATAGAATCTAAACATTGATATCGTGCTATCACTGTAAAAATTACAATCAAACTAAATCCACAAATCCATCTATAAGATAGAGCATGAAATGAGCTAATATAGCAATGAGATTTCAAAGAATGAAGTTGCTCACCTTTTAGAACCTTTGGATAGATGGGGCACCACAAAATCTAGACAAATCTTGAGGAAAAAAAGGGCATGAACTCGAGCTTGAAGCAAGAAAGAGAGAGAGAGGAGAGCCACCAGCTTGAATGGTGGCTCGGACAGGGGAATAAGATATAGCCAGACCTTTAGCCCCGGTTCGTGTCTAGAACCGGGGCACCTTTAGCCCCGGGTCGTGTAACAAACCGGGGCTAAAGGGTCTGACGCCCGGCCAGGCCTACCTGAAACCCTTTAGCCCCGGTTTATTACACGACCTGGGGCTAAAGGTCCCGTTCGAACCAGGGCTAGTGTCTGCCACCCCCTGGGCCAGTTCTAGCCATTGGACCGGGGCATTAGTCCCGGTTTGTAGCCAAACCGAGGCTAATACCCCTAGACCAAAGGTCTGTTTTCTACCAGTGCGTGGTGCGGGCGTGGAGATGGACTAGACGCAGCAGGCCTGAATTCGGCGTCAGCCTACGTGGCCGCGGGGCTGGTGCAAGTGGACGCGCTCAGTGACGTCCTGGACCTCCCCAACGTGTCCCTTTATGTACAATCGTACGTACCGTATCATTGTGCTAGCCTAGCTAGTCTATCTAAACCAAACCTTACATATGCTTCCGTTGCCTCGTTCGTTGGCAACATGGCATGCAAGCTGCGACCTTCACTTCGTTGAATCGATTTGCTATATCGACCAACCCATCATTGATGCCTGATCACGGATTGGGGTTGGGAGTTGGAACAAACCGCACGAGCGGCTGACTTTCTGGCCGCCGGAATCTCTCGAGGTCTCTCCCCTCCGGCAGCAGTAGCTCCGATGATAAACAAACCAGACTGCTAACCTCACAACTCACACACTACTGGTCGGGCCGCGTCGACTTGGGTACGTTACATATTCCATATTTTGTCAACTCATCTTGTGGTCGTTCGTGCAAACCATGCGAATTATTATCTCCCGAGATACAAATCCTATATGATGGCAATTCTACGATGCCTGCTCCGCGAGATCAACATGATTAGGATAGCTATTAGCTAACGCTAGGCACGTGGGGAGGAAGCATCTCCACACCAGCCGAGAAGTTGCCACCCCCCTCCTCCTCCTCCTCCTTGCATGTCCTGCCTTCCAATTTAAACGCTACCTGGATTCGATCTATGTTGTGTATGAACAGCTCGATCCTGCCTTCTAAATAACCAGTTGATCGATCTATGATCTGGATTAACGGCTCGATCCATTCGTCGCGCCTGTCCGTGCGCATGCTTGCTGGCATGTCCTGTCCTGCTCGCGAATGGTAGGATTATAGTATGTCATCACTGTCATACGAGATCCGTGCACGGTCACCGGGGGACAGGCCACAGCGCACCCTCACACATATACACAACTAATCTATACTGCAATCGAGGAACAAACCCACTAATGTATGCTAATCTAACCAGCAGTATTTATTACTACTCACTACACAACTCTTAGATGCAAGTACATGTATAGTTAACGCTTTGTGTGCCAGAAGATAGCAGGGCTGCCGATTTGGCAATGGGGAGCCAGCCTCGAGATCTGGACAAGGCCAGCAGCCCACCACGCCTCGCGGATCATGTCCATTGCGATTTCCGTGTTTGACGTGTGCCAGCTGCAACCTTGCTCCTTCCCCGTTTCATGTTGTCAAGGAACAAATATACCTTTTTTCCCGGGCAAGGAACAATACATTAACATGACCTTTATCTCCTCCCTAACGTCAACGGCCAACTAGTGAACTAGTTCAACCCATTCTCCAATATTTGTCACTATTTTTCTTAGTAAAAACACGCTTACATACGTTTTATATATTTGGGTGGCATTTGCATAGTGGGTTATGCAACCTTTGATGTTTTTCAAATATTATGCGGCTTGTCGCCCACTATACACCCGCCTTTTGGTATAATTCAAGTTTGATAGCGTACATCGATCAGCTGATCAAATTGTAAAGACGAGTCAACAATGACATATTTCTTCAAACTCGGGTATATTTCCTAAAAAAGGTGATATTCATCTAATTAAGAAACAATCCAACATTTCCTTCCATTGAACCTCAACCACTGGTTGTCGCCGCAGCTACCCCCCCCCCCCCCCCCCCCACAGCGCCTCTCCGCCAGTGCTCACCGTACCAGCGGCGCACCTATTGTAGTCGTGACTCGGCACACACCTCTTGTCCCCGCTTGGTTGCTCTCTGTCGCGTGCATCCTACTATTCCTCGTATTGCTCTCGGCTCCGGCGACGACAACAGCCCGCAGATCCACGACTTGTTCAACCCCTTCCTTGGGACCTCACTGCTATGGTAATGGTTGTGTCCTTCAAATCTACCACTATGACCACCAACTACTCCTTGCAACATACTAGGTCTCCTCTTTTTGAGACCATTGTCACATCCATATTAATGAATTTCTGCTTGTTGTCGAAGCTTTGGCCCCTTTCCATAGTTCCTAGACTCAACGTCCTCCCTATCTCTGCCTACCATTCCTGATTGGTTTAATCTTTGACATATCAAAGTTATGACCTTAGAAAATAAAATATATGATTAACTTGTTATCGAACACATGCTTTCAATCTTCTTAATATATTGGTTTATTCTTTCTCCTTAACGTAGTGAGCGTATGCATTCATTGCAGGAAGTAAACTAGTAATTTGGTGGCTAGTGGGCTTAGGAAAGACGCTTAAATGGAAGCATAGTACTGCTTGTCCACGGTAACAAGTTCTGGTATTTTCTATGAAGTGGCATGAGGTATACTGGCTAATCAACACACTCGCCAGAATATTCTTTTAGGTTGTGGATCTCAATGGTTTTATGGCACCTATTGGTCAGATCGAGTCTACCTCTAGTCCAATACCTTCTACGATGAGCTATGACATGGATGCACTATGGAATACCATGCTATCTACTCTAAGTTTAGCGGATGCTCGCGTTCATGACATAATTGGTACTCGTCCTCTACTATAGATCCGTTGTCTTGATGATGCGCGCGGAGTTTCTTATTTGACTTCTAGTGTTGTTGTAGTTGTCTTAGGGCACATACACACTTTATGGGTAGCTTTAACCAATGACTATGTTGGTTATCTATATCTTCTTATGGACTCAGTGTTATCACAATTGTTATATACTTTTGATACATTTTTGTTAAGTTTCTCGAGTGTAGACTCCTTGTCAATTTTGCATCCATAGATTATTCGGTCTTCTATATTTACACTGAACTTTTTAATTCGGCATTATCTATCTACCAATAAACATATCATGTTTTTGTCCATACACATTCTTTCATGTACCCATTCTTTTGTTCAATAACATACATAATTTTATACTATTTTTAGTGATGAATACAAGTGTATTTTCTTGTGCTAGATTAGAGTTGTATTTTCTTGAAAATTAAATAATTTTAGTTTGAGATGTTTATGTTAATTTCTTGTTACATTCCATTCCATCTTAAGTTTAATAAACCAAAACTATCATATTACCCCAAATAAGCATTCATGTCCATTCGATTATAGTACTTTTATATATATCCTTATCTATAGTATTGTGAAATATATAAATAACTTGGTAGAACATTTTAGAGTGTAAGAGATCATCAAAATGTAGAAAGACTTCAGAATTTGGATGAAACTAATTAGAGGGTATCATCATAGTTGTATGAAGTGACAATAAGTAATTATTTCTTAAATCCCCTCCTCTCTCTCGCTAGGTGTACTACCTTTAGTGGGCTCAAGCATCTCAACGAGAAGACGTTTTTCTAGGTGTTCTGTTCTATGCAATATAGGATTTGACCAATAGTGTAAGCTATCATAATTTATAGCCCAAAGTAGAGCAGCAGATCCAACCACCCAACTATAAAAGGCTTCCTCCTGATGGCATGGAAGAAAGCTCCATTATGGTGAAGTTAACTCAAAGGAATAAAATCCGATGTGCTAGTCATCACCATCGGTAAACCGAGTTTGACCAACAAAATGCATCTCACCCTCAAAGCAGGACGACTAGAAAAGTTGCACCCATAGGTCGTAGCACAAGAAGAACCTACGACCTTTGGTTGCGGGTCTCATAAGGCATTAGCACGGCAGAGGAGGGTGGTGGAGCTAACGAATATAGTGCCCATGCTGCATGTCCACTACCACCACCTAGCACCTCCAAGCTACCTAGACCAACCCCAATTTAGATGAAGACATGGGGATTCAAGGGTTTTCCACCCTTGTCGTCACCGAATTGGCCAAACGAGGGGATCCAGGGAGAAGCCGAGGTTTTGGCATCGGGGAACTAGATTGCCTCCCTCTCACATCTAGCTTAGGTAAACAGGAAGAGAGGTAGTCAAGTCCTTAACGAAAACCCTTCCGGCTATAGAACACTTACATTGTCTACAAACTTATGAATTTGCGGAGAAGAGATGTCATTTGGCTGCGAAGAGATGGATGTAATAGGGCCCTCTCCATCAACATATCACAAACAGAAAAGTTTGGATCTTGGTACAATTCGGTGAGTGATTTACACCCTGTTGTCGAGATCAGAAACCTGATTTTGTTCAGAAGATAGATATGAAATCTGGAGAAAGGAAATCAAGAAAATAGAGTCCAGAAATCAAGAATGATACTGCACTAGGTTTCGTGCCACTTGTAGTGTGCTGTGTGACAGAACAGCTGGAAACCTCACTGAGTCCCCTTCCTCAAGTGCTCAACTACACATGCACGCACGCGTGTCACTGTCAGACTTCAGAGTTCAGACCACGTCCAGCTCAACTGATACTCTCCAGAGCTCAGCTCAGCTTCTCCAGCTTTATAAGCTAGCGACGCCATAGGAACACACGCACGCAGGGACTTCACCAACCAGCAATCGCTCTACGCATTAGCCATGGCGCACAGCTCTACGCATTAGCCATGGCGCTCGATTCGTCCCCGCTTAAAACGCTACTAGCTGCAGCCTGGGTACATTACATACATTTTGTCAACTCGGTCCTTTTTTTTTGCGAAATTCCACCAATCTATTAATGATCTATTAATAATCATCAAGAACAGTACAAAGTGTCCCAGAAGTAATAAAATGGCACGAGCCAAAGGCGCGCCACCGTCTTCGCCCTTCTATTACCGGAGTCGGGCAAAACTTGTCGTAGTAGAGCTTGTTGTAGTAGACGGACGGGAAGTCGTCGTGCTAAGCAGTGGCGGAGCCGGAAATGAACAAAGAGGGGTGCTAACTAATTGCATGAAAAATTCTACTAGATATCAACCAAAATTCACCATAGTAAAAGTAATTGCTACAGTTGACAAAATCATAAATAGCTAATTGATTAACCGATGAACAAAAAAGACAAAGTATTGCAGCATCTCTAGAAATACCATCGTGATATCTCAGCAGTTCACATGTCATCAACATTATCCAGGAACCATCCATACATCGACTTGAGACATCAATCTGCATATACAATGTAGAACAAACATCATAAATATGAATGTTATATAATCAATATGAAAGATGAACTCGATAGTAAATAGCATACCAGCAACTCACTAAGTCCTAGTAATGGCTTTAGGCAATTGGCATGCACGATTATTGTAACCATGAAAACGCCGCAAAATGATATCATCTTCAGTGCCCGTAAATATTCCTCGCTCAATGTAGCACACCATGCTATGATCTACCCAATCATCATTCATCTTATTCCTCAACTCGGTCTTGATAATATTCATAGCCGAGGAAGCCCGCTCAACTATTGCAGTGGCAACCGACAAAATCAAGGCAAGTTCAATGAGGCGATACACCAAAGGGTAGCATGTGTGTCTATCAGTTTGAACCATCTTCACAGCAAGATTGCCAAGATCACTACACCTTGAAAACTCTTCATCACTTCTCACATCAATAACAAATGTGGAAAATTGATCTCTTAAGGTAACACACTCATATTCCGAGAAATCAGCAGCATAAATCTTGGCAAGTTCAATAAGTTTGTCTCCATCAAAATTAGAAAAAGAATTCTTAGGATCAAGGCATGCAATACATCTCAACAATTGAGTTGATTTTTCAGCAAAGCGGTGGTTTAACTCAACTAGAATCTGGTCAAGAACAACATTGAAAATGCCATGATGAAAATGATGATAGTAACTTACTAACTTTGCACCACGACCCCTTGAACGACCTCTTAGTGGTATTGTATCATCCATATTTGGCACAACAATTTTCCTACTAACACAAAAGTTCTTCACTTCTTCAAACATCTCTTCCCAACCATTTCCCCTCATGTCATTCATATTCATCAACACCGACCCAATTAGTCCAATAGCACGAACAATATTGTGATTTTTCTTTTGTAAGCATTGTGACAATTCTTGGGTCTTACCCAACACTCTAATCATAAGATGCATTATAAGGACAAATTCAAAGTGTTCCATCCTTTCTATCAAACCTGATGCTTTAGTTCTTTTCTCGCTCTCTCCATCTTCACAAATATTTTCCAATACCTCCAATACAAGCGTCCACATTAGTGGAAGACGAACCAAAGTTTTGTGATGTGTACCCCACCGTGTGTGACTAGGCCTTGCAAGACTAGTGGCTTGGTTTTTTCCTCTTCCTGGAAAAATTTCACTAGTCTCCAATTGCTCCACAAGTTTGTCATGGTGGTCTTGGAGAAGTTGATCCTTTCTCTTACAAGAAGCACCAACAATGGTTACAAGCATAGTGCAATTATTGAAAAAAATCCTCAACAGAAGCACAACACTTGGCAATAGAAACAACCACTAGTTGTAGTTGATGAGCAAAACAATGTATATAAAAGGCATATGGATTTTCGTCCAATATGCGTTTCTACAACCCATGAAACTGACCTCTCATATTTGAGGCTCCATCATATTCTTGCCCTCGCAGCTGAGAAATAGATAAACCATGTTTGATAAACATAGCATCCAAGGCTATCTTAAGAAAAGATGATGTAGTATCAGAAACATGCTTAATCCCGAGAAACCTCTCAATCACTTCACCTTTACCATTGACATACCTACATGAAAAAAGATATTAGTGAGCGATATTTGATAACAAGATAGAACTAAAACATTGATAGGAAGGTCGGTACATACCTCAAGATCACCGCCATTTGCTCTTTTATTGACTTATCACGAGACTCGTCAACAAGCACTGCAACCCGACGCTCTTTTACTTCAGAAATAATTATATTACGTGTCTCGTGTGCACAAGCTTTCACTAAATCTTTCTGTATTTCAGGAGCAATCATTTGACAATTCTTGGGAGCATTTACACAAGAACACTTGCAGCTTTGGGATCTTTATTTTTGTACCATTCCAACATCTCTAGAAAGTTTCCCTTATTAGTTGAGCTTGAGGATTCATCATGCCCACGGAAAGCAAGAGCTTGCAAAAGAAGAAACCTCACAATACCTAAAACAACAATCAAGCGAGCTTTATATTTCTCCTCTTTCTCCGTGTTTTTCTCGGACCACACATACGCCACACTTTATCACTGATTTTTGAAATCAGCGGCACACTTCCTTGCCTTGTTGTGAGTACTATCAGGTCCTCCAACATGAGCATTGAAAATTTCAAGTCCCCGTCTCCAATTAACATAGCCATCTTTAGTGAATATATCATTTTCCTAATTACTAATACGTGGAGGTCTATATAGATAGCAATAAAAGCAATAAGGTGCATCCTTTTGCACACTATATTGTAGCCAATCAAACTTGTCAAACCATGTTTTTATAAATCCTCTCATTTGATCCCCTTGCAATTTCAGTGAAAAAACATGGTCACGTGGTTGACATGGACCCATAGATAAATATGCTCTCTTAGCTTCATCTCTAATATTCGGATCAAACTCATATATTGGTTTTCGAAGAGCTGTATCAACAACAATATCATCCATATTGAGTTCAATGCAGACTCTTTTTTGTGTTTGCAGCGTTGCTAAACTAGTACTAGGTGCATCTTTCGTTGGATAATATTTCTTCATCCTATGCTAGAAAATGCCAAAATTAAATTGAAACAGTGTAATTAGAAATTGAGAATCAACCAATCAATAAAGATTTTAGGGGGTGGAAAAGAGTCTTTGATGAAAATCGTACCTAGCAGGCAGCAGCCGTTGCCGGACCGTGAACTGCCACCGGAAAGCTGAATTGTGGAGCGCCTTCGTGGATTCGCCTGACACAAACTACAGGTAACGTCGCGGCGCCGGCGAAGAGCCGCCAGGATTGGGTAGTCAGGGACAGGGATTCACGGAGGAACGAAGTTACGGAGATACACGGCCTAACCGACCCGCGACCAGGACACGACCTAGAGTTTCCTCTCCTTACCATCGATCATGGGCGGAATTAACGTGAGGCAACCTCCAGGACTAACCAGCCAAATGTTTCAACGCATGGGCCAAGGTGCTGGGATGGGCCGACCGGTGCTGGAACACAGGGATTGCTTGGACGGGCGGCCGGTGCTACTTCTACAAGCTGGACAGTTCTGGCCGAAAAAAAAATACCTATACGTACCTGCAGGCTATTTAGCTGGACCGGTGCTACAGCCCGGGTTGCAAAAATACCTATACGTACCCAAATGACCAACGCATCAGAGGAGTAACCATCGCCGAAGATCAACAACGTAGATCGGAAGAGACTGACCTCAAAACACACATACGAAAAATGACCAGATCACAAGGAACCCGTCGGACACATGACTCCACGCGCCCTTCGCTGATGCTAGATTCACCACCAGAATGAGGATAGGGTGGGAAGGACCTTATTCTGATCTCAGGACGTAGCCGTCGCCTCAACATTCTAAAGAAGACACTGCCGACAACAGGCCGTGGTCCGCCATGCAAGGCCCTAAGGCCGCCAGAGAGGAGACTGACCGGTGGCGTCGCCGACGGAGAGAAGGAACCCTAGATGGTTTGCCGCCGCCGCCGCCTCCTGGAGAGCTCGGTTTGTTGGCCTCGTGCCTGTTTTTTAACGTCAGCTCGTCCCGTTGTCGTGCAAACCAGGCCAATTATATTATCTGATGATATGATCATATCTGCTGGCAGTGCCGTTGGCCAACGAGCGAACTGGCTCAACTGGTTCTCCTTCTCCGGTGCATGTCAAGAGGGTATTTGCGGAAAGTATCTTTGGCTTCCCAGCTCCAGTGCTCCATTTGGTTAAAAAAAATATCAAAAACCATATTATAAAAATAAATTAGGGTTTACTCAATGTTGTATCCTATAAGCATGAAAAATCATAACCCGAAATTCATTATATTGTAGGCTACACAAAAATCTAGCGATGTAAAACTGGATATGCTCATATCACACTCTCTAAAGCTCATAATACAAAGTATTTTAATTTGGTATGGTGCACGTTTTGCAGAAAATATTGAAACTCACATATATGATTGTCGGGTTTTTTAAAACAAATATCACTAGTGCCCATTTGCACCGAGAATATTCACTCTATTTCGCGGGTATTTGTCACTACCTCTGGGGATTACGATCTTCATCATATAAGTAGAGCTGAAAATTAGCAAACACAGATAAGTACCATAGAATGTATACATTTTGGTGCCCTCCATTTGCATTATTAGTTATGCATCCTTCCATGTTTCTGTGTTCGTATGTCCGTTGCCGTGTTATGCAACCCACTATATATATGCTCCAACTTTTGTTGATAATTCAATGGGAGTGTCTAGAACTTTTGTTGATAATTCTATGTTCTCTATGTTCGTATGTCTGTTGCTGTAGCATCACATCTGTCTAACATCTCTAATGCTACATGGTCTAATAATAAAATGCTACCTTCCTACATATAATTGTTGCATCATCATTATATCATGCTCATGTCACCCATGCCACATTGCATTTGAGCATCATATAAAACCCCTTTCATTTGGTTCGTCTGTCATATGCATTTGTATCACTTGTATTTGCATCTTGATATATTGTATTTGCTTCTTGCTAAATTGTTTGATGTCCAAGTTGAGTTGGGGGCATATCTTTTACCACTCCACCACCTTTCTTTGTCACAACCTTATAATTCCACCATCATAAGTGGATCCTTATTTGGATTTTGTGGAGTTAAATCAAGCCCACATGCTATATGATGGGTCCATATCTTGTACTTTGGTATTATGGATTTTTACAACTGGTTTGATCCAAGCCTAAATCTTTCATGCCATGTACCATGACCTCTTCGATCCTTGCCTTGTGCAACTCTTTTTGCCTCTATATCTCACATGAAATGTCACACATGCATGTAGGGTGCAATTGCATGCTCCATAGAAACGAAACCCTCCACCTTCTCTTCTTCATTTCTTGCCTTTTATTTTTGGTTGTTGGTTTCATAGATGTTTGAGCTTGTTTTTTTTAAAGGAATCAATTCAAGCTAACCATGATATTGTCTTCCTTTGTTTACCCTAAACCCTAGTTTTAATCTCTTGTGGTCTTCCCTCTCACATCCTTAATTCTATTCCACATGAGATATAAGCATGCCCCATGAAATAATTATACAACTTTCTTCTCTCTTTTGTTTCCTTACTCTTTTTAAATTTTCTAAAAATCTCTAAATTCCACCCTGTTCCATCTGAGCCACCTAGCTAAGCCTCAAACCTAGCTACCTATTTAAACCTGACCATCTACACCAACCGCCTCAGCCTTGTTGACCTTGATCAGCACCCTCAAACCCCTACCAGCTGGCCCAACTCGCAGCACTAGCAGCAGCCCAGCCTTCCGGTCTTCTATATTCTTGCGGCCCACCGGGGAGATGACCATCCCCTGTTTCTCTCTTCGGCAGGACAGCGACGGGCACAAGCAGCGCGTGCTCTCCCTCTACCGCGCTAGCCTCGCCCTCCCCCACACGTACCACAACCTTCTTCTTATCCTCCAAGGCATACTCAGATCCCATCTCGTCCTCCCGTTCTTCCCCTCTCCAAGCAGCGCCAAACCACCACCATGGTTACCGCCGCTGTAGCTCGCCGTGGCCTTGCTATTGAACCACGGGTCCTGGAGCCGCACTGCTGTTTCCTGGAGCTGAGCAAGAAACTCCTAGAGCTCGACACCGTGGCCGCGCACCCGCTGGAGCCCGACGTCGGTCGCCTCACGGCATCACCTCTCCGCTCCCCGCTCCGGCCAGCACGGCTGTCCGACGAGTGTGAGGTGAGCTCAACCTTCCCTAGTGCACTTCCTTCCTCCCTGGCCTTTCTTCGTGCGGTGCTCATTGTCGTTACTGACTTTCCACTATCGTCCATCCGACGTTGTCTGTCGTCGCGGCAGCAGCCGCACGCCGCGCCCCGCGCGCAAGCATCAGCATCACCCGCGCGCAAGCCTGGCAGTGTCGATCCGCCCAGCGCACGCTCGGCTCGCTCGCCGCGTCGCCCCACGGGTGCACTGCGTCGTAGCAGACAACCGCATCACCCAGTCCCTGTCTCTTCCTAGAAGGTTTCCAACCACCACGGCCATCCTCTAGAAAAACTTCCTAAACGAAAGTTGAAGATCTATAATCCCCCTCCATCTTTCATTTTTACATTGTCGCCAATTACGCATCGTATCCATCGCCATCTTCCTGGGAAGATCAGGAAAATCTCGGAACTGTTGTCGACAAAAAAAAATCAGTTTGATCTGCACTTGATCAAGCTCTGAATCTAGCTATTTTTTTCCGGCGCGTACAGGCATCTGTTGGAGAAACTTTGTGCACGAATAATGTAGATCTAAGTTAGTTCTCCAACTTTTGTGTTTACGGATATGTCAAATTCGACTTAGTTTGATTTCTAGCTTCCTCGCAAGATGGACTCAACTAGCCAATTTTCCGAAATCTTCAGTCCGTCGGTACACAAAACCAACCTCCGTAAACTTTTCTAAAAAGGCCCTCGGGTGTTCCTCCTCTCAAACCGCAATCCCTAGCGAAGGTCCACCTGTCACACCCTCAACCTCAACCGGTCAACCGCACTCGGTCAGCACCGTGGCCCCACCTGTCATCGTCTATGGCTATGTTTGGTTGTGTAGCAAAACTCCCATCGATTTTCTGAAAATTAAAAATAAAATGAGAATATAGACATATATCTAATTCAAATCATATCTTTTTATATAATTTGAATTTGACAAAATTTCCAAAATGAAAAGTGGTTCAAATTTAAATATGTTTCAAGTATAGATTCAATTTGACCAGAGCTAACCCTAACTAGTCAAACCTGTGACATTTGACCTCGTTTTGAATTTTTCATATTAAACAATATTTTTAAATCCATATTGTCAAATTTGACATATGATATGTTTTCTGATCAGAAAAATGTCAGGAATTCAAATATGGTATCCAAAATAATTTTTGAGCAATTTAAATTTCGAAATTATTTAAATACCAATAAATGCCTTTCTTGAATAAATTCATAAGTTTAATTCTGTAATTCCAAATTCGACAAATAATATGTCTAAATCGATCAGCACGACGAGCCCATTCTAACTATGCATTCCACGATATGAATGGAAGCATGCATCATATAAATATTTAATAATCAGAACTGTTTATGGTAATAAAACTTGGCCAAATAATTAATAAAATGATTTATTCTTGTCCCCACACCTCACCCTTGCCATGCTACATTATTGCCATGTAAATTGTGCATCATTCATCATGGCATGCTTGTTTGCTTGTCGCATTATATCTATATGCTTGTGCACTTTATTTATGTTGGCCCTTGTTTGTTTGGTTCTTCTTTCGAATAAACGCCGAGCAGGGGAATTTACAGGAATTCCAGGAATACTACCCAGATCCATCTTTCGCTTCAACTGAGCTTCTAGGCAAGCACTACCACATGCTTGCATACATATAGTACCTATTGCTTCTATCTTATTCTTGCATCATAGAGTCGCGAATGCATTAAATTGAATCCCAAGTACTGCATAGCCTTTACTTTTAAACCCCACCGAGCTTGTTCCTCCATCCCATGAGCCACTACTACAGGAGTTGTTTGAGCCATGCGAGTCGTAGAACAGCATGTGTAGGGTTTGTGAGTGTCTGGTGGAAAACGAGGTACCTAAACAACTTAACCTGAGTAGTAATGAGATAACTAATGAAAGAGGCACCGGTGGGCAATATCTGTTATTTGGCTTTTATGTCCACTTGTGTCCCGTAGGACCCCGAGTACTTGATTCCTGTTCCTTAACTATTCGCACTATCCACATCCGGGAGGACCTGTGGACCCCCCTGAGCCAGAGCTTGATTCATTTCTATTTCTTGGGGCCACAAAGTAGTTTGGGGCTTTATTATTATCCTGTACTTATGCCATGCTTTACTGCTTTAATTATGATTGTGCGTGGAGCACCTGTACTGTTTTGGATCGTGGAATGTTTTCGCGGTATCGACAAGCCCAGTCACACTTTCGGGTTCCCAGTCGTTTACAGCCATTGACACAAACCTTGGGTACGTCTCGAAGCCGGCCAACTTCGTTGCGGGTAGCTTAATGGGGTGGCCCCCTGAAATATTTTATGAATCATGTGATTGCTTTGTCGTGAATACCTCGTTGGGTTTTGTAGGGTGTCGGGTAGGCTACACTAGCGTAAAATCAAAAATTTCTACCGCGTCAACCAGGAATACTATGGTCATAGATCACGGGATTACCGCTAGACGCGCAGGTGCGGAACTCGATGAAGCACGTTGCGGCAGTGTAGATGTTCTACGTCTCCTCCTCGTCCTCGTCCCACGAGCAGCTCCCCTTTGCGCGGCTCGTCCAAGTGCTACAGATGCAGCACCTCCGAGGTATCCACACGTCCGGAGTGGAAGCCGTCACACGCCAGACTGCTAGGTCTGCGCGTGCAACACAGGCGGAAAAGGAGTGGCGGCTGGGTGGAATGCTCTCACCTTTTCAGCTCGCCTCACTCCCTCTTATATAGGCATCCCTGGTGGGCTTCTATATTAGCAGCCCATTAGCAGCCTAAGCCTGGTCTAATTCGGATCCAATCCTCATTAGGCTTCCAGCCCCTAAAGTGTGTGACCCTATAGGTTCATACACGTATAGACATGACGCGAGTACACTTACTCCGTCAATAGTTGGTAGCGGCCTCTAGCAAGACGTGCCAACTCCTAAACGCATATAAAGATCATTCGGACGAACCATCACAAGGTTGAGTACATGTCTTTCCCTTTGCCTCATGATATTTGGTCTAGCTCTAAGCTGACCTCTCTTTCTCGATACTGTGATTCAGAATCCCTTTACTAGGTTAACTCTTAACCATATGTAGCACGGCCATGCATTTCTGGATCCGATCACTCGAGGGGCCCAGAGATATCTCTCTCAAGTAGAGAGGGGCAAATCCCATCTTGATTGACCGATGCCTTGCAGCATGTATCAGGACAAACCCGAAAGCTACCTTTATAACTACCCAGTTACGGAGTAGTGTTTGATAGCCCCAAAGTAGGTCGATCCACATCTCAAGTACATGCGACAATCTCAGGTCTAAGGACAAAACGTACACGATGTGTAGAGAGAGCTGCAAGTATTATTGCTAGTCTCATGTTGGGTCAGTCCAACCCCATGTTCATAACATGTGTCCACATCATTGGTTTGACATCTCTATGTCAATGACTTGCGAAACATAGTCATTAACCAATCGATGTGCTAGTCTAATATTCACGTGTGTCCTCGCATGAACTCCGACTAGGGACAATTATTAGATAACCATACAAGTAAAGAGTTTCACAAGCAATTCACATAATTGCCAATCAATACAAGTTGCCTGGTATATGGATATTCAAGGAACATTATAATAACTCATGGATACACATGAAATACAATCATCTCTATGATTGCCTCTAGGGCATATTTCCTTCAGTCTCCCACTTGCACTAGAGTCAATCTAGACAGTATCTAATACCTATTGCTCTTGTGTGCGCTTCATGCGCAGGCTGCGGGAGTGGCTTAGTCAAGGGATCAGCAACATTTGAGTCCGTATGTATTTTGCATAACATGACACTACCTTCATCAATGAACTCACGAATCAGATGGTAGCGCATGCGATATGTTTGTTCTTCTGGTGCTGTCTAGGTTCTTTGGCTTGTGCAATAGCACCATTGTTGTCACAATAAACGTCCAAGGGATTGGACGAGCCCTGAACCACACCAAGAGCGATCAGGAAATTCCTAATCCAAACAGCTTCCTTTGCAGCCTCCGAGGCAGCAATATATTCAGCTTCTGTTGAAGAGGAGGCCACTGTATCTTGCTTGGAACTTTTCCAGCTCACAGCACCACCATTCATGACAAACACATAACCTGATTGCGATTTCGAGTCGTCTGAGTCATTAAGGTAACTCGCATCTGTGTAACCCTTTACACTGAGTTCAACCTCACCTCCATAAACTAGGAACATATCCTTAGTCCTTCTCAAGTACTTAAGGATATTCTTTACCGCTGTCCAGTGAATCTCACCTGGATCAGCCTGGTATCTGCTCGTAACACTTAGAGCATAGGAAACATCTGGGCGAGTACATGTCATTGCATACATGATGGATCCAATAGCCGAAGCATATGGAACCCTACTCATGCGTTCTCGCTCATCAGTGGTCGAAGGACACTGAGTCTTGCTGAGTTTAATGCCGTGAGACATGGGCAAGAACCCCTTCTTAGCCTCTTCCATGCTGAACCGTTTCAACACTTTGTCAATGTACGTACTCTGGCTTAATCCAATTAGCCTCCTTGATCTATCTCTATAGATCTTGATACCCAGAATATATGCCGCTTCTCCCAAGTCCTTCATAGAAAAACTATTTTTCAATGAGGTCTTAACAGACTCGAGCATAGGAATGTCATTTCCAACCAATAATATGTCATCCACATATAAGATTAGAAACACAAGTGATTTCCCATTTTCTTTCTTATACACACAAGGTTCTTGTTCGTTTTTGGTGAAGCCAAACTCCTTTACAACTTCATCAAATCGAATGTTCCAACTCCGAGATGCTTGCTTCAGCCCATAAATAGACTTTTGAAGTTTGCATACCTTTCCAGCATTGTTTGGATCGACAAAACCTTCGGGCTGCATCATATACACGTCCTCAGAAAGGATTCCATTTAAGAAAGCCGTCTTGACATCCATCTGCCATATCTCATAATCGAAATGTGCAGCAATGGCTAGAATGATCCGTATAGATTTAAGCATCGCTACGGGCGAGAAAGTCTCGTCGTAGTCAACTCCTTGAACTTGTCGAAAACCTTTTGCAACAAGTCGAGCTTTATGGATGTGAACATTTCCATCCATATCAATCTTCTTCTTATAGATCCACTTGCACTCGATGGCTTTAAAACCATCAGGCAGGTCAACCAAGTTCCAAACTTGATTGTCTCCCATGGACTCTATCTCGGATCTCATGGCAATCAGCCATTTCTCAGAGTCTGGGTCCACCATCGCTTCTGCATAGGTCGCAGGCTCATCATTGTCTAACAATAATAACTCTCGCGCTTCGCGGAGCCTCGCCGACCTTCGTGGTTGTGGTGCTTCTATTGCCACGGGTTCCTCAACTTGTTCTGCTACAATAGCATCACTCGTAGAAGCATCCCCGACTGGCTCATCTTGAACTTCTTCAAGTCGCACCGACCTTCCACTCGTTCCCTTTGTGAGAAACTCTTTCTCTAGGAAGACACCGCTACGAGCGACAAACACTTTGCCCTCTTCTCGGTTGTAGAAGTAATACCCTAAGGTTTCCCTTGGGTATCCCACAAAAATGCACTTATCCGATTTGGGTGTTAGCTTGTCCGACTGAAGTCGCTTGACAAATCATCACAACCCCAAATCTTTAGAAAAGACAAACTGGGATTCTTTCCAGTCCACATCTCATATGGTGTCTTAACTACGGATTTAGATGGTACCCTATTTAGTGTGAAAGATGCTGTTTCTAGCGCGTAACCACAAAATGACAATGGTAAATCCGACTGGCTCATCATCGATCGAACCATGTCCAACAAAGTTCGATTACGCCGTTCAGAGACCCCGTTTCTTTGAGGCGTTCCGGGCGGCGTGAGCTGTGGAACAATTCCGCAACTCTTAAGATGATTGCTAAACTCGTGACTCAAATATTCACCTCCGCGATCAGATCGCAAGGCCTTTATTTTCTTGCCACGTTGATTCTCTACCTCATTTTGAAACTCTTTGAACTTTTCAAAAGTTTCAGACTTATGCTTCATCAAGTAGACATAGCCATATCTACTGAAATCATCAGTGAAAGTAATGAAGTAGTGATATCCTCCTCTGGCTGTCGTGCTCATTGGTCCACATACATCAGTATGTATGAGTTCCAACAAGTCTGTCGCCCTCTCGGGAAACCCCTTGAAAGGCGTCTTGGTCATCTTTCCAAGTAAACAAGCTTGACATGTCTCGTATGATTCAAAATCAAACGAAGTTAGAAGACCATCACCATGGAGCTTCTTCATGCGCTTTTCACTTATATGCCCCAAACGACAATGCCATAGATAGGTAGGACTCAAATCATTTGGCCGAAGCCTTTTAGCACTAACATTGTAAACACATGCATTATCAAGATTTAAAATAAATAACCCATTCATAATGGGAGCATCAGCCACAAACATAGCATTCTTAGAGATTACACAACCATTGTTTGTACTCGCGAATGAATAACCATCCCTCATCAAACATGAAGGTGATAAAATGTTTCGACCCATACTAGGAATGTAATAACAATTATTCAACTCCATGATAAATCCTGACGGAAGGTGAAGTTGCATGACGCCGACGAACAATGCAGCAACCCTTGCTTTATTTCCGACGCGAAAATCCACTTCGCCTTTCTGCACTTCTCTAGTCCTTATTAGCCCCTGCATCGAATTGCAAATATGAGCAACCGATCCGGTATCAAATACCCAAGAGTTAACATAAGAATCTGCGAGAAAAATGTCCACAACATTTACAACAAGTATACCTGAGTGGGAAGTACTCTTACTTCCACTTTTCTTCAAAGAAGCCTGGTACTTGCTGTAGTTTCTCTTCCAGTGGCCATATTCGTGACAAAAGAAACACTCGGTGTCTCCTGCAGGACCAGCCTTTTGCTTGGGTGCAGGGTTTGGCTTAGGGATCGTATCCTTAGCCTTGCCCTTCTTCTTCTGCCAAGAAGTGCCCTTTTTCTTGAAGCTAGGCTTGTTCTGCATAGCCATCACATGGCTATGCCCTGCACACTTCTTAATGTCACATTCTGCTGTTTTCAGCATCCCACATAATTCATTAAGGCCCCTCTCCACCCCATGCATATGGTAGTTCGAAATGAAATGCCCATAGCTAGATGGAAGAGATGCCAAAATGAAGTCAGTGGCCAACTCTTGGCCTAATGGAAAACCAAGCTTTTCCAAAGTCTGACTGTAACCAACCATTTTGATCACATGGGGGCCTACAGCTGCTCCCTCTGCCAGCTTGCATTCCACAAAGGACTTAGCGACATTGTACCTCTCAGTCCTAGCCTGAGTCTGGAACATGTCCTTAAGCGCAACGATCATATCGTACGCTTCCTGATCCTCAAACTGTTTTTGAAGATCAGGTTCCATGCATGCAAGCATAAGACAACTGACCTCAAGAGATTCATCACATGCTTTCTTGTAGGCATTCTTAAGGGTAGCAGTTGCATTATCAGCAGGTTCATCCGGGATTGGGGTATCCAGAACAGTTTCCTTTTTCTCAGCCCTGAGAACAATTCTCAGGTTACGGACCCAGTCCGAATAGTTTGTTCCATTTAGTTTATCCTTTTCAAGAATCGAACGCAAAGCAAAAGGTGATGAATTGTTCGGTGCCATTGATCTACAACAAAAAATATGCAAAATACTAAGCCATGTAACCATGAAAGAGTAAAACATATTAAACAATTTAATAGCATATACTCCCACTTAAATCAACATCCCTCTATTGATACTAAGTGATTCAAGATCTCCAATTAACAAGTCGACTAGTGAGCTTTAGCATCACTGCTAGAAGACAAGGTAAATCGGTAAGCAACCTTTGCTAATCATATCACATATGACTCTTGTTGTTGGGTGACATCTCTATGTCAAAACTAGGCGCCCAACCTTTATGCCCCAAGGTCCTTAACTGTTAAGATGACCTTGTTAAGCTCACCAACCCTTATGCGTGTAGGTATCCGATACAAACCCATCCAGCCAAGGAAAACCGTGGCACCCTAATTTCATAGACCCACCAACGATTGTACAGGGCATAGGATGGTGCAAGGTTTGATTGGGAGGGCATGGTTTAACTTAAACTTTGTGAGGGATCGTTCTACTTCTATCATCTAAGCATGCATAGTAGTAAAACGTATAAGAATAGCATTCACATAGATGTGATACAGTATGGCCCATTTTCTCATGGTGATCTCCATCGCCATAGAACCTGTCCACCATGATGATCTCCATCTTCATGCTCTATGCGAGCCATCCTCCAAGTGATGAGTTCTCCAAGAAATAATACAAGCTATTACTCCTAACATCTAGTAATCAAAATTACATTGTATTGGGATCATCACAAGTTGGCACGCAGGCAATTACAATAATTGACAACACATATGGCTCCAGCCGTGTTGCCCAACTCACGACACGTAGGTCATGAAAAATACATACATGCATCACATACATTTTTGGGTCATACTGATCACATAAATCCTGCAAAAACAAGTTGTGCATAGAATCGCATTCTACCGGATCATGTGAAATCGTACCACCTATGAACCTTAACGAGATACAAAAAAGGGGGGCTACGACTAAGGGGGGTCTAGGGGGTCTCCCCCTGCGGGGTTCGAAGGGGCAGCGCCCCTCGCGGTACCTTTAAGGATTTTGATCTATACAATTTACCATAAACCGACCATATACAAATGAGAGATCAAATCTATACAATTTTCTTTAAGGATTTTGATCGGCAAATCCAATTTACCATAAACCGACCATAGTTCCGATTTGACCAAACTCCTTTGATCACGGTACGTCGATTCAGACCTAATTCCCGATTCGATCAATCATATTGATCTTCGCGTGATTCAGAAGGATTTATGTGTCACTGTCTACCCCGATGGCGGAAACCGACCGGTAGGGGTAAGTCGTTCGACGACCTTAGAATCACGATCACGGAAAGTAAGATCATAGATCAATCCAGAAACACCGCCATACAAACGATCATATCATTCATATCAATCTACATATCACCATATGCAAACTTCCCGAACCTATGACTGAATAGCATCGGCTCTGATACCACTGTAGGGTGTCGGGTAGGCTACACTAGCGTAAAATCAAAAATTTCTACCGCGTCAACCAGGAATACTATGGTCATAGATCACGGGATTACCGCTAGACGCGCAGGTGCGGAACTCGATGAAGCACGTTGCGGCAGTGTAGATGTTCTACGTCTCCTCCTCGTCCTCGTCCCACGAGCAGCTCCCCTTTGCGCGGCTCGTCCAAGTGCTACAGATGCAGCACCCCGAGGTATCCACACGTCCGGAGTGGAAGCCGTCACACGCCAGACTGCTAGGTCTGCGTGTGCAACACAGGCGGAAAAGGAGTGGCGGCTGGGTGGAATGCTCTCACCTTTTCAGCTCGCCTCACTCCCTCTTATATAGGCATCCCTGGTGGGCTTCCACATTAGCAGCCCATTAGCAGCCTAAGCCTGGTCTAATTCGGATCCAATCCTCATTAGGCTTGCAGCCCCTAAAGTGTGTGACCCTATAGGTTCATACACGTATAGACATGACGTGAGTACACTTACTCCGTCAATAGTTGGTAGCGGCCTCTAGCAAGACGTGCCAACTCCTAAACGCATATAAAGATCATTCGGACGAACCATCACAAGGTTGAGTACATGTCTTTCCCTTTGCCTCACGATATTTGGTCTAGCTCTAAGCTGACCTCTCTTTCTCGATACTGTGATTCAGAATCCCTTTACTAGGTTAACTCTTAACCATATGTAGCACGGCCATGCATTTCTGGATCCGATCACTCGAGGGGCCCAGAGATATCTCTCTCAAGTAGAGAGGGGCAAATCCCATCTTGATTGACCGATGCCTTGCAGCATGTATCAGGACAAACCCGAAAGCTACCTTTATAACTACCCAGTTACGGAGTAGTGTTTGATAGCCCCAAAGTAGGTCGATCCACATCTCAAGTACATGCGACAATCTCAAGTCTAAGGACAAAACGTACACGATGTGTAGAGAGAGCTGCAAGTATTATTGCTAGTCTCATGTTGGGTCAGTCCAACCCCATGTTCATAACATGTGTCCACATCATTGGTTTGACATCTCTATGTCAATGACTTGCGAAACATAGTCATTAACCAATCGATGTGCCTGGTATATGGATATTCAAGGAACATTATAATAACTCATGGATACACATGAAATACAATCATCTCTATGATTGCCTCTAGGGAATATTTCCTTCAGGTTTTGATTTGGTTTTTCCGAGGTTGATCAAGTGTGTGTTGCTATTTGTGCACCCCTGCAGGATAAATTTTTCTGAAAGCCGTGTCCGCAGTTATGGACGACTTGGAGCACAGTTTCTCGATCATAGACAAGTATAACTAAAGTATCGTCTTTAATTTGACTAAATATCTGACTAGTAATAAGTGCAATATTTATGGAATGATTGATAAAACTGCCAACGGATGGGTTGTTCGTCCGCTTTCTCGTTGATAAGCGAGAAGGAGGATGGATCTGTTACTTTATACTGTTATAACTGTTGTTTCTAATTAACGGACATCCGTCTATCATTGGTTAGGCGGATGATTAGCGAGTATCTATAGACTTGATAGTTATTATCTTTTGCTGCAATTGCGTCACCCTAGGTATATGTCCCCTTCAGAGGCATAAGGACTTGCTGAGTACCCCTAGGGTCTCACACGATAAATTGTTTGATTTAGATGAACAGGTGTATTCGCAAGATGGATACTGGGTGGAGGAAATAGATAATGTTGGCAACGATCACTCGGTGTAGAGATTCCGGGGATGGGGATCCGTGAGATCTGTGGGCGGGGTGTGCTTATTTATGTGGCATCTTATGCCGATTTGCTTCTTATCTGTACTCGGATCTTGTTTCCCGCTTCCGCTTGATACTCTATTGATTGATGTATGAGGAGCTATCCTAAACTATTATCTCTATCTAGGATATTTGGATCTTGCCGTATGGCGTTGCAATATTTCTATTTCTTTTAGATGGTATGGCTCTGAGAACTGTTGTAAGCTAGCTTGCATACATACTCACTTGTGTATGTATTTAATCTCTTCGCCTATCGCCTACACCGCTCGCTCTTGTCCCGATGTTCTTGGAAGTGGTCAGGGCGGTCGACGGGCCTACATGTGGGTGGCCCTGGGCCCCCGCTGTAAAATCCCTTATCCACTTTTGATTCATCCAGGCTTGAACTTAGAGCGTAGGGTCCGAGGTTGTTACAGTTGCCGTGTTATGCAACCCACTATATATATGCTCCAACTTTTGTTGATAATTCAATGGGAGTGTCTAGAACTTAGTCTTAGTCGACTGCATCATCCTACTATTTTGACACATGTACAATTTTGACCTAATGAACCAAAAAAATGTGACTAAAAAACAGTACCACATGAACACAAAATTTCTGCTACATCAACAAAAAACTAATGTTGCGTGAACAAATTTCTCGGCTACAACCCCATACAACTCCCAAATCACACGAGTCACGAGGCAAATCCAATGTTGAGAGAGGTGACTGAGATTTAGCAAGTTTTCAGGCGCCTGAGAACAAGAAATCCATAAGTATATTTTAATAGCATGCAGCGTATCACTAGACCAAACTTTAAACATAATCTAACACCTCCGCATTTCTCCAAACTAGTTGCGGATCAACTATTTGCAAGAACTCTGAGGCTGTAGCAAGGAAGAAGAAAAAACCAGAAACAGTAGCAATATGCTTTTTATGTGGTCATGTCTTGCTCCTATCGAGGTCATCGGACTCTAGGAACCGTGAGGTATTTGAGGGCTGCACGACGATGTTGATTGTCCTTAAGAGCATTTTTAGTTAGATGAAAAAGAAGGAATGTCACTGGTTGTTTGATTATGGGGATAGGAATCGTCAAATCAGTCGAATAGTGGTAGCTATAAGTTTTCCTAAAAAAATAAATAAAGTCATAAAATTAAGCACATGCATGTTTCCTAACAAGTTGATGTTTACTCGATTCAGAAAAAATTTAAACAATTTTTTTCATTTAACCACAAACAGCCACCGGGCACTCCCAACTGCATGTCACTCCTCGCCACTAGAAGGTGTTGTCGCCACCGCCGCCCAATCCCACTTTGGCTATCAATCTCCTTCATTTTTCTCCGCTACCAATCCCACCTCCAAGCGCCACTGTTGGTTCCACCGTTACTCGCTTTACGCCTCATGCCGCCTACTCCTTACCACATGCCTACTCTAAGCTCTTGCTCCCACTGCTTCCAGCTCCAATGACCTCAATGACTCGCCGTACACGACTACGACAACCCTCTGCTACCAAATCTCACTACTACAGTGATGATTAAAGTTTTGGCCCACGCCTTCGCTACTATGACCACTTGTGTGAAATTTCTTGAGTGTGTGAAATCTTCATCACTACATTATTTTGTCTTCCCTAATTATATTGAATTTTTTACTTCATCGTTTTTTTTATCTTACTAGTAATTTCATCCATACACATTATCTTATTTAATTTGTTGATTATTCATATTAAGTACATAACAAGAATTAGAATGATATTTATTGATTATACTATTTTATTAACAATCATTATGTGTTTTCTTGTGCTAAGTTAGCATGATATTTTATCAAAACTAAAGTATTCTGTTAATTTCTTGTTATAATACATTTCATCTTAGATTTAAGAAAACCCAAAGTATGATATTAAATCCCAAATGAACATTCATGTCCATTGTATTATAATGCTTTTATGTATATCTCTATCTATAGTATCGTTAAATATATAATGACTTGGTAGAGTATTTTATAGTGTATTTGTCCATCAAAATGTAGTAAGACTTTTGAGTTTAGATGAAATTAAACATGGAGTACCAATATAAGTGTATGAAGTGTCAATAAATAGTTACTATTTCTTAAATCTCCTACTCTACTTTTGCAAGGTTTACTGACTTTAATGAGCTTAAATATCTCCACATAAGAAGCTCTTTTAGGCATTAAGTTTTATGAAATATATGCGATGAAAAATAGTGTAATGTTTTGAACTTTAAATCACTATGTATAGTAGCATATCCAACCACTGCATGCAGCGTGGTGGCTCCCGGGCTCCAGGGAGCCCGCTTTTTGAAACTTCAAAAACTTGAATTCAAAACTTATGAAACATTCTGGAAAAAAAATTGTAGCCAACTATGTGTTCCATTAGTGTCTAAAATGTTAACTTAAAATACTTTATAATTTAGGCTCAGCATAAATATGTGTTTCTTGCAACTATGTCATATAATATGACACCATGCGAAGGTTTTACATTGTTTGGATCATTTTTAAATATCTTATGCCCATTTCAAACTATGGTCAAATCGGCGGTCAGGAAGATTCTTAGCTCGGGACTGAGTCTCGCTAAACTTGCAGTGGATCTCTTATGAAATAGCATATATTATATCATGTACCTATAGTTCAAATCTGATCCACTTCCTACCGATTCGGTTGAATTTGTCTTTTTCACGAGGGGTGGACGGAAAGTTTTAAGATGCCCTAGTTCGGACATTGCCAATGGAAGGTGGTCTAGAATTTTTGAAAAATGGGGTGGTACCATTTTAAAACTTTCATTTGATCCCACATGGTAAGTTGGAGGAGAGTTACAACACCTTATATGTGGAGTATTTCACCACTTTGTATGTGAGTGGGAATAGGAGTGCTACATGCGCACTCATCCTCTAACGACGCCACTCGCTCACCAGGACTAAAGGTCCTCCACCCCCCCCCCCCCCCCGCTATCCTGGGCGGTCACGTGGAGCTCCTTTAGTCCAGTTCATAACCGAACCAGGACTAAAGGGGGGGCACTAGTCCCGGATGCCTAGTCCCGGGTCCGAAATCGGGACTAAAGGCCAAACGAACGGGGACGAATGCCCCGTTTTCCACTAGTGATGGCCGTCGTTGCGGATGTTTTAGTATGGGTATTGTTAATGTTAATTAATACATCTAGTATGTTATGGTTTCACATGTTAGTAGCTTAGCTTTTGCGGTCATGTTATATATTCTCGAATTAATCCTGAAAAATATGCACAATATTCCAACACTAGCAACGTCACGGGGACACGGGCAGGCTCGCAGGTTTCCCCAGGACACTACAGGAATATGAAGCTTCACCGAGGGCTGAGAGCTACGCCGACGGCGTAGCCATCTTCCAGGCCAGCTCCCCTTTGTAGCCGTCGGCGTACACCTGCCCTCGGCGTATCCTATGCTACGCCGAGGGCTGCCCTCGGCGTAGTTATTTTTTCTTTTACCTCATTAAACTTTGAAAAATCATAACTAAATCATTCTAACTCGGAAAAATACAAATAATATATAAAAATTTGCAGAAAAATAAGATCTATATATCTACACTCAAATATTACATATTTATAAAAAAATATTAAGTGAAACATAAAACATTATATATAGTTTAAAATGCGCATAAAAAATTCAAAAACGATCCAAACAATGCGAAACCTTTGCGTGGTGTCATATTATGTAACATAGTTACAAGGAAAATATCAAACTTGGTATATTGATTATGTCTGAAAAATATCTTTACAAAATGACCTATCTCATTCGAGTTTCTTGGCTTTCGGGTCAAATGACCAATGTTATGCCTAGAATCAAGACAGATGTGCATATATGTGCATCATGGGATGGCGAAATTGTTGCAGGAGGAATTTTTTCTTTTCGTCCCATCAAAAATCCATTTTTTATTTTCCGAGCACAAAAAACTGACGGTTTTGTGAAGCAACCACCAAATGGCTAATTCAAAATGGTACCACCACATTTTACAAAAATACTAGACCACCTTATATGGACAATGTCCTAATAGGGGGATCCGAAACCTTTCCATCCACCCCTCGTGAAAAAGATAAATTCCTGTCGAGTCGGTAGGAAGTGGGTCAGATATGACCTACAGGTACATGATCCGATGCTCATGTTTTTTACAAAAATCATTTTTAGGTTCACAATATGCTATTTTATCAAAAATACAATGCAATTTTAGCGAGGCTCGGCCCTGAGCTAAGAATCTTCATGCCCATCGTTCGACAAAGTTTGACGATAATTTAAAACAGGCTAAAAAATTCAAAAATGATCGAAACAATGCGAAACCTTCGCGTGGTGTCATATTTTGTGACATAGTTACAACAAAAAATATCAAACCTGGTATATTGATTATGTCTGAAAAAACCTTCACAAAATGACCTATCTCATTCGAGGTTTCTTGGTTTTCGGGTCAAATGACCAATGTTATGGCTAGAATCAAGGCATAGTTTGTGATAATATTCCTATATTGTGCATACATGTGCGTCATGGAATGGCGAACAATATTGCAGGAGGAAGTTTTCCTGTTCGTCGCATTAAAAAGCCATTTTTTATTTTCCGATCACAAAAAACGGACGGTTTTGTGAAGAAACCACCAAATGGCTAATTCAAAATAGTACCGCCACATTTAAAAAAAATATTAGACTACCTTATATGGACAATGTCCCAACTGGGAGATCCAAAACCTTTCTGTCCACCCTTGCTGAAAAAGATAAATTCCTACCAAATCGGTAGGAAGTGGGTCAGATATGAACTACAGGTACATGATATGATACTCATGTTTTTTTACAAAAATCATTTTTAGGTTAACAATATGCTATTTTATCAAAGATCCAATGCAATTTTAGCGAGGCTCGGCCCTGAGCTAAGAATCTTCGTACCCATCGTTCGACAAAGTTTGATGATAGTTTAAAATGGGCATAAAAAATTTAAAAACGATCGAAATAATGCGAAACCTTCGTGTGGTGTCATATTATGTCGCATAGTTACAAGAAAAAATATCAAACCTGGTATATTGATTATGTCTGAAAAAACCTCCACAAAATGACCTATCTCATTCGAGGTTTCTTGGCTTTCGGGTCGAATGACCAATGTTATGGCTAGAATCAAGGCATAGTTTATGATAATATGCCCATATTGTGTATACATGTGCATCATGGGATGGCAGGAAGAAGTTTTCCTGTTCGTCGCATCAAAAAGCCATTTTTCATTTTCCGAGCACAAAAAAGGTCGGTTTTGTGAAGCAACCACCAAATGGCTAATTCAAAATGGTACCACCACATTTTACAAAAATACTAGACCACCTTATATAGACAATGTCCCAACAGGGGAATCCAAAACCTTTCTGTCCACCTCTGGTGAAAAAGATAAATTCCTGCCAAATCGGTAGGAAGTGGGTCTGATATGAACTGCAGGTACATGATCCAATGCTCATGTTTTTTTACAAAAATCATTTTAGATTCACAATATGCTATTTTATCAAAGATCCAATGCAATTTTAGCGAGGCTCGGCCCCGAGCTAAGAATCTTCATGCCCGCCGTTCGACAAAGTTTGACGATAGTTTAAAACGGACATAAAAATTTTAAAAACGATCGAAACAATGCGAAACCTTCGTGTGGTATCATATTATGTGACATAGTTACAAGGAAAAATATCAAACCTGGTATAATTATGTCTAAAAAAACCTTCACAAAATGACCTATCTCATTCGAGGTTTCTTGGTTTTCGGGTCAAATGACCATTGTTATGGCTAAAATCAAGGCATAGTTTGTGATAATATGACCATATTGTGCATAGATGTGCATAATGGGATGGCAAACAATGTTGCAGGAGGAAGTTTTCCTGGTGGTCGCACCAAAAAGCCATTTTTTATTTTCCGAGCACAAAAAACGGAAGATTTGTGAAGCAACCACCAAATGGCTAATTCAAAATGGTACCACCATATTTTAAAAAAATACTATACCACCTTTATGGACAATGTCCCAACAGGGGGATCCAAAACCTTTCCGTCCACCCCTGGTGAAAAAGATAAATTCTTGCCGAATCGGTAGGAAGTGAGTCAGATATGAACTACAGGTACATGATCCGATGCTCATGTTTTTTACAAAAATCATTTTTAGGTTCACAATATGCTATTTTATCAAAGATCAAATGCACGTTTTCTTTTTCGTCGCACCAAAAAATCATTTTTCATTTTTCGAGCGCAAAAAAGAGGATTTTCTGAAGCAACCACCAAATAGCTAATTCAAAAAGGGGGTTTGTGATTAGTTGATATGGATATCATATTTAGATTTTTTTCATTTTTCTGATCAATTTAGACATATTATTTATCAAATTTTGATTTACGAATTTAAAGATATTAATTATTCTATATTAAATAGAAAAATACAAAAATGTGAATTATTATATTTTTATTTGAATTCAATAGTATTTTCATTTTAATCAGTAATATTTTGACTTATTCATTGTTGTTTACTTAAATAAGTGTTTGTAGTTTCAAAAAATAAAAACATGTGACATAATGATATAAGAGTTAATAGGATTGATATCATAGTATTGACAACTAGTTACAAATTGCTTCGTGGAAACTAATTCGGAAGGAACTGATAAATTAAGCGTGCTGGAGCAGGAGTAATGCTCGGATGGGTGACCGAGCGGGAAGTTTGTTAAAGACTGCAATTTAATCAAAATTTAAATGTAATTAGTGTTAAAGATGTTCTAGGTGAGACATTAATGGTTAATAAAATTGATTTTTTTTGATTTTTTTACAACCTGCCGTTATTATGCTGACAGGACTATGCCGAGGGCAAGACCGACGACTAGAGCTACGCCGACGGGCAGAAATGCCTCCGCCGAAGGAGATCTTTGCCGAGGAGGCGCGTAGCATACGCCGACGGCTTTTTGCCCTCGGCGTAGCGTGCCGTTCCTGTAGGGGGAAGCTGTCCACCTCCACCGGCAACCTGACGCGCCGCTTCCTGCTCCATCTCCTTCTGGCCGATCTTGTCCCGTTCCTTCTCCAAGCCGCGGCCGGGTCGAAAAAGCAGATTGTCGATGTTTCCAGCTGTAGAAGATGGACGAAAAGTGTAGAACTCACAACGGTTTGGCCTAGCTAGGTAGCCAAGGTTTTTGCGAAGCCCACAACCAAGTAAGGCCTCATGCATAACTCGACCTAGAAGACCTGTCTGATGGTTGAGGTTTGCCCAGTTCCGGCTGATCATTTTTTCCTGTACGAGGCTAGAGATAGACCTAACACGAACGCCATCAATCCGATCGTACATGAGAGCTGGCCGGGACCTTCATTTCGTTCCATCCGTCGACCTATCATTGGTGGATGATCATCGCTAATACTAGCTTGGGTTTGGAATTAAGTTGGAACAACCCGCACGAGTAGTTGACTGACTGGCTGGCCAGAATCTCACAACGTCTCTGCGGGCAGTAGCGATAAACAAATGAGACTACTCGTACTCTCACACTAGTTCACATAGTACTGGTCTGGCCGGCCGCCTCAATTCGCCCCCGTTTATAACGCCACTACTAGCCTCTAGCTGCAGCTTGCCAAGTAGTAGTACATATACATACATAAATTTGTCAACTCGATCGTCTTGTTTTTGTTCTTGCAAACCAGGCCAATTATTAGTATATATCTCATGATACGATCCTATCTGATGACAGTGCCGACACCGGGAAGCAAGCATCTCCACACCAGCCGAGAAGTTGCCACCCACCTCCTCCTCCTCCTCCTCCTCCTCCTCCTCCTCCGGAATCCTGCATTCTAGGTAGTTTCACCACTCGATCCATGTATGTTGTGTACCCGTGCGCGCTCGCTGGCATGTCCTATCCTGCTCGCGAACGATAGGATTACTGTAGTATATCATCCCTGCCAATGGGAGATCCGTGTTCGGTCACCAGGGGACAGGCCACAACGCATCCTCATACATCTATACGTTCGAGGGAAAGATCACTAGGACTAGTTTATGCTAATCTAAACTAGTAAGAGCAGTACTTATACAAAACTCTCAGCTGCTAGTGCTAGTACAGGTGTAACAGTAACGTTTAGTGCCAGGAGGCAGCACGCCTGCCGATCTGGCAATAGGCAGCCAGCCTCGAGATCTGGACTACGCTCACAGACTACCATGCCTCGCGGATCATGTCCCTAACCGTGTTGTACCTGTACTTGTCAGCTGCACCCCACCCCTGCCCCTTCCTCCTTCCCCATTCCTGTTGCCAAGGAACAACACAAGAGCATCGATTTGGCTCCGTCCACAATGGAGGACCTTTTTCTGAAAAGTTTAAATTTAAAGATAAAAAAATTAAAATATATATTAGGATGTAGATAATGATTTACAATACGTGCATGCAAAAATCACGTGAAAATACTTTATATTTTGCAATCGGCAAAAAAGAGAAAATTCCAAATCCGGACTGAAGGGAGCAATTATTAGTGGGTCTCCGTTTTCCCAAAATTTATCATATTTGACTCTTTTGCTGCGTCCGAAATATAATGTATTCTTTAATGATAATTTACAGACTTGTATCTCGTATTATTGGCTACACGATAGATTTTTTGAAATTTTTTCATGTTTTCTAAAAACATTTAAAACAGTCTCCATGGACCATTCCTTTAAAAAGACCATCAGACGGCTGTCTCGGAAGATTTTTCGATCAAAATTTTGCTTCTAATGTGCCAGAGAGCTCAGCTCTATGCAGCAAACAAAATTGAAATCAACCGTTTCATTTTGCGAGGAAAAAGCAAAAGAATGTCGAGAAAATTCTCACAAGAGGTAGGGTTCTACTGAACTCCCAGCATGCTGCGCCAACAATCTAGCAAGATGGCAAGAGAAAAAAATGTGACATGGTTTCGGTTTGGCCACAACAGCGCACTTTCCATCTGAGGGTCAATGAAGATGGTTAATTTGTCAACGCGAGGGTAATCTTCCTCTAGCTAACTGCTAGGATTTTTATTTTCAAGGGGGTCCTCAACTTCCAGATAAGATTTGCATGAGGGGCGAGAGTTCCTTACGACATCTTTCGCTAGAGAGAAGAGACCGAGAACAGTCCTCATGGTTCAAGGACCTAGCCAACCTAATCTCTGTTCTCACTAGGAGAGCGAGGTTCAAGTTCTTGAAATAAAATCTACCAAATTAGGAGCTCATCTAGGCCAGAAGATATTTAGAAGGTAATGTTCCACCTAGTCCCTCCAAAGGCTTGGGAAGCAAAGATTTTGGGGTCACAATAGATCTCAAAAAGGTGTGGGTATCTAATGGAAAGTGGGTTGTAGCCAGTCCACCGGTCTGTCCAGAAAGCAATCTTGCCGCCATCACGTAACACAAACTTAGCTCCCAGCTTAATAACCTATTTGATTTTGTTGATACTTTGCCAAAACTGCGAGCCACCCTAGCGCAAAGTTGTGAAGATATTATCTATGTATTTAGCTCTAAGTAACCTAGCCCATAGAAATTGATCAAATGGGTCTGAAAAGAGGCACCAAATTCATTTTGTCATCAGAAAAATATTCAAGATTCTCGAGATAAGAACCACAAGAATGTTTAGGATATGCATAATAAGTAAGACCACAGACTAGCCTTATTCCGGCTAAACTCGGGCGAGCCATAGATGGTGACAAGTCCTATGGCTTGCTGGCCAACCCAGTTAGAGGAATCCTGAAGGGAGATCCAAGACAGAATATGGCAATGCTATAGATCTTGGAGTGCAAGACACAAAGACAAGTTCCTATTAGTGTAGAACTCTATAACCTAGCTGCTAGGACATTCCCTGCAACCCAAGGTTCTGATGCCCTTATAAGTCGACCTATGGGATCCCTTAGGGCGTAACCTTTATATCGAACCCTTGTAATCTATGTAACTCAAATTATTGCCATTATAGTGATTTATAGAAGGAATATGATGTAAGCAGGAGGTTTTCCATCTAAATGGATCGATTAGGCTCAACTCAGGCTGGAGACTTCGCAAGCACAAATGATGGTCAATGGAAAAATTGGTACAACAATCAAAATCCAAAAGAGGGTGAGGCGGGGAGACCCACTATCACCATATGTATTTACCTTAGTCTCTGATGTTCTGCGGCAAATGATTAGGAAAGCAAATGAGGGTGGGATTCTAATCCACCCCATCCTACAAGGTGCCCCCTGCCTGCACTCTAGTATGTTGACGATACAGTACTGATACTACATGGGTCTATTGAGAAAGCTACATATGCAAAGTAACTGCTTGGTGCTTTTGCTGCATTCACTGGTCTGAGAATTAATTTCAACAAGAGCATCTCTATTCCAATGCACATGGACACTCAAACTTCTCAGGAAATTGTTGATGTACTTGGGTGAAACATTAGATCAATGCCCTGCACATACCTAGGACTCCCAATATCTATGTCAAAAATCTCATGAGCTATGTTATAGCCAATGATCCATAGAATAGATTTGAGATTACCTGGTTGGGTGCCAATACTAATGTCATAGGGAGGAAAATTGCAAATGGTAAATTCAGTCTTATCATGCATCCCAAATTATTTCATGGCATGTCTTCTCTGGGACAGGGGAAGCATTAACCTGCTGGACAATCTAAGAAGAGCTTTCTTCTGGAAGAACAAGGGAGAAGTTCATGGTAGCTTGGGAGGTAGTGACACTGCCAATAGAACTTGGAGGATAGGGATTGATGCCTGTAAATTGCATACATGAACCTTGTAGTTTGTTGTCGCATATCCCAACATATTTGCATCATATTAGTAGTTACTACTTATGTTCTTAATGATTTTGGGGATTTTCTAAACAATCCTATCTCCTCTGGTTGTAACTTTTTGGCAAAAATACCTTTTGTTAGTATTTTGACTTTACAGGAGCTACGGGACACCAAAAAGGGCAAGGTTAGAGAGCACGCCTAGGAATTTTCGAGACGCATCCATCAGGACAAAGGAGGTCATAAGAAGCCCAAAAAGGGAAACATGACCCATGGCACGGGGAGGGTAGTGTCTACGCCACTACCCTCTGTTCCGACGTCATTGCCTAGATGCCATCGGTTTCACGGACATAGTATTCGCCTTTATCTAAAACCTTATATAAAAAGGCTCCCTGACGCGACCTCAGAATTTATGGAGGCGAAGATCGAAAACCACGAAACAGAGAGTCTAGAGAGTTTGTAGGAAGCTGCTAGATGAAGATTGGGGGAACCACTACCGGAATTGCCTCTGGAAGCCTCTCCTCCTTCACCAATGCCTCCTCATCACGCTCCACCATGACAGAGGAGTATTCCACCCCCTAGACTATTAGTTTCTAGTGGTAACTTGATCAAATCTCTGTACGTATGATCATTGTTAAAGTTCATATTGTGGGTCTTGCCTGATTATGGATCTATCTGTGTAATCCTATAGTGGATATTGTGGTACGAGATGATACTTGTTATGAATTTATCGTTGTGTTGGTACTTTGGAGATACTTCTATGATATTGTTGTTTTTTCATACTCTGGAGATACTTCTATGATATATATGTAATGGTTTCAATGGGTGCAATGGGTGCTCCTGGTCTAAGAATCACTGTTGCATATATGAATGACGATGAGGATGAGGGCGATGAGGATATGGTCGATGAGGATGAGGGCTACGACGAGGAGGAGGATGAGGATGAGAGCGATAAGGAGCAAGTAGAACCATTGGATCATACAATTGTCTCTCTGAGATGCAAGCTTACCCAGAGTGAAGACAACTATCTCGTCCACAACATTCCTTCAAAATATTCCTACATCGGCCTAGCACTTATCACTTGCTTGACCAGGACGCATATTTAGGTACATGATTTGGTATGTTTTCACTTATCATTTTTTCTTTTAGTTCCTATTGTATTTGTATTGTATGATATTTATAAGATTTCTAACTTCTGTATCTTAATTAGAAACTACCGTCGAGAATGATTTTTCTCTTCAAATTTTTGAAGAAGGCGAGGCTAGAATACGCGTTGGAGCAACATGTGCCGTAAGAGCCGTTTCCTACAAGACAGTGAGTGATGGCCGCATCATGTTCAACACCCAAGAGTGGAAAAACTTTGTTGAATCTCATGATGATCTACAAGTTGGGCAAACCATTCTCCTCACCGACACGACCACTTCACACTGTAACATTCAGATAATGTTCATTATTGACATCATTATTCGTATTGACTAGCTAGTTCCTTGTGATGATTTGTTAGTGTAGATGCAACTTGTGATGTTTTGAATCGCTTGTTAATAATTTGTGGTAAACCAAATCGTTATTTTCCTGCTTATTTGAATATGCATTTTGTGATGTTACATTGCAGCCTTTAATCAACAACATGCAGCACCTTTTTTAAAATTTCGAAAATATACTTGTGCTTTTGACTTTATTTAAACACCACAAATAGTGCATATAAAACTGGCGTTTTCGCTAAACGCCGACACCGTGTCACCTAGTCGTGGCGTTTGACTTTGTTTAAACACCACAAACAATACATATAACACTGGCGTTTTCGCTAAACGCCAGCACTGTGTCACCTAGTTGTGGCGTTCATACCGAACGCCACCAGTACGAGCCGTAATGGTCGCGTTGACATAGGACGCCACCACTAGGACCTACCAAGTGACGCGAGGTTAGTGGAGTGCGGTTTAAATGCCATGAACCCCTTTTTCCGAATGCCGACACTAGGCATTTTCCTCTAGTGGGGTTAGCAGGGATCAAGAACTTAGACCTCCGGAACCATGCACTAATGATGAACCTAGCAACAAAACTTCTCTCGGGATGGAAAGGCTCATGCTTTGGATGGCTCAGGGAGTGCTAGCAACCAAATACAACTCGCACAACATACCACAGACATACCATTATGGAGATGTTTGCTAGCGTTACTGCCATCAGGCTAGCAACTGAATCACTATCAACTTGGGCAAGGCCACACAATATCCCTTCTAGAAAGACAATTGAAATACCCTTGGGAGGCTAGATCAGACATTTGGAGTGTTATTATCCTTCACAGTTGAAGAAGACTGCATAGTCTGATCACAAATAGGCAGCCAAGGATGGAAGATCGAACTATTCTCACCACTCTCATAGAAATCTCAGTCCCAACTTGACACACTAATGCTAGAAATAGGCCACATGGCTATGACTATCCTGGACACAACTGAAATAGGAAGGTTGTGACAACCAGACAGAAACTAACCACAACAGGCTACTATGTGGTCCTTAGCAACATGGGCATGAGATGGTTACAATACAATTGGGTATGTCACAAAGAAATACCACTCATTTACACAATGTTTCTCTTGTTGGCTTTTAGAGAAAGGTTAAACACTCAAGAAATTGTGGCCAACAAATCCAGGTGCACTGATGATGTGTGTGTCCTCTGCCCAGTGCAGGAGTTAATCCACCACATTGTGTTGCACTTCAAACATTCCAACTAGATCTAGGATAAGGTGGGACCGATGGAACTATCTTATTCCTATACCTCAATCTCTGAATTTGCTAGGCAGGTTGGTGACGTTGTGAGATATAAACATGGTATATTTTCTTTGCAACTTACTTGCTGGAACTTTAGAAGATGAGGAATGACAGGGTGTTAACAAAGCTAGATCAAGGTCGGGTCTACTGCAATAAATTGTAGAAGACATCAAACTTTGGGCAGCTAGATCAACTAAACACAACGAGGAGTTGACCAACTGGGAAGATCAAATCATAATAGATCAAATAGATTTGTTTATACATCCTTTTTAGTTCTCTTTACTTCCCGCCCTTGCCATGGCTAAGACCTGGTTGTAAATCCTCTAGTCCTTCTCTAGTCTTCGGACCTTTTGTAACTATAAGGTAGACACCCACATTACCTTCATTAATTTTCAAATAAAAATTAATTGACACAACTAAGCGTAGACATGTTTCTAGAAATTAAATTCAGTCCGTTAAGAAAATATTGTAGTTTTTCCATTTAACCCCAAATAGCCACCGACATCCTTGGCATTGGATGGCGTAGCCGCCACCAACAAACCCCTTCTTCGCGTATCTCCACAATGTTTTGTTTTCTCCGCTATTTTTCCCACATCCTAGCACCGCACCGGGTGCCGCTATGACTCGGTACCAACTAACCACCTCTTCTTCTTGTTGGTCGCCCAATCAGATTCTCCTGGCCACACACCTCCTCCTTTTGATCCAACTGGTCCTGGATCAGACAATCACAATGGCCCTCAGTCCATGACTATGATGACGCCCTACTCTGGTTTCTAACTCCACGATTATCATTACGGCTAACATCTCTGCCACCACGACGACTAACTTCCCAAGACACTACGTTGGGTCCCCTCTTCTCCGACTTTCCCACCGCATCCATGTCAACGCCTTCCCGCCACTCTTTACCCATACATTACTAGGTATTCCCTATTTATACTAATTATTTTACTTAATTATTATTTATCTCAAGTAAACATCTCATCCATACACATTTTTTGATATAGTTTCTTAAAAAATAATATTTCTCGTATAACTAGAACTAGCTATGTACTCATTATCATGTTCAAGTTACATTCATAATTTTTGTACTATTTTTATTACTAATCATTATAAGTAATTTTCTTGTTCTAAATCAGAATTGTATTTCGTGAAAAATAGAATTATTTAAATTTAGATTTTTATTTAAATTCCTTGTTAAATATTAACATCTAATAAATATTCATGTCCATTGTAATATAAGCTTTTGTGTATGTGTCCATTGTAATATAATGCTTTTGTGTATGTGTCCAATGTAATATAATGCTTTTGTGTATGTCCATATCTATAGTATCGTTAAATATCTAAATGACTTGGTAAAATATTTTAGAGTGTATGAGTCCATCAAAATGTAGTAAGACTTTTGAGTTTAGATCAAACTAAGTAGAGAGTTGAACATCAGTGTACGAAGTGTCACTAGATAATAATTTCTTAAATCCCCTCCTCCATTCTCAGTAGGTTTTTTAACTTTAATGTGCTTAAGCTTCTCAATAGAAGAATATTTTTTTGGGTGTTTAGTTTTATGCAATATATGTGATGACCAGTAGCGTAAACTATGTTTTTTATACCGCTAATTAGAGTGGCATACCTAACGACCCTCCTATACAAGGCTTCCTCCCGCGGGCATATGGGAGAAAGCTCCATTTTATGGTGGAACCGAGTTGAGTAATGAGGTCCGATGTGCAAGTTATCGACATTGAAAGACCGACTTTTACCAGCAAAACACATCTTGCCTTCAAACAAGAACGGTGAGGAAAAAATACCCTCATTGCACACATGGCACAAAAAGGAATCCACGACCTTCAACTCGTAGGCTGTCGGCACGACGAGGGAGGGTGGTGTAGCTTACTACGGTGGCCATGTGGCATGTCCACCACCACAATAATAACAGCTCCAAGCAACCTAGACCTACCCTATTTACATGAATACATGTAGATTCAAGGGTTTGGCACCCCTCCCGCCACCGGAATGGCCAACGGAGGGGAAGGAAGTCGAGGTACTGCCAACGATCGATGGGGAAAACTAGGTCACCTCCCTCTCACCCGTTACTTATTGTAGCGGGCTGGTTGGAAGAGAGGGTGTCGAGTCCTTGATGGAAATGCTTTGGACCGTAGAATACTTGCATTGTCTGCAAAGACGTGTTTCAGTGGAGAAGATGTATGATTTGGCAGAGTAGAGGTGAATGTAAAAAAAAGCCCTGCCATGCATAAGCATAAATGGGTCAACCACTTCACAGATAGAAAAGTTTAAATCTTGATGATAGAACTTGGTGAATACATAGTTTATACTAGTCTTTTCTGTAGATCACAAACCTGATTTTGTTCAGAAGATCGATCATAAACCTGATTTTGTTCAGAAGGCGAGAGACCAAGAATGATCGTGCTCCTCATGCCACTTGTCTTGTCTGATAGAACAACCACGCAGACGCGTGCCACTGTCAGATTTGAGACAGCGTCCAGCTCAGCTCATACTCCAGAGCTCAGCTCAGATCAGATCACCTTCTCCATCTTTATAAGCCAGCACCGCAACGGTCCAGTGACACCGGCACAACACAAAGGTCTCACGCAAGCAGCAACATCGCCAACCAGCAAGCGCTGCTCTACCGTCAGCCATGGCGCGCAGCTTCGCGCGTTCCATCTCCTTCCCGCTCAGCCCGTCCAGGTCTTCCAAGCCTCGCGCGCCGTCGGCGTCGCCGCCGTACCAAGCGTATACGTACAAACGTACATATATACGTCATACAATATCACCGTGCTAGCCTAGCTAGTCTATCTAAACCAAACTGTACATACATATGGTTGCGTTGCCTCGTTCGTTGGCCCTGCTTCGTTGCAAGCTTGGCGTTGGGAGTTGGAACAATCCGCACGAGCGGCTGACTGGTTGGCGTTGGGAGTCGGAATCTTTATACGTATTCCATTTCGTCAACTCGTCTTGTCGTCGTCGTGCAAACCATGCCAATTATTATCTCATGATCTGCGCGAGATCCATCTGATTAGGATAGCTAATGCTAAGCTCGATCGATCGAAAGCACGTACTACGTACCGACGAAGGAAGGAAGCAACTCCACACAAGCCGAGAAGTTGCCACCCTCCGATCCTGCCTTCTAATTTAACTGCTCCATCGATCTAGTTTGTTGTGTATATGAATAGCTCGATCGCTTGGTCACCCGCCCGTGCGCACAGGCGCTGGCTCGCTCGCTCGCTGGCATCTCCTGTCCTGCTCGCAAAAATGGTAGGATTAATCACTGTCATACGAGATCTGTGCACGGTCACCGGGGGACAGACCACAACGCACCCTCACACATAGTACTAGTACACAACTAATCTAGTACTAGTCTATACTACAATCGAGGAAAAAAACACAGTAGCCAGTACTGTACGCTAATCTAAACCATAGGTACCTTTTTTTTTAAAACGGGAGAAAAGATGAAGATATGTCCTAGTCTATTACTTAAAAAGAAGAGAATTGTCCAGTTAATTATGGAAAAACTAGGCGAAAATCATTACAGCAACCCCAAAGAGAACAAACACATAAAGCATGCAACTTCGAGACCAACAACCTCTCTCTACATACTACAACCGTGAGCAGACGACACCTCTACCACCACGACACAACAACCCAAATCGGGTGCGACAATCAATCAAGTGCCGAAGTTTTCCTCGCTACTCTCCTCTTCCCTCTCTTGCTCCTAAGAGTAATCTTCATGCCAGACTTCTCCACCTTCCTGATTACGTCCTCCGAAGCTTTCTCCGCCAAGACGCAATCAATATCTTTTCCATATCCAGGACTAGCCGCCTCTAAACTAGCCAGTAACCCGCAAAGCTCTTTTGTAAAAAGAGCCTTGGAGCTAGGTGCCAACCCTGCTCCGCGGTCCACATAGGCGAGCGACTGGAAAGGCTCCGACTGCGGCGGCGAGGGCGTTGAGACCACCGCCAAAACCTGCAATGAGCCCACCTCTCTCGGAAGCACCACAGACGATTCCCCACACAACTCATGTAGCTCTTGTGTGATCTGCGGGACCGGAACTAAGATCACATATATGTCCTCGCCCTTAGAGGCAGCTGTTGCATCAGGGAGCAGCGATGACTAGGGACTGCCACGATGATGATCTTCCACAACCATAGACGACTTCTGCTCAGTGGAGACAAGCGAAAACAAAGTCTACATAGGGGCCAGCCCTAGGCTACCAGAATCGCATGCCTATGGCGGCTGCAGAGAATCACCAGCACGTGCCAACAACAACGTGAGTGTTTCGACCTCCTCGCAAAGGGGGCGATACACCTCCTCAATGCGGTTGGCGACCAGCCGTAGAAGCTCCAAGCGCAACAAGGCAAACTAGGATTGAAAGATAGAGTCCAACTTGGCATTGACATTGAACTCCTCGCAACACGTAGGAGAGGGCATTGGCTGCACTGCTGCACGTGACGACGAGTGACACACGACCTCGGCCCAACTACGAGACGATGAGGGATGACGAGGCTAAGTGGACAGATAGAGGTTTCGCCAGCAAGGAGCATGAGCGTCCGGAGAGAGAGAACGAGCGGTAGGAAAAACAAGCACGACAGAAATGCTCTCGGTGACTAGGACGACGAAAATAGATGCATCTGAAGGGCTCACAACATGTGCTGGCTTGGTGGCCACGCTCTAGGCACCGAAAGCACCTCCCTCGAGCCCAACGCTTGAAGGCGAGACAAGCTCAGCACCTTCTGTCGATGGCTCGACCCGACCCCTTCGACCCACATGCTCCCAGCCCTCCTTGGCTTTAAGAGCGGCTGCAGAAGCAGTGATATCGCCGCATGTCGGCGCTGATGGGGAAAGCAGAGGATCCTCAAACTTCTCGAGCGTCTTCTCTGTTGAACATATAAGCAATAATCCATATGATTTAATTCTGAATATTAAACTGATAAAGCATGATCATACAAACAACACCAAAATTAATCATGCAGATTAACGAAGTAGATGAACATAGTACATCTAAATAAGATAAACCTATCACATCTACATCAATCGCTAGAATAAAGAACTCTAGCAGAATCTGAAAGAGAAAGTTCAGGATTATGTACGGTACAACAGCAATAGCAGCAGCAATAGTAGCGGCGGTGGCAGCAGCGTTGTCAGCCATGTCGTTGATGTAGAGTAGGGATGTAAGCGGATAGGATAATTTCCACACCGAATTCGTTTCTGAACCCGTTTTAGAGACTCCATATCCGATTTGAGTGAATCCGACAGATAAGGATATCTGGATCCGAATTTGACACCCAAAAATGGTATAGGATATGGTATGCGTATTAGCACCCGGATATCCGTATCCGAAAATTATTTAGGATTATCCGATAGATTTACACCGGATAATCCGATTTTTTATCCTAAACATCAGAGTTAATAAAACATGAATAATAGTTAGTGAGTTAGTGAGTTGGTGAGTTTATTCGTTAAACATCTACACACTTACATAGTCATTTTATCGAATATAAAGTCCAAACTTGTTAGGATATTGAGATACTTAAGCATGCGTTAGTGCTAGTTTAGCTCTTGTGTGTGTGTTATTTCATACACATCGACTTATTTGTTCATTTGGTCAAGTTATATTTGCTCATTCAATCATGTTATAATTGTTGTATCCATTAGTATTTTGTTAAACTTGTTTTATCAATTAATTTTGGTTGTTAGTCTACTTATGCATGTGCCGATCCGATTACATCTTTTTCCATCCCGAATCCGCTCCATTTCCGTTCCGAATCCGCGGTGTAGTATATCCGTATTCGAATCCGTAACCGGTCATTATCCGATCTGGTAGGAATCTACGGGGAAAATATGGAATAGGATATGGTAGAGAGGAAATTTGATCCAATTCGATTACATCCCTGATGTAGAGGCTGCTGATGTCTGGGAAGAAATCCTCATCGGGGAAGGAGACGTCCGTGATGGCGTCAGTAGTCGCGTGGAAGCGCTCCCCAAAAACCTGATCGCCCCTCACCCGTACAGATTCACAAGAGGTGGGGTTCTGGAGGCCTACTGTCCCGATCTACAGTGCACGCCGCAAGCCTGGATGGGGAAGATGGAGGCGGCGGTGCAATAGACTGGAAGGAGACGTGTGTGATAGACCGTTCCGATTAGGTTTAGCGCAGACGCTTATATAGTGCGGGTCACGCAGACGCTTATATAGTGCGGGTCAGGGGAGATCGTGGGGCTCAGCCCACGTCCGAGTTGGTAATAGCCCACGTTCCAAAAAGTCTAGAAACCGCTGATTAATTAATGCATCCTTTAATAACTCGTAATTACTCTATGATTAATTTTCCTGACTAGTAAAAGTAAAGATTGGCTCGGCGAGATTCCCGCAATACGCGCGCGCGTGTCGTGACGAGGCAGGCGGCGTCGGAGGAGGAGTGCGGGAGAGTTGTGCTTCTTCTCATACCTTAGTGTGTGGTGAAACAATCTAGTATATAAGGAGGTGTAACTCTTACTCAACTAGCAATGTGGGACTAAACTTTAGGATCACTAGCACAACCATATGCTGCCATGTACAAATGGGCCAAAGAGAATTACAGAATTTGTCTAATGGGCCAACAACCCAATTCTCACCAAATTCCAACATTCTCCACATTGCGCACATCGTCGGTTCCACTAGCATCGCTAGAGACATCGCCGTCTGTGGAGGCCGGCTGCCCGGGCTGGCAAGGAAGACCCATCAGCGGCATCGATAGGGACTTGAGCCCCTTAAGGCCTTGTTTACTTCTCTCGTATTCACTAGTGTATTCGCGGGGATCGAAGGGGATAATCCCAATTCCCAAAAAATCCGCGTAGCCCGTTTACCACGCCGGGTTTGGTCGGGATAATACTGGGGTACCCCTACAAATCCTTCTTGTTTTTGTCTAGAATAAATACTCTCATCTATGGTAGAGTATTTTTGGGGAAAGGTATTTGACAGGATTTGTTTGGGTGAACACCAAATCGCCTCCAACCCCCAAAATTCCAGTAGATAAAAATACGAGAGAAGTAAACAAGGCCTAAACAACATAACAGGATCACACAGCTCTCCATCATCAACAGAGGGACATGCCACCTCGGACATGTTGAAGCGACGAGCAGCCAAGGAAGCTTGGGGAATCTGCGTCATCTTCTTGTACTAGCATACATCAACGGTGGCCCGGGTTCCCCCAGTACCTGTGGTAGTCAACGGCAATACGGCATCCTCGGCACCAACTCCTCATCTTCATCCCCAATAGAGCTTAGAACAAGCAGTACCACATCAGGCAGAGAATGGCATTTGTAATGGTGAAAAAACAAGGTCTCACTGATAGGTGGGTCCCATGTCTTAGCCAGGTTTTTTTTTTTAAAGGGGGGAAACCCCGGCCTCTGCATCGGTTGATGCACACAACCTTTATTAAAATTAAGAAAACCCCGGTCCCACGTCTTAGCCAGGTATTAGTTGGATCTCCATGGAGTGAAACTGCTATCCATGCCCGTCCTGTGAGTTGGCGGATACCCATCCCATGAAATCTGTGGGAGTGATTACCCTACATACCCTTACCCGGCCGGTTGGATACCCATGGATATTTGGATTTGTGGATAAAATTTTCATCTAGGTATATAAGGCTTCCTCTTGATGGCATCGAAGAAAACTCCATTATGGCGGAGTCGAGTCGGAGGCACAAAATCTGATGTGCAAGCCATCATCATCAACAAACCGACTTCGATGAATAAAATGCATGTCACCTTCAAAGCAGGACGACCAGAAAATCATATGCTAGCTGCACTCATAGCCCAAGAAGAAACTACGACCTTCAGTTGCGCACCTCATAGGACATGATCACGATGGAGGAGGGTGGTGGACGTAACACATATAGTAGCCATGCAGCATGTCCACCACCACCTAGCACCTCCAAGGTACCTAGACCGACCCCAATTTACATGAAGACATGGGGATTCGAGGGTTTTCCACCCCTGTCGCCTCCTGAGTGGCCAACCGAGGGGATAGAGGGTGAAGCCGTGATATTGGCATTGGTCACTAGGGGAAGAGAGGTAGTAAAGTTGTTGATGGAAACCATTTCGACTATTGTAGTTGCATTATTATAAAGATGATATATTATTTGGGGGCGAGCATATATGGATGTAAAAGGGCCCTCTCCATAAAGTTAAACATATTCAAATAGGAAAGTTTCGATCTTGGTAGAATTGGGTGAGTGGTTTACACCCTGTTGTCAACAAGATCAGAAGCCTGATTTTGTTCAGCAGATCAATCTGAAATCTGGAAAAAGGAAATCAAGAAAATAGAGTCCAGAAATCAAGAACGATGCCACTTGTAGTGTCTGACAGAACAGTTGTAAACCTCACGTAGTCACGACGCGTCTCCTTCCTCAAGAGCTCAACTACACATGCACGCACGCATGTCAGTGTCAGACTTTAGATTGGTACTCTAGCTCAGCTCAGCTTTATAAGCCCGCCACGCCACAGGAACATAGGCACACACTGGTCTCACGCACGCACGCAAGCAGCGGCATCGCCAACCAGCAAGCGCTGCTCTACCATCAGCCATGGCGCGCAACTTCGCGCGCTCCATCTCCTTCCCGCTCAGCCCGTCCAGGTCTTCCAAGCCTCGCGCGCCGTCGGCATCAGCGTACCACGCGCGGTCCGTGAGCCTGCCGTGCCGGTCGCACCCGATCCTGGCGCACCTGCACACCCACATCCGCGCCGTGCGGGCCTGGGCGCAGCAGGGCCCAGCGTCGGCGTCCGCCTCCGTGGCCGCGGGGCTGGCGCACGTGGACGCGCTCCACGCCGCGCTCGGCGACCTCCTGGACCTCCCCGAGGCCCAGGCCTTGCTCTCGGGCGCCGGCGCCTCGACCGACCGGTTCCTCGACGCGTTCCTCCGCCTCGCCGACGCGCACGGCTGCTTCCAGGAGTCCGTGGTGGCGCTCAAGCAGGACGTCGCCGAGGCGCTGACCGCCGTGCGGCGCCGCGACGGGGCGCGGCTGGCCTCGGCCGTGCGGGCGCAGCGCAGGGCCGGCAAGGAACTCGCGCGGCTCGCCGCCGCGGCCAGGGAGTGCGCGGTGCGGCCGTCGCGCCTCAGCATCCTCGGAAGCGGCGGCCAGGTCGGCGCGGCGGAGGCGGAGGTGACGGGGCTGCTGATGGAGTCCGCGGCGGCGACGGCCTCCGCCTCAGCCGCGCTGTTCGGGACCGTGGCGGCCATGTCTGCGTCAGTGGCGTCCGTGGCGGCGGAGTCGTGCTCGTGCAAGCGGACGGCGGCGCTGGTGTGCCTGGTGAAGACGAAGAAGAAGTCGAGATCGGGGGAGCAGGTGGAGGAAGAGGAGACGATGGGGGCGGTGGCGGAGAGGCTGGAGGAGCTGGAGGAGTGCATCGAGGAGCTGGAGGCCGGCAGCGAGAAGGTGTTCCGGAGCCTGGTGCAGACCAGGGTCGCCCTCCTCAACATCCACACCCTGCACATCTTCTAGCTGCCATCCATTTCCATTCCATCTTGATTGTAGTAGTAGTAGTAGTGAAATCAGTGGAAGCAAACCAGTGCAATTGTAACTGTAAATAAGTAGATTTTGGTGATGATGAATAGAAGATGGAATTTCTAACAGTTTTTGCATCTGTTCGTTGGCCTGTTCGTGTTACTGCGTCTGACACTCTGAATGTGCCTGCATTTGCAAGATGCTCGCGTCTTAGATATGCAGGATGGGGTTTAAGCGTGAGGTGATCTTAGTGGTAATGTTAGTTACGAATATACTCACGCTTTATTTCATGTCTTCTTCTGAATTTAGAAAGTACTCCCTCCGTTTCAAAATATAAGATGTTTTAGTTTTGTGAGAGAAGTGTATGTAGACCCCTTTTAGTGTGTAGGTTCACTCTAAACCTAAATGAACCTACACACTAAAAGAAGTCTAGATACACTCCATTCATCAAGCTAAAACATCTTATATTTTGAAACGGAGGGAGTAAATATTACATGTCTTCTTCTGAATTTAGAGTGTGTTCAAGAACAAGAAATACTACAGTTTGGATCCCCTCGTAATGTCAGAGCATCGGTTGTACAAAATGGGCTGTGGCATGCAAATTCCGTGGTATTTACTGCTAAGGCCCATCAGGGATTTACCGCCGAAGGCCATATACACTTGTCCACATAACGCAGAAACTCCGTGCTCTGAAAACAAAAAACACAGTCCTAGAATTTTATTCAGACGGAAAACCAGCACGAAGGTCCCTACTATGCCAATTTTCATTTGACAAATGAAGTCAGGATTATAGTGTAGAAAGCAGTAGAAATATGTTACTACCAAGCACGGCAGACTGTGACGCATTCTCTTCCAAACCGACGTGAATGTTGTTGTCCGTAAAAGATGGTACCGCTAGCCATGATTTTGTTTTTTGAGTGGCAAAATTTCCTCCTTTTGTATTTTTATTAACCTTGTGCAAGTACAAAATGTGCTTAAGTTTTTCCACTAAAGTACCGAGGGGTTTTCTCGCTTGAAGGCAGGAGAGAGGCTACGGTAATTGTAAAACCAATCTAGGGTTTCGTTTCCCTCGCTGATGACTTGAAGATATGGTGAACCACCGTCTTTCGCAATAGGAAAGGTTCACGCTATTTGTTTAAACTGTTTTTAGTATTGTCTTCGGGATGTTGAGGCTGCGTCTATGTCTTTAAGTCAGAATAAGATCCTTCCAACCCTATCCTCGTTCTGGTGGTGCTACTAGCACCGGTGGAGGGTGCGTGACACTACAACACAGAGCTCCGGCGCTGGCACTTATAGACACCAAGGCACAGTCTTACACTACAAAAATACCCACCATACCCGGCGGATTTTTAGGACGGCATAAGCAAAAGTACATGTAATAGGCTAATAGCTGGTTACGCGGCGGATGTGCAATGGCGATACCATTTTTCCTCGGCGGCCAATTATATGCCTGAGCACACAGGATAACAGTGACTTTTGGTGCCGTGGTCATTGTCCGGGTAGGTCGGCGTATTGTAATGCAGCAGTAGATGGATGGGGGCATATTTTACTGCGCCGTTCCGCTAGGGCCAAACTGTTATGTTCTCTAGTATATACACTGCATCCACATCCACAAACCCTCTTCCTATAGCTTTCACTAGCGCACGGAGGGGACTGTAGAGGTGGATGCCGGCGGCAACATCGAGATGCAGAATCCTCAAGGTGCTGAGCGTGAAGGCGACTGCGAGATGCTGCATCATGGACGTGTTAAGGGCCTTGGTGTGCATGTAATTTATTTGTGTATTTTTTTTATCCCCTATGTCAACACTAATTTAGGGTTTTCTCGATCAGGACATGATGCCGAGGTGGATCGATTTGAAAGTACATGGGTGTACCGGCATCTTCAAATCGAACTCCAATCTACTTTTCAAGTGCGGCCTACAACCGCGTTGCCTAATCGCATACGAGGGCGTGAACATCGGCCGCAAGTTCCTCGGGTGTCACCACGAGCAATCGAAGTGCGACTTCGTATTTTATGTTGATAAAGAACACTCACCGGAGCTGCAACGTGTGTTGGTAGCCTTGTGGAATGACACTATCCACAACTTGTGCGAATTGTCGAACTCCGACTATGAGGAAACGGTGATGCAAGTGAAAAAGGAATTAGAGGATGAGGTGGCTCCTGTGATAAGCGCGATTATCACAGCTCCTTTGCGAACGCCAGACAACCACTGCTATACGAGGGTGTGCCGCCGGCGAGGGCGGCGCGGTTTCTTTTTCCTGCCATCACGACTTCAGTGAGAGTGCGTTCCTAGCGCGTGCGGCGCTTCTCGATGGAGATGCGAGAACCTTCCAGAGATCTCTCGAAAATGCTATTGGTTAGTGGAGTGACATGCGGCGAGGAGGCGGCATGGGAGCAAGGCAGGGGAGCCCTTATGTTTCCACCTGCTAGCGGTTGTAGTGGTGGCGGTCGAATGCCATTCGGCGTTTGGCCCGCTTAAGGACCCTGTGAAGGAAGAGGTGCCACGAAGCGGGAGCGCGCCGGAGCAACAATGGCGACGTTGACAAGCTCGACGATGCGCTGGAGTCACGCGTCATTCGTGGTTGGTTCGGGACGATAGCGTAGCAACTCTTGCGCCATGAGTAACGTAGCTCCAGGTGTGGGGTTGCTGTTGCGTCCACCCTTGGATATGGATGTTGCGCGGGTTGGGGTGCACTGCAGCTGATGCCTAGTGGGTGCGGACGAGTATGCCTCGTCATCTACTGCTCAGCGCTCCTGGTGAGGAGAGCTTCCATCGACACACCGGGGATTGTTGTCGATGATGGGCTCCAGTCGGGCGGCATCATGACACCGGGATCGCTCGCTGCGGGTTGCTTCGGCCATGTGTGATGAGAACGTGGGAGATCCCTCTCAGCCCCTACCTGGTGTGCCAAATTTTGGAGATTGTCCCTGCAGGGGACTTGTGGGATGGAATTGAACACTAGGGCTTGAACATGATCTCCCTAAACCTTTCTGAAACCTAGCGAAAAAATAGGAGAGAAATCACGACAGAGAGACACAGAGAGTTATCCAGATTCAGGCCACTGTGCGATGTAAAACTCTACTCCTATTTGTCTAGATTGCTTGCGCAGCGTGGCAAGGTTTAAAGTACAAGTGTTGATCATGGGATCAGATCTAGGGTTTCCATAGAAGGAAGAAGATCCCTCTCTAGGGTGCCCTCCTGCCCTTTTGATAGGCGCCCCGGACCTCTTCCCACCCTTGGGAGGGAAGGGTTTCCACATAGCGATCCAGGCGGGGCAAGTAGGAACACATATGTCCTCTACTGTGGATCAGGTCCACCGGCCAGCGCCGTGTCTATCTTGCTCTTCCTCTCATGCATGCTCTTCTGGCGCAATCAAGTGGGATGGTCACTACTAGGTACAAGCCTTGTCGACCACTCCAGGCTTGAGGAAGAAGAAGACCGTTGCCTTGGGCAAGGGGTAGATCAGTGGTCCCCTTATGCTTCTACTTCCGGCACGACGATGCTATCGCCTAAGTGTGTTTCACGCGGTATCTTCATGAGGTAACTTCCCTCTCCATGGGCCCTCCCTTGGAGAGTCCTTGGAGAGATTGCTCGGTGCCTTTTTTCCTTGAAGAGATCCGTCTCGCAGTGAGGCCCAATAGTAGATGGGCCATGATAGCCTGGTAGCCACTGGTCCGACATCCTCAATTATAAGATTATTTAGAAAACAAAATGCTAAACAACTTATGTTTTGGAACTGAGGGGGTAGATACCAGAAAAGGATTCCATAAGTCGCTAAAAAATCATTGAAAAGAATAAAGGCGGATTGATGGATAGGCAGGCTGATCTCAGCCGTTGAAAAATATTCTACCTTTTGTCCAGAATTAGATATTACAGATTTTCCTAGATCCAGATATATCTATACACACCAAAACGCGTCTACATACAATCTGCTACAAGTAACTCAGAATAGAAGGAACCTACGGAGGCAGCCGCCAGGCGATCGGAAAGATACTAGCTAAACCCATCTAGTGTTCCGTCTCCTCGCCGGCGACGCCACCGGTCCGGTGGCCTTAGGGCCTTGGAGGTGTGGCGGACCACGACCTCTCGCCGGCGGGAGGGTTTTTTTTTTAGCCTTTTCTCAGTTTCTTCTTCGGGATGTTGAGGAGGCGGCTACGTTCTGAAGTCAGAATAAAGGTCCTCCCGCCCTATTCTCGCTCCGGTGGTGCGTCTAGCGTCGACGGAGGGCGCGTGGAGTTGTGTGTCCGGCGGATCTCTTGGGATCCGATCGTTTTCCGTATTCGTCGGTGTGCTTTGAGGTTAGTCTCTTCCGATCTATGGTTGTCATCTTCGGCGATGGTTGCTGCTCTGGTGCGCTGTTTCTATGGGGACTTAGCACGACGACTTCACGTCTATCTACTACAACAAGCTCTCCTACGACAAGCTGTGCCTGGCTCCGGTGATGGAGGGGCGACGACGACGGCGCGCCTTCGGCTCGTGATAGTGTCTGTAGTCGTCGCTAGGTGGTCCAATGACCTATTTGTAATTTCTATTACTTCTAAAGCTCTTTGTAGTCCTGCTGATGATTATTAATAGATCAGTGGAATTTTGAAAAAAAAAACTCGGAATAGAGGGATTACATAGTATGGAATGAAAAAACATTGGAACTAGTTACTACTCCTTGTTAGTCTAGGAGTACGATAAAAAAAACTTCTTTTAGCTCGCTCTATATATACCTGCACAAATTACATGAACATTTCATCGATTTACATGTCACAGCGTACGTAGTTGTCTAGCTACTCCCCAGTATGAGCGACAAAACTTAAACGGAAATTTTCAGCGCGTGTCGGCTCGGTCTCCGTGGCCAGGCCGAGTGATTCGAACCGTCCAAAAAACACGACAAGAAAACGCACAGATCGGCGCGCGCGCCCTGGAGGTGCACATGAGATTACCCATGTACGGACAAAAGGGACAGCTCGGGAGGGAGGTACAGGTTGCCGTACAGTTAGAACGGCAGGGACATGTCGGCGCCAGTGCCGCCCCCGCGCACACGGCCTGTCTCCCTCCCACGCGCGCGCGTCGCCCGCCGGGAACGGATCGTGTCGCGCGCGCACCGCGCACGCCATCCTCCGACGTCCGTTCGTGTCCCGGAGCGACGACACCGCGCGGCATATGCTCATCACAGGGCCTCGTCGGCCGGCGGGCACGCACGGATCGATAGTATATGCCATAGATCGAGATCCATGTCCATGGAGATCCATGACGTGCCGCATATGCATGGCGACAAAAGCGCAAAGGAGCCTCCAGGTAGCGTGCTGGTGCAAGGGGGGTAACGTACATAGAGGTCGTTGCCGAGTGCCGACGCCGGCCGGGTCGGCGGGGCACGGCATTTCGTCATGTCCCGCTTATTTGAGACCTCGCCGTGGCATGGACGGTGGCCGGTCGGCCGGCCGGCCGGCCGTAGCTCGTGGTTAGTTCTGGTATCCTTGAGCAATTTAGTAAAATAAATAAATACGGAATACGACGATCCATGCATCATCCACCATGCTCGGCTCGGCGTCGATCGGAGCCGACTACCTGACAAAAGGGATCGGACAACCTCTCCCGCGCGCGCCATGTTTGACAAGAATTTAAAAGGTACTACTGTACTACTTTTACTCTACTAATTCAATGCCATGTTTGGAATTTAGCAATGTACTCCCTCTATTTCAAAATATAAGATGTTTTAGCTTTGGGAATGGAGTGTATCTAGACCTCTTTTAGTGTGTAGGTTCACTCCAAACCCAAATGAACCTATATACTAAAAGGAGTCTAGATACATCCCCTTCACAAATCTAAAACATTTTATATTTTGAAATGGAGGGAGTACATTTCTAGCTTGCTCCATCTTGTAAATACAAGTTTTCTACTATGTACCCGAGAAGAGTGATATCCCCTGTTGTTTCTTTCTTTTTATCTGTGAAGGTGTAGGTGCAGTGTACTGAGTTTATGTTCATACATCAAAATATATATATCCTTTATATTGTTTTAGGCTTTGTTTGGTGTGGTTTGATTCCGATAATAGCGTGGATAAAGAACAGAATATTAATAATACATGTATTTGTGTAGGATCTCTTCTGCATCTATTACTTGACCCCAACTACCAATTTAATATATGCAAACAAGAGTGTTTCTAGATGCATGACTCAAGTCTGGAAGAACAAGTCGTCGATCTGAACTCTCTCTATCAAGATTTGAATGCCTATGTTGTTATCCTGGACTTGTAAACTGGACTATTAATCTGTTTTGATTTTATTTCTGGACTGTTAGTCTGTTGTGATTTGATTTCGTCGAGGGACAGTTAATCTGTTAAACTCTAGGGTCATGTAGTGCTGAAGAATAAAGTTATGCTTTTTTTATATACAACCTCCAGGCCCCGACGGGACCAAAATGATACCAAATCGGGCCCCACGTTCTTCTGCTGGAAGGACCCCACGTTGCCATGTGGACACCTAAGCCCACGGGCAAAGCCATCTCGTCGTCATTTCCGTGGCCGTTACCAAGCGCGTGCCGATGGCTATGCTACGCCGACAGCCACATCTAGCCATCGGCCTAGCTAGGAGACGTCGATGGCCTCGAAGATGCCAATGGCGAGAAAGTTACGCCGACATGACCTAACCCGACGGCCAGACGCCGACGGTAATCGTCAGCATAGGGGTAGGTCGACGGCTTTTTGGGCTAAGCCGAAGGCAAATCGCCCGAGTCCTGTTGTGGCAGAAACTGGTTGTTGCGGCGAACAGGTGCTACAAAATCCATTGATAGGTACAGATTCCTGCACCACACCACGCAAACATCGATCGGATACATCAATAGAATTGCGCCTGGCTGCCTGGCCGCGCGCACTTCTACCGGAGTTGGCTGATACCCCTTTAGCTCTCCAAACTGAAGGGGTATCGTTCTATACTGAGGGTCGTGGTTGTATTTTTAGTTTTGTTAGTTTGGAGGAGTATATAGTTATTCCCAACTAGTCATCAAACCCGTGCATGTTTGTTAGGAATAACTATGATGATTTTTTAGCTTGTATTTTCGTTTTTGCAGCATGGAATTTGGTTATAAAATCTATTACTATCTATTTTAGTCATATCGTTTATGACTATTTCATAGAAACTCATTATAGTCCGTTATTGATCCTCATCTTTTGACCGTCTATTTTTTTCTCAAAAAGGTCATAAATGTAAAACAATAACAATCTAGTGACCAGTGTAAAGGGTAAAAGCACATTTTTCTATACTGTGTATATTTTAATGATATCCTTTTTTAGGAATTTCTTTGATGATATTCTTTTATAGCAAATCCTTTTAAGACAAGGTTGACCATGTCCTTATCATGCTTCACCATAAAACAACTTATGCTAACGAAAATGCATGTTTGCATCGATAAAATGGTATTTTGGTTTTATTCTTTCTTCCAACTAGCACGATGGCCCTCGCAAATACAAAGGAATCATCTTAAGTTTTTTCATCCTACCCCTATTGTCCGCATCATGAGATAGAATTATTATGGCTAAATAGGCATCATAAACATTCAACTATAAAAATAATATTTTTGCAGAAAAATGTTATTTCGTTTACTTTTTTATGAATTGTTATTTATAATGTTGTTTTTATTTTTTCGAAACGGGGAGCGAAGCCCCGGCCTTTGCATCAAGTGATGCACAGACAACATTTATTTATTATTAGAGAAACAAAGTGTGGCAAAAGTCATTACAAATATCATACAAACCGAAACTAGCAAACTAAAACACCGAGCAAAACGATAAACATATCGCTAGCTCCCCGACGAGATATAGCAAACACCTAGGTGCCTCATGAACTCCAGGAGACCAGATCCACCCAGCCTATCCACGAAACGGTGCCCACGCACACGCTACGGATGTCGCCGCCTCCATTATCTTCCGCCAAACAATCATCAGCATGTATATCAATGTGCAGACTCTTCCACACCAGCCACCGACACCACCACGGTGCCAAGTAGCACCACCTCCATGTGCATTATCTCCAAGGCACGCCGCGGTTGTCACCGGTATCTCGCAGCACCATGCCGCCAAGTACTACCAGCAAACACAGCTTGAAGCCTCCAGAGGATCTGCCGTGCGTAGCACCCGCCGAACAGGCATGACTCAGCGTAGCACCTGTTGGTCAAGCATGACTTGACATCGCCTCTAAAGCTCCATGCAAGAAAAACCGCTCAACCTCTCCCGCCTCTTACGATCCAGCGCTACTCCATAAGCGATGCCTCCCAAAAGAGAAAGCAACACCGCGGTGCCGCCATTGCCTGATCCAAAGATCTTAGGGTTTCTCCCGGAGTAGCACGATTTAGGTCGACATTTGGTGCACGATAGTGCCTTCATCAAGGTAATGACGTGGTAACGTCGCCATCGCCCGCCAACGGCTCGGTTTTCACCGGCACCTAGATCTCCCCGCCTCGTTGCCGGGACTAGATGATGGATCCCAGGATCCGTCGAACTAGCCTCAGGCCGACCACCTCCGACGGAGAAGATGACCACCACCACCAAGCCCAAGGCCTCCTCCCCAGGCGTCCTCATGATGCGGAGCAGTACCCAGAAGACCTCCGCACGGCTTCACCGGTCGATGACAAAGCTGTACATAATTGGATCTGGGCCGATCCTAGGACAGCCAAGAACTCCACCCGTCCCACCGCCTCACATCCGTTGGTATCGGATCCCGGCCGTCGCTGCCCCGCCATCACCGTCGGGGATCTAAGGGCAGGCTGCCGCCACCCATCGATCCCAGGCCACCACCGCAATCTGGTAGGACGTGGGGGCGCGAGGACGAAGACCGCCGTAGGGGCTTTACCCAGCAACATGAGCCGGCGGCGGCGGAGGGAGATGAGCTCGAGGAAGGGAGAGCTTCTAAATAATGGTCTTGTTCTCCCAATCCTTACACGGAGTCACTATATACGAGATTGTGCTAGTGGTTCTCACGTGTAGTTTTGGTCTTCTTCCTCACCAATAATGCGAAGCATTTTTGAAGTATGCCGTACTTGAAGTGTGACTCATACCAAAATGCGTTCAATGATCTTATGGTCCCGTATTTTTAGATTAAAGGCACATGGTTCTATAAAATCGTGAGGTTAGTGTACGTTTTGGCATGTTTGGCCTCATCTCATTGTTGGACACACAAGCATAAGTCTAGATATAAAGGGGTTCCGCGTATGAAAACAATAAATTTTACCCTACGCCTCTGAACCCCTGAAGCTGCCAGGACCTATCTATTAGTAATACAGTAACGGGAGGGGCTTTTCGCGAACTTACCCTTGAAGACCGAAAAGCGTTGGCAACGCTTAGGAGAGCGTGGTTGATGTAGACGAGCCGAAGCCGACCTCAAGGTCGTGATGAAGTCCTTGCGCTCCTTCTGGCTCCAACGACTTGAGTGCCTCAAGTGCGACACCTCGCAGGGAGTTACACACGTCCGGTGCCTGACGATGACTCCCGCTTCCCCGATCCAGCAGCAGTTGCAGAAGTAGAGCTCCCGGATCCGAATCCCGCAGCGCGACGGCGCTCTGCGGTGAAGATGTCTCTCGCTTGCGTAGTCCAGACTTGGGACCACGGTCACGAGAGAGAGAGGGGGAGAGAGAAAATATCAATTGGAGGTCCTCCCAAAAGTGGGGAGACCTTTATTGATTATTGGTGTATTTTTTTCTAGGCCAAATACCCCACTATATATAGGGGGAAGGGAGGTACTACCTCCCTCAAAGTCCCGGGGTGGGACTAAAGGAGAGGAGGGGGTGGGGTGGCCGCTGGCCAGCCTCTAGTGGGCCCCGCGAGGGGGGGGGGCAAAGCCCAGCCAGCCTCCCCCTTGGTCCCTTCTCCCTCTCTCCTTTCCCCTAATGGGCCCTCTCCTTCCGGAATTGGCCCATTAAGCCTTTGACCTTTTTAATTGATTTTCCCTTTATTAAATAATTATGAATAAATGATTAAATCAATATTTAACATTTATTCACACATTATCTAATCTCCGTGGCCATGTAACACCTTCCACCTCCACTCCGGACATCCTCCGGATTTACCGAAACCCTTCTGGTTTTCTCCCTTCTTTTCTTCGGTGATTCTACCGATCATATAAATGCTCTCTAAGCATCATCAAGCCCTTAAGCGTGATACCCCACGGTTCGGGAACACTCCAAACATGGTCGGGAGACTCCCGCACCAATGATCGACAGAGGGACCTGGATGGCCATGTGACCCTTGTGCGTTCCACGAAGATATTTCGTCGTTTGAACCGGGACAGTCGTGTCTTATTCCCTTTGTCATTCGATACTTGCATTGCCCGAGATCTGATCATTGACATCACCATGTTGTGTTCAATCTCGTTAGTGAACAATGCTACTTAACTCGTTCTAACAAGTGATATCCCCGTGATCTAATCACACGCTGCGCAGCTATTGGATATAACTTCTCCGAGTGGGCCCTTGAGTATCTTTCCGTCACATGGACGGACAAATCCCGCTCTTGACATATATTGCATCTACGGTTTCCTCTGAGTACCTGAACACACTTTTATAACCACCATTTTACCAGATGACGTTTGATGCTATCTAAGCACTCTCGGGAGACAGTGATTGATATAGCCTCACGGTCTAAGGAATAGTCTACGAGGATCCATTTCTAATCATCGTAACTTGAACTTCGTGACATGATCGGGTCACGATGTTTAGGTTGGGTATTGGTTCATCATCTCATTCTCCAAATGAGATGACCTCATTTCCAACTGGCATAAATGCCACATGATCAGGAACATGATCATCCGTTGACCAATGAACCAGTGACTAGAGTTTCACTGGGAATCCTTGGTTGTTTGTATATCACACGTGTATCGATGTTTCCAATTAATACAGTTATAGCATGATATAAAACTTAATCATAAACTATATGAAATATGATAATAGTCCTTACTACTATTTGTCTCTAGGGCATATTTCCAAAAAGATATTCATAAGCAGAATCTATGAAGTTGATATTAAGGGACTTTGATGAAGATTTAAATAATTGAACATCTTAGTAGTTTGTGTTCATTCCACTTGCCTTGATTAATTGAACTTTAATGAATAATTAAAAAGTTGTTCAAAAAGAAGAATGGACTAACAAATATTTGAGGAAACCTTTTTTTATCTTGTATTATGGTTTGTAGCGTATTTCTCACCAGACTAAATTGAAATAATTTGTTCATCTAGAGAAAACAAACAATTCTCTTTGGACTAAGAATTAATTTATTGTTAGTCGACTTTACAAACGTGTTCGTGCAAATATAAAGAAATCACTGTGTTGTAATATGTTGCAAACATAGCGGAAAACACTGTAGTATTTGTTCCTAGATTAAAAAAATAAATCTTACAACGATCTCAATGTTAGATCATGGTTGTCTGCGTCAACCGAGACCTTGGACATTGTTAAACTGTTGAGAATTATCCAGACCGGTACTTTGTACCCCAACATCTTCGGATCCCAGTGTAAATCATCCTTGGACATATGTATGAGCCTCTAGTGATTTTTGAGTGCTTAGTTATTCCATAGTTCTAAAAACTATTGTAAGCCACGTGCAACTATGCTAAAAAAATTAAGTTCAACACATCCACGTGATTGAGCATACTATTTATTTTTCTATGGTTTTAGATTTTGCATTCACATCCATGGCATGAGACATGTAGAAAATATGAGCAACAATTCATATGATTTAATCCGAATTCGTATGGTTTTAGTTATTACATAGGGTATCTGATCCTTCTTCTTTGGCTGAATTCTGAGCTTTTAATAAACTTTAGCTACCTTTTAGATCGATCAATTAATTTCTAGGTTGATTAATTTGACTAATTTTTAGCATCGTCCACGTCCATCTCACTACAATTAATGTCAAACAAATAATACCGTAGTTCATGTGTATTTGGGCAATTATTCTTATGTCCAATATTTTATGTTATATGTTGACCTGGATGAGGAAGCATCATCTTAAATAAGTTAAAATCAATCATTATCTAGTATTTTATATTGAACTATTTTATTTCATCATAAACTATCATGATACTGAATATGTTTTTATTGATATACATTTTCGGATACAGTACCATACCATTATCTTTTATTGTATAACTTGTACAGTTAACTATGTAGTCACGGTCATCTATAGTGAGATATATATTAGTTATATGTTGTACAATTTTTTAATCAATGTGTTTTTTGTTGTGCTAAACTGAATTTATTTTTGTAAGAATTTTCCTTACTTTTAATTAGTTAAACATGATTCAATAACTATTATGTTACAAGGCATTTAACCCCAATCTAATAAAACCAAGTAATAGCACACAAATTAAGGTAGTATTTTACTACTATATGCATTCTTGTCCATAGTATCCTTAACTGTATACAACACTTGGTAGGATCTTTTGAAGTGTATAAATAATGCCAAGAGGAAGTTTAAACTGTGAAGTATTCTTTCCTCAAATCAACCTCATCTGCTCTTGCCAGTTTTATTAACTACAATATTCTTAAATATCTCAATACAAGATTCCGGACCGGTGGGCCAGATGTTTTGCTAGCCATTCCAGCGTACAAACCAGCGCTGCTAGAATTTTTTTCAATCTTGACTGAACTGCTTCTTTTTGGACCAAATGGTCATATTTACTTTTCCAATAAAGAGGCTTTCTTCCCCACCGTTTTCTAGGGTTCTTGAGCATGTTTTTGACCTCCATTGATGAACCCTTTGAGCTTGCTTCCTTTCCAATCCCTTCTATAATTCTTGCTTCCTTTCCAATCCCTCCTATGATTTTTGTTCACCATTGATGAACCCCTTGAACTTCTTCTTTGAGCTTGTTTTTCAAGGGATTTGAACGTGGAGATCTAGATCTACAATCTCCACCAATCAATTCATACTCTAAGTGCGCGGGCTCATTGGTTCTAGCTCTTGGAGTCATTGGTTGTCCTCCACCATTGTTCTTTCTCTCTAATTCCTCTCAAACACTTGTTGCTTTGGTGGGATTTGAGTGTGGAGGAATTTAACATCTTTGGTGTTCTTGCTTTGCATCCTTGCATAATGTTGAGCTCTCCATTCAATTTGTTCGTGTGAGAGACCGTGAGCATGTTACTCTTGGAGGGTGATCTCCTAGTTGGCTTGGTCGTTGGTATCGCGGCGATCTCTTCATGGAAGATTGTGAAGAGGCCCGGGCTTCTCCTTCGTGGATCTTGTGAAGTGGTTATGGACCTCGCTCTCTCCGGAGTGGAGGAAACTCTAACCATAAAGAAATGGCCCATATCTTTGTGGAATAGGCTTGGAGAAAAAGTTGAGACTTCGTGGCGTAGAGAAATCCTTCATGGGATCCCACACATCTCCAACGTGACATATCTTACTTGTAAGGGAATATAGAAATACATCTTTGTCTTCGCATGCCTCAGTTATCTCTATACCCGAGTTTACTTTTCTTGTGATAGCCATCGAGATTGAAATACTTATATCTTGTGCTATCTTACTTAGCTTAACTTGTTGTTGGTGCACTTAGTTGAGCCTAGCTTATGTAGGTTTGTTGCTTGTAAAATAAACTTCCATTTAAGACAAAACTATAATTTTTTTTAAACGCATATTCACCATCTCTAGGCGACATGTCTTTCCTTTCAAAACCAAAGCGCTAAACAACTACCATGCATGTCACTCCTACATACAGATTGACAGTGATACAACTGACAGAGAGGGTTGCAAGCAGAGGTTGTGGGGCGGAAGCAGGCGCCGGCTCCAGCCTGGGACTCGAGGAAGCCTTGGCGTGAGAGTGTACGAAGCTTTGCTTGTCGGTCTTCCATTGTCTCCCGTCCAAGCAGTGCTCTTAGATCTGCCAGCGGTAGAGGAACCGCCGTGAGTGAGAGGAGAGAGAATAGAACAATTCTAAAAGGGGCGAATGAGAGAGAGAGTGGAGGGTGTTTATGGCATGCGTTCTCAATGTGTGTCACGCTGTCTCCCGCCCTTCCTCGTGCGTGCACCCGCATGCCAACTTTTGGCTCGTCTGGGCCAGTCCTGAAAAAAAGCCTGATGGCATTTCTAGCGGGCCAAAAGTTGGCCTCTTTGATACTCGTGCGGCAGGCCGACGCGCCAGCAACTAAGCAAGCAAAATTATTACTCTTATTATTATTCTTTGTCGGCACAAAACATGTCCGTAGTAGGTGGAACTTTCTTTTCGCCCGCGCGCACGGTCTTAACATGTGCATGCTCGCTGATCGGCATGCATGACGGTCGCCGTTAATGGATCGTGCTGTATATGCATGACCGGCTAGGCGACATGTCTTTCCTTTCAAAACAAAGCGCTAAACAACTACCATGCATGTCACCGGTGCGTATAGAACTACACTCCTACATACAGATTGATAGTGATACAACTGACAGAGAGGGTTGCGAGTAGAGGTTGTGGGGTGGAAGAAGGCGCCAGCTCCAGCATCGGACTCGATGAAGCGTTGGCGTGAGAGTGTACGAAGCCATGCTTGTCGGTCTTCCATTGTCTCCTGTCCAAGCAATGCTCTTAGATCTGCCAGCGGTAGAGGAACCGCCGTGAGTGAGAGGAGAGAGAATAGAGCAATTCTAAAAGGGGCGAATGAGAGAGAGTGGACGGTGAGCGGTGAGGAGATTTATGACACATGTTCTCAATGTGTGTCACGCTGTCTCCGGTCCTTCCTCATGCGTGCACCCGCATATGCCAACTTTTGGCTCGTATGGGCCAGTCGTGCAAAAAAGCCTGATAGCATTTCTAGCAGGCCAAAAGTTGGCCTCTTTGATACTCGTGCGGCAGGCCGACGAACCAGCAACTAAACAAGCAAAATTATTACTCTTATTCTTTGTGGGCACCAAACATGTCCGTAGTACGTGGAATTTTTGTTTTTGCCCTAAGCTAGCTGTACTATTGTCTTAGTACACTCTATAAGCTGTTTTAATCGTCGAGAAGATGCATGAGCTGTGTTTGCAGGGGGGTAGTGGTACTAATTTAAGCGGACACTACGTGGTTAATTATCTGCCATCTTGTCCTCACCGTGTACGTACACGCAAGAATCTTCCCCATGCATCGAGATTTGAGCGCCGGGCTGATTCATTAGTCTGTGATGAGATTGAGATTAGCGTATGCTAGCTAGACGACGAAAACCGATCTGCTAGCAGGAGCAAATCAAAGAAACGGGAGACAAGAGCATCAGTGATTTTTCTGACATTTTCGTAAATATTTTGCCTAGTTGATTGTATACTACTACTCTACTCGCGGTCTACAGTACAGGTGCTGGGCTTCGTCGTGCTTTCGGTGTCATAGGTGGTGGCTCGTTTGCCAAGCGAAATCGCATCCTGATCTGATCGGCCAGGCGTCTTGATCTCAATGCCTAGGGCTATGTACTAGTATTTCACATTTTGTTTTCCTTGCTCAAATTGCAGTAAAATACTTCCTCTGTTCCATATTACTCTGCACGTTACTGTTCATCATGCAAAACAAGCTGGCTCATTTCTCTCTTATTTTCATAAAAAAATTCTATAATTTTTGGAATGGGTAGAGTAAACACGGAGCTACACATCCCAAAAACCGATTAGCAAAAAAGTGAAAAATGATAGAGAAATCGACCACCTCGTTTTACGGGCATTGTAGCACCGCGCAAGGTAAACTGGAGAGGGAGTAGTAGTTGTACTAGTACTACCCTCCTCCCCTAACCCGTCCCCCTTCTCCCCAGCCTCTGGTCGTTGACCACCGAAGACCGGCCCGATCCCGACCCTTCTCCGGCGGCTATGCCGCTAGGAGTGGGGGAGGGGGAGTTGCCGGAGTAGATAGTGGGAGTAGTTGTAGCTGTCTTGGCCTGTTGCCGGTAGTTTGGAGTAGGACATCAGGCTGTTTGGGCCAGATCTGGCGGATCCTGCGGTAGAGGAGTCGCGACGGTGGTCTCCGGCGGTCGGAGGCATCGACAGAAGGCGCTTCCCCAGGGATCTCCGCAAATAAGCTCAAGGTGGGTCGGTTCCTCTCCTTCCTCTGCTGCTCTGCTTTCTTCTGTTCTCTCTCTCCGGCCGACCGTGGAGGCGAGGGGAGGGGAGGACCGAAGCAGAGCAGTGGTTGGGTTGGGGGAGGACAGGGTTCTTCTCCACTGGTGCACTGGTGCTGCTCCAATGGGTTGCTGATGATCTGCGGCGTCAAGCTCTCATGGTGGGAGGCCTCGCCAGCGGCTCCTCTTGCAGGAACCCATCATAAGCACCGGCAGCTTCGTCCCAATGAAATTAATGCCAACCTTTTCAACCTGGCCGGCCAAGGAGGCGAGGGGGAAGAGAAGGGGAGCCTTGATGGTGTTGGTGTCCAAGCTGTGCTGCTGCCTCTTCGTGCATCCAGCACGGTGGCCTCGATTGCCACCGGCATCTACGCCCAAGATGGGCATGTGTCGCGCATCAGGAGCGCGTCTTCAACCTCCAGAAGGGAGGCCATCCAAGAACTCTGCGCCGGGCTTCACCATCTCCTTCTAGCCAAGTGGTTTGTCCCCGGCTGGATCAAGATGGCCGGCGGCGAGAGCTCAGCGACGGTGGAGGGAATCAAGGACCTGATTGCTTTTCTACTTTTTCCTTTAGGGTCCTCCTTGCTTATTCGCAGGCCTTTTTGGCAATTATCTCCTTGTAAGGGGCCTGCTTGTAATTTATACCCACCGACGGTGTTTTAATGGCAGCTTGGGGGTCCTTCGACCCCTTTTCCGTCAAAAAAAGTAGTGCTAGTACTACTATACTAGTACTCCTCCAGTAAAAGAGGGAAGCGGTGCCTGCACAGGGCAGGATGCCGGACCGAGACAGGCAGTGAGGGAGACAGGACAATTTGGCTCCACCGCACGGGTGCGTGCGCCGGCCAGCATGGCATTGGCAAGGTAGCACGGGCAAAAGGGAACCGGCCGGATCACATGGCGGCGGGCAAGCGCAACCGACCACATGGACGGGCGCGCGATCCGGACACCTCAACGCCGGCGCTTGGACGTGCGGATCGGCCGGCCGCCCAAAGAGTGGAGCTGGTTCCACGCGTATGGCCAACCACCTCTCGGTGCCCCGTGGAGCCGATCGACGCGAGAGAGCTAGCGCGTCGTGCTCGACGACCTCGCGGCTCGCGCTCGATCCAGATCAGTTCAGCTCAGAGCACGGAGCATGCAGCAGGTCGCACGCGTCCCCGGCCACCCCTCGCGGATCCTGTCTCCCGCTCCGCTCGCCACCAACTGCCCCAACGTGCGCCGATGCCATCGCACGCGCTCTCCCCACCCACCATGTCCCTCCATTGTCCATGCCCGGCGCCGCCCCTCCCCCCATATATACGCACACCTCTCCCTCGCCTCATCTCACAGCAACAAGCGCAAGCACCAGAACAAAGTCAACAAGAGCAAGAAGCTAGCTAGCTCTGTCCAGCAATGGCGCCCAGCTTCGGCCGCTCCATCTCATTCCCTCTGAGCCCGGCGCGCGCCTCCCGCCCCAGGGCCGCCGCCTACCACGTCCGCTCAGTCTCCCTCCCCTGCCGCTCCCACCCGCTCCTCGCCCACCTCTGCACCCACATCGCCGCCGTCCGCTCCTGGGTCTCTACACCCACCTCACCCTCCACGGGCCTCGCCCACCTCGACGCGCTCCACGCCGCGCTCGCCGAGCTCCTGCTCCTACCAGAAGCCCGCACCGCGCTCCACTACGGATCTGCCACCGCAGCTTCGCTCCTGGAGGGCTTCCTGGTCCTCGCCGACGCGCACGGCGCGTTCCAGGAGACGGTCGTCGAGATCAGCGCCCACGCCTGCGAGGCCCAGGCAGCGCTCCGCCGCAGCGACGACAACAGGCTCGCCTCCGCTGTCCGGTCCCTCCGCCGCGCCGACAAAGATCTCGCGAGGCTCGCCGTCTCCGTACGCGCCGCGGCCAAGCTCCCAGCTCCTTCCGCATCCAGCAGCGCGGCAGAGGAGGTCGAGGTCTCCGGGGCGCTCATCGAGGCGGTGGCCGCCGCGGCGTGCGCGTCCGCAGCAGTGTTCTCCGCCGTCCAGGCCGTGTCCGAAGCGGCCACGAGCGCGCTGGCCTCCAGGAAGACCGTGACATCGTCGCTGATGTCTCTCGTCAAGAGCGGCAAGGCTGCCGCCTCCGACGAGGACAGGCTGGAGAGGCTTGCCAAGGTGGAGGCGTGCGTAGCCGAGATGGAGACCGGGAGCGACAAGGTGTTCAGGAGCATCCTCCACACCAGGGTCGCACTCCTCAACATTCAGACTCAGACGTGCTGTTAACTAGTTGATGATCACTGACTACTTAGCTAGGCACAATACCTAGTGTAGTGTAGAAATTTTTGGACAAACACTGTGGTGTCCAAACCCAAGTGTACATATACACAATTTGATCAAAGGATGAAAGCAAACCTCCATAACTTATTGTCGGTCTATTTCTATTCGTTTCGTTCTCACAAATCGGAAATGAACTCCCATTTATTTTGTGCACATGGTTCCAAGGTCATCACACCAAAGACTTGCTTCATGCTAAACTTACGGCATCTAAGGTACAGCATATCCACCGATCCGCAGAATTTTGTGTCCCCTAAACTTGCTATTCCAGAAACCGGCCTGTAATTTTTTTTACAGTTTTCCAAAAAATGGCCATCCGTCCCGCATATATTCGACACATGAATAGTTTGGATGCGGTTTCCTCCCCATCCCCACGCGCAAAGCCCCAACCGACCTCGCCCCGCCGCTGCCGGTTCCGCCACCCCCCGCTCAAATCGCAGCCACCCAACACTGCATCAGGCTACCCCACACCCATGGCCAACCAATCGTGCCGCAATATGACCGGCCATGGCGGCGCCTCTCCGCGCCGCAATGGGAGTTCGAGCTCTCTAGCTCGCGCGACGCCGGTCTCCGCGGAGGAGGCCGCTTGTTGGCCCTGCGAGGCCGCCCGTGCACGCGGAGCACTCTCCTGCACCCTCGCTACCTCACCGGTTTGGGCCGGCCTTGCATGGTTCGGCCCCCGCCGCAACGACGCGGAGACGGGAGGCTCTCGCGCGGCCGCGCCTGCCGTGCCTGCGCGCGCCCTCTTTGTCGCGCGTGGCGCACGTCATCGTTGACTCCGACGATGACAGCGCGGCCACGTAGGGCGACGACGTCCGCGAGGTGATGTTTAATTCGCTCGGGACGTTCGTCTCCGATGTGTGGGACCAACCAAGTGTCGCCGCGTCACGCGGGAGACCGAGCAGTGGCAGCTCCGCCGTGCGATGCGTTGCTCCCGGCGCGAGCACCACGCGCGCCTCGGCTTCTTCGTCTTGAACTACTCCGACAACTCTGATGAAGACTTCAGCAAGTAGGCGCAGCGCCGCGGGAGCGAGCTCCGGTGAGTAGGTACCGTCGGTTGGGGTACGAACACGCTAGTTTTTGCATCGATGCCGGCATTCATTTCTTGTGTAAATATGATGATCTATAAAAGACCAAACTATCCACCATGTATGAACTTGAGATCGATCTGGTGCCAAGCTTTATATTTTGAATATGCAGTTCTTCATTCGGTACCTATTCTGCACCAATGATTTTCGTACTGCAAAAATTGTTTGCTTCAAGATTCTCTAAGGCGGGACAACCCAAACGTATCAAGACGGTCCTTTCTTCTCCAAATAGACACGATGACACGAAAAACTAACCTAGTGACACGATCTGAACAAACTAACGAGCGCAAACCAACTAGCACAGAATGATTAATTCTTCCTAATTTCGGGGTGTGAATGCGTCAGGCCAGACACTCCCCAAACCACGATCGTGTTCTCCCATGTCTTCACGAGCCCACCCGGCACCGAGCCTCGAAATCGTGTCCCCATGAATGTTCGCCGCTCGTCTTCTGCACCAACATCAATCCCACGCCCGTTGTCTACCATGCGAGGCCACTATGCAGACATCATGTCACGACCGTTGTAGCCTGCGCTAGCATTGCTGGCCATGAGTTTTTAGAAGGCCGTGGGCACCCATCTCTCCCACCACCTGCGCTAGTGTCCCATTTCCGGTAAAACCGGTTCCTCATCTCCCCCACATCCAGCCATGCCTCTTGGTGGAAGAGGAAGAAGCACGATACTGAGCCCGTATCGTCTTTGGGCCGTCGCTGCTCGCTAACACCGCCACAGCCTCCACACGCCTCCCCCTCCACGTGTCTCCCGCGTGCCACCTCCTCTGCCTCCACCTCAGAATTGTTGGTGTTATTTGGCATGGATCTTAAGCTACCCAGGACAAGCCCTAGACAGGCTCAAGGATGATTGAAGGTGTAATGATCTTACATAGGACAAGTCCTAGGAAGGTTATGAGATGATTAAGGACATAACCAAAGAGTCTCAATGATGGCCTCGAATGAAAACATCGTCAATATAAAAGTTGTGTGAGTCGTCGAGATGAACAACTCCTGCTTTTTGAGTCATCTCAAACCAAGGTAGTATCCGGGCTCCAAGGCTAGGATAAGGATCAGGAGAGAGGTGTGTGTATCAGATTATGACTCTATTTAGGTTCACGAATTTCCTTCTATAAATAAAGTGGTCCACACTAGGTTTTAGGTAAGAACATGGATAGACCAAGTGATAACATTAGCCTATTAAGGTAGTATTGTACTTTTATCTGTGTTCTTATCCATAGTATACTTAAATTTATACAACGCATGGTAGGGTGTTTTGAAATGTATAAATATTATCAAGTGCAAGTTCAAAGTGTGAAGTAATTTTTCCTAAAATCTCCATCCTCTCTAGTCTTGCTAGTTTTACTAACTACAATATCCATAAATATCTCAACAGAAGAGTCCGAGTACATGTTGTCCATGTATCATTTGCACTTTGATATGATTCTATATGACGTGATTGTCTACTTTTAATAAATTGATTGTTTTCATAATTTCATTGGCACTATCATTAATAGTAGAAGAAAGATCATTTTTTAGTTGAATTCTATATTTCCCAACTGCTTACATGTCTTTAAATATTTCAAAAGAAGTATATACAGGGTTAGAGGCTAAAGGTTTGCACAAGACTAGTACAACGCATCCACTAAGCTAGACTACATTAAGAAGAATATTTACCCCAAGATTGCATTCCTAAATATGCCTTCATCCGGCAATATGAAGTAAGAAATGTAGGAAATATGCCCTAGAGGAAATAATGAAGATTGTTATTACTCCCTCCGATTCATATTAATTTTCGCGGAAATAGATGCATCTCGACAAGTTTTAGTGCTAGATACATCCAATTCAGTGATAAGTAGGATGGATCGGAGGGAGTATCATATTTCCTTGTTCATAATAAGTGTTTCTTATCCATGCTACAAATGTATTACCTAGAAACTGAATACATGTTGGATACATAAACAACATCATATGTCTCTACTAGACTAGCCCATTAATTAAATGATGCTTAAGATTTCCTAACCATAGACATGTGTTGTCATTTAATAATGAGGTCATATCATTATGGTGTGATGGACAGACCCATAACTAAGCATAGAATTTGCCCGTGTAACTTAAGTTTAATTGATGTAGCTTTGTTAATGTCAAGTATCACTTCCTCAGACCATGAGATCATGTCCCTCTCTAGTACCGGAAGAATACCTAGTTGGCATCAAACATAACTTCATTATTGGGTGATCATAAAGTTGTTATTCGGATATTTCAAAAGGTACTTATTGATTTATGTGGATCAAGACTGTAACAACCCGAAGAATAAGAAGGGGATAGGGTAAATGTTTGAATTGCGTGTCATCATTGCACGCATTTGAAAAAATTGACTTGAGTTTAATATTTTTGTTATATGAATGACAAGTGATGGAAAATTGACTCTAGTGTTGAACTTTGACTCCAGCCAAGAATTGGATTTGAAATACAAGATTTTCAGATGTGATATTGAACAAATTGAATGGAGTTAAATTATAATTTGAAGCGGAAACACCATCATACATATATAAATACACACACACATACATACATACATACATACATACATACATACATACATACATACATACATACATACATACATACATACATACATACATACATACATACATACATACATACATACACAAGGAATTTATAACCTAAACAATAGAATTTGAATTCAAAATTGAGGTTTGATTTAGTCAAACTTGATTTCAAATTTCAAGAAACACATATAAATGATAATAATAATAAAAGCAAACTTGACAGTTCACAAGAACTTGAATATTTTTTATATAATCTGATTACAAGATTTGGTACAAGATGAAAGCATAAAATAAAACGCTAATACAAACTAGAAAGGAGAAGAAACCCAAACTAAACCTATCCATCTACTCTCAATTTTTCTCTTATCTTCTTCATTTCACTTCTTATCTTGTTCTCAAGCTGCAACCAAAGAAAACAAAGAGAAAATCATTTTCATGGTCAAAATGTTGGTTTCACCCTAAGGTGAAACTAAGTTAGTGTGGAATCCAACTTTGAGTTCCAGGAACTTATCCTAAAACTCAAGCCTAGGGGTTACAAAACAAAACCATAGAGAGTGAGAAACCATAGAAGGTTATGATAACCCAGCAGAAGTAACTAAACAAGCGTCATTTGATAAGCACTATCATCCCATCACAACAACAAAACCAGTAACAAGTGAGGACTCCCAAGTGTAGGAGATCAATTGTAGTACCTTGCAATAAGAAAAGGTTGTCGAACCTACGAGAAGCTGAAGGTATTGGTTAGAAAGTTTGACAAGTAAAGATGCAGTGGTTTGGTGTTTTGGGTTTATAGTTTGCAGTAATATAAATTGATGAAAGTAAATTGCAATAAATAATGCTATTAATAAGAGAAAGAGCAATACTATATGCAGCAAGAGGATAAGCTCAAGTGTGTGTTCTTATATGTAACATTTCACGAGGGTGGCATGGATTTACTTAGCATACAGATTTCTAAAAAATATGGTGAATATGTTGTCAAGTTTAGTTCTTTCAGGACAGATCCTTGTTTAGGTGCACCCACAGATATGAGTCGTAAATTATATTATACACGCATCAACATGTACAATATGTAGTAGCGTAGAATATGTATATGGAAACTTGTTTGAAATGAAAAAGAATTGAATAGAAAGCACAAAATGAAAATGGAAAACCCTAAACCCCTAACCCTAAAAAACAAAGCCCCCAACCTAGCGCTAGAATGCAGCCACGTGGAGTCCATTAGTCTTGGTTGGTGTTACCAACCAGGAGTAAAGGTCCTCCAGCCACAACGGTTGACCGCAGCCATGTGGAGGGCCTTTATGTATGTTTTGTGGCCAACCTGGACTAAACGATGGGGCCTTTAGCCCCAATTTTATAGTCCCTGTTGGGAAACCTGGACTAGAGCCGGTTCCCAACCGGTTCTAGAGGCCCTTTTTCTACTAATGTGTGTGAGCCGCCGCTGAAGGAGAAGCCAGGACACAAACCCAAAGACATTGGCCGGCATGTGCCGCCCACGCTGGCATTCATCGTCTCCGCATCGCCAAACACAACCACAGGATCTTAGACCACGGCAGGCTTGAGGCGCTCTAGAGGGAGGAGGGCATCCAGATTGAAGGTTCCCGGGCTGCTAGTCGCGGAGGGAGGGAGGTTGGGGCGGGGTGGGTGAGGGAGACGGGAGGGACGACGACGGCGGGACTTTGCGCTAGGTTTAATGGGAGGAGATCGAGGGATGATGGGTCGATGCTGTTCTTTTAGGTGCTGTTTTTTGACATGATGGGTCGAGGCATGAGGGTATTACCTTCTTTTTGTTTTTTTGAGAAAATTCCGCCGATCTATTAATAATCATCAATAACAGTACAAAGAGTCCAAAAAGTAATAAAAATTACAATTAGATCCTTAAACCACCTAGCGACGACTACACACACCAGCGTGAGCCGAAGGCGCACCGCCGTCCTCGCCCCTCCATCACCGGAGCCGGGCAAAGCCTGTCGTAGTAGAGCTTGTTGTGGTAGACAGACGGGAAGTCGTCGTGCTAAGATCCCAAAGGACCAACACTACTACGAAACGACCTATAGATAGATTAGATGTTCAGTGATGCATATGCGAAAGCATGCACCACAGGAAAACATCAGTGGCGCACCAGAAAGCATGCGCCACAAAAGATTGGAAGTTCTGTGGCGCATTCTCTAGATCATGCGCCATAGAAGATTGGTGGGACCCGCCGACCGGGGTGGGTTGATCCAAGTTTTGTGGCGCATTCTGAAATATGCACCACAGAAGTTGCCTCTTCTGTGGCGCATATTTCCTCATGCGCCACAGAACATGGAGGGGGCCCCACCACGGAATCTAATTCACCCAAGTTCTGTGACGCATGTTGTCATATGCGCCACAGATGTGTGTCACTTCTGTGACGCATAAGTCCGACATGCGCCACAGAACTTGGAGGTGGGCCCCACACAATGAATCTTATTCACCCACTTCTGTGGCGCATATGGACTTATGCGCCATAGAAGTTTCACATCTGTGGCGCATTTCCTCCATATGCGCCACAGATGATGGCGTCCAGATCCATGTTAAAAAGGTGACAAGAGCTAGCTTTCTTATCTATATATCCACCACCAACCATTTCACATCTCTACCTCCTCCCAACTCGTCTTCCTCCTCCCTCACACCCCATATTACCCATAGTTTCTCCATTTTCTTGTAACTAAACCTACTTTAATCCATAGATTGGTAAGTGGAAGCTTCGCTCCAACTTCTAGATCTAAAAGTTCTTTACTTTTCTCTCTCACATCTCTATTTGTTTACTAATTTCCTCGCCACCAACTTGCATTGTAGATCTATTTGTCCACACTCTCTCATCGCGCGGTCCCGTCTCGCTATTATTGTGTCTACTATAGGTGAGTACTTGGCCATCATGAACATGTAGGTGAACCTTGTCGCGCAGGCGGTGTGTGTGTGTGCGATCCATGGCGAGCCGATGCTTGTGTGGTGCATGAATGTTTGCAATGGGAGGAAGTTCTTTGTTGGTTGCTTGTTGTTGTCGGGCCCGGCCGGTGTGGTTGCATGGATGTTTGCCGAAATATTGATTTATTTCCATTTCGGCAAATTTTTGCACTACCCATATGTCCTAATTTTGGGAAAGGTCATGCCGAATTTTTTCCGGCTAGCATTCATGCATGTGTGTGTTCATATGGTGTGGTTCTCACCTATACTCTCTGTTTTGACCGCTCAGGCAACCATGGTCCTCACGATGAGCGAAGGTCGAATTGCTAGGTACAAGAAAGGCGCGAAGGAGGACATGATTCTGAACAACAAGACCATGATAAGATGTCCATGTCGAACATGCAAACTGCAACACTGGATCGACCCTGAATCTGGACAATTGGAGGGTCACCTGCTCAGGCGCGGTTTCATGCGCGACCTCAATGAGGCGCCGGCAGGACATGGTGGTGGTCACGAAGACGTGGGCGGGAAAGAAGACGAAGAGTCTACCGGGCATGATCATCATGACGAAGGAGATGCCAGCGGGCATGATCATCATGACGAAGGAGATGCTGGCAGGCATGATCAGCATGGAGAAGGAGATGACGACGGGCATGATCATGAAGAAGGAGAAGACGCGAACACCCAGACGCTGCTAACTTCGGTCTTGCAGGACCCTCATGTTCAAGAACTGCTCCTCAAGGAGACGAGCAACGACAAAGCTGCAGCCAGAGAGAAAGCCAAGCTGGCCCAAATGGAGGTAGACGGGATGACTCCATTGTATCCTGGGTGTCGCCCCGAGGATACACGTTTGAGTGTAACGCTCAAGGCTCTAGAGATGAAGGCCGAACACAAATGGACCGATGTGAGCTTCAACGCGAACATCGAATACTGGCACAACCGACTTCCTAAGGGGAACACATTGCCAACAAGTATCGAGGAGGCCAAGAAAATCGTGTGCCCTCTTGACCTACCACACATTAAATACCACGCATGCATCAATGATTGCGCACTTTATCGGAACGAGTACGTGGATAGAACCACATGTCCGGTATGTGGCCAAGGACGGTACAAGAGAGGGAACAAGAAAGTTCCTCGAAAAGTGGTATGGTACTTTCCTATCACCCCTCGTCTGCAGCGATATTTCGTAGATCCTAAGGAAGCAAAGCTCATGCAATGGCACATGGAAAGAGAGAAACCCGAAGATGATCCAGAGAAGGGCAAGATCCTGACACACCCTTTAGACGCTAGCCAGTGGAACGCATTAGACATCGAGTTCGAAGAGTTCGGGGGTGATGCAAGGAACGTCAGGCTGGGTATGAGCGTTGATGGACTCAATCCTTTTGGAAACCAGAGTAGCACGCATAGCACCTGGCCCGTGTTTATATGGCCATACAACCTCCCCCCGTGGCTATGCACGAAGCAAAGGTATGTACACATGAGCATTCTTATTCAGGGGCCAAAACAACCAGGTATCGATATGCATCTGTATCTCGGGCTATTGAGAGAGGAGTTAGCCAGCTTGTGGGAGACACCGGCCCGTACGTGGTGTTAGATTTGCGACAAGTAAATAACGAAGAACGAAAAACAAAAATCACAGCAAGGGGACACAGATTTAACGTGGAAAACCCTCTCCAACAAAGAGAGGGGAAAAACCACGGGCGGCAGCCAACGAAACTTCACTATAACGGAGAGTGTTTACACAACGCCAGGGATTTCACATATGCAACTTATCCCAGCCGACGGCTTACAAGAAGTATATATAGCGGTGGTAAACTAGGTCATCAACGATCCGTACCACGGGGGGCTGTCGGCCCAAGCCTCCGGCGACGGGCCTCGCTCCGCTCCATCAGAAGTTGGCCTCTACTTTGTAGAATTTGGATCAACATACAACAAACTCTACCTTGAGAAAAATTCCTTCTTGTAGCATCAACGGTAATCATCTCCCTGAACAAACAAAGAAAACACTTTCGGCGCCAATAGCCACTTGGGCTAAGCAGTTATACCAACTAAGCTTGAGCATAGCTCAAACTTAGCAACAGGAACAGGCTTTGTCATCATATCAGCAGGATTATCATGAGTGCTTATCTTGCATACCTTCAGTGTACCTTGTGCAACAACATCACGAACATAATGGTACTTGATATCAATGTGCTTTGTTCTCTCATGGAACATCTGATCCTTAGTAAGGTAAATAGCACTTTGACTGTGACAGAACAGGTTAATGCAAGAATCATCCTGACAAAGCTCAACATACAAACCTTTCCACCAAACAGACTCTTTGCAAGCTTCAGCAACAGCCATATATTCTGCTTCAGTTGTAGATAAAGCAACAACTGGTTGCAGCATTGCCTTCCAACTCACGGCACATCCACCTACCGTGAACACATAACCTGTGAGGGACCTCCTCTTATCCAAGTCGGCGGCAAAATCTGAATCCACATAGCATGCGAGTCCCTCATCAGTGTTGCCAAACTTCAAGCAAGCGTTGGATGTGCCACGGAGGTACCTGAAAATCCACTAAACAACTTTCCAATGTTCTTTACCAGGATTAGCCATGTAATGACTCACCAAACCTATAGCATATGATAAATCAGGGCGAGAACAAACCATGGCATACATCAAGGAACCAACAGCACTAGAATAAGGAACTCGAGACATGTACTCAATATCTTCATCAGAACTAGGACATTACAATGCTGACAATTTAAAGTGAGGAGCAACAGGATTACTAACTGACTTTGCATCATGCATATTAAAACGTTGAAGAACTTTCTCGACGTAACTTTGCTGACTAAGAAACAACAACCTAGATTTTCTGTCCCGTTTCACCTAGGATTTTCTTAGCAGCACCAAGATCTTTCATCTCAAATTCACTACTTAGGTGTGCCTTCAAAGTAGTGATTTATTTCATGCTCTTGGCAGCAATTAACATATCATCAACATATAACAGCAAGTAAATAGGTGACCCATTAACAAACTTTATATAAACACAGCTATCAAACTGAGATCTCTTAAAACCTTGTGAGATCATAAATGAATCAAACCTTTTATACCACTGTCTTGGAGATTGCTTCAAACCATAAAGCGATCTCTTCAATTTGCACACAAAATCCTCTTTTCCAGGAACTATGAACCCTTCAGGTTGGTCCATGTAAATCTTCTCCTCTAGTTCACCATGCAGAAAAGCAGTCTTTACATCTAGCTGCTCAAGCTCAAGATCATGCATAGCAACAATACCAAAAAAAATACGAATAGAGCTATGTTTCACAACCGGAGAGAAAACATCATTATAGTCAATACCTGGAATCTGGCTAAAACCTTTTGCTACTAACCTTGCCTTAAACCTTGGAGGCTCATTAGGAGACAAACCTTCCTTTCTCTTGTATATCCACTTACAGCGGACAACCTTCTTCTGTTTAGACAAGAGCACAACTTCCCATGTGCCATTCTTATCAAGCGATTGCATCTCTTCTTGCATAGCGGAAACCCGCTTCTCGCGGTCAACGGATGCAATAGCCTCATTGTATGTAGCAGGTTCAGTATCATGCTCCACCTGTTCAGCACAACTCAAAGCATAATGAGCAAGATTACACTCTTCAATTAAACGACGAGGTGGAACTATGTTACGCCTCGGTCTATCAGTAGCAATAGATTCCTGTGGCTGCTGCAAAACAGTAGGTGAGTGCTGAACAACATCATCATCAATATTTTCCTCATGAGTATCATCAACAACAGCATTATTATCAACAGTTTTTTGCAGGTGCTCCACCTGCACACGAACTCCCTCCTCTCCATTAGCAACAGGAGAGGGATCTGATGGCAAGCTGTCATGATACATAACGGATTCATTGAAAACAACATTCCTACTCAACAAAATCCTTTTAGTTTCAGGATTCCATAGTTTATATGCCTTAACTCCTGAACCATAACCAAGGAATATGCACTTAACAGCTCTAGGCTCTAACTTTCCATTATCAACGTGAGCATAAGCTGTGCAACCAAAAAACTCTCAACTGTGAATAATCAGCAGGCAAACCTGACCATACCTCAATGGGAGTTTTCTTCTCAAGTGGAATAGAAGGTGACCTATTGATGAGGTAGTACGCTGTGTTGGCTGCTTCAGCCCAGAAACGTCTATGCATACCTGCATTGGACAACATACATCGAGCCCTCGAGATGATGGTTCTGTTCATGCGCTCAGCCACGCCATTCTGCTGAGGCGTGTAAGGGATGGTGTGGTGCCTAATCATACCATCGTTACTGCAAAACTCCTCAAACTCATTAGAACAGAATTCCATACCATTATCAGTACATAGTACCTTTACCTTCTTTTCAGTTTGCTTTTTTACCATAACTTTCCACTTCTTAAAAGCATCAAAAACATCAGATTTGTGTTTCAGAAAATATGGCCACACTTTTCTTGAGTAGTCATCAATAATAGTAAGCATGTAATTAGCACCACCAATAGAAGTCTTACGGGAAGGTCCCCATACATCAGCATGCACATAATCTAATATGCCTTTGGTGGTATGAACGAAAGCATTGAATTTAACTCTTTTATGCTTACCAAAAACGCAGTGCTCACAGAACTCAAACTTACCCAAGTTGCAACCATCAATCAGCTCTCTCTTAACCAATTCTGCCATGCCATGTTCGCCATATGCCCAAGACGCATATGCCATAGATTTGTTTTACCACAATCATCAGAATCAGCAGCAATACCAGGCAAAGTGCTACCTCTAAGAACATATAACTTAGCAGAATTCATATCACCTATCATGTGAATAATAGAGCCTTTCGATACCTTTAACAAACTACGCCCACCGGCGTACTTGTATCCATCAACGTCCATGGTACTCAGGGAGATCAGATTTCTAGCCATGCTTGGTATGTGCTTCACCTCATTCAACGTACGCGTCACGCCATCATGTGTCTTGATCTTAACAGATCCAACTCCGACAATATGGCATGGGTTGTCATTCCCCACACGTACAAAATCTCTAGTCTGCACAGACTCATATGAACTGAACCAATCTTTGTTACAGCAAATATGAAACGAACATGCAGTATCAAGAATCCATTCATCATCACGAGATGCACAAGCAGCAAAAACGGCTAAACATTCACCGTCACAACTATCACCAGAAACAACAGCAACCTTACCATTACCTTGATCCTTATCTTTCGGTTGGTAAGTACCGTTCCTTTTCTCCTTATTCTGCAGCTTCCAACAATCATCAATAACATGATTAGATTTCTTACAATACCTGCAGAACTTGTCCTTTCCCTTGGACTTCGAACGACTTCTGCCGTCTTTGCTCTTATCTCGATTGCCATAGTTGTTAAATCTCTGCTCGGTCCTGCCACGAACCTGCAGAGCTTCAGCCTTAGAAGACGCCCCATCTGCCTGCACAATAGATTTCATCTTTTCCCTCTGTTTGAGGGCATCTTGCACTTCATCAAGGGTTATCTTATCACGGATCAACAACATTGTATCACGAAAGTGAGTATAAGAACTAGGCAACGAGCATAAGAGTAATAGAGCTAGATCCTCATCATCATATTTTACTTCCATAGATTGCAAATCAGAAATAATCTCTCTGAAAAGAGATAAGTGATTCATTACCGATCCACCATCCTGCAATCTATGCGAGAACAACTTCATCTTCACATGCATCTTAGTGGTTAGATCCTTTGACATGCAGATCGATTCCAGTTTCCCCCAAAGGGCAGCAGCAGATTTCTTTGTCAAGACTTCCTGCAAAATATTATTGGATAGATGAAGTTGAATCATAGACAAAGCCTTACGGTCCTTCCGCTTCTCTTCGTCAGACTAGCTCTTAGCATCCTTTTCCCCGAATCCATCCAGCGCATCATCCAGATCTGAAGTTTGGGCGAGAATCGCCCACATCTTCACCTGCCACAAGCAGAATCTTGTGGAGTAGTCTAGCTGCGGTAGATCGAACTTCAATGACGACATGTCGCAAACCCTAGATTAGAACCTGGGGCTCTGCTACCACTTGTTAGATTTGCGACAAGTAAATAACGAAGAACGAAAAACAAAAATCACAGCAAGGGGACACAGATTTAACGTGGAAAACCCTCCCCAACAAAGAGAAGAGCAAAACCACGGGCGCCAGCCAGCGAAACTTCACTATAACGGAGAGTGTTTACACAATACCGGGGATTTCACAGATGCAACTTATCCCAGCCGGCGGCTTACAAGAAGTATATATAGCAGTGGTAACCTAGGTCATCAACGATCCGTACCGTGGGGGGCTGTCGGCCCAAGCCTCCGGCGACGGGCCTCGCTCCGCTCCGTCAGAAGTTGGCCTCTACTTTGTAGAATTTGGATCAACATACAACACGTGGGACGCCTACACTAAAGAATATTTCCATCTGAGAGCCGCGTTGCTCACGACCGTGCAGGACTATCCTGGTTACGCATATGTATCGGCCCATGTGAACCACGGACACAATGCATGCGTCAAGTGCATGGATGAGACACCGCATCTCCAGTTACCAAGGGATCTCGGGTCTTTGAAAACCGTGTTCCAAGGTACTCGAAAGTGGCTCCGCATGGATCACCCGTGGAGAAAACGTGGTGACCTGTTCAATGGTAAGGACGAGCTCAAAAGAGCCCAGCGTCCGAGGAGCGGCGAAGAAATCGAGGAGCTTTTGAATAATTGGGTAGATTGCCCTGCGCCTGGAAAAAAACGACCGAGGACAAAGCCGCTACTGGGTGTATGGAAAGCAAGGTCTGTTTTCTAGGACCTGCCGTATTGGAAGGTCCTTCACACTCCCCATAGCCTCGATGTAATGCACATCACGAAGAATGTTACGAAGAGTCTGCTTGGCACTCTACTGAACATGACGGAGAGGACCAAGGATGGGCCAAAAGCAAGAAAGGACCTTAAATTTCTTGGCATAAAGAACGATCTTCAGTACCCTGATAGTGATGATGATGATGATCATCATCATCAGGAAGGGACTCACGGTCGCCAAAAAAGAGTTCAGAAGAATGAGGTGGTGCTTCGCGCTGCCTGCTTCACTCTGAGTCTGCAGGAGCTCAAGCAGTTTTTCAGGTGCCTCTTAGGAGTGAAAGTTCCTCACGGTTACTCAGGGAAGATAAGCAAATATCTGGACGTGGCGAAGAAGAGGTTCAGCGGTATGAAGTCTCACGACTGTCACATGCTGATGACGCAGATACTCCCCGTTGCGATCCGTGCGATAATGGACGAGCATGTCCGTGAGACGTTGTTTGGCCTCTGTAACTTTTTCGACATCATATCTAGGAAGTCGATTGGTGTGAAGCAGCTCGATAGGCTACAGGAAGAGATCGTGATGATACTATGCGAGCTTGAGATTTACTTCCCGCCCGCATTCTTCGATATCATGGTGCATCTGCTTGTACATGTCGTGGACAACATCATCCAGCTCGGGTCGACATTCCTGCACAACATGATGCCGTTTGAAAGGCTAAACGGTGTCATCAAAGGATTCGTTCGCAACAGGTCTCGTCCAGATGGAAGCATAGCCAAGGGCTTTCTGATCTACGAGTGCATCTCCTTCTGCCAGAATTATCTAACCACCGAGAACGAGGATGTTGGAATACCCACAAAGAAGCACCTCGGCAGGCTCGGTGGATATGGTCACCGCGAGGGCTGCCGTTCACTACATGTCGGCATTGATGGTCGACGCACTGATTTTGAAAGGGCACACCGAGTCGGGCTACAACACATTGAAGTGGTCGGCCCTTGGGTCGAAGAGCACAGAAGCTTAATCGAGCAGGAGTACGTCGACCAGGGCCGGCCGAGGAAGAAGGGATACGTAACCAGAGAGCACAACTCCAGCTTCACGGGTTGGTTCAAGAAAAGGCAACTAGACCATCCCCCACAGACGCCTTCTACGGAAGACCAAAAACTCATATTCTCCTTGTCGCAGGGCCCAGGGCACAACCTAAGGACCTATCAGTCATACGACATAAACGGTTACAAATTCTACACCGAGGAAAAGGACAAGAATAGTGAATATCAAAACTCAGGAGTAACTATGTTATCCTTTGTTGATGACGAGACTATTGTGATGGAAAGATTCTACGAAAGGATCGAGGAGATATGGGAGCTCGACTATTGTGGAGAGATCGTACCGATGTTCCGCGTTAGATGGGCCAAGAACATGGAAAAAGAAGGCCGCTATTTCACCACAGTGGTTATACCAGATGCCAAATCAACAAAGAACGCCTCCGCAAAAAATGAGCCTTGGGTACTCGCTAGCCAAGTTGATCAATGCTTTTTTATTACCGACCCGTCAAAGCCCAACCGTGGTGTAGTTAGGAGGGGCAAGAGGAGCATCATCGGAATGGAAGGAGTCGCCAACGAGCAAACCTTCGACAAAAACAGCGACCCGAAGATCGAAGAGGAATTCGACATGCCTACTACTACTAAAGTAAGAAGGAAGACCACACTACCTACTAAAGGTTGTCCATTCACAGGAAGAAATCTCAAAGTTCACGGGCTAAAGTATTCGACCACGGCGAAAAAGGGCAAGAAGATTGTGAAGAGACACTAGCTCGACACATCACATGATTGTATATGTTCGGAGAGAGAGTTTTTTGAATAAATATGAATGTTTGTATATGTTCTTGCTTCATTTTAGACATATATAATTAAAAACACATTACATGATTGTATATGTTCGGGGAGAGAGTTTTTTGAATAAATATGAATGTTTGTATATGTTCTTGCTTCATTTTAGACATATATATATATAATTAAAAACACATTACATGATTGTATATGTTCGGGGAGAGAGTTTTTTGAATAAATATGAATGTTTGTATATGTTCTTGCTTTATTTTAAACAGATCTATAATTAAAAATATATTTTAAAAAAAAAAGTGTGAGACAGCCAGGATTAGGTTTAGAATGGCACAAGCAAGCAGCAGAGACCACTAAGGCAAGTGTGTGATCTTGTTATACTACCACGCGCGTCGCGTTTTGTACTAAGTCCACAGGTTCTGTGGCGCATTTCGGCAATATGCGCCACAGAAGTTGGTGGCGCATATTGCCGAAATGCGCCACAGAACCTCCGGACTTGGCGAAATAAACGGTTCGGCCTGCTTCACCCCTTCTCCCCATTCTCAGTCACCGCCGCGCGCTAGCCCTAGATCGACGACCGCAGACGTCACTGCACACCAATGCTGCCGGAGCCACCACCGCCGCGCTGCCCGGTGAACCAGTGGAGGAGGAGCCGCCCGACAAACCCGTGGAGGAGGAGCCGCCCTGCAGCCCGTGGAGGAAGAGCCGCCAGAGGAGGAGCCGCCGCGCCGGACCTCGCAACCCTCGTCGTCGTTAACCACCGCAGCAAGTTTGTCCCCCCACCCCCCACGGTTCGTCCCCCCCCACCCCCTCTGATGCTCTTCCCCTTTCTCTGTTAGTTAAATATAGAGAACAAGCAAATACAGAGAACAAGCTTCAGTTAAAATGAATAATTCATACCTGAGAGTAACTGCTTATAGTCTGAGAAGATTATAGCCCGAGAAGATTGCAAATGGCAGTCACATTGGTGAATTCATTTCCAATAAGTTATTGAGAAACAACTCAATTACGTGTCAAAGAAAGATTGATGCGTACAACCACATTATGTGCATCAATGCAAATTTGATCGAATTCTGACCAATAGTTTGAATAAATTAATAATTATACCTGAGGTCATAACTAAATGAAAAGTTCTGACAATGTGTATGCAAGTTTGAAAGGGTCTTATGTCATGCACCCATAACTTGCTGAAACAAAAAAAAGTGAAATAAAATCCACCTTCATTACAACATGAGAAATATACAACTGTATACTATTCCTTCGAGTATGTATTTCTAGTAATTTAAGCACCTCAAAAGACATGCCCCAACAAAGTGGAAGCTACATGTTTCCTAAGCTTGTTGATTATCATGCTCGTATTGGTCCACATTGAGCGATCGAAACTAAATAATTTCCCAACACATTTGCAAGGCAAAAATCCTAAACAATTTCTAAAGTTACATCTAGTGATGGATGGCGCTGTAAATGTAGCTTATAACAGAGAAAAGGAGTTTAAGTCAACTGACTCAATTGCTAACCTGGTGGTATTTGCACTGTCTTCATGAGAATTACTAGGTGAAGCAGATTGTGTTGGGCGACCACTTGCCTCGTCATTTAGTTTCTACAGGTCTAGGCTTGTGTAAGGGAGCAGACAACTATATAAAGGACCAAAAAAGAACAACAGAACTCACATCAATGGATGGATTGAAGTTTTGGAATGACATTCTGCCCTTTACAGCTCCTCGATGTGGATTACCCTCCATGACAACTACACAATCCTACTAAGCACTGCCTGACCCAGATATCAAGTTATCCTTCTAAGCACATAAAAGTAATAGCTGAGTTGTGTTGCTGCATCCTTTTGTTGATAGTAACTGCTTATTGATATTTGAAATTCCATTAATTGTAATATCCTGAAATTCCATTAATAGTATGTTATCAATATATCATAGCATATGTGTTGCTGTTCTCCAAGTGCTTACTGCTGAGAGTAACTGTTGGTTACTGCAGTGATTATATGGTGTTGTTTGATATATATGGTGCTGGGATTACTGCTGGGATTATATGGTGCTGGGATTATCTGGTATATATGGTGCTAGGATTATATGGTGTGGGATTATTTGGTACTATATGATGCTATTTGATTCAATGGGCTGTGGATGGGGGCTGTGAATGGGGTTGTGGATGGGGGCTATGAATGGGGCTGTGGATGGGGCTATTTTCTAGTGTGTGAATGTTGTAGGGATTTCATTTGAGTTGCCCATTTCTCCCGAAGTGTCGATTCACTTCCGTTTTGGTTGAGAAATGGGCACTCCTAGGTCAAAAAATTAGCAAAGGTCATGCCGAATTTTTCGGCCGAGATTTGTGCTAACTTTTTGCCTCTTTTAAATAGAGTAGTGCAAACATGTCGGGCAACAAGGAGTATGGCCCTTCTAAGCACATGATCAGCGTCGAAGAACAAGCTAGACAGGCCAACCAGTCATTCTGGCAGGGGTCCCAATAGGAGGAGGAGGAGGCGATGAGGATGACACCACCACCGGAGGAGGAGGCGACCGTCGCCAGAGCTGCTGGGGCCAATGAGGGCGGAGATCCTGATTACGAGGGGCACGAAGATGACTACGATGGAACTAGTGAAGGCGGCGGCGAAGAGGATGACACCACCGATGGCGGCGCCCACACCGATGGCGGCGAGCGCACGGATGGCGGTAGTGGCAACTCGGCCGCTTCTCAGAAGAAGAAGAAGAAGAAGAAGAAGAAGGAACAGAAGGAGCGGAAGGTGCCAGTGCTCGCCACCGTCTGCGATGAGTTCACTGAGGTCACAGAAAGTGGCCAACCCATTTCGCCAGAGGCGATTGCTAAAGGGTATGGCCTGCAACTCGGGTGCATCGTCCGGGAAAGCATGTCGATCAACACGAAGTACATCAGACATGCTGACCACGCAGCTTTGGTCGATAACCTCCTTAATAAGCTTCACAAGCGATACAGATTCCCAGAGCAGTTTAGAAACCTCGAGAGAAATAAGAACTCGGTGAACAAACTAGCCCTCACTAAGATGAGCAACGCCTTGAGCAGCTGGAAAACCCGGGTGAAGAATAGCATTGACAAAGGTGAAAGCTGGGAGGTTATTAGTAAGAAAAATCCGATGCTCGACGAAGAGGAGTTTAGGATTTTCAAGGCGGATATAGATACCACTGACGCTATAAAATGGACTCAATGGGGAAGGAGTATGCGGGAACAGAACATAGGTAACCACCGCCTTGGAAGCGACGGTTACAGGGGGAAACAAGCCATTTGGGACAAGGAGGACGCCGAGCTTGAACGCCTTGGTAAAGACAACCCTTGGCTTAAAATCACGGACTTGCAGCTTAGGCAATTTGTTCGGGCCCGCTACTACCTAGACAAGGAAACATGGGAGTTCATCACCGACGATCCGGAGGTGAAGGCATTCGAGAAGAAGCTGGTAAAGAATTTATCGCTGATCTCAAGTCTATTGCGTTCTAATTAAGATAATGAAGTCAAGAATCTAAATGGGTTCACCTTTCCTTGTCTCTGCAGGAAGAGAAACTGAACGCCACTGCCACAGAGTCGTCCCAGGATTTGACGGAGCCGTGGGACACGGTTTTCAATAGGGCGACCAATGCTTACAAGAAGAGGGACAAGGGGTTGCCACCGTCCTCAGCTGGCCGTGTGTCCGGCTTCGGTACGAGCATGAAGTTCAAGGAGTACTACAAAGAGGACGCCAAGAAAAGAAGGGAGAGGAAGAACCAGGATAAAGCCGTTGTTGTAGAGCTGAAAATGAAGGTGCAGACACTGGAGGAGAAGGCGGTGGACCAGAAAATGGTGGAAAAGTTAGTGGAAGAGAAGCTCCGATCGATGATCCCCCCTGAGTTTTTCGAGGGGCTTACTGCTTGAAATGCGGGAGGTCGACAGGGGCCGATACATCTGCCCAGCTTAAGCGGCAGCAACTCAGGCATCAATGTTACCGTGTCGCCGGACCTGGTGACCCCGCCAGCCGTCAACGTCGGGACGCAGCCCCTCGTTTTGGTCACACCGACGCCCCCTCCCGCCAAAGATACCAATAAGGCGTAGCCAACGGCGGTGGTGCTTCATGAGGCACCCAAGCGGGAGATTGCAGATGATGATAGGCCGACCGCCGGCATCAGCCGTGTCTCTACATTAGCCGAGATCCACGCCATCACCAAGGTAACTAATTAGTTAGTGCACGTCATCTCCTTTATGTCTTTGATGCATGACTGTTGCCATCTCATGACGCCCAACAACATGTTTTTGCCTCAGGACACTCCTTGCGTACTCCTGCTTAAAGATGTCGGCGGTGAGTTGAAGGATGTTGCCAAGGGCACTCTTATACAACCGGCGAGCCGCACGATGCACAACAATCCAATGGATGATGACGTGATGAGGGCCAGGTTGGCTCGGGTGTTGCCAGGGTGCGACGACATGGACCCCCCTTTCAACCTCAGGGAGCCGACGAACACAAGACCCTTGGGGAATGCTACAACTGGCCCTTGACATGGCCGAAGACCCAGAGTCGTCTTGCGGGGGGGAGCACCGGCGCCACCTCTCGACCGATCATCGCCCGACCACCACCTCGGAAGCCAGTAGCCGCCGTTGTTGCCACCACCAGCTGTCACCATCAACTCTTGGCAGCGTGTGCACCGCCACATGGCAAAGACGTTGTGCCGCAACTGCCGTCGCCCCCCGCTACCACCACCACATGATGGCACCCATGAAGATGATGATGAATTGGTCAACGTTGACGACTTCATCAACACCGGCGCCGCCAAAGGATTGTATATGCCTTCTGTGGATGAAGTACCCTTCGCAGCTCGCGACGACCATCAAGCTGGTTGGCCCAATACATGCACGCAACGCATGGTCTTCCATGGTCTTTCTCAAGAGACGCCTCCGGCCGCCGATCCACCACAAGAGAAACCGGGATTGGTTTTCAGCCCCAACACACTCCGAAAGGCGACTGATGAGCAGATGGCAGTGGCTGACACTGTTGTGAAGAAGAAGCACTACAGGAAGAGAGGTAATAATAATAATAAGAAGGGTGCAAGCCAGCCTCTTCCGAAGAGGATCCGGGATCAGGACGCCGTCGTCGTACCATCCACACAATTTGGCTTGCCCCGAGTGCATGTAGCTGGTGATCCGATATTGACTCCGGATATGATCCACATTGCGGTTGGAGCCATGTTAACTTTGCACGAGGGTGTCAAGACACTAGAGGCCCTCCTTCTTAAAGATGAAGATCCAAATTACCCGGTTTTCACGGCCAAGGTGCCATTGGACGTGGGCTTCATTGATGAACCCCCACAGATATATTCTTCATAGCGTTCGAGGACATATTCAAGCTGTTTCTCACGAAACGGCTGGACTATAACTTGTTTCGCCTATATGCGCTCAATCTGGCGCTCACGATCAAGAGAGAAAGTACCTCGGAAATCGCGATAGTGGATCCCTACTACATGCGGGACAGCCAGTTGGTCGAAGGATCAGAGACACGGACCAAGGCGACGGCGTACCTCGAGAAGTTCATGGTGGACAACAAGAGGAAGGGCACACTTCTTTTGCCTTTCTTTCCCGAGTAAGTACACACACTCGCTCATTGCCACCATAACTTATGCATTTCTTATAGATTTCTTTCCTTTGCTCTTTTTCCAACATTCCGTTCCAATTGTGTTGCGCAGAGACAAATACTATACACTCATCGTCCTTGCCCCGAGGTATTCGCTAGCCACGTATTTCGACTCGGGGAGTTTGACGAAGAAGAAAGACTACACCAGAATAAGGGGTGTTCTCAGTGAGGCTCTCGAGGGCTACACCAAGAAGGGATGCACCTTCATAGATAAGGGAGAATGTATCAAGGATGGCAAACACGTGTTCAAGCACGTGCTCGACTTCCCCTGCGTCAAGCAGTCGACTATTGGTGCCAAGGAGGCCTTCTACGTCCTCCATCACCTTAAAGGCTATGTTCGGTATTGCCATAACCTAACGCTGCCATCTAGTCTTCGAGGAGGGGCCGAAACTTTGGCGAAAATCGACGATGCTGATCTTAGAGAAGACTTCTATCGCATTCAGATGAAGTTGTCGCAAATCATCATTGAAGATGTCAACACAAGGGGTGGTGCCCTACAACAAGCCAGAGGGTTGAGTAAGAGGGAGATCGAAGAACGCCTCCGTAAGCAGGGTGACACAAGGACGTGGATGACGAAAGAGGGCTATCTACCGTTCCCTAAGCCGAGCGAGAAGAGGAAGTCTTCATCATGATCGATGTGTACCTCTAGCATGATCCACTGTGTGTATATTCTTGATGGACGCCTGCTGTATTAGTGTGTGTGTGTCATAAACTTTACTATCTCGTGGTCGAAATGGTCATTGTTGTTAGACTTAAACTACCTTGTGGTCATGTTGTCGTTGAACTTATTGCTTCTATGATGATCTAACTTTTAGGTTTATGGATCCTTTGTTTTATATTCTATGAACATATATATATATGGATGTGAACCCTTTATTCATTCTTTTCGTTGTATTTTTACTAATATGCCTTGTCGTCTATAGAGATGGTGACGAGGTGGTATGTGGTGTACATGGGTAGGGTTCCAGGAGTCTACGAGGAGTGGGAGGATTGCCACAAACAAGTGAACAAGTTCAGCGGCAACATCTACAAAGGATACGCGAAGTGGAGGAACCACTTGTGGAAGAAGAACCAGATGAAGATATTGGTCGGGCTAATGCTCTTGCTCACCATTATCACAACTGTATTCTATTTGATCCTAGTGTAGGCGGCGGTGGCCACTTCATATTTGTAATGTGAGATGATATGAACTTTGTATTCGGCGCTTGTGTCGAAATTTGGCACTTGACACTATATATGTATCTCGATCGGGCTCTAAGTGTTTGTATTATATATATGTCGGTTTTCATGCATCTACTACTTGTGCAATGTATTTTATACTCATCTGGATAAATACTGTATAAATCCTGTATAAATACCTCCATCACCTTAAAGGCTATGTTCGGGATTGCCATAACCTAACGCTGCCATCTAGTCTCCGAGGATGGGCCGAAACTTTGGCGAAAATCGATGATGCTGATCTTAGAGAAGACTTCCCTCGCATTCAGATGAAGTTGTCGCAAATCATCATTGAAGATGTCAACACAAGGGGCGGTGCCCTACAACAAGCCAGAGGGTTGAGTAAGAGGGAGATCGAAGAACGCCTCCGTAAGCAGGGTGACACAAGGACGTGGATGACGAAAGAGGGCTATCTACCATTCCCTAAGCCGAGCGAGAAGAGGAAGTCTTCATCATGATCGATGTGTGCCTCTAGCATGATCCAGTGTGTGTATATTCTTGATGGACGCCTGCTATATTAGTGTGTGTGTGTCATAAACTTTACTATCTCGTGGTCGAAATGGTCATTGTTGTTAGACTTAAACTACCTTGTGGTCGTGTTGTCGTTGAACTTATTGCTTCTATGATGATCTAACTTTTAGGTTTATGGATCCTTTGTTTTATATTCTATGAACATATATATATATATATATGGATGTGAACCCTTTATTCATTCTTTTTGTTGTATTTTTACTAATATGCCTTGTCGTCTATAGACATGGCGACGAGGTGGTATGTGGTGTACATGGGTAGGGTTCCAGGAGTCTACGAGGAGTGGGAGGATTGCCACAAACAAGTGAACAAGTTCAGCGGCAACATCTACAAAGGATACGCGACTAGAGAGGAGGTGATAGCCAAGTGGAGGAACCACTTGTGGAAGAAGAACCGGATGAAGATATTGGTCGGGCTAATGCTCTTGCTCACCATTATCACAGCTGTAATCTATTTGATCCTAGTGTAGGCGGCGGTGGCCATTTCATATTTGTAATGTGAGATGATATGAACTTTGTATTCGACGCTTGTGTAAAAATTTGGCACTTGACACTATATATGTATCTCGATCGGGCTCTAAGTGTTTGTATTATATATATGTCGGTTTTCATGCATCTACTACTTGTGCAATGTATTTTATACTCATCTAGATAAATACTGTATAAATCCTGTATAAATACCTGATTATACATCAGGAAAGTATTTTACTTTGAATATGTGTTACGCAATCAATGGCGTATATAATTATATAGTCAGTGGCGCATGGCATTTCTGTGGCGCATACACGTAAATGCGCCACAGAAGTTCTTCATGTGGCGCATATGAAGAAATGCGCCAACTTCTGTGGCGCGTATCCATATGCGCCACAGGAAGAAGATATCAGTGGCGAGATACCAGTGGCGACTAGGATATGCGCCACAGAAGAGATGTTTCCTAGTAGTGCAACACTAATGATGACAATCGTAGATCGGAAGAGAGTGACCTAGAACCACACCGACGGTCACAAAAAATGATCAGATCCCACGAGATCCTCCGGACACATGACTCCACGCCCCCTCCGCCGGTGCTAGACGCACCACCAGGATGAGGATAAGGCGGGGAGGGCCTTATTAAGACTTGAAGATATAGCAGCTGCCTCACCATCTTGAAGAGTACACAAAAATAGACTAAGAAGAATGAAAACATCCGGCCGACAAGGGGCATGGTTCGCCATGCCTCCAAGGCCCTTAGGCCACTGGAGACGGAGAGGACCAGCGGCGTCGCCGGCGGGGGATGGAACCCTAGATGGATTTTCTAAGCACCTCCAGCCGCCTCTCTAGAGCCTGAGGTCACGTACATCTTTTTTTTGAGAAACACAGTTCAAACGCAGATGCTCACAATGCGTACATACACTCACCCCTATGAACACACGCACGCACACCCTACCCCTATGAGCACCTCCGAGAGACTGAGTCGGCGGGTCTTGAAATTGACGAAGTCACCACAGATGCCTCGCTATCGACGGGAATGTCGCCTCCCACTGAAAGAAAATTCCGCCTGTATGAGACACCAAAGCGTCAAACCTGGGGTTTGAACTATGGTGGGCGGGGGTACCACTGCCTTCCTAACCATCCAACCATGGGTTGGTTCTCACCTTTTTTTTGATTCCAATGATGTGGTATTTTGCACTTATATGTAGCAAAGCAGTCGTAATTAACTAAATGCCGAACTAATATACCATTAGATATAGATTGGACAGTCTAGAACTCTAAATGTTTTTAATGTTTAATTTTTGAGGACTAACTAGGATCACCAACTCCAAAAAATGATAATCGTGGCAGATGAGCCGTGTTTGCAGAGGGGCACGCAGTGTGTTGTGCCATGCAGCTAGTGGTGCTAATTTCAACAGATCTCTGCGCATAATTACCTGCTCTTTGCCCTCACCATGTACACGTAAGTATCTTTTCCCTCGAAATTTGAGCTTCCTGGCTTATTCATAGGGCAGCCACAACGTGTACGCTGCCAAATTTGCCAAAAGTAGTACTTTTTGACATCGATGCCAAATAACCATGCATGCTCCAGCGTAGGATAGTTCCCATTTCTTACACACGAGGACCCACTGCAGATTAAAACCGCATAGAATACACATGCTCTCTCCCCTCACGTAAAGCCATCCCGCAGGAATTCCTATAGCCCCTTACACATGATCTAGTATTTTATTCAGTAGACTGGATTTAGCATCGGAGCAAGAAGGAGCGCCGGTTCCCAAACTTCACCAATTTGGAACCACCCCTACAATGTGAGGAACTAGTTCTAAAAGCCCAAAAGAGAATTTGGAACTACTTTTGGCTACACATTATGGGTAGCCTGTGATGAGATTGTTAAGCCTTCTAGCCGACGAAATAGATCTACTGGCAGCAAGAAGATAATATGAAGTGGTAGACAAGAGTATCGGTAGGATCGTGAAGACGCATCGATGCAGTGATTTTCTGACCACATTTTTGCCTAGTTAATGAGCACTAATCCAAGCGCTCCTGTAATAATAGTATACTCCTGGTGGAGAGGGTTCGGCTATACGTTGCGCTGTCGGTGATGGCTCGTTTGTCAAGCGAAAAACTCATCCTGATCGCTATCGAAATCTCAATGGCAGGAATCCTGGATGATGTACGAGTTTCATATGCAGACACACTGCTTATATTGTTTGTGTAACTGAATATCTGAGGTTTTCTGGTTTCTGTGTTGTCGATGGAAAGTGAGACTGCATAACATGACACGACCTAATTAATATGTGTAGGGATATTTCGCAATTCGTATTCGTGCTCAAATGTGCAGTAAGATAGTAGTCCAGTAAAACAGGGATTAGATTACCGGAGGCAGTCAAGGCAGACAGGGAGGGAGACAGGACGGTGCGCGTGGCATCAACCTTCGGCTCCACCGCACGGGTGTCTCTGCGTGCGCCGGCCAGCACGGCATTGGTCTCTGGCGAGCGACGGCAATGGCAAGGCAGGACGGGCAAAGGGAACCGGGTCACATGGCGGGCAAGTGCAATCGACCACATGCACGGACGCGCTCCGGTCGACCCGGACACCTCAACGCCGCCGGCGCTTCCCCCTCCACGCGTATGGCCAACCACCCCCTCGGCGCCCCGTGGAGCTCCAGGTGGATCGACGACCTCGGGCTCTATCCAGATCGGTTCAGACCACGGAGCATGCAGCAGGCCGCACGCGTCCCGGCCACCCCTCGCGGATCCTGTCTCCCGCTCGCCACCAACCGCCCCAACGTGGACCGACGCCATCGCACGCGCTCTCCCCACCCACAATGTCCATCGTCGGTGCGCCGCCCTGCCGCCATGTATACCCACCTCCTCTCCGTCTCCTCATCTCACAACATCAAGCGAGAATCACAAGAAGAAAGTCAATACGAGCCAGCAGCTAGCTAGCTCTCTCTAGCAATGGCGCCCAGCTTCGGCCGCTCCATCTCATTCCCTCTCAGCCAGGCGCGCGCCTCCCGCCCCCCCGCGGCCGCCTACCACGTACAACTCCCACCTCTGCAACTCATATCGCACTACAGAAAAACGACGGTGTGCCGAGGGCCAGCTCCCCACGGCACAGCCCTAAAATGCCGTCGGCATAGGCGTAGCCCCCTCGGCAGAATGCCTTGTCAACATAGACGCTTTTGGCCGTCGGCACAGGAATTGCCATCGGCATAGCCTATGCCTACGGTTCCAATAAACAAACAATGATCTACAAAAAAATTATAACCAATTACGGTCCAATTTCAGAAAAAATGGGAAAGACACATGTAATGCTCTTGAAAATTATTTATTTAAGATCCTTTCTCTAAGGAGTCCATATCTCTTATTATTATCTGTAGAGAACGAAGTCATAGTAATTTATTTGAAAGTACGTACCTAAGAGATAAAAAAATACTAAAACAACTGCCAACGAAAAAATGGTCGATAAATGGAAAGGTCAAATTAGGTTGCCTAGAAGTTAAAGTCTCTAGATTCTTCCTTCTCATCTTGAAATTATTTTCGGTATAAAACTTAGACATTGTTCTATATCTCTTTTGATGAAACCACATAAAACAACACATAAAATCAGACTAGCCTCACATGGTTTAAAAGCGATAGATACACCCATATAAAATAGCAGGACCCTAACTAACATCGTTGATCACATATTTCCTAGGAATAAACTCCTCAAAAGGCAGCCTACCAAATTTTTATTCCTTACCTAAACTATCCAGGAGGAAAAACAAAATCACAATGAGTGATATTAATTGGTTCCATGGAGTAAGCTTCCTTGGTCACACCATGCGATAGAACCTAAACTGCACTTGAGAGGTTAAACAATGGTTACCCTACATCCCAACACCTTCTGATAGAAAAACATAAACATTTTTCTATGTCCCTCGTGATGAAATTGCAGAAAAAACAATCCATAAAAACTAGACTAACCTCACATGGTTTAGAATAAATAGAGACACCCACATCTAAGATTGTTGATCATCGATTTTCAAGGGATAGAGTCTACAAATATAGCATGCCAAATTGCAACTCCATCCCTGAACTACCGATGACAAAAACAAAATCACAAAGAGACATATTAATTGGTTCGTTGGAGGAACTTCCTTCACCACACCATGCAACAGAACCTAAACTACACTCGAGAGGCTATACAACGGTGATACTATATCTCGACACCTTAGCAGGTGATTGAGTTGAGAGGAATCAATAGAGTTTGAAATACTTGACTATTAACTTGGTGTCCATCTTACTTGAGCTACAGAATTTGAATGTTCCACACCGATGTGAGCAAGTTAAAACTTTTCAGGTTTCAATCCTAAAAAAGCAAATATTGCCGTGTTTCCTATTTAAGGTGTATTAAAAGTACGGTCCAAATAGGCACATGCTCAACACATGTGCAAAATGTTAGAAAAATATCAATAGATTACAACACAAACTGTGTAAATCAAGAAGTTCTCACATATATTTGTGTATCTATTTAAGTGGACTATGTAATTGTAATATCTTCTATAGCATAATGAGGATATCCATGGAACTATAAATTGATTTCAGAGTATTTTTGACAAAGTAAAGTTGATGCCCTCGCACTTGCGAGGGCCAACATACTAGTTCAAATAAAAATATAATGATTTTACTTTCTTGTATTTTTCTATTTAATATGGAATAATTAATATCTTTAAATCCGTAAATTGGAATTCGATAAATAATATGTCTAAATCGATCAAAAAATGAGAGGAATTCAAATATTATATCCATATCATCTTATCAAAAACTATACCGTGATTCTAGCCATAATTTCTTTTGCCCGTTTCAAACTATTGTTAAAATGGCGGGCATGAAGATTCTTAGGTCGGGGTTGAGCCTCACTAAACATGAAGTGAATCTCTGATGAAATAGTATATTGTGTACCTAAAAATTATTTTTCCAAAAAATCATGAATATTAGATCATGTACATGTAGTTCAAATCTGACTGACTTCCTATCGATTCGGCAGGAATTTGTATTTTTACTGTGAGGTGGACAGAGAGGTTTAGATACCCTGGTTTAAAATTGTCCATGTAAGTCGGTCTACTAATTTTGTAAAATGGGGTAGTACTAATGTGAAACTTTAATTTGGTGATTGCTTCGCAAACACTCTATTTTTGGCACTCGAAAAATGGAAAATGTCTTTTTGGTGCGATGAAAAGGAAAACACCCTCCTGCAAGATTGTAAGTCATCTCAAGATGCACATGTGTGCACAACATGAGCGCATTAACACAAACTATGCCGTAATTCTAGTCACAGCATTGGTCGTTTCCCTTAAAAGTCATGAAACCTCAAACATGATAGCTCATTTTGAGAAGGTATTTTGTGATATTTACAATATTCCAAGTTTGATATTTTTTCCTTGCAACTATATCACACAATATGACACCACGTAAAAGTTTTACATTGTTTGAATCGTTTTTGAATTTCTTATGCCTATTTCAAACTACGGTCAAAACGGTGGGCATGAAGATTCTTAGCTCGGCGCTGAGCCTCGCTAAACTTGTAGTGGATCTCTGATAAAATATCATATTGTGAACCTAGATCATGTACCCATAGTTCAAATCTGACTTCCTACCAGCAAGAATTTATCTTTTTAATTTGGGGTGCAGAAATGTTTAAGATAACTCGGTTGGTACATTGTCCATGCAAGGTAGTCTAGTATTTTTTTTAAATGGGGTGGTACCATTTTGACACTTTCATTTGGTGATTGCTTCGCAAAACACCCTATTTTTGGCACTCGGAAAATGGAAAATGGTTTTTTCGTGCGACAAAAAAAGAAAACTTCCTCTTACAACAGTGTTCGTCATCCCATGATGCACATGCATGCATAATATGTGACGTTGTCCCAAACTATGCCGTAATTCTGGACATAACATTGGTTGTTTGGCCTGAAAGTCATGAAACCTCGAACATGATAGCTCATTTCTGAGAAGGTTTTTTTGAGATGCAATCAATATACCAAGTTTGATATTTTTTCTTGGAACTATGTCACATAATATACACCACGTGAAGGTTTTACATTGTTTGGAACAGATTTCGAAGGGTATAAACCCTAGAACATTCTTGAAATATTAAATAGGGTTCGAGGGGTATAAACCCTAATTATGGGAAAACCCCAGAATCACCTGTGATAGGTCATTTGTTTCTTCTAAATAAACTTGCAATTAAAGTTGCTTAGCAATGCATGAGTTTGACACCAAAATATAGATCTCATTTTTCTGAACATTTTGATATATTATACATATTTTTCCGACTTAAAATGAATTAGTTATGAATTTCTACATATTTAAATCATTTTAAAACAATTAAAAGCATTTTTGGATTATATAAAATATTTTTCCATCTGGACCCACGTATGTTTATGATCTTGTCTATTTACTTCTCAAGTTGATATTGCTCTTACTGGTGGCGACGACAAGTGTTGAAAAAGTTTTTTCTTCAGCGAGTCTAGTGAAAAATAAGTTGGGAAATAGTATAGGCGACGAGCTCTTGAACCATTGGTTAGTGAAATTTATTGAGCGAGATGTGTTGTTGAAAGTAAGCGAAGATGACATTGTTGAAACCTTCATGGGAATGAAAGAGCGTAGAATTACTAAATCTTAGTGATGTAATTTCAATTTATGCTATATTTTTGTAATGTAAGATTTTTGTTCATGTTTTGAGTATTGGAATCATGCTCATTTGAAATATATTTATTGAAGTACAATATTTGGAATCAATTAGCTATGCATATTACTTGTTGACAAATTTGTATCGCACATATGCTAGTGTGAACAAAAAATTAGGAGTGTCCACACCTTCTAATTTTTTTCTAGGTCCGGCACTGCTGCTTGTGGTGATCTTCCAGATTTTGTTTTTTATTTCTCTATAGATGTAATATGCAATGACATGATAAGTTCAATATCTTTGGATCATGATAACCATATGCAGCCTCATATGGACAACCAAACGGTATTGCTTTGCACTAGCTTACCCAAAAGAGGTGTGTGTGGATGGTTGTCCACCCCATGCGGCCTTTGAAAAAGCAGGCAACAAAACAAAAAAAATAATTTGGTACAAGGACCCTTTTCCCGTGGACATGTACTTTTAAGACCTAGCCATAACCACCGGAAAAAAAGACCTAGCCATAACTAGCCCAAAATAGGCCCACACTACCGAACGCCCGAACCAACTAGCTATGTTGATGCATTCCAAAAAAAAACTACCTGGATGAATTATACTTGCGGCTCTATAGGTTGCGGGGAATTTGAACATAAATAACCCAAATAAATAACAAATTCACGAAATAAACTTGGGCCATCAAAAATTCCCGGAACTAACCCTTTTTGCAACGCCGTCAACAATGGCGCCGCACTCTGAAGCGCAACGCCATGACTGGTGGCGCCGCACGGCTGCCAGCGTGGCATCGACGTGATCTCGTGGGCCCTAGTTCCGTAAGTGCGGTGCCACACACTACGGCGCCGTACTGCTATATGCGGCGCCATGGCGCGTGGCGCCGCACTTTAGGTCTTGTACCAGCGCTCGCGGCCGCCCCAGCCCGACCCTCGCTCCATTTCTCCCCAACCCACGAACAGAGAAGGTCGATGGCGGCGGCGACAGCCATCCCTACTTGACCCCCTCCCCAAATCTGGTTATCTGATCCAAGATTCTTTCTCCTTCTCACAACCATGATAGACCTTCTTCTATTGTCTCGAATAAGGTCCTTTCCACTTTGCCTTCCTCTTCCTCGCATTTAACCGTGTAACGCTTCTTCACGTCCGAGTGCACCACCGTGTAAGGGCGATGGTGCTTAACCGAGAAGTCCTTTATCCATTGCTTAAATTCCAACAAGGTCTGAAACCTCGATCCACGAGAAAAGCCATTATTCTCTTGATTACTGATACATTGCAAATGTATCTATAATTTTTGATGTTTCATGCTTAGTTTTATCCACTTTCTTGTGTTTTGTTCCAACTTTGGAGTACTTTTCATATGATATCTTGGACTAACCTATTAACAAGAACCACAGTGCCAGCTGCCTGTTTTCTACTGTTTTTGGTTCCAAGAAAGTCATAAAATGAATATTCTCGAAATTGGATGGGACAAAAGCCAAAGTGCATATTTTTCTAGAAGTCATCAAGTGCCAGAATACGAGACGGAGAAGGGCCAGAGGCCGGCCACACCACCTGGCCGTGCGGCCAGGCTGGGCCCGCGCCAAGGGGTGGTGTGGTGGCCCCTGGCACCCCCTCGGTCTCCCCTTCCGCCTATAAGATGCCCTCGGGACGAAAACCCTAAGTACCCGATCAAAAATCCACGAAAGAGTATGTAGCCGCCGTGATCTCCATCCCTAGATCGGGAGGGATCTGAAGCTCTTCCCGGCACCCTGCCGGAGAGGGGAACTCACCCTGGAGGCCTTCTTCATCACCATGCAAGCCTCTGGTGTGATGGGTGAGTAGTTCATCCTTGGACTACGGATCCATGTAGTAGCTAGATGGCTGGTTTCTCCTCCTTTGTGCTTTCATGTTTAGATCTTGTGAGCTCCGTTCATGATCAAGATCATCTATTTGTAATTCATACATGTTGTGTTTGCAGGGATCCTATGGATATTGATATGCTATTTCAGATTGATTATTGATTCTATCATGTCTTTGTTATTTGAGATCTTGCATGCTTTCCGTTGTTAGTAGCTATCTTGGCCAAGTAGATGCTAGCAACTCCAAGAGTTAGTATTTATGCTCGATAGTGGGTTCATGCCTCTGGTAATCTGGGGAAGTGACATAAATCTCTAAGGTACTAGATGTTTTGTTGCTACTAGGGAGAAAACAACAATCCTTTGTTCATAAAACAATCGAATTGTTTACTTTACACGCAGTTCATAAAACAATAATCTGTTGCTTGCAACTTAATACTGGAGGGGGTTCGGATGATAACCTGAAGGTGGACTATTAGTCATAGATGTAGTTGGATGGCGGTCTATGTATTATGTTGTAATGCCCAATCGAATCTCAAAGGAGTCAAGATGATTAGTATATGCATGTATTGCTTTCTCGATGTTTGTCAATTGCTCCGCTGCAATTTGTTCACCCAGCATGTTATCTATCTAAGTAGAGCCACCTCTAGTGAACTATGGATCCTGGTCCTTGTCTTTTACATACAATCTATAAACTGTTTAGTGCTTTGTATTTACTTTCTGCAAACTTTTACTTCTTTCCATTCAATACGTTTAATCCTTTGTTTTCCGCAAAACACGGTGAGATTGACAACGTCATCGCAAGTTGGGGACAAAGTTCTGTAGTTGTGTTGTGCAGGTCTCCACGTTGCTACTAGCACCGGTAGTGCGCCCTGCCAAAGCTCAGCTAGTAACACCTTTGAGGTGTTTCTTTGCTCCTACTGGTTCGATTAAACCTTGGTTTCATAACTGAGGGAAACTTGTTGCTGTGCTCATCATACCTTCCTCTTGGGGTTCCCAACGAGCTCTACATCAACACCGCCATTAAGCATTTTTCTTGGCGCCGTGCATTGAGGCATCAAGCATTTTTCTGGCGCCGTTGCCGGGAGTCAAGGACATCTTCACAAGGGGAGTCCCTAATAACCAATCTCTTTACTTTGTTGTTTTTGTTTTGCTTTGTTTGCTTGTTTTCTTTATTCAAAAACCCAAAAAAAATAGTTTTACTAGTTTGCTTTCTTATTTCAAAAACACAAAAAAATTAGTTCCTATCCTAAGTTGTCACTATGTCTAGCCTTGCTCCAGTCACTATGTCACCCAAGGAAATGATTTTCACTTTTAAGCAAGGAATTGAGGAAAGTTTTAAGGAAGCTTGGTCTAGAATCTCCGATATACATGAAAAAACTGAGCCTAAAATGACTTAAAACTTGTTCCTTAACAGTTTTTACCTTGGGATTGCTCTTTGCTATAGATATGCCTTAGATGCTATTGTGGGAGGAGATTTCCTCCAATGTAATGAGGATGATGCTATTAATGCTATAAAGAAATTGATCCTCACTTACAACATGCCTAGCCAAACTGATATTTCTTTCGCAAAAATATTTGCTAGGTTGAACACTCTTGAGGCTAGCACTACTAGCCTAGAAAGTTGCTATAATACGCTTAGGGAGCATCACAATTATGTTCCATTAAACTCTGAACCATCAAAGTGGTTCCCTACAGTAAATATTGAGATGAACACTGAAACTTTTCAAGCTCGTTGTGATATCATGTCTGAATTCTGCCTCATGCCCAAAGATATTTATAAATCTCTGAATACTTGGGGGCTTATTGAAGGAGGAAAAGAAATATCTCTTGCTAATAATACTACCATATTACCTCTTGGAATAGCTGAAGGAGTGCTTACAAAGATCCTTGGGAAACGATTTCTATTGATTATCTTGTTATTAAATATGTAGGAAAATGACAAATTACACTTGGAAGGTCCAAATTAGAACTCCTTGGAGCGATAATAGATGTGGGAAAGGGGACCATGTACCTTTATTCTCCACCAAACAATCATATTTTCCCCAAGGTTAAGAATAAAAATAAGAGAGGTAAGGGCAAGAAAGTTGGTTTAAATGCTTCTTCATTTGAGAACACTTGATTCTTTCTTTGCTTCTTATGCCTAACATAAAGGCGTTAAAGAAAAGTACTTATTGGGAGATAACACAAAAGTTTTAGATGAGTCTTGGAAGTTATTACCTCTGTAATAACCTCTCCTTATCCTTTTTATTTGATTTTTGTGCCAAGAATAACCTCTAATGAGAGTGAAGTAAGGATTGGGAAAGTTGTTATCCCGAAACAGATCTTTGTGCTTCACCGTAAAAATTCGTGAGAGAGCTCTGTATGTAGTATTGAGCTGTAATTTTTTGTGATTCTACCCCAGGTTGTTATATAACTTTCGTTAGTGCAACACTTTTTTATGTGAGCAACAGAAGGTCTTCGAAAAAATTCGTCTTTACCTGCTGGTCTGTTTTGACAGATTTCTGCCATTTTCTGCATTTGCTTCTTGTTGGTTCCTTCTTGAGTTCTTTTGGGGAATTGAGCTTTTTGAGGGAAGTGCTACGGTATCTAATGTTCTAATGGAAGTTTATTTGATGTTAGAACTGAACCTTAAGACTTATTTATCTTGAGTGCACTAATGTTGTTAATAAAGATTGTGTGAAGTTTTGTACGAAGGAAAAATTTCAGGTGTATGGAAGGAATGGGTAATGAGATGAAGGATGGACTAAAGCTCAAGCTTGGGGATGCCACGCGTGTCACCCCAAGAAATATCCAATAAGTACAAGCGTCAAAGCTTGGGGATGCCCAAGGCATCCCCTTCTTCATCAATAAAAATCCCAGGTTTCTTCCAAACGCTTCATTTTTATTGTTTCATGCATAGTTTTGTTTTTCTTGGAGCGTCTTCTTTTTCGTTTTCGTTTTGGTTTTTCGTTTGCTTGTTTGCTTAGTTTTCTGAATAAATTGTTTGGACCCCCTCTTTCATACATTGGTTTGCAAATAGTTTGGTTTGGTTTGGAAAAGAGTAGGAAAGTTCATTCTCATGTGGTAAAAAGAGCTCGTTTTTGACTGTGGCATATGCTTTGTCATGCCATGCTTGATATTGTTTTGGCTTTATGCTTAGTATTCTTTTCTGTAGCATGACTTGTTATAAACAATTGAGATTGCTTAATGTGCCTTGGATGAATCATGCGTTGTTTTAGCATATTAAAGCATAGTGTAGTGGTATTCTCCTTGGATGCTTTATTTGGGTTGACTTGACACATGCTCACACCATGTTATGACTATCTCAAGTCACCATAGCCTTTATGATCCTTTAGTTTTCAACTTGTAGTATCACTTTATGCTTTGATCAATGATGTTTTGTCGCTCTGCATGATTATGGCCATTATTGCTCTCTTAGTTTGTCTCTCCCAGTCTTTTGCTAGCCTCCACCACCAAGTATGAGTTCCACTCATGCATCCAACTCCCTAACCAAGTTATTCCAAAGAGTCCACCATACCTACCTACTAGCTTATGCTATTCCAAGTATATTCATGCTTTTGTTTACCTTCCAAATTAAACTTGTTATGAGAAAACTAATGATTAAAGCTCTCACGAACTTGATGTCACACTTTACTTTACTTGCCCTTCATAAATTTGAACCATTGTGTCTTCTATGTTGTATATGCTTGCCCTTATTTGTTGGGAATTAGCAGAACCATGCTTTCATGGGGAACGCTTTCAACATTGCACTTGGTACTTGTACCTAGTTGATATCATGCTCTTTTGTATATGGATGTTGTCGGTGTGAAATGAAAGGGGAGCTTGCAAGTCCATGGAGTTATGTATATGTGTTAGAGAAACGCCTGGGCCGCTGGTCTAATCCATGCTGACATGGTGGAAACCTGCAACGTAACCATAATGAGTTGTCTATGAAGCATTCTTCTTATAAAAAAGAGTCCTATATTGAGAAAAAATAGAAAAGAAAAAAAGATACTATGAAAAGAGGAAAGAGAGAAAAAAGCACCATATTCCCATGGTAAATAAGAAGAATGCTGAGATGCTCGTTGTCTGCTTGCCTTGTCATTTTGATATGGGGATTCTTCCGTATCATCGGGCAAGGGGTACCCCGTTGGCGGTTCTCAATGATACACATATACTTACAATGATAAGAACTTACCGGTGACTAAACTTGAGTAGCATGAGGAGCGGCCCTCGTATACAAGGGACATGAGATTTCTGACTTATACTTCGTCAACCATGTACACCATAGTTTGTTCACTTTAACCTTAATCACTTCAAGATGCTTATGATAGGGGCAATGAGAGCTGAAAGCTATAAGTACCATAATTTTTGGAAGATCTTTATGAGACTTGAATCCCTACTTCCTTTTACAAAGGCCTTTCTTCCACCATTATATTGAGTCTCCACCTTCTATCTTTATGCACCTACTTTGAGAGCATAGTGGCCATTCTTAGTTCTATGTGCATTGTCCCAAGACTAGTTGATTTATGCATACTTTGATATTGCTTGTTTTAAACTATTGTATCTAGTCACTCTTATGAACTTTGAAGGTGTCCTATGCATTTATATTTGCTACTCTATTGAGGGACAAGCTGAATACTATTATGCCATGTTGTCTTTATGTGAAACAAACAAACGTCTTCCAAAGCATTGTTATTCATGAATCGTTTGTTTGTGCCTTTTCATGTTACAACATAGTTTCTATGCTTATTGATAGAACTTTATCTTTCATGTTATGATTGAAGTACTATGATCCCAGCTTTCAATGTTTTACAAATATTTTGATCAAGTCTTTGATGGTGCATGTCACCTCAAAAATTATTCTTTCTTTTTATCACTTACCTACTCGAGGACGAGCAGGAGTTAAGCTTGGGGATGTTAATACATCGCAAATGTATATATAATTTTTGATGTTCCATGCTTAGTTTTATCCACTTTCTGGTATTTTGTTCCAACTTTGGAGTACTTTTCATATGATTTCTTGGACTAACTTATTAACAAGAGCCACAATGCCAGCTGCCTGTTTTCTACTATTTTTGGTTCCAGGAAAGTCAGAAAATGAATATTCTCAGAATTGGACGGGACAAAAGCCAAAGTGCCTATTTTTCTGGAAGTCATCAAGTGCCAGAATACGAGATGGAGAAGGGCCAGAGGCCGGCCACACCACCTGGCCGCGCGGCCGGGCTGGTCCCACGCCAGGGGTTGGTGTGGTGGCCCTGGCACCCCCTCGGTCTCCCCTTCCGCCTATAAGATGCCCACAGGACGAAAACCCTAAGTACCCGATCAAAAATCCACAAAAGAGTCTGTAGCCCCTGTCATCTCCATCCCTAGATCGGGAGGGATCTGAAGCTCTTCCCGGCACCCTGCCGGAGAGGGGAATTCACCCTGGAGGCCTTCTTCATCCCCATGCAAGCGTCTAGTGTGATGCGTGAGTAGTTCATACTTGGACTACGGATCCATGTAGTAGCTAGATGGCTGGTTTCTCCTCCTTTGTGCTTGCATGTTTAGATCTTGTGAGCTCCGTTCATGATCAAGATCATCTATTTGTAATTCATACATGTTGTGTTTGCGGGGATCCTATTGAGATGCTATTTCAGATTGATTATTGATTCTATCATGTCTTTGTTATTTGAGATCTTGCATGCTTTCCGTTGTTAGTAGCTATCTTGTCCAAGTAGATGCTAGCAACTCCAAGAGTTAGTATTTATGCTCGATAGTGGGTTCATGCCTCTGGTAATCTAGGGAAGTGACAGAAATCTCTAAGGTACTAGATGTGTTGTTGCTACTAGGGAGAAAACAACAATCCTTTGTTCATAGAACAATCGTACTGTTTACTTTACACGCAGTTCGTAAAGCAATAATCTGTTGCTTGCAACTTAATACTAGAGGGGGTTCAGATGATAAGCTGAAGGTGGACTATTAGTCATAGATGTAGTTGGATGGTGGTCTATGTATTATGTTGTAATGCCCAATCAAGTCTCAGAGGAGTCAAGATGATTAGTATATGCATATATTGCTTTCTCGATGTTTGTCAATTGCCCCGCTGTAATTTGTTCACCCAGCATGTTATCTATCTTAAGGAGAGCCACCTCTAGTGAACTCTGGATCCCGGTCCTTTTTTTTATATACAATCTACAACTGTTTACTTCTTTGTGTTTACTTTCTGCAAACTTTTACTTCTTTCCATTCGATACGTTTAATCCTCTGTTTTCCGCAAAACACGGTGAGATTGACAACCTCATCGCAAGTTGGGGACAAAGTTTTGTGGTTGTGTTGTGCAGGTCTCCACGTTGCTACTAGCACCAGTAGTGCGCCCTGCCAAAGCTCAGCTAGTAACACCTTTGAGGTGTTTCCTTGCTCCTACTGGTTCGATTAAACCTTGGTTTCATAACTAAGGGAAACTTGCTGCTGTGCTCATTATACCTTCCTCTTGGGGTTCCCAACGAGCTCTACATCAACACCGCCATCAAGCATTTTTCTGCGCGCCATGCATTGATGCCATCAATTACCACCCCGGTAAGAACTTGACCTTGGTCCAAGCACTATGCCCTTCCCGCCATCAACCGTGGCTTCATCCGCGAGACAAACATCACGGAACAAAGATACCCTGTGGTCCCGCCCCAATACGTTCTCGTGGATTTCGGCCTCTCTAGCCGTGAACCCCTCCTCGTCAAGTTCTTCTTCAGGACCATCATCATCCGAGTCCGATGCATAGCATCGAGTATACGGGATGTCGCGGTCCATGTTCTCTTGCGTAATATATTTGTCCAAATCTCCAACATTGTTGTCGTGGAGCTCAACCTCATTCTCATCGTGCCAATTATTATCATTTTGCTCTTCCAACACTTCATCTTGTTTCTTCGAAATCGGGCTCAATGTTTGGGTAAATGGAGGTTCAATCAATACCTCTTGGTTTATTGGTGGAGGACTCCTAGAACCCAATGGGGAGGAAGTACGGTTCAAATCCAAGTGCAAGTTATTATCAAACTTTTTGGTGGCAAATAGTTCAAGAGCTTTGTCTAGCGACTCCGCCACCACCTCTTTGTATGCAACCCAATGGGGCTCGGAGAAGATACGCATGGTCTTCCAACGGGTGTGCATTCCAAAAGCCACATTATGCCTTCCCTCCAACTCAACAACATCATTTGGGTCCATCCATTTCAATTCAATCCTAACTTGCTCCAAGACCTTGGCGTAGGTGGGACTACGCTCAAACACCAAGTGATGCTCATCCGGGTCCGGTTCTATATTACCTCTCAAAAAGGCATCTTTGTCTACATGATGAACATGAAAAATTCTTGACATTCCTAAAATAATCACAACAATAATACCATGGTCAACATACTCAATACATACTCATTGGTAACATTAACACAATACCCATCCCTATGCCAATTCAAAAATACCCTATGCCAAAATCTACCATACATCTTGCATAGCAATCTAGGGTTTTGATGACCCACAAGTATAGGGGGTATATCGCAGTATTTTTGATAAGTAAGAGTGTCGAACCCAACGAGGAGCAGAAGGTGCTGGCTAGTGGTATGGATCAGGAATTCTCTGCAAATACTTAGCAAACGGATTTTTAGGGGGTTTTGATAAAGAAAGTAAATAAAGTACGAGTAAATAAAAGACAGTATGAATAAATGTAGCAAGTGGCCCAATCCTTTATTCAGCAAAGGACAAGCCAGTTGTATTACTTAAGATGACCAAACGTTCTCGAGGACACATGGGAAGACTGTCAAGTGCTTTCGCTTCGTATAGTTGATTAATCTTCTTTAGCTTGCTAAGTGTTGTGTGGGTGAACCTATGCTAATGTACCGACCTTCCTAGGACTAATACATACTTGTGATTATACCCCTTGCAAACATCCGTAAGTACAATAAAGTAATTAAAGTAGAAACCTAACCACAACTTTAAACTCTAAGACCCTTACGTCCCTTGTGCAAAGGTTTCCTAACGGGGTTCAGGTTTTTGTCACTCCAACAACCCCTACGATTAGTAGTCAAATACACAATGTATTCCCCTAGACCCATATAATTGAAGTGTCATGTAGTCGACGTTCACATGACACCACAAGAAGAAGTACACCTGACGAGGGTTTAACTCATTAATGCCCATTGTTATGGACTTAGGTTCGAGGAATTGGGGAGCGCTCGAAGTCTCGATCGGCTAGCAAACAAGCACACATGTGACACGGGGTTTTACCCAGGTTCAGGCCTCGTAGAGGACCCTACTCCTGCTTGTCTGCTCTTGATTGATGATGATCCGAAGGATTACAAGGTCACCGATGGCGGTGTCGCGCAGATTGGATCTGGCGCATGTGCGAGAGATCGATGTCTAAATCTATTGTCTATTGTGGGAGTCACGATTGTCTATTGGTGTCTTAGGTCGTGTCCTCCTCGTTGGACCCTCCTAGCCTTTATATATGGGGAGGCTAGGTCTCATGTACCAATACGAGTTGGTTACAAGTTAGATTAGAACTCTAGTATTGAGACTTCCTTGTCTTGTGCATTTAGGAGTCCGTGTCCATATGGGCTTCATATCAGTCGAACTGTCATGGGCGTCATGGACCTGTGTAGGTCGTCGAGTGCGCCTTCCGTCGGGCCGCACCAGGTAGGCTATAGTCGAGTGCCTGTAGGGTATACCCATGTCAGTAGCCCCCGAGTGTCCATGCGAATCGTAGATTCGGATGGAGACTTAGAAGTCTTGAGTCTTGCATTAGGATGTCGGAGTTGACAATTGTGTCGAGTGCGAAGCACTCACCCGAAAGTTCATCGGGTCAGTCGAATTTGTAATAGTTCATAGGGATGATGGTAAACGTGCCTGGTGCGCTCGACGGATCGGGACCAGTTAATTGCTCTAGGGCAAAAACAACGCTACCTACTCAAACTCGAGTCCCCGGACTCGAATTCGAAAACTGCTGGCGTAATTTGACTCATGCCGCGGAGGCCTTACATAGTTCGAATCCCAGTATGTAAATGTGAACACTCGACGCGTCCGTCAAGGCATATTCATCGTACTTGTAGGTACAGATTATTTCTGGTAGAGCGCAGCAGATGCGTTGCCGGGCCTTATTCAGGTCTTATCTTCACGCTGTAAGCATGGCATCCGAATTTTGTCATCGCGGAGATGATTCGGGTGACCCAGGAGACGTAATCTCTTTGTAGGGAAAATATGAGGCGGGGTTGCCATAGCATTCGAGTGTGGATGTTATCGACACACAATATGATGTACAAATAATCATAGGGTGCGCAACCAGCGCTCCCTATGGGAGTAGCCCCCGAGTGCCTATTAGAGTCGTAGACTCGAGTGGGGACTATAAGTATTTTGCCACTGTTGTCGTATTTTGCTTGTTCCAGTCGAATATGTTTCAGCGCTCCCTATGGGAGTAACCCGAAGCCCACAATCGAATCATAGGTTTGAGTGAAGGGTTTTCATAATGCTTGGATATCTTCACAAATTTCTTCGGGTGCGCGGCCAGCGTTCCCTATGGGAGTAGCTCCCGAGTCCTTAGTCGAATCGTGGATTCGAGTGAGGATTCAGAGCGTGTCACTCGAGGATCTTGTATATGCGCGACCAGCGCTCCAGTTTGGAGTAGCCCCCGAGTGTCTGGCGGAGTCGTAGACTCGGGCAGAGACTCGAGTATTGTATCTTGTAGACGCAGTCGAAAATCACGCGAGGAGAAACCACTGACCCGGAAGTGCATCGAGTCAGCGTCTCACGCATAAGGAGCCAAGAGTCAACGATGTAGTCAAAGTCATGCGGCGATCAGCTGGGTGAGTGGACGATGCGAATGGAGTTGACGCAACCACTTCTGTCGGGTGCGTCGCTAACACCGCGTCTTTGTAGCATTAAGCGATGCAACCATCCGAGGAAGGACTCGACTCAGGTCTTGAGTGTATGATGTAGTCAGTTGTTTTGTCGACTCCTGTTTGGAGGATCCGATAGAATAGCTTGACGAAGTCGACATCCTTGTAAGCTGCATAAAACATGAAGACTTGTGAAATACTTGTATCTTGTAAAGAATAGTTGCATGTTGGATTGTAAAATAAGATTCTGGTGCCAATCGAGTCGACACTTTTGCACTGTATGCTAGGCCTTTTCGTTAGCCTGATTACCCTTAGTCTTAGTACCTTGCCGAGGTGCTCGGAGTTCAAGGATTCGACGACCAGGCAGAATCAGCTACTCGGGCTATCGCGTACGAGGTGCTCTAGTGCGTGTAATCGATGGCACATTAGGTTACTCGAAGAGGGCGCAGCCCCCGAGTGTTTCGAGTGCGAGTTAAAAAAGAAGCATCTCTAAGTAGAGGGGAACTTAGCTTTATTGGCACTTGCCATGGACGAAGTTGATGCAATCACGGACGTAGTCGATGTGACAGCAGGTCGCGTGATGGAGTTGAAGACACAAAAGGTTGGCGAAGTCGAAGACTACAGCGCGCCGCCGCAGCCGAAGACCGCAACAACTCACGTGATGGAGTCGAAGACTTAGTAGGTCGGTGGAATCGAAGACCGCAGCGCGTAGCCGCAGCCGAAGACCGCAACAAGTCGCGTGATGGAGTCAAAGACTTAGTAGGTCAGCGGAGTCGAAGACCGCAGCGCGTCGCCGCAGCCGAAGACCGCAACAAGTCGCGTGATGGAGTCGAAGACTCAGTAGGTCGGCGGAGTCGAAGACTGCAGTGAGTCACCATATCCAAAGGCGGTAATGGGCCTCTCGACGGAGTCAGCGGAGCCCCCGAGTGTAGATTCGATGTGGTCGATGTAGTCGAAGCGGCATCCGAGAGCCGGTGCGATGGACCGGGGTCAACGCGGCAGCGGGTCGCCGAAGCCGATGCCGGTAGCATGTTGTCGAAACCAAAGATTGTAGTGGGTCGCCGCAACCTATCGAGGCAACGAGTTGCCTGAGCCGAAAGAGTCCCCGAGTCGCTAGAGCCGAAGGCCGCTACAGTCGCACGACGGAGTCGAAGGAGTTCCCAATGTAGAATCAACGCGGTCATGCAGTCGAGCTCGATGGACTGTAGTCGACGCGACAGACGTGTCACGCGCAGCCCCCGAGTATCTTGCTGGCGGGGCTTCGACGATGGTCGATCCGGACTTCGATAGCATGGTTGTTGAGTTTAATCTTTCATGGTGATGACGAATCTGGCCACGTAAAATACCTCGCTGCAGGCCGTCGAGGTGCATACGTATAGGAAGCTAGCTGGTTTTCTTTTGGTAATAGCTAGCTGATTTTGAGTCCGCGTGTACCTTCTTGATCGTGGAAAACAAATTCGTACTCGTGCTGGTTTTCAATCTGACTTCCTTACGTATAGTCCATCTATCTACACATACACTTATAGTAGCTAATTAAATCAGCTTTGTCATCGGTACTTGATCCAACGAATTATTGCCTTCTTTTCTGCTGCTGTCCCAGTCGCGTGTCAAAGTATCTTCGCGCGACGTAGTTGTTTTGCTTTTTTCCCAGAACCGATATGGATGAAGTAGGTAGTCGTGTGGGTCACATCAATCCGATCATCGATTAAGATGAAATTTTCATGAGATTGTGTGTGTTTCGCCTGGCCACCTGCACACATCATCTGAAGCGATCTCGCATCCTGCTGATTGACGCGTGCGAGCCAATCTATCCCATAGCTACACTTGCCATTGCACACAGCGATGCGATTGAGGATGCGTTGCGAAGCCGGAGTTTTGACGAAGCCTTGACCTCGAGTGCAGATGATTTGTCGGGATCCGTGTCCGTAGGGCCGAAAACTAGATCCATCCCAGTGCCCGGGCACGTGGCCGGCGAGTGGATGGCGAAGCCGAGGGAGCCGAACGGAGGCGGTTCTCTACCGCGGAGGAGTTGTAGATTGCTAGTGATGGGGCCGTCAAGATCGCAACATCAGCGCTCCCAGTTCCCACAGACGGCGGCAATTGACGAGGGTTTAACTCATCAATGCCCATTGTTATGGACTTAGGTTCGAGGAATTAGGGAGCGCTAGAAGTCTCGATCGGCTAGCAAACGAGCACACAGGTGACACGAGGTTTTACCCAGGTTCAGGCCTCGTAGAGGACCCTACTCCTGCTTGTCTGCTCTTGATTAATGATGATCCGAATGATTACAAGGTCGCCGATGGCGGTGTCACACAGATTGGATCTGGCGTATGTGCGAGAGATCGATGTGTAGATCTATTATCTATTGTGGGAGTCACGATTGTCTATTGGTGTCTTAGGTCGTGTCCTCCTCGTTGGACCCTCCTAGCCTTTATATATGGGGAGGCTAGGTCTCAGGTACCAATACGATTTGGTTACAAGTTAGATTAGAACTCTAGTATTGAGACTTCCTTGTCTTGTGCGTTTAGGAGTCCGTGTCCATATGGGCTTCATATCAGTCGAACCGTCATGGGCGTCATGGACCTGTGTAGGTCGTCGACTGCGCCTTCTGTCGGGCCGCACCAGGTAGGCTGTAGTCGAGTGCCTGTAGGGTATACCCATGTCAACACCACAACTTAAATATCAAACCATTGAATCTTTCTCAACACAACTCCACTACTAACAACATGACTTCTCCCATGTCCTCAAGAATAAAACGAGCTACCCACAAGACATCATATGGATCATGATCAGATATGGAATAATGATGTATAACAATCTGAACATAAACAATAATTCAGCGGTTCCACTCAATAGCATCAACTACAAGGAGTAATCAACACCGGAAAAGTTTTCCCTAAGAACTATGCAAGATTAAACCCAATTGTTACAGCAATATGGAGATGGTGATGAGGGTGCTGATGGTGATGATGGTGGTGATGATGATGATCTCGATGAAGTCCAGCTTGATGGTGGTGTTGATGGCGACGATCTCCCCTCTCCGGGAAGGAATTCCCCTGGCAGAATTCTGACTGCCAGAGAAATCTTTCTCTCTTGGTGTTTTCCGCCCCGTAGAGGCGGCGAAATCTTTCTGTGAACGCTCCCCGAGTATTAGGGTTTTGGGAGGAATATATACGCCAGAGGGGAGAGCCAGAGGTGGGCCAGGGCGGCCACACCACCTAGTGGCGCGGCCTAGCTGTAACTACCTCGGTGAATTACGCTCTTAGTTACATGCCTGGATGAACGAAAGTGGTTAAAATAGTACGATGGGGCCCAGGGCCACTCACGGTAGACCTTTTGGCCGTCCTAACCACTTTCAGACATCGGGACAAGAACAAGCGGCGTAATAGGCAGGCGAAGGGATCAACTACATACACAAATGAGTATGTATGCAAGCCACATACAACAGTCCTCAGAGCCATTCCATCTAAAAGAAATAGAAATATAGCAACGCCATACGGCAAGATTCAAATATCCTAGATAGAGATAATAATTTAGGATAGCTCCTCATACAACAAACATCAGAGTATCAGGCGGAAGCGGAAAACAAGATCCGAGTACGGATAAGAAGCAAATCGGCATATGATGCCCATAAATAAACACTTCCCGCCCACAGATCTCACGCATCCCCGTTCCCGGAATCTCTACACTGAATGATCGTTGCCAACATCATCTGTCTCTTCCACCCAGTATCCATCTTGCGGGTACACCTGTTCATCTGAATCAAACAATTTATCGTGTGAGACCCTAGGGGTACTCAGCAAGTCTTTATGCCGCTAAAGGGGACACAACCTGGGGTGACGCAATTGCAGCAAAAGATAATACCTAACAATTCTACAGATACTCGCTAACCATCCGCCTAACCAATGATAGACGGATGTCCGTGAATTAATAACAACAGTTATAACAGTATAATTAGCAGATCCATCCTCCTCCTCGCTTACCAACGAGGAAGCGGACGAACAACCCCCATCATCCGTTGGCAGTTTTAGTAACCATTCCATGAGAATTGCACTATTTACTAGACAAGTACTTAGTCATATTAAAAGCGGTACTTTAGTTATACTTGTCTATGATCGAGAAACTGTGCTCCAAGTCGTCCATAACCGCGGACACGGCTTTCAGAAAGATTTACCCTACAGGGGTGCACGAATAGCAACACACACTCGATCAACCTCGGAAAAACCAACTCAAAACCCAATGAGGCATTCACGACAAAGCGATCACAGGATTCAGAAATATTTCAGGGGGCCACCCCATTAAGCTACCCGCAACGAAGTTGGCTGGCTCCGAGATGGACCCAAGGTTTGCGTCAATGGCTGTAAACGACTGGGAACCCGAAAGTGTGACTGGGCTTGTCGATACCGCGAAAACACTTTGTATCCAAAACAGTACAGGTGCTTCACGCACAATCTTAATAAAACAATAAAGCATGGCATAAGTACAGGATAGTAACAACGCCCCAAACTACTTTGTGGCCCCAAGAAATAAGAATGAACCAAGCTCTGGCTCAGGAGAGTCCATAAGGCCTCCCGGATGTGGATAGTGCGAATAGTCAAGGAACATGAATCAAGTACGCGGGGTCCTACGGGACACAAGTGAGCATGAAAAACCAAATAGCAGATATTGCTCACCGGTGCCCCTTTCATTAGTTATCCCATTACTACTCAGGTCAAGTTGTTTAGGTACCTCGTTATTCATCAGACACTCACATACCCTACACATGCTTTTCTACGACTCGCATGGCTCAAACAAATCCTGTAGTAATGGCTCATGGGATGGAGGAACAAGCTTCGGTGGGGTTTACAATAAAGGCTATGCAGTACTTGGGATTCGATTTAATGCAATCGCGACTCAATGATGCAAGAATAAGATAGAGGCAATAGGTACTATATGTATGCAAGCATGTGGTAGTGCTTGCCTGGCAGCTCAGTTGAAGCGAGAGATGGATCTGTATAGTACTCCTGTGATTCCTGATAATTCTCCTGCTGGGCGTCTATTCGAAGAAGAACCAAACCAACAAGGGCCAACATAAATAAAGTGCACAAGCATCTGAATTAAAATGCGACAAGCAAACAAGCATGCCATGATGAATGATGCACAATTTACATAGCATTAAAGTAGCATGGCAAGGGTGAGGTGTGGTGCAAGAATTAAAGCATTTTATTATTTATTTAGTCCCATTTTTATTGCCATCAACAGTTCAGATTTGTAAGAATGTCATGATGCATGCTTCAATTCAGAACAAGGACTGCATAGATAGAACGGGCTCGTCGCGCTGATCGATTTAGACATATTATTTGCCAAATTTGGAGTTATAGAATTAAAGTTATTAATTTATCAAGAAAAGGGCATTTTATTGTAATTTTAATCATCTCGAAATTTTAAAGTGCTCAAACCTTAATTTGAATGACATATTTGAATTCCTCACATTTTTCTGATTCCAAAACATAAATCATTTGTATTATTTGGATTTGTATTTGAAAAGTTATTTAAATCTGATTTGAATTTGAATTTAAATCAATTTTGAAAAGGTTTAAATTAAACAGGCAACAGGATAAGCTTTTGTCACCCAGCTTGTGCTAGCCCTAGTCGCTGACGAGTGGGACCAACGGACTGGGCCACACGCTCAGGAAAAACCTTTTCTCACCGGGCTCTGGCTAGCCCAAGCAGTAGACAAGCGAGACCAGCGGCTACGGCCCACGTGACAGTGGTGGGGAATTGCAGAGACTGACAGGTGGGGCAAGCTGGACCGCGGGTTAAGAGTGATGAAAAGACAGGGGCCTATTTGCAGAAAGAGCACAGCGGCTGGCAGGTGGGGTAGGCTAGGCCGCGGGTTTAAGAAATAAAAAGGTTGGGGGGTTTTTTGAAAGACGGCCACGGCCCCACTGTTCATCTGTTTCCTCTGAACTATCTGACGGAAAAGCAGTGCATGGCGACAGAGCGGCGTGACAGGGGCTCGATCCCGCGATGCGGGCGCACGCGCAGAGAAGCGATACCAGTGCGGTAGGGCGGGGTAGTTGTCAGGGAGTAGCTACGCGACCAGTTGAGGCACTACGCGGCGCGAGAGCGTGCAGACAACGGCGAGCGGCGGCGCACTGAGGGCGTTCGGCGCAACGCCTGGCGCTTCTAGGGCTTTACGGCGGAGCAGATGTTGCCTAGGAGGTGGAGGGGCTTACCGCGGGGAGGTTGCCGACGTCAGATCGGGGTGAGGCGCGGTGGATCGTCGATGAGGCTGGCGAGCCGGGAATCTAGGGTTTCCGCCGGGCATCGACGTACTGGCGGTGCTGGCGCTCCTCCTCCACGATGACACGTCCAAGGCGAAGCAGGGGAATGTCCTTGGCCTCCTCGAACACCTCCACGTCATGCTGGCCGGCTGGAACGAGGGGACGACGAGGTACTGGCGGCGGTCGGCGAGAGACGGTGGCATCGGAGAAGAAGAAGGGGAGGCGAGGGCAGGGACCTGGGGTGGATCTGGGAGAGGCGGGGGACTCGTGAAGAAGGAGGAAAGAGATGGAGAGGGAAGAGTGGCGTGTGGGCGCGGGGTAGATGGAAAAGTGGCTTCGGCCCTTTTTCCCTTCTCCTCGATCACGTGGTCGAGCTGGGGCTCGACCTGGGTAGCCAGGGCAGGGCAGGAAGAGGGGCTGCAGGTGGGGACGGCGTGGAGTAGCAGCTAGGGCCAGCATGGCAGGTAGGAAGAAAGAGAGAGACGAGAGGAGGGCTCGGGTGAGCTAGGGTGTAGCTAGGGCATGGGCTAGGGTTTGGGGTGGTTAGATGGGTAGATGGGGTGTGGGCCAGGGAGAGAGAGAGGGCCAGGTGGGGCCAGCATGATAGAGAGAGGGAGTGAGAGAAAAAGAGGTAAGGTGAGGTTTATATTAGAACTAGGTTTAGGTAGAATTAGAGGCAAACTAGGGCTAGGGTTTTAATTAGGTTTTTAGGTTTAAAAGCTTGTTTATAAGATCACCCAAGAGGAGAAATGAGTGCTTTGAATTAGCATGAGATGAGGTGGAAGAGTAACCAAGAAAAAGAGAAAGAAAGAAGTAAGGAAAGGAGCCCTCATTTGATTCATGCATGGAGATAATTAAAAGAGAAGATGTGGATGAGAATAAAGGAATGGTAGAGAGATGATGTAGAGGATTCCACAAAGAAGAACCACTAAAACAAAGGAAAACAATTGGGTTAAAGGTGGTGATGGTGGTTGCATGGCCCATGCGAAAATAATAATGCCATGATTTATTTTGTGAAAACAATAATAATAATATGGCATTATTCTTATGCATTTCCAAGAAGTGGAACTAAAGGCCAAGCAAAAGAATTTATAGAATTAGATCCATCCTGTCTCCCATGAGCTAGATTAAATACCAAAAGAAAAATAAAGGCCCATGGTAAATGGAATGGTGGAATTATAAGGTGGTGAAGAGAAAGGTGGTGGAGTTGAATAAAAGATATGCCCCCAACTCAACTTGGGCATCAAGCAGTATAGCAATAAACAAATACAATATCAAGAGGCAAATACAAATAATAATGCATATGAGAGAAGAACCAAAGAAAGAGGGTTTTATATGATGCTCAAATGCAAGGTGGCATGATGATATGAGCATGATATATTTATGATGCAACAATTATATATAGGAAGTAGCCAATATCTTACTAGACCAAGTAGCATTACAATTGTTAGACAATTGGGATGCTACAACTCTCCCCCACTAAACAGGAATCTCGCCCCGAGATTCTAGGAAGAAGAAGACTCAAAGAGGGTAGGATACTTGGCACGGAGCTCATCTTCATGTTCCCAAGTGGCTTCATCAACGGAATGGTGCGACCACTGCACCTTGCAGAACTTGATGGACTTGTTGCGAGTCCTTCTTTCTGCGACTTCTAGAATTTTTGTGGGGTGTTCTTGATAAGACAGATCTTCTTGGAGATTGATGAGTTCATGGTCCACGGTCCTGCCGGGATCCTTGAAGCACTTTTTGAGTTGAGAGATGTGGAAAACATCATGGACTTTGAGTTGTTCAGGGAGCTCAAGAGCATATGCAACTTCTCCTCTTCTTCCACGAATTTTGAAAGGACCGATGTATCTAGGAGCCAGCTTTCCTTTGATACCAAAACGGTGCGTGCCTCTCATGGGAGTGACACGAAGGTAAACGAGATCACCAGGAACATACTCCATGGCCGTGTGCTTTCTGTCATAATTTCTCTTCTGGCGACTTTGAGCAATCTTCAAATTTTCAAGAATGATGTGAACTTTCTCCTCCGCTTGAGATACAATGTCGGGGCCAAACAATATTCTTTCACCTACACCCGACCAACCAATCGGAGTTCTGCATTTGCGACCATAAAGAGCCTCAAATGGTGCCATCTTTAGACTTTTCTGGAAGCTGTTGTTGTAAGAGAATTCAGCATAAGGAAGGCATTCTTCCCACTTCATGCCGAAAGAAACGCAAGCACGGAGCATATCTTCTAGAATCTGATTGATCCTTTCAACTTGTCCTTGCGACTGAGGGTGGTAAGCTATGCTAAAGTTTAATTTTGTTCCCAAAGCATTTTGGAAACTTCCCCAGAACTTGGAAGTGAAGATGCTTCCACGGTCTGAACTGATCTCAAGAGGAACTCCATACAGAGAGATAACTCTGTTGATATAGAGCTCAACTAACTGAATTGCAGAAATTGTTTCCTTGACTGGAAAGAAGTGAGCCACCTTGGAAAGCCTGTCAATGACAACAAAGATTGCATTGTTGCCCTTCTGCGACCTTGGAAAACCAGTGATGAAATCCATCTCTACTTTCTCCCATTTCCATTCTGGAGGCTTCAATGGCTGTAGAAGACCGGACGGTTTCTGATGGACAGCTTTAACTCTGCGACAAACATCACACTCCGAGACATACTTGGCACAATATCGTTTCAAACCAGGCCACCAATATTGTGTTTTTAAGTCCATGTACATCTTAGTGCTGCCAGGGTGGATAGAAAGAACAGAATCATGCGCCTCCTTGAGAACTTGCTCTCTTAAACCCGGGTAGTTCGGAACAAACATCCGGTGTTCAAAGAAAAGAGTGCCTTGGTCATCTACGTGGAAAGACTCATACTTCGGAAGCTGAATGTTGGAGATGATCTTTTTAGTGTAAGGATCACCAAGTTGAATGGAACGGACTTTTTCTTCCAAGAGAGGTGTTGCTAGAAGGTTCAGAAGATAACCTTGATCCACAATTTCAAGGTTGAGTTTGTGGAATTCCTCGCACAAGAGAGGTTGTTGTTCTTCCACCATGAGATTGTTGACATAAGCTTTTCGGATGAGAGCATCGGCCATGACATTGGCTTTGCCCGGAGTGTAGTTGATGGTTAAATCGAAATCATTGATTGTTTCAATCCACCTCCTCTGACGAAGGTTGAGATTAGGTTGTGTGAATATATACTTCAGACTCTTGTGATCAGAAAAGATCTCACAACGGTTGCCAAGCAAATAATGCCTCCATACTTTCAAAGCAAAGACAACTGCTGCGAGTTCGAGGTCATGTGTGGGATAGTTGATCTCATGCGTCTTCAACTGTCGAGAGGCATAAGCAACAACTTGCTTTTCTTGCATAAGGACCGCACCCAATCCTTGCAATGAAGCATCACAGAAAATCTGGAAAGGCTTTGATGTATCTGGAGGAACCAAGACTGGTGTGGAAGTGAGCTTCTCTTTGAGTGTTTCAAAGCTTGCTTGACATGCAGGAGTCCAAAGGTATTTCTTGCCTTTCCTAAGGAGATCAGTAAGAGGCTTCGCAATCTTTGAGAAGTTTTGAACGAATCGCCGACAGTAACTGGCCAAACCAAGGAAACTCCGGACTTCTTTGACATTTATGGGTGGAAGCTAGTCCATAATTGTCTTAATAGTTTCTGGGTTGACGGCAATGCCCTTGGCAGAGATGACGTGACCAAGGTATGTGACTTGAGGCAGCCAGAATTCACACTTGGAGAACTTTGCATACAGGCGGTTCTCACGAAGCTTGTTTAGGACACACCGAAGGTGTTCTTCGTGTTCTTCTTTTGACTTAGAATAGACTAGAATGTCATCCAGATAGACCACAACGAACTTATCAAGATACTCCATGAAAACCGAGTTCATAAGCCTCGAGAAGGTGGCAGGTGCATTGGTGAGGCCGAAAGACATGAACGTGTACTCATACAAGCCATATCGGGTGGTAAAAGCTGTTTTAGGAACATCTTCCTTGCGAATCTTGATTTGATGATAACCACTTATCAAATCAAGCTTAGAGAATACCACAGCTCCAGCTAGCTGATCGAAGAGATCATTAATCCGCGGAAGGGGATATTTATTCTTGATTGTTTTAGCATTGAGTGCCCGATAGTCAACACAAAGTCTATCGGTCTTGTCTCGCTTCTTCACAAAGATGGTTGGGCTACCCCAAGAAGAAGTACTGTGCTGAATGAAACCCAACTTCTCTTGTTCATCCAGCTGGCGTTTGAGTTCAGCCAACTCAGCAGGACCCATTTTATAAGGTCGCTTGGAGATAGGAGCGGTACCAGGTTCAAGTTCAATGACAAACTCGACCTCACGATCCGGAGGCATACCTGGCAACTCTTCAGGAAAGACATCTGGGAACTCACAGACTACTGGAACACTCTGAATACCTTCCATAGCATCATCATTCAGAGCCGCCAAAGAATAAATCTGAATTGTAGGAGTCAGACTTGGAGAATAGACTATATGGCCTTCAGGAATTTTCAGAGAAACCGAACGTTCAGCACAATCAATCACAGCTGCATTTGCTGCTAACCAATCCATGCCCAAGATAACATCAATATCAGAATTGCCCAGAACAATTAAGGAAGCCAGAAATGAAGAACCACCAATCTCAATTTGATTGTTATGGCTGATTTTAGAAGATGCCATTGTTGCTCCAGGAGAAAGGACCATTAAACGCTTGGGGAGAGGATCCATTGCTAACTCATTCTCATTTGCAAATTTGTGAGAAACAAAAGAGTGCGAAGCACCAGAATCAAACAAAACTCGTGCAGGAACTGAGTTAACAGGAAGCATACCCATCACAACTCCAGAGGCATGCTCAGCTTGAGCGACGTTGACACAGTTGGCACGAGCAACCGTAGACCCAGGCTTGGTGTTGATGTTGAGAGCCCGAGGTGGAGGTGCACGAATCATAGGAGCACTTGTCGCAGGTCTTGGAGGTGGTGGTGGAAGAGCTTTGTTGTTCATTGGACAATTTCAGTGCTGATGCCCAGTGTTTCCACAAGTATAGCAAGCACCAGGTGGACGTGGAGCAACGTAGCCAGGGACTCCGCCAGGCGCTCCAGGGTAGTTGTGGTTGTAGCCCCTGGGAGCCGCAGTGAAAGAGTTTGGTGGCCTTGGTGCGTAGCTTGACGATCTTGGTGGAGCAGGGAGCGACGGCGGGGTGTTAGGAACCCAGACACGACGCTTAGAAGGAGCTGTCATAACAGAAGAGCTTGCTGTATCACGACTGTGTTTCTTTGACTCCTCAAACACTTGCCTACTTGCTTCTTCCTGCAGAGCTATGTGTTGGAGTTCCAGAAAAGATGTCGGCCTTGCATGAGTGATAGCATATTTGATGGAAGCATTGAGGCCTTGCCTAAACCTCTTTTGCTTCTTCTTGTCATCAGAGATCTCATCGCCACCATAACGAGATAGGTTCATGAAGTTTCTGATGTAGGTGTTGACATTGTCAGTGCCCTGCTTGAGGTTGAGAAACACTTCCTTCATCCTTTCCATGACAATTTCTAACAGATATTGCTCTTTGAAAGTAGCAGTGAATTGCTCCCAAGTAGGTTGAAAACCAGAAAGATCTGCCTTGAGGTAATTTTCCCACCAGAGAGCTGCATCTCCCTTCAGAAGGTGAGTGGCACATTTGACCCATTCTTGCTCGGGAACATCCGCAGTCATCAGCAACCTTGAGACTTCACGAAGCCAGTCATCCGCATCAAGTGGCTGATCAGACACCTCAAATTGGCGTGGGTTGAACTTGAGAAAACTCTTCATGTCTCCTCGCTTGGGAGGTGGAGGTAGCGGAACAAACTCATTCCTCCTCACGCTTTCCTCGAAGCGCTGCTGGTTCTGCTGCATAGTGCCCAAAGCATTTGCAATACTTGCCAAAGCAGCCCCAAGTTCAGGTGGTATATCCTCCTCAGAACGGCGTGGTGGTGCCATCCTGTGATTGATATAAAACACAAGTCAGTACTATAATGGAGAATGATAATAATCCAAAATAGTACCAAAATGGAATTAACCAAGATTAAAGGATGCAATTCACTGAGATGATATTAAAATATCAACAGAGTTCAAGGCAACTAGAAGATATTAAGCATAACGCACATGACTGAACAAGGAGTGTGGTATACAAACTAACAAAGAAAAATTTTCCGCAAATTTCAGCATTAAAATACCACTATATGCGCAAAACCACTTCATGAATCAAGATTAGTAACTCTACTAGTTCAACATACAAGAGCAAATGATAACAGTAGTGGTATGGTCGCGACTCCATCCCGCACTCAAATCATTACTCCGCACATGAATCAGTAAAACACATATCCCAACACCTTCTTCTTAAGATGAACCTAAAGATTGGTAACTACGAAAAAGAACACCCCAACAAGATAACGTCGGATAACAAAGAGTAAGATAGATCGCACCGGTATACAACGAATCAGAATAGATCACGTCGGTTTACAAAGGCCTGTCGGTATGGAATGTACCAACAGTTGATAACCAAAAGGCAGATAGTGATAACATTTGGATGCAACAGATAGACAAGGAATTCACACACACACACACACAACCTATGGTACTACAGAACCCAGAACACATGAATCCTAGTTTGAATTTTAGAAGAGGATTGAAAACGTTACACTTCCTTACCAGAAAAGGGTGGGTGGGTGGGTAAGAAGAAAAATGGAAGCAGTCCTACTCTCACGTTTTATTTTGTGAAAACAATAATAATAATAATAATATGGCATTATTCTTATGCATTTCCAAGAAGTGGAACTAAAGGCCAAGCAAAAGAATTTATAGAATTAGATCCATCCTGTCTCCCATGAGCTAGATTAAATACCAAAAGAAAAATAAAGGCCCATGGTAAATGGAATGGTGGAATTATAAGGTGGTGAAGAGAAAGGTGGTGGAGTTGAATAAAAGATATGCCCCCAACTCAACTTGGGCATCAAGCAGTATAGCAATAACCAAATACAATATCAAGAGGCAAATACAAATAATAATGCATATGAGAAAAGAACCAAAGAAAGAGGGTTTTATATGATGCTCAAATGCAAGGTGGCATGATGATATGAGCATGATATATTTATGATGCAACAATTATATATAGGAAGTAGCCAATATCTTACTAGACCAAGTAGCATTACAATTGTTAGACAATTGGGATGCTACACTAGCGTAGCCCGCGCCAGGGGGTGGTGTGGGCCCCCTGTGGCCCATCGCCACTCCTCCTTCTGGCTTCTTTCGTCTTTTGGGAAAATAGAATTTTCCGTATATTTTTCCGAATTTTCTGATCTTCGCGAATTTTGCCTCCAAACATCACTTTTTCCATCAGAATCCTGATTGCAGCGGTCCATGCTACAAAAGTCATCAACCATGCAAAAACAGATGAAATAACATAAGTATCACCTCTTAATATGAAATATATTAATGAATAACAGTGAATTATAATATAGAATAGTGATGCCAAATGGACGTATCAGGTTTCCAAGATATGGGTCAAACCAAGAATTTAATGGGTGGAAACAAAGAAAAAGGGGAAGAATACCTCTAGGCACTTGGGGGATCAAAATCCACGAAAAGAAGTTTCCAATTTGGCCTCTTGGAGGGAAGGATTTGAGGGAGAAGCCGAATCCTGCCGCCGCCGCTTTCTTCTCTGTTCGTGGATGGGGAAAGTAGAGTGAGGGTCGGGCTGGGGCGGCCGCGCGTGCTGGTACAAGACCTAAAGTGCGGCACCACGCGCGGTGGCGCCGCATATAGCAATATGTCGCCGTAGTGTGTGGCGCCGCATTTACGGAACTAGGGCCCGCGAGACCACGCCGATGCCACGCTGGCAGCAGTGCGGCGCCACCAGTCATGGCGTTGCGCTTCAGTGTGCGACGCAGTTGTTGACGGTGTTGCAAAAATGGCTAGTTCCGTGAATTTTTGATGGCCCGAGTTTATTTCATGAATTTGTTATTTATTTAGGTTATTTCTCTTCAAACTTCCATACGTTGCGGGTACCGGGCAAGGGACAAGAGTTAGCCAGACTGCAAAAACTGTGTCCAACGGTCACTCACCACACTAGTAGGACAAAATTGAAACCAAAATATTCAGCGTATGTCTCCCCGTTCTCCTCGATCGACTGATTCGACCGTCCAAAAAACAAGACAACAAAACGCACCGATCGGGGCGCGCGCACTGCAGGCACAGCACGAGATCACAGACGCCGCCATTCCCCATGCACGTACAAAAAGGACAGCTCAGGAGGGAGGTACGGGTTGCCGTACAGTTAAAATGCCAGAGACATGTCGGCGCCATTGGCGCCCCCGCGCACCACGGCGGCGCACGCGCGTTGCCCGCCGCGATCGGATCGTGTCGGTCCCCCGGCGCACCGCCTGCCACAGGCAGCTCGCGCACGGGATGCGCCGACGCCCGTTCGTGTCCGGGAGCGACGGCACCGCGGCAGATGCTGGCTCCGGCAGCGGGCGCGCGCACGCACTGGTCGGTACGCCAACGCTGTCGGTCGAGATGCATGGATCGATTGATGACGTACATGCGCGCAAAGGAACCCTATCGTGCAGGTGCACGGGGGTATAACGTGAGGGATCGTACGTGTCGTGTTGCCGACGCCGGCCGGCCGGGTCGGCGGGCACGGCATGTCTCCATGTCTCGGTTATTGGTACCTCCCCGTGCCATGGACGGTGGCCGGTCGGCTGACCGGCCCTAGCTCCTGCACGATTGGTTCCTGTGCTGTTGAGCACTATAACTAGTAGTGAAACAAAAACGTGGAACCATCGCGAGCAAATTGCACAAACCACTGGATATTGTTGCTACCGTTGTGCAAAGCACCTACTTTACTTGTTTTTTCACCAATCACCAACTACGTCGTCCACATGTCTAAATCCTAGATTTGGTTGATTAATTGCAATCTGACGCCCGGGGTTCACAAGACAGTGATGATGTGGTGTCAACATGTCATTATCTAGTGTTAAAAAAAATGAAAAAAATCGGTAATAGAATCTATCTATTATAACAGTGTTTTCGAGCCATCAGGTTGATCCACATAGGCTTCAAAAATATGGTACGTTGATCTGCATGTTAGTGGTTAAGATTAAAAGATTAAGCGTGTTACGTAAAACACTAGACGTGTACACGTGCGTATATGACACGTAAGTTTAAAAGGAAACTAAATTATAATGGAAACAGTGGCAATACGGTACGTGGACTTCCGTCCAGCCGGCCGGCCGTCGATCCAGTTACAGTGACTATTAAATCTGCGTCAACCATCTCGGTTCGTCTCGGTTTTGTTTGCAAGTTACTCTGGAGAATTAGGCGGCCCATCTCAACAATAAAAAATATGAAACGCGGCCGCGCCGGTACCAATCGAGCGATCATCCAGAAAATAATTGCTGTAGAAAGTACACGAGCAAAGATAGGTTTAGACACCTTGGTCCATCTTCACCGCCATGGGATTTTAACATCCCAATCCACCGATGATGTCTTGCAAGAGAATAAATGCAAATGCATGTACTAGGTAGTAGACAATTTCCTCTAAATACATTGATATATTATTTACAGGTTAAACACCATGAGAAAGATAAAAGTGCAGTAAACAATAAGAATAATATATGCCACAAAAAACTCAATTGAAATGTGCAAATTCCCCCTTACTATGCTATTACAATGGACTTTCATGGTAAGCGGAAAATCAACCTGAGTCGAAGGACAACACGTGAGAGTTCATCCGTTCCACATATTGACACATTTGTGTCAACTTAGATCAATAATTAGATATGTGGGTGGAAAAGATAGAAGAGAACGACTACAAAAATGTCAAATGAGAAACTCAACGATGAAGAATGTAGTTTCAGAATAAGTCACCGGCCATTGTTTTATCTTTGGTGTCCATGCATAGTGTAGACTTGTGGTCTTTGTAATTCAAATAATTTCTGTAGAACTCTAGTCATTTGTCGGTTTCTCCGATTTGTGTATAAACCTTAGAAAAAATTCCAGTAGATTACTTCATAGAAGAGAAAAGTAAATATAGATCACTTTCTACTCTGTTTATATGGATAAAATTATTTTGGGTCCAACCTAGATTTTTAGAACAAAAACTATGGATCGTTAGTTCGTAAAGAAACATTGATGACACTATAACACCCCTAAAGTGTGTGTTCATGACTTTGCAGGTTGAATGTATTATTGCAATATCACGCAGAAAATAAAATTTACATCCATTATTTAGTGTTTTTGCAAATGACATAACAAAGCTCACATATTAAAGATATTTCCCATGCGTGTCTTATATTATTGTCAAAAACAGTTTGGGTGCGCATATACTATTATTATTTTCTTTCACATGATTAAATTCTATTCAAACATACATCTTTTTGAAACTTTCGATACAAAACATGCTCTTGCAAACTTTCTACACAATATGGATGATGCCCTCGCAATTTCGAGGGCCACCATGCTAGTTAATATAAACAACCCTAAACTAACTAATCCGGAAAAGTTTGAAAAAATATTGTTTCAACAGTTGGATTTTTTCAAAAAGATAAAAAAACACTAGATAATGACACATGGACACCAGATCTTATGTCACGGGCCCGGTCATAAGGATTGCAGTTAATCTAGTTAATATGAGATTTGGACCTATGTGCAAGAATAGTTGGTAGTTTGTGCAAAAAAACATGAAAAGTCGGTGTTTTGTGCAACGTCGATGGCAATAAGTGGTGGTTTGAGCCATTTCCTCGACCATAATACACATCATCCACGATGCTCGGTGCCAGCTTCATTCAATCGGAGCCAAGCAGCGCGCGGATATTGGTCAGCTATGAACTAGTGCTACAAGATCAATACATATGGGTACATACTGCCCGAAATATCAACCACAACCACGATACAACCAAGATAGTCTGGAAACGAAAGAAAATGATGGGGTTGCAGCAAACACACGCCCAAAGGAACAAAGAAGAAACAAAGTAGATACATAGGTGGATCAACCTAATGAAGGAGACCCGCAACCGCTGCACCCTCCGGAGAAGTACCACCATGCTCTCAGCACCGAAACATCAAGTACCAAGCAACACCTTGAAGAAGGAAAGAGCTGACGTTGCTGCCCGGACCAGAGACTGGTCCTAGGGTTTCCCCCGGCAAGCAGAGGGAATTGCATGATGGGTAGGCACAACGCCCTCCAGAAAGAAATGGTGCCGCCATCTAACGGCACCGCGTCGGTGTCAAGCGAGCCGGTAAGGATTTCTCCCGAAAACCCTATCGACAACCCCCGGGCGATCCGATGCAAAGGTGCCCCACGAAGTCAAGGCCTCGACACCACCAAACTTGCCACCTGTGAACATGCGCCACTACAGTCACGAAGCCACCATTGTCGTTTCACCGAGTTGACCATCACGAGGCCTGCAAGGCAGAGGCGAGTAGTAGCTTGAAACAGGGCTAGCGGGATTGTGTCCTAGTGGGAGGGAGCTGCCTCCACCACCGAAGATGGTAGTCGACCTGACACGACCACCACACACTAGTCCCCGTTGGGTCCGGCCGGTCCCAGCAGGCCCATAAAGCCCCCCGCGCGGGGCACACCAGTCCTAAGAGGGTCCAACCAGGCCCGAATCTGGCTCGTAATGCCCGCCACCACACTGCAACTTGTTGGTCGCCATCGCCGCCAGCACCCACATGAGCTACGTCGCTACCGCCTGGCATGTGTAGTGCATAGGGTAGGCCCGCAAGGTCCTAGTTGGCGCCATCCCACCACAGCTCACCATGTCCGCCTCATGCTGCCCCGCAGAAAGCTTGTTGCGCTGCCATGTCGTCGCCTCCTAACTGGAGCTAGACCGCTGGCGGCCTATGGAGCACCGTTGCCAGGGGAATCGGGCCCTCACCCCATGGTCCAGCCGCGGGGAGAGGAGAACCACCGCCACCGGCACCACCCGGGAGGAGCCCAGTGGCCTCTGCCAGCGGCGACGACGGTGGAGCAGGCTAGAGGGGGTTGGGGGCTGGCTGGGATGGGCGTCCTTTGTCTCTTCTGGGTACATATTTCACCACATGGTATATGAGATGAGCAATATACAAACATTTAGGGTGTGTTTGGTAGCCCGGTTGGCTTATCTCACCTCATATAAGCTAAGTCCAGCTATGTCCACTCCATATGTCTATTTTATTTGCTATGTTTGGTAGGTTGTATGAGTTGAGATGTGCTGAGTTGAGGTTGTGTTTGGTGCCATGTATGACATGAGCTAGGCCAGACATTATTAAACAGCAATCAGGTCCCTGGCTAAAAAGGCAAAAAAGCAATCGGGTCCCTGGGTGGTCGCTGGAGCTGCTGCCGGCGAGAGGAGCGTCACCATGAGCCGCCATCACCGTGACGCATTGCCGCCGCCGCCATGGTGTCGAACCCCACCTCCCCCGCCGCTAGGAGACCAAGCTCCGGCTCGATGCGTTGCGCCAGCAGTAGCTAGCGCCTCCACGCGCCGCTGTGCCTCTTTAGCTCGGAGGAGGAGGGAAGAGGATGGGAATGGGGGCGGTGGTGAGCTCGACGAGGACGGAACCAGTGGACTTGGACGAGGTTGGGGGGCGGCAGACTTCGCCTCTGTAGCTCGGAGGAGGAGAGAAGACGGTGGGAATGGGGACAGTGGACTTCTACAAGGACGGCGCCGGTGGCCTTTGACGGGGACAGGGGCTGCGCCTCTGTAGCTCGGAGGAGGAGGGAAGAGGATAGGAATGGGGACGGTGGTGAGCTCGACGGGGATGGAGATGGTGGACTTAGACGGGGACGGTGGCGGTGGCCTTCGAGGGCGACGGGAGTGGGGAGGAGACCTCGCTCGCTGCGGAGGGATGCGGTGTTGCGGGCGGAGAGAAATGCGAGTGTGGGGCCTCGACCCCTGTCGGGCTGGAGCGGCTGCGTCACGCCCGTGGGATCGACTCGGCAGTGCCGAGTTGTGAAGCTCGATTTGAGCTTCTCAACTGGGTAGTGCCGAGGGGCTATTTTTGCACGAGGTGAGCACTGCCGGATAGAGCCGACCCGATCTACCAAACAACAAAATGAGGGATGAGGGGAGAATATATGGGTTGCCCCGGTCTACCAAACACACCCTTATTCTCTTCCTTAATCCTATCTCTGTCCTTATCTTCCTTGAGCCTCAAACATTTGTGCATGTTTGATGTGTATGCATCCAGTGCTTTCTTCTAGTCTAATTCAGCCCTTGCTTCAATCAAGCCTTGTTCAGCTTTGGCCTTCTGTGCTAGGGTGAGGTGCTTCTCCTCCACAACCTTCTTAAGCTTATCTTGGGCATTCCTAAGATCACTATGGAGCTTTGCAATCTCATCTTGAAAACTAAACTTCACTTCAAGATGGGACAGAGCATCCCTCCCTCTAACATCTTTGTCTTCAGTAGACATATCTCAAAGCTAAGAGAGGGATTTGTTAAGTGCATCTGGCCACACACCATCAACCCACTGGAGAAAGTCACATGTTTCACCAAAATACAAGAGGAATGACAAATAACTATATGTAAGAAAATAAAAAATTATCTACAAGAGAAATGGAAAATACCAACCTACAAGAGAAATGACATAGAAGTATAAATTAAGCTGGTTAATTACACTGACATGTCCTGCACATGCGAAGAATCTCCTGTCAGTTCAACATCCTTCAAAAGCAATAGTTTTGACGACAATGGATCGGCATTTGCATCGCACACTCTATTGTCTAATCCGTCGTAATTGGAGTCGTACATGGTAGTTGGACCCTAAAAAGTCAAATTTACATTATAACTAAACGAAAATCGGGATTAAATCTAAAATTCCCAAATCGGTATGAACCCTAATCCTAGACAGAGGAGATTAGAAGAGGAGAATAAAGCAGTCACCTAGTTGCCAAAGAGGTTGGTGTGTTCGTCGATTCTTCGTCGTCGCCGCAGGATACCATGCCGCCTATGAGCCGCCACGTGAGACCTACGGCAAGGGGAGGGGATGAGCGGTAAGGAGGAGCTCACTGAGGATGGGGACGAGGAAAACGCCTATTTCATACTAAGACCTAACGGCTCCCGTCACCATCCATGACCAGGCTGCCACGTGGACCTGGCAGGTGGGCCAGCGTTGTCATAAAATGTTGTTAACCCGCGTCAAACGGTTGATCGGTGCACCTTGTCAAACGGTGGATCGGTTCACCTTGTGAGCTCCGTATAGCTTATTGGTGGCATTCTACTTTTTTTCTCTGCCTCTCACAATTCCATTAATACCCCTGACGTGTAAAATATGTGGCGTGCTACTAACATGGTTTTCTCTACAAGGGTTTACTATTAGTGTAGCGTCGAGGGACTTGCATTTGAGAAAAAAGATAGGGTTTTCCTGTTAGTATACCGCTAAGAGACTTTCTTGCATTAGGGAAAGCCTAATATGCATTGAGCCATTGAGGGATCTCTGATATTTTCTTGCATTAGGGAAAGCCTAACATGCATTGAGCCATTGAGGGATGGATCTATGAGATTTTCTTACACTAGGGAAATCCTAATATGCATTGAGCCATTGAGGGATCTCTGATGTGCCACGAGGGTGCATGGTTCCAAACGCTGCTAGAGTGCTAGCTAGCACCACAGTTATGTTAATTAAGCGTATTAATCGTCGACACGATGAGCTGTGTTTGCAGAGGGGCACTCAGCGTGTTGTGCCATGCCGTGAGGTAGCGATGATAATTCCAACAGATCTCTGCGCTTAATTACCTGCCCTTGGCCCTCACCGTGTACACACAAGAATCTTTCCCCTCGAGATTTGAGCTGCCCGCCAGTGACGAGATTGGTAAACCAGCTAGCCGACGAAATAGATCTACTGGCAGCAAAAATATAATGTGAAGTGGGAGACAAGAGTATCGGTAGGATCGTGTAGACGCATGGATGCAGTGATTTTCTGACATTTTCCTCCACATTTTGCCTAGTTAATGAGAGCATTAAACCAAGCGCTCCTGTAGTAGTTATAGTGTACTCGTGGTAGACAGGGTTCGGCTCCGCTGTGCTGTCGGTGATGGCTGCTGGCTTGTAAAGCGAAAACACATCGAAATCTCAATGAAAGGAATAATCCTGCATATATATGTAGGAGTTTCATGCAAACAAGCTGCTTATTGCTCTGTATTTGATGCAGAGAATGTGTCTTAGGAAAATTGATTGTTTGTGTAACTGAATATCTGAGGTTTTTTTGTTCTGTGCTACTGTATTTTTTTTAAACGAATGCAATAGGTGAATCTCGTACAGCGGGGTTGTCTTTTTTTTCATAATAAGATCTGAAATCTGCGTCCTTGAGAACTTGAACCGGTGTGACTCTGGGTTCTACATCCATTTCCTAACCAAAATGAATGACTTAAGCTCACTTCTTACTGGTGCTGTGTTATTGATGGAACGTGTGACTGAATATTTCGCGCTCAAATGTGCAGGAAAATAGTAGTCCAGTAAAATAAAGATTATAGAATGGGAGTACTATAGATCGAAGTGGAGCCTGGAGAGTCCAGGCAGTATGCGACACCGAGGCAGGCAGGGAGGGAGACAGGGGTAGAGGACGGTGCGCGTGGGCGTGGCAACACCCTTTGACACCAGTGCACGGGTGCGCGCGCGAGCGCCGGCCAGCACGTCATTGGCAACGGCAATGGCAAGGCAGCACGAGGAAAGGGAACCAGATCACATGGCGGGCAAGCGGAACCGACCACATGGACCGATCCACCCGGACACATCGACGCCGCCGGTTGCCCTTGCGGATCAGCCGGGCAACAAACCGACGAGCATGCAGAAGGTCGTCGCACGCGTATGGCCAACCACCCCCTCGGCGCCCCGTGGAGCCGATCGAGGCGAGCTAGCGCGTCGAGCTCCAGGTGGATCAGTCCAGAGCACGCAGCAGCCTGCAGAAGGTCGCACGCGTCCCCCGGCCACCCCTCGCGGATCCTGTCTCCCGCTCGACACCACCATCCGCCCAACCACCCCAACGTGCACCGATGCCATCGCACGAGCTCTCCCCACCCACCATGTCCCTCCATTGTCCATGGACTACGTCGCCCTTCCACCATATATACCCACACCTCCCCCCTCCCCTCATCTCACAGCAACAAGCGCAAGCACAAGAAGCAAGTCAACTCGAGCCAGCAGCTAGCTAGCTCTGTCAGCAGCAATGGCGCCCAGCTTCGGCCGCTCCATCTCATTCCCTCTCAGCCCAGCGCGAGCCTCCCGCCCCAGGGCCGCCGCCTACCACGTCCGCTCCGTCTCCCTCCCATGCCGCTCCCACCCGCTCCTCGCCCACCTCTGCACCCACATCGCCGCCGTCCGATCCTGGGTCTCTACACCCTCCTCGCCCTCCACGGGCCTCGCCCACCTCGACGCGCTCCACGCCGCGCTCGCCGAGCTGTTGCTGCTACCGGAAGCCATCTCCGCGCTACAACATGGCTCCGCCACCTCCACCTGCCTCCTCGACGGCTTCCTGATCCTCGCCGACGCACACGGCGCGTTCCAGGAGACACTCGTGGAGATCAATGCGCACGCGTCCGATGCACAGGCCGCGCTCCGGCGACGCGACGACAACAGGCTCGCTTCCGCGGTCAGGTCTCTGCGCCACGCCGAGAAGGACCTGGCGCGTCTCGCCGCCTCCGTACGAACGGCCATCAAGTTCCCAACTCCATCCGCATCCACCAGCGTGGCGGAGGTCGAGGTGTCCGGGGCGCTCGCCGAGGCCGTGGCTGCCGCGGCGTGCGCGTCCGCGGCCGTGTTCTCGGCAGTCGAGGACGTGTCGGCCTCTGCAACGGCCGCGCTGGCATCCAAGAAGACCGTGACATCGTCGCTGATGTCTCTCGTCAAGAGCGGCAAGGCCGCCGCCTCCGACGAAGACAGGCTGGACATGCTTCAGGCCGTGGAGGCGTGCGTAGCCGAGATGGAGAGCGGGAGCGACAAGGTGTTCAGGAGCATTCTCCGCACCAGGGTCGCGCTCCTCAACATCCAAACGCAAACATGCTGTTAACTGATTATTACTGCTGTAGGTAGCAAGCAACAATTAATAGTTCAGAGTAGTTTCTTGGACAACTATTGTGGTGTCCAAACACCAAGTGTATATATACTGATTTGATCAACGGATTAAAGCAAAGCTCCATCACATACTGTTGTTTTATTTTGTTGTTATATCTATTCCGCTCATGCTCTCACAAAATGGAAATGAACTTCGATTTGTTTGGTTTACCCATAGAACACATCGTTCATCCGGGAAGCACACATGGCTCCAACTCACACGCATATCGGGCTTGCTCGTGCTACACCTAGGGCACTACCATGGTTGAGAAAACCGTCTTATCTTAGATATTGCATGATTAGAGAAGGTCAAAGTACATGTTGTGGAATTGATAAACTATGTAATAGTACTAAATACTAATTGTAGTCCTACACGGTTTGGTAAACCAAAACCGTGCCATGTACTTACCCTTGTACCCTACACGGAATATTTAAATACTATAAAATATGAGATTACAAATTTTTAGTTTTTATAAATTTATTAGCGTTAATATTGATATTTATATATTAATATTAGACTGTACGTATATACTGCAGGATCTTTTACAGGCCGGCGAGGCCAACAGACAAGCGAGGGTGTGCGCAGTGGTGTAAAAATCCTACTCGGTACTCACCGTATTTCTCACTATATTGCTTCAGGAGTAGCTAAGTTCATTTCCCTAGATGTTTTTAAACAAAATTATATGGGTCGTTCTCTTATCGTCTTCTCAGGCAGTTCCACCCAGAGGGAACACTTTGTTGAAAATATAAGCAATAATCCATATGATTTAATCCGAATAATAAACTGATAAAACATGATCATATAGACAGTACCTAAAGTAATCATGTAGATCAACAAAGTAGATGAACAGATTACATCTAAATAAGATAAACCTATCACATCTACACCGAACGCTAGAATAAGGAACTCTAGCAGAATCTGAAATAAGAAGTTCAGTATTACGTAGGTAGAGCAGCGGCAGCAGCAGCCGCGACGGTAGCAGCAGCAGTAGTTGCAGCGGTGGTAGCAGCATCGTCAGCCATGTCGTCGATGTAGAGGCTGCCGATCTCCGGGAAGAAGTCCTCGTCCGGGAAGGAGTCGTCGGAAGACGTTGTGGAAGCCAGTAATCGCGCTTGAGCGCTCCCAAAAACCTGATCGCCCCTCACCCGTACATGTTCACAAGAGGCGGGGTTCTGGAGGACTACTGTCCCGATCTGCGGTGCACGCCGCAAGCCGGGATGGGGAAGACGAAGGCGGACGCGCAATAGACTGGAAGGAGACGCGTGTGGTAAGCGATTTCGATTAGGTTTAGCGCAGACGTTTATATAGAGCAAGTCAGGGAGACCGTGGGACTCAGCCCACGTCCGAGTCGGTAACAGCCCACGTCCCATTAAGATTGGAAACGGCTGACTCATTAACGCGTCCATTAATTACTCGTAATTAATCCAAGATTAATTTTCCCAACTAGCAAAAATAAAGCTCGGCTCGGCGAGATTCCCGCAACCCGCGGCGCGCGCGCATCGTGACGAGGCGAGGCGAGGCGTGGCGAGGCGGGCGTCGTCGAAGGAGGAGTGCGCGAGAGCTGCTCTTCTCACACATTAGTGAGTGGTGAAACAGCCTAGTATATAAGGAGGTGTAACTCTCACTAAACTAGCGGTGTGAGACTAAACTTTGACACCACTTGCACAGCCATATGCTGTCATGCACAAATGGATCAAAGAGAATTTCAGAATTTGTCTAATGGGCCAACAGCCCAAAACTCACCAAATTCCAACAATCCCCCACAAAGTCTCATTGCCACATCATCTCATTTCCATTCCAGAATATTGTTTTATATACCGGTGTGTAGTGGAGACGGTTAAGTTGAACTTCCACGTTAAACTTCATGCTACACTAGCGAGCGACTTGAATAGTGGACTATGCCTTGAACTATAAGTTTTCTGCACACTAGTTTCACACAAAATCTAGACCGGTACAGGGCTGCCGCAGGGCTTCCCCGCGGTTTGGAGCTTATGCGTCATACTCCAGGGCCTTTCATGAGTTTATTAGAGAGCACCCAACTCTCACGGACTTCGATGTTTGACAGTCAGACTCATATAGGTGTGTTCCTCAATAGATGTTCTGCAGGACAACATCTCTGCTTAGAAAAACCACTTAGAACACATTAAGATAAATATCAACCTGCCATGCAGAATAAGAGAGTATTGCATCTTTATGGAGATAGAAATATAATATGGGCATACTCTCCACTCAGCTGATCAACAACTTGTCTCCCAGCTCTAATTCATGGGATCTCCGATCACATAGAGTGGGTTACTACTGCGAACAACTCATTGTGTGGGTCTCAAACCCATCTCCCTCGATGAATTATCTATCACATTACGTGATAAACCCTTTGTGAAGGGATCTGCCAAGTTCTTAGATGTTGGGATATAATCCAACGCAATAACTCCGGAGTTTCTCAGTTTCCTGACAGATTTCAATCTCCTCTTCATATTATCCTTAGAACTATTTACTTTGATAATCACAGTTTGATTATCACAATTCGTCGGGATGGCGGGTATAGGTTTTTCAACCACAGGTAAGTCCATCAAAAGCTCACGAAGCCACTCTGCTTCAACAATGGCTGTGTCTAATGCAGTGAGTTCTGCTTCCATAGTTGACCTCGTTAAGATGGTCTGCTTGCAAGACTTTCAGGAAACAGCGCCACCGTCAAGTGTAATCAAATAACCATTTGTGGCCTTAATCTCATCAGCATCACATATCCAATTTGAATCACTATAACCCTCAAGTACTCGTGGATACCCAGTATAGTGAATACCATAACTCGCAGTGCCTTTCAAATAGCACAAAACACTCTCAAGAGCATGCCAATGATCATCTCCAGGATTTTACACAAATCGACTCAGATTGCTTACAACAAAGGAGATGTCAGGCCTCGTAGCGCTAGCTAAATACACGAGAGAGCCAATAATTTGAGAATATCTCAATTGATCTTTGGCATTCCTACGATTCTTTCGAAGTAGCACACTCAGATCATAAGGCGTTGGAGAAGACTTGTAGTCGCTATATCCAAAACGACTCAATATCTTTTCCACATAGTGGGACTGAAGCAATGTAATCCCACCATTGTCATCCTTCAGTAGCTTGATGTTTAAGATTACATCAGCCATGCCCAAGTCCTTCATCTCAAAGCAACGAGATATGAACTCTTTGACCTCCTCAATAATAGCGAGGTTGGTCCCAAATATCAATATGTCATCGACATAGAGACACATAATAACTCCCTCGCCCCCACCCTGGCGATAGTACACACACTTATCAGCTTCGTTTACAACAAAGTCTTCAGCGGTTAAACTTCTTTCAAACTTCTCATGCAACTGCTTAGGAGCTTGCTTAATACTATATAAAGACTTCACTAACTTAAACACCTTACCTTCTTGACCATCTACTACAAATCCATCAGGCTGCTCCATATAAATTTCCTCATCTAGCTCTCCATTTAGAAAAGTTGTCTTAACGTCCATTTGATGAACGAGAAGACCATGTGAGGCAACCAAGGATAGTAGTACTCGAATAGTGGTCAATCTGGCAACATGTGAGTAGGTATCGAAAAAGTCTTCACCTTCTTTCTGGGTATAACCCTTGGCCACAAGATGTGCCTTGTACTTTTCAATAGTACCATTAGGTCTAAACTTTTTCTTGAACACCCACTTACATCCTATAGGTTTGCACCCATAAGGACGATCAGTGACCTCCCAAGTTCCATTAGCTAAGATGGAATCTATCTCACTATGGACAGCTTCTTTCCAGTAGTCAGCATCTTGAGATGCATAGGCTTCTGAAATAGAGGTGAGGGCATCATCCACAAGGTACACAATGAAATCATCACCAAATGACTTTGCAGTCCTTTGTCTCTTGCTCTTTTTAGGACCTTCATTGTCATCCTCCACAGGATCATCATAGTGTTCTATCGGCATAGTGGGTTCAGGAATTATAACAAATTCCTGAGTAGATGAACTAGTTATCTCCTGATTTGATGAGCTAGACATACCTTTTATGGGAAAGATGTCCTCAAAAAAAGCCACATCATTCGACTCCATAATAGTACCAACATACATGTCGGATACCTCAGATTTTACTATCAAAAATCTATAGCCAATGCTATGAAAAGCATATCCCAAAAAACACAATCCACGGTTTTTGGTCCAAGCTTTCGCTTCTTGGGTATTGGAATATTGACTTTCGCCAAACATTCCCAAGTTTGTAAGTAAGAGAGTTTAAGTCTTTTCTTCTCCCATTCCTCAAATGGAGTCATGGTTTTATCCTTTACGGAAACACGGTTTAGGACATGACACGCAGTCATTAGCGCCTCCCCCCACCATTCCTTAAAAAGACCCGATGTATCTAACATGGCGTTAACCAAATCAGTTAGAGTGCGGTTCTTTCTTTCAGCCACCCCATTTGACTGAGGTGAGTAGGGAGGCGTCCTCTCATGGATGATACCATGTTCTGTACAGAATAGATCAAATTCATTTGAAAAGTACTCTCCACCACGATCCGACCTTAGCCACTTGATTTTAAGATCAAGTTGATTTTCCGCTTCAGCTTTATAGTTTTTGAAGTAACTCAAAGCTTCATCTTTAGATTTTAGAAGATAAACATAGCAGTATCTAGTGGAGTCATCAATCAACGTCATAAAGTATCTTTTTCCACCTCGTGTCAACACACCATTCATCTCACAAAGATCTGAATGTATAAATTCTAGTGGTGCTAAGTTTCTCGGTTCCGCAGCCGTATGAGACTTGCGGGGGTTGCTTTGCTTACACACAAACTTGACACTTAGAACCTTTGACAGTGGTAAGTTTCGGAATTAAACTCATATTGGCTAGCCGCGTCATGCAACCAAAGTTAATATGACAAAGTCATGAATGCCAAATATTGGACTCATTATCATTGCAAACATGATTAATAACTTTAGTACATGAGTCTAACAAAGATAAGCGGAACAAACCTCCGCACTCATAACCCTTTCCAACAAATTGTACATACTTAGAAATTACAACTTTATTGGACTCAAACACCAACTTAAAACCATCTCGACATAGAAGCGATCCGCTGACGAAATTCTTATTGATGGAGGGAATGTGCTGCACATTTTTCAGCTGTATGGTCTTCCCCGAAGTAAACTTCAGATTTACCGTACAAACACCATAAACAGAAGCACGAGCCGTTTCCCATCAGCACGGAGGAAGTCCTTGCGACCTGATAAGAAGAGAACATGGATATATCAAAACATACATGTGTATTAGCACCCGTGTCAATCCACAAAGGAACCCTAACCGTCTTCAAGCATTTCTTGGATCGTACAACGAAATTGAATACGAGGGCACCCATAAACAACCTCAAAAAGATCTGATCGACCACCACTGGTAGCGGCATAGCCGGCAATGATGTTTCATTTGTGTGTACCAAAATATTCATTTGATCAAACCATTTGTGTAAAACATTCGTTTGATCAAACCATTTGTGTAAAACATTCGTTTGATCAAAACCATGTCCGGTGCAGAATGATGCCCAAAAACTCGACTCATGAAAGGGACTGTATCCGTCTTTTACAGTTCTTGATTTTATCGTCTTTGTTAGAGATGCTCTTAATCGCCTGCCATGTACACACAATAATCTTTCTCCTCGAGATTTAGGCGGCCCGTCGGGTTGATTAATTGGTTTGTGATGAGATATTCCGATGAGTAGTAGTAGTAGTTAGCAAGCTTGATTTTAACTCAATCCATTGAGATATTCCGATGAGTAGTAGTAGTAGTATGCTGAAATAGTTAAATCCTCGGTTTACTATTATGAAACTGTGTCCGGCGCAGAACAATGTCCGCAAACTCGACTCATGAAAGGGACTGTATCTGTCTTTTACAGTTCGTGATTTTACCGTCTTCGTTAGAGATGCTAGATATTCCGATGAGTAGTAGTAGTAGTTAGCAAGCTTGATTTTAACTCGATCCATTTGCAGCAGAAAAAAATTACGAAATGGGAGGCAAAAGAGTATCCGTTGGCAGCATGAGGAAAGGGAACCGGATCACATGACGAGCGGCGGACGGACGCGCTAAGATCGACCTGGACACCGCAACCGCGACGCTGGCGGCGCTAGCTTGGCCGGGCATCCACGCGTATGCTCATTTGTGAGTTGGTCACCCACACCCACCCTCTGGGCGCCTCGTGGAGGCGTGCAAGTGAGCAGCCAGAGCAAGTGAAGAGATCGAGATCGAGCTAGCGCGTTGCGCTGCAGGTGGTCGGGCGCGTGCCTCCGGGCCCTGCGGAGCGGAAAATATTTCTATAGGACCTGGTCTACAGGTGGATCAACTTACCTGATTGACACGTGACAATTTAGATTTAGAAAACAGTTTCTAATCCTATTTTTTCTCATTATTTTGGACACGTGTCATTTACTGAAGTTGGTCCACGCCTCCAAATCCATAGACTAGGTCCCATAAAAATATTTTCCCCGCGCAGCCGCCTACCACGTCCGCTCCGTCTCCCTCCCATGCAACTCCCACCCCCTGGCCCCTGCTCGCCCACCTCTGCACCCACATCGCCGCGGATTCCCATCGCCGCCGTCCGCTCCTGGGTTGCTCACCCGATCTCGGCGTCTACCGGCCTCGCCCACCTCGACGCGCTCCACGCAGCGCTCGGCGAGCTCCTCCTCCTCCCGGAAGCCCGCTCCGCGCTCCAGTACGGGTCGGCCACCGCGGCCTGCCTCCTGGACGGCTTCCTCCTCCTCGCCGACGCGCACGGCGCGTTCCAGGAGACGGTCGTCGAGATCCGGGCGCACGCGTCTGACGCGCAGGCCGCGCTCCGGCGCAGCGACCACGCCAGGCTCGCCTCCGCTGTCCTGTCCCTCCGCCGCGCCGAGAAGGACCTCGCGCGCCTGGCCGCCTCCGTGCGCGCTGCGGCCAAGCTCCCAACTCCTTCCGCTTCCAGCAGCGCGGCAGAGGTCGAGGTGTCCGGGGCGCTAGCCGAGGCCGTGGCCGCCGCGGCGTTCGCGTCTGCCGCAGTGTTCTCTGCCGTCGAGACCGCTGTGTCCTTCGCCGCGACGTCTGCGCTGGCCTCCAAGAAGACCATGACATCATCCTTGATGTCTCTTGTGAAGAGCGGCAAGACCTCCACTTCCGACGAGGAGAAGGAGGTGGCCGCACTGGAGAGGCTTGAGGAAGTGGAGGCGTCCCTTGCCGGAATGGACAGCGGGAGCGACAAGGTGTTCAGGAGCATCCTTCACACCAGGGTCGCACTCCTCAACATTCAGACTCAAACTTGTTGTTAATTCAGTGACTTAGCTATACGTACTACTACTACTACTATACGATACTAACTAGTCTAGTGTAGTTTGTTGGACAATCACCGCAATGTCCAAACTCCAAACCCAAGTGTACATACGAATTAGTCAACGAATTAAAGCAAAGGAAAAGCTTTGTTCCCATGGCATACAAATGATGTATCTTCGTTATTTTTACCTTTTAAAAAATGTTTGCCCTAGCGAAAAGCTAGGGTTTCTCTTTCATCCGGCGGCGCTGTTGCTACCGTGAGTCTCACAGCTAGTACCGATTGATCGACGTGGTTCTCAGCGATCTGCTCGCTCCCTCCCTTGCAATCTAGTCTGTGGTTGATGGCTCAGAGGAAACCCACGGAGGGGATGGAGGAAGGCTCGGCAAGCGGGCTAGGAGGAGATAATAAAGAAGAAGTTGAGGATCTGCTAGAGAGGTTACATCTCCATGAAGACGAGAGCGAGGATTTCGTCTAGGAAGACAAGGCGGAGGAACCAGGAATTATAGCGAAGTGGCTAGCCATCGCTACGGTTCAGTCAGAGGGCTCTTTTTGCGGTTAGTGTTCATCATGGAATCCGGCGAAGGAGGCTACATGGGAAGATTGGATGACAACTTGTTCATGATACAGTTTGATTTCCTTGCGGACTAGAACAAAGCCATGCACCAAGGCCCCTGGTTGTTCAGAGATCAAGCGCTAATTATGGAGGAGTATGATGGGTTTACGAACCCTAGGTCGGTGAAGCTGGATAAAGTGACAGTGTGGGTTCAAGTTCACCAACTTCTTGATAACTATTTTAAGGAACCGATTGTCAAAGGCATGTGCCGTGGTGTAGGGGAAGTCAGGGAGATCCAGATTAAACTCCCATCAGGGTTCGTCGGTAGTTTTGTTCGTATAAAGGTGAAGCTTGATGTTACCAAAAAACATAGCAGATTTGCTTCGATAACAAAGGACAAGAAGAAGGAGTTTTACTAGGTGAAGTATGAAAAATGCCTATTTTCTGTGGGAATTGTGGATATATTGGCCATTGGCATGAGGAGTGCGGGTCGGGTGAGGATGATTTATCAAAGTTGGAGTGGGGGAATTTTATCCTAGCTGATGGTGGCCGTGGAAGAGGTCGTGGCCGAGGACCTGGTAGAGGTCGTGGTGGCGGGGGGAGACATGGAGGTCCCTAGGGTCGCGACATGGGCCGTGGTACCTACAATAGTAAGGAAGAGGGAGGTTGGGACAAAACTAAGGGGAATGTCCCATCTGAGATGGAAGTGGATGGTTATGCACTACACAATCCGCTTGCTAGGAAAAGGCTGGCAATGAATTCAACGAGAGGTGTTGACCTGGGGTCTGCTTATGATGATGCGGATGGAGCAAGAGTTAATTCAGGAGTATTGGCGATTATAGGCCAGTTTGAAGGGGATAAACATCCTAAAGCTTCGCTCGAGTCCCATCTGGGAAATTTGAATAAGGAAAACCCTGCGGGATTAGGAACGCCGGGCAAAACTCAACCACCGAAGCGTTGTAGAACAGATGGTGAACGAGTTAACTCTCAGATATCGGCGGCCTCCGACTAGGAGGCTGACCGGAGGCAATGAAAATCTTAAGCCTCAATAACCGTGGTGTTCAGAAAGCCACGTCGGTTAGGGCGCTGACGGATGTCCAGAAGCGATATAACCCTGATGTTTTATTTCTGATGGAGACTCATTTGGATGATTGGGCGGCAGAGTGCTTGCGTAGAACGTTGCGGTTTGATTATAAAGAAGTGGTGAGAAGCGATGGTAGGAAAGAAGGCCTCCTTTTGCTCTGGAAGAAGAAGGTTGTGGTGTCTTTGCGTTATAAGACGGAGAATTATATTGATGTTTTCATAGGGGTTGGACAGGATAACATCTAGCGCTCTGGTTTCTATGGGGAACCAATTTGGAGTGATAAACATAAATCTTAGGAACGTATCCGCAAGCTTGCAACTATTAGCACTATGCCATGGCTAATTATGGGGGATCTGAATGACATATTGTATCCTTTTGAGAAAGAGGGGGGCAAACCAAGACCTCCTCAGTTTATGCAAGCCTTTAGAGATGTTTTGAGTGACTGTGGCCTCTCTGACATGGGCTTCTCTGGGGATAAGTTCACTTGGCATAGAGCAAGTATTCGAGAAAGGATGGATAGAGGCGTATGTAATGATGCTTGGTAACAAGAACTTGATGTCGGTCTGATCATAGACCTATCCTCATGAGTTTCGGAGAAGAACCAATAGAGGTTCAAAGTGGGCCGAAAATTCTTCGGTTTGAGGCAAGATGGTTAAAGGAGTCTAGTTTTCATGAAGTTGTACAAGATGCTTGGGACCTTTTGGCGGAGCAATCTATCCGAACCGATCTGGCAGGGAGGTTACTGATGGTTCATGATCGTCTGAATCGTTGGGATCATATAGTGCTTAAAAGCTCTAAGCGTAAACTTAACACGCTGAAATGAGAGTTGGAGGAGGTGACCCGTAGTGAGCTTACTGAGGTCAATGTGACGAAGGAGAGAGAACTCGCCCTTGCAGCTCGCCCTTCCTCCCCGTCCACGGAAACTTCCTGCGCCGGACCAACCACCGCGCCGCCCGCGCTGGCTGGGAATCGGGATCTCGTCCAGTGCCAGCAGGACCAATCGGACGCACGGGATCCCCGCCTCCCCACTCGTGCGGGCTGCTCGGCTCGACCTTACCTGCTGCCTGCGCTCCGTCCTGCCATTTATCGGTCTCTGTCTTCCCTCCATCTGTGCGCTCCGGTCGACGCTCGCCTCTCCATTGCTGGTCTCGGTGCCCTTTTGTCAACGATGGGCGTCTCAGCTGCTCGACGGAATGTCGCAGCGTATTCACCTCCTCCGTCGTCGCCATGGGTGGTTGACGGACGCCTTAAACGGCAGATCAAAACTTACGGTAGGCTCTTCCATGATCCATCCACATGTGGCTGGTCTCCTTCCAAAGTCTACCGGCTACCGCAGGTTCTCCATCGACCTGTCATCAGTCTGACATCCCAAATTCCGTTCGCAAAAAGTACTACTCCTTATAACTTCTTCCATGCTTTCCCCTAATCTTGGTTTTCTCTTCAACAACAGGTTGTGACAAATTGTGAACTGAATCTTAGTGCATGACAGAAGTTGCTGCCAATGCCGAGTCTGGAGTGGTCGTTGTTCAAGAAAAGGTGAACATCCTGTCATTGAACCCCAACATGTTTCTGTTCCATCTCTACTAATTATGTGTGGCCCCAATTTAGATGCTAACTGGACTATGTTTTACTCTCTTTACTAAAACGCAGTGCTACAAACCGCAGTACCATATTCAGACCTGCAGGCCGGCTCCAACCACCCTAAGTAGCAGGGCTTAGATAGGTCCCCAAGACTGCTCCTCTACATCTGGGCCTGGCCAGTAATTTAACCTTGTCTGTCGGACCAGGCTGACACGAAATTACAAATTCAGAATAAAAATAAAGCGCCTTCGTAGTTCTTGCCCTCATATAGTAGGTATCGGTTTCGAGCGACTCACTGTCTAGAGCAAACTAAAATTCTTCAGGATTCGAGATTACCGATTACTCTATAGTCTGTACAGTAAGGCTAACAGAACTTGCCCGCTCTGCTCTGCTCACGTAACTGACTAATTGCACAATTCACTTCAGACTCATGCTTGCACCACCAATTTCTCTCTAGGCTTATACTATATGCTAAGTTCTTTCCCGTTTCATCAGCAAGAATCTCAACTATACGGAATGCTGTGTTTTCAGCACAAATCAATTAAATGAGATCTTCCGGATGGCCAGGCCTTCACCATCTTCTTTTTTTTTTTTTGCCATGGAGGTTAATCTTCAGTAACACTGATACTGCTTTTAAAGCGTGCCCACCAAGTGTTCACAGAAAATTCAGAGCTGCTCAACCATTTTCTTTGTGCCGTTTGGTTTTTTGGATCTTAGCAGGCACCTACACAGACATTTCCATATGCTAATTTTCCATGTCATATTTATTATAATCTGTTCCATAAAAAATGTACTATATATAAACTCTTTACTAATTTTATAAAAAAATTGTTTTTTCATTCAGAATAAGTCGCCACGACCTCAGGGCAACACACAATCTGGAATGGTCATTGTTCAGACAAAGGTGAGTGAGGCATCCTCCCTCATTTAATCTTGTGGTAGTAGCATTTTCCATCCTATCGTTGTTACCGAATTAATAGGAAAGGCTTTCAAAGATAATGTTCCGTTTTCCATTTAAAGAAGTTAATTATGGCTTCAAACTAAGTTTCTAAAATGAAAAGATATATTTGATGGCCATGAGCGCACACGCGTAATTATCACTCTCAAAATACAAGAAGCATCTTACCCAAATATTGAACATACGTTTAAGAAGTCATGTTTGCGATCTAAATCTTTACAATCTGGGATATCCTTCCTAGCTGTATGTACAGCCTGTAAGAGAGGTGATACTAAATCTCAATTCTACGATGCTGTTTTGCCTTGGTGCTGCAACTGTTCACCATGGTGCCTTCTGACTGTTATGCAGCCATAATTATCCATCTCAGCCTGCCCGGAGGTCCCATGCATATATGTGAGAATAAATGGTAGTTTTTACCCTTAATGTGTTGGTTTATTGCAAATTTTACAAATCTTATACGTACCTCGCATGGATGGGACCTACCAGCCAGCCCAGAGAACTAAAGATGTGGACTGTGAGTGTAAATAAATGTTGTTTTCACTTCGTACACGGACTGCTACAAAACCGCGAAATTTGTTGAAATGGTCTTGTCACATGGACGAGGAGGTGGCTTGTGCAGACGAGGAGCTCCGGGTGGTCATGAAGGCATGCGAGCATGGCGGCGTTGGCGATGGAAGCCGGCCAGCAGAAGCTCTCGGCAGCATACGGTGGTCGGCCACGAGCACGCATGTCAGCGTGTGGATGCCGTTCTCGGCGTGTATACACTCCATATGCTCATCATGCTACACCACGGTACAGGAGGTGTGGCAGGCGGCTTGCACACACAGGTGATGACTCAGCATGGTGCTAGGTGGGGGGTTGCGGAAGCCGACCGCAGCTACACTTGCTGGGGTGCTGAGACAATGTTGGAGGGTTGGAGGCATCGTCGACCGTGGTGGCCATAGAGTGAGCACTCAATGCACACGAGGTGTTTGACACGAGCTGTTCGACACAACGCCCATGAGAGACTGTGGGTCGGGAAGATGCTGACATGTGGGCTGTATGTCTATTTTAGTGGTTCAGTCACACATTGTGAAAATTTAGTGCCCATTGCGTACGCCTAATAATTGCTTCCGTCTACAAATAAAATGTTGAATTGTCCAGGCTGGTTTGGGCAGTTCTCTAATTGCCGGCATTCTTAGGCTGGTCATAGTGCAAAGTAACATAGATACATGTTATTAGTCTAAGTTACTACCTCCATAGTAGAAAGTAACATAGGTGTGGTATCATGCAAAACCTCATTTATTACAATGTAGACTCATTTTATCTTAAAATGTGTGATGTTATGGTAACATAGCTAGTTACCACACGCCCCTCTCTCATCATTTAATTGCATGCCATGTCATCTAAATGCTTAGTTGACAATACATATATGACTATTTTACTACTCAAGTTACTCCTACTATGACTAGCCTTAACTTTTTTCCCATACGGCTCAAAAAGGAGACATGTTCCATTACTAGAATCACTCACTTCTTTCTCCACATTACTGAGATGGTCCTCGAACTGCGTACGTTTCTTTGCACCCACATTTATTAATTGTCTCTATCTACGTACTCTAAGGTGATATGTGTGGTCTCTACATTATCAAGATGCAGGTTTGTCTGGCCAAATACCACAACTACTCATTTAAGGGCACTTACACCGGGAGGCGCTAGCGAGGACGCTAGGATTAGATTCCCAGCCAAAGTGACGGTTTGCCCTAGAATCCCAGGATGAGACGTAGCGTCGACGCGAGATCTTGCGTTGAGCGCTTAAACTTTTTTTCCTCTACGCGCTGAGTGCTGAGCAAAGCGGGCACCACCAGTAGGACGGTTTATAGCGTCCTGCGTTACGATGCCGGGCGCATAGATATTTTCTTTTTTGATCGTATTTTTTTTCTCTGTCTAAGCGTCTGCTTAAGGGTCCAGCATTAAACATGCCCTAAGAGTAGATCGACCAACCCACCGAATAGGAATGCACCTTGCCTGAGTAACCATATGACACTCGGTAAAACCGTTGCCAGGTGGCACCACCGTCTCAGTCTTGTGACTTTTTTTGGCCGAGTTGGAAGAAGATTCCCGAGGGACTAGAATTTTAACACAAGGCTATGCTGACAATTTGATTAGTTGTCTAGTCGCATCGTCTTAATTATCTGTTGCTACCATGCATCCATGTGAGACTAAATGGTATGGTCCCAGCATTATTGCAATGTTGGTATCAGACAGTACAGATTCAGTTTGTTGGTATCAGTGGCCCAATAAATATGTACACTCATTTCGTTTGTGGTCCAAGGTCTCAAGTCTTTTTCTAATAACAGAAGTGAAAAAGGCCATGTCGACAAATTTCGTAGGTTTCGTAGCAGTCCGTGTACGAACTGAAAACAACATTTCTTTTCACTCATAGTTCACATCTTAATTCTCTAGGCTGGCTGGTAGTTCAATGAAGGTCACATCTCTACGTTATTGAGATGGTAGGTGTCGATAGTTTCTTGGTCCAAGGTTTGCATCCATCGGCTGGCCAAATAAATGTGTCCCATACCCTTTTCTCTATCAGTAGGTGGCAATTATTTTTCTAAAACTAGTCACAATGAGAAGTATCATATAATAGTATCATGTATATGATACTAGTATATGATACCATCTCCACAATGCATAGTATCATAGTCTTAGTTTACTTATTGTTTTGTAGAATCTAAATGCAAAATTCTGTACAAGATTTATTTGGGATTAGTTTTTCTAGTTCTACGTTCTATGATACTGTATCAACCTATGATACCAACACAACCTCTTTAATCATTAATTAGCATGCCACATCAGAATTTTGCCAACATGGCATGCATGATCTACTTATGATACCCTCATTGGGGCTAGTCTAATAACAAAACATCAAAGGTGTACCTACATTATTGGACGTCTTGTTGCAACAACTAGATCGGCGTCCGCTTTATTATTGGTTGTCTTGTTGCAATGCTCTCTCCACAGCGCGGGCTAGATCTTCTCCCTCAACCGTACCCCTAATTCCTAAATCGAAGTTGGAGGAGCTGTTTACTCCCGTCCCGCACATACAACAGGTTACAGTCCCTTCTCCTTTTCTTTCATATGTTATGGTTACATTCAGAGTGGCTGTTCTTCTAGTTCTATTAATACATGTACATGTAGGCTAAATATGTCAGTATGTCGATGATTTTCCGATTTCTGTTATTGTACGTACCATCATGATGCACCTGCTATGATTCAGTCTTTTCAATGGTCTCGGGGGTCAGTAAAGGTGATAGTTCCAATTTGTGATTTTGAGTATCATCAAACTTCAGAAGAGTGATAACATGCAAGAGAAGAGCTTGTATTATTTTCATGCATTTCTTCTATCACTTGTAGTTTAATCATCCGCATGGTTTCTTTAGGTGTTGTAAAAATGTTCTCCATCTGCAAGTTTCTACCTAGCACACAACTCAGTAGACAACAAACACTGAAGCCAGCAGGCTTGGCTTGGAATCAACAGACATAACCGAGAGAGAGAGAGAAAAAACGACCAGAAATGGCGGAGTTTGCGCTTGGCTTGACCAAGACGGCTGTGGCGGGGACAGTGAGCAGGGTGAAGTCGGCGATCGAGGAGGAGGCTAAGATCAAGGAGCGGGTGCAGGAAAACCTGGAGTTCATCACCGGCGAGTTCCAAATGATGCAAGCGTTCCTTAGAGGAGCCAATGCTGCGGACCGTGCTGCCAAGAACCAGGTGGTGCGCACCTGGGTGAGGCAGCTCCGTGACCTGGCATTCGACGTCGAGGATTGTCTCGACTTTGTCCTCAGCCTCGACTCGCCGCCGTGGACCAATTGGGTGTGGCACGTTGTGCCATCCTGCTACAAGGCCCTAGCGCCGCCAACGCTGCCCTTTGACGAGGTAGTTGCTGAGATACAGCGGCTCAGGACCAGGGTGCAGGATATTAGCCAGAGGAATGTGCGCTACAACCTGATGATCGACTCCCCGGCCATGGCGGATCAGACCATAATGCTACCGCCACCGCCACGGACTACCACCACTGCGTCATCATCGTCAGCAGCAGCATTCCACATCCTAAGCGAGGTGTGGCAGGCAGCTGGTAAGCTTCACAGAGCCGGCACCAGTCTCAAAGATCTGATGACCAGTGCTGCAGGCAATGAGCTCCAAGTGGTGTCGCTATGGCTGGGAAGCCATAGTACTGGTGCTGATCTTCATATTTCAGAGGAATCCTACCTCATCAGGGAGGCCTACAATGATCCAGAAATCTGCAGCAAATTCGAGTGCCGTGCCTGGGTGAAGCTGGATCCTTCTGCAGCTTCCAACACACAAGAGTTCCTCAACAGCTTGATGGCTCAGTTCTGCCCAAGATTATCCACTGACCAATTCAACACCAAGAGGTACCTTCTCGTCATACAAGGAGTATCCACTACGGTCGAGTGGGATGCCATCAAATTGTACCTGCCACAGAGTAACAACGGCAGCCGAATCATTGTGTCCACGCAGCAGTTAAGGACTGCACTTGTGTGCACGGGAGACCCATACAAGGTAGTGGAGCTCACACGCTTCTCCGACGGTCAATTGCTATGTGCCTTTTCCAAGGTAATAATTAATTAACCTTACCCAGCAGCCACATGTCCTTCAAAATTACCATATACCTGGGAGAACATTCTATAGAACCCAAAGTTCTTGATAGCACTTGAGGTTATTCTTTCTGTGAGTATGTAGTACTACTGTACTAGTAAGTTTGATGAAAAAGCCTGCTCAGGTTTTCTCAGAATACTGCTACTTGTCCTTCTACGCTTCGAACCTTGTTTTAGTCATTAAATACCTGCTCCCTCCATACAAGAATAAGTGTAATTCTAGCTTTTCTTCTATGTTAAAGTTTTTAAATTTGACCAACTTTATAGAAACGCATAGAGACGTATATGACATAAAGTTGGCATATTATGAAACACCATATATAAACGAAGGGAGTGGCAATAATTTAGTGCCATAAATTTTACTATGTTTTCCTCGATCAAGTAATTTCCTTTCTAATTAACAGTTGTTGCTGAATCTAACTACCAACTATAAATATGCTGCCTGTAATGCAGGTTTCTGTGCTTCGCAGAGATGTGGGTGAATTTATTTGGCAAATAAGGCATGGTGGTGTGATCTCGCTGCTCGGTGATCCTGATGATGATCTATATATATTTCGTAAGCTGTACAAGTACGTAATGTATAAGCATAAGAACCTGGACGGGGTATTGGTATTAAAAGAGCAGAGCTGGGTGGATGTACCTAAGCCGTTCGACCTGGAGGCCTTCTGTGTTCGACTGTTCCTGGGTTTTCAGTCAGGTGATTTTAAAGCCAAGGAGATTGCAGCAGTGGGACTTGAAGGTTTAGCCGAACGGTGTCGCAAGTATCTTGTTGAAGGTGACTGCCTCGTTGTTATTAATGATCTGCAGTCAAAGGAGCACTGGGACATAATCAAAGAGACACTGTTATTGTACGGAGAACCAATCGCCAAAGACACCAGTATGGTCGCCATTACAAGAGAAACCTGTGTGGCCGCACATTGTGCAGATCAACAAAATCGATGCTTCCATATCAATGATGTGAAAGGCGACAGTGCCGCTCTCCGCTTGATGCAGGTACGCACATATAGATATGTTTCCTAGCTTAGTCCTTGGTCACAAGTTTGTATGTGCATAATATGTTTTCAAGTCTAGCATTTTTTTAAATTGAGGCAAAAGACTTGTCATTTTTATATTAATTAAGCAGAAGAAAGTAAACAGGTTAATTAGTGTAATACCAGTAAAGAACCGATACAAATGCTCTCACCGACCATCATTGAACACGACCACCTTGAGGCAACCATAGCCAACCTGGCTACCAATACCAACTGCACACACCACTAAAATAAGGACCATCGTCGAGGTAGCCCACCGGTGTGCAACATCGTCCTATGCCAAATAGCCGACCCTTCGTGTAGATCACTGCTAACTCCTATTTGATGGCAAGCATTGAAGGGGAGACGTGGAAGACACATGTCGATGAAGATCTCCATGAGCAAACCACCCATCGCAGGGCATCGTCGACACTCGAATGGTGCGACAAAAGATCCGACTTTACTACATGCAAAGTTGAACACAAGGACCCATCAAACAAGCCGAAACAAAAGCTGACTAATGAACTCTTATTGTGACCAAATCTTCACTCGTAAGCCTCATCAGGATCATTGTTTGCCGCGCAGGCTACCACACGGAACCCATCACTGACATACCACTTTCCAACCAACCCACCTTCAGTAGCCATGGGTCCCATCATGATGGAACCAAGTCAAAGACAATACCCTCAAGAGGGAACATAACACCAGGTGCCACTATCGGCCGACCTAAGAAGACCTAGATCTCGCTCCAGGCCTAGCTGCAAGAGATCAGATAACCTGATAAAGCCACTGCTGCGATGCCACAGCTGAGCCAAGCCATGTAGAGGCCATGCTCAAAGTCTCACATGAATTCATCAGTGCACGGACGTTCTATCGAACTCATTCGTGGGTCGTTGTTTAAGAATGCAAACATGATGTCATTAGCAATCAAATGTGACCATAGTGCACTTCGTTTGAAGGCAAGCACAATGGAGTCTATTGTTTTCCAACACTGTCCGAGGAAGTTAGGCCTAGTTCTTTTGGCGGCTTCTCTGAGAAGCTGCCCTACCCCCAGCTTTCTTGGGGAAGCCGGTCCAACCTCGTCAATTTTTTAGACCGGCTTCCCCAAGAAGCTCAGCTTCTCGAAGAAGCCCTAAAAAAACCGGGCCTTAATGGTGTGGCACATCATCTAGCTAAGTATGTGTATGAGTCAAAAGAAAATGTAGTATGGGGATGACCCTCTAGGGTTCATACTGCCATTTGTATTAAACGGTGTAACCTTGTTATCTAATCAATAAAGTTCCAGAAGGCTTTTCCTAAAAAAACCAGTTATTGTGCATGTAAAAAATCAAATGCATTATGTACATATACCGGACTGTACTCTATGGCTCTGGCAATTGAAGATAATCCAAATAATTAGTGCGATTCGACAAAAGCTTGGTATATAACTAAATAAATAAGATAGTATTGTTTGTCACAATATATATGCTTGGGAAAACATGCGGCACATAATTCTTTTGTGCTAGTAATATTTTTAAACTACGCGTAACTTTAGTGTCCATGTAAATTATAATGTCTATTTCTGATATATGCAGTTAACAATATTTTAAAATTCTTTAATACATAAGTTCTTATTTGTGAAACGTGTATGTCTAGAAGATTAACTACTAGTTGTTTATATAAGAACAATAATTGTAAGAAAATTTAATTTCGTGAAATAGAAGGACCATTTTGGCCCATATTTTACTACTCCATGCGTTCCAAATTAATTGACTCAACTTATTGATATGACGCGTTTTTGTATCTAGATACATGCATAACAAAGTTGAATCAGTTAATTTGGAGCGCAGAGTAAATTATATCATAAATAAATTATAATTTTCTAGAAACTTGGTCAATCTTTTTTCACCGATAAACTAACTTTGATATTTTTTTAAATGTTGGTTTCAGTCATATAATGTGAATACTCCGTGAAAAATAATTTCTCAATCACTTTTACCGAACTAAAAAAGATGCCCTCGCATTTGCGAGGAACTAAGTCGGATGCAGAAGAAAGTATGTTATTGCTCCAGTGGATACAATGGTAGTCAGTGATAGTACATATACATATATATACATGTATATATATATATATATATATATATATATATATATATATATATATATATATATATATATATAGGACATATTCATACTACACCTGGGTGTAGTTACACCCACGCGTGTTTCATGCATTTAGGCAGTATCTATCATACTGGAGACTATATATGGGTAGTATGAAGTATATAAGAAAAAAAATTTGGCAGTATATATACCACTTTTTTTGTAGTATGTAATTTTTATTCACATACTCTTTTTGTACGTATAAATATGACGGTATTTTACATATATAGTGCAAACTATGGGTGTATTTGCAATTTTTTCACCTAACTTGCTTGGAAGTATCTTAGATATAGTATATGAACATACTCAAACAGATAAAGTATTACAAATACTTCCGTAAGGCAGTATATGAGACGTGGGTGTAGTTAATGGAGTAAGAAGTGTTTTTCCTATATATATATATATATATAATCGTGCGTATAAATTCACTGGTCATATTTTAAACTTATAATTCCTTTATTAGAATGGAAATAAATTAGCGCAATTGTTTTGAAACAGGGGTGCAATTACCTTTTGCACGGGGTAGAGATGATCAACATCAAAGGATATTTGATTTATTTAAAGAATATATGGGTTCATTGTTATGACTATGGGGATCTAACAAAGAAAAATAGAGAAATATCACTCATAAATAATAAATTAGTTGTGAAACTGTGAATTACTTCTTAATTTCCTAGAAAAAGGGATGAACAAGTAGAGATGTTTCCTACACATTGGTTTAGAAAATAGGTTGTTCAGAAAATGAGTATTATTAATTTTCTCATAAAAACATTCCATTTGTTTCTAATATTTCTTACCACTATACGTATATCTATATTTGAAACCAGCGTATATTCTGCAATAAAAGAGGTAAATGAGAGGAAGCAAATAGATTTATAAGATAGGGAATACATATTTAACGTTTTTGTTGTACGAAAGATGATGCTTGCGAGGGCCACCATGCTAGTTATTATAATTGCTTATGGCGTGAGAGTAGATTTCTGAATCTGTACCATTCATTTGGTATTGTATGAAGATCTAAGAGCTAACATTTATTTTATGTACAATTAGACTAAAACAGTTCCTTTTAGTATATACATTTTCGGGGGCTCTATTTTTTTAAATATATAACAACAAAAAGGCTTGAAAAAATTATTGGTTTAAATTAACAAATATATATACACGTTTATTAACTTGCAGGGTTTTGCTTATGGAAATGGAGGAAATGAGTATTCTCGTAGGGCTCCCCTTTTGTTTCCTCGTAAAGATGAAGCAAGTTACCGGGCCGGCGACCTCTTCAAGCTTCTTGGTCGAGAGAATGAATTGTCTGCCCTTAATGGGCGAATTAGAAAGCCTGGTGTGATATCTCTGTGGGGGCATCCTGGTGTTGGGAAATCATCTATAGTTAGAAAGGCCTACTTCCGAGAAATGCTCAGGGATGATAGATCTACCCTATCTACTACATCGTTCAGCTGGGTTGAAGTGCCCAATCGTCCATTCGATTTGACAGACTTCTCTTGGCACTTGCTCCTGGGATTTCATTCGCGTGATGTTAAAGCCCAGGAACGTGCAGGAGTGGCGTTGTTGAGAGGCGAGAACCCGATTGAAGAGTGTTGCGGAATCCTGCTTCAGAAAAAATGGTTGGTCGTTATCGATGGCCTCCGGTCTGCACGTGATTGGGACAAGATACATGCTACATTCTTCTCCTCCGAGCCAGCTACCCTGCAGGGATGTACTGTTGTCATCACAGACAAACAAAGAGTCGCCAGACATTGTGCGGTTGATGATCGAGTGCTCCGCGTCAAACGGCTAAGACCCCTCCGTCGTCCCTTGACAACGGTATGTTTTCTTGTTTGTCATCTCTAATAATCATCTCCTCATCTTTTTGCGCATTCCATCTGGATTTCCTTGCTTGTCAGCCACCACCTCAACTAATACTATCGTGTCCTATGGTTTTTGTATATCTTACTTGCAGGTTCCTCCGGGCTGTACGTACGAGAGAAAAGAAGAGGCATTTGGCTGGGACGCCGAATTCAAGCTTGTCGAGCGTGATGAAGAATTACAAAGACTTTTCGGGTCAATGTGGGATCGCCGCTATTTTCCAGTTTGTCTTGTGTATTCCTTGTGGGGAGTTGCTGGTGTTGGCAAATCAGCACTGGCCAGAGCCGTGTACCGCAGATATATAATAATGGACAGATCTATCAAGCACAGTTGGGTTGATGTGCCTGATCCATTCGATCTGTGTGAATTTTCCCAGCGATTACTATTGGGTTTTCATACAGATGATCCTCAAGCCAAGGAAATTGCAGCAGTTAGCATAATGGAAGGCCATGACACTGTTCACGGGTCATTTAAGATTATGAGTGAGAACACATGCCTCCTTGTTATTGATGGTCTAAGATCCACACGTGACTGGGATCTCATAAGGGATGCCTTCTTGTCAGAGACTAATCAAGGACACCACCGTATCATAGTGGTTACAAATGAAGCAAGTATCTCCATGCATTGTCTAGATGATAAGAGAAACGTGCGCAATGTTAAAGGCTTAAATGCTACCGATGCCCTTCGTCTCTTCCGAAAGGTGTGTTTTCTACTCTCAATTGTAGGCAATGCATTTTTACTATTGATATCTTTGTATGTCTTTAATTAGTAGTGAGATCAAACATAGATTTTGCTAGAGAAGCTAAGCTAGCTAGTACATTCATGATGTTGAAATATTAATATTGTTCGGTCAGAAGACATACGGCACCAAAACAACAATTTAATTTGTGCACAACTAAATTGTAATTTGAGATTCCTTTGTTTGTCATTTTTCACACAATTCATTAGCAGGTTAATTTGCATTCTTGAATACAATATTCCAATTAAGTTATATTTAGAGTATACTGATCATGTAGCACTCATTTCCATTCCTCACTTCAATTTATCTTTTAGAAATTGATTCCATATCTCTTACTGATTTGAGACTCAGTAAGATTGAATTTGATTTTGGTGTTGAATTCATCAATTAATTTTGAAAATAATTTTAATAGACCTAGTTAAGTTCGTATCGTGTCCAAATTGACTTGACTGGGTATTGTTCTAAATTCTAGATAGCTTGGTGTGGCAAGGAGCAGTTGACTCTTGATGAGAAGGAGTTTTCAAAACCTATCGTGGACAAATGTGGTGGAGTTCCAAAAGTAATAGCTGCTCTAGGCGAAAATTGCGCCAAAAGTATAGGCTACGTGGGCAGACTAGGTGTCACCTGGAGAAGCATATCGCAGGAAATACATCATGAATTTATGGGCAAGTTGGAGACTGGGTCTCAATTCCAGAGTTTAAGGGGTCTATTTTGTTGGATGCAGTCCTACTTTGATGCGTGCCGAGATTCACTCAAGCCATGTATCTTCTATCTCTCAGTCTTCCTAGCAGGTCAAAACATCAGGCGTAGGCGATTGCTAAGCCGGTGGATTGCCGAGGGCTACTCAACAGATACATCTGCTGGGGTTACCGCTGAGGATAATGGGGAAATGTTGTTGGATGAGCTCGTCAAGTCGAGCATAATCCAACAACGGCAGCATAGACCAAGCAACAGTAGCAACAGGAAGGAAAAGATTGTGCTCCAAGTCAATGGATTCTTTCATGGGTACATCATTTCAAGGCCAATGGAAGATAACCTCGTGTTTGCACTGGAAGATCGTTGCAGTATCAACTCGCAACGCGCTGGGCAACACCTCACCATAAAGAGCAGTTGGGACAGAGACAAGCTTGTATACGAAAACATCGACTTCACACGGTTACGGTCACTGACAGTCTTTGGGGAGTGGATGCCATTCTTCATCTCTACCGATATCAAGATGAGGCTGCTTCGGGTGCTTGACTTGGAAGACACAACATCGGGTGTAACAGATGATGACCTGGAGCATATTGGGAAGCTACTGCCTCGTCTTAAGTTTCTTTCCCTGCGAGGATGCAAACAAATTACTCGTGTACCTGATTCATTTGGTGGGTTGAGGCAACTGCATACACTGGATGTCAAAAACACCAAAATAGCCTCACTGCCTCATGCTATTATCAAGCTAGTAAAACTGCAGTATATTCATGCTGGCGCCACACATGAAAAATTGGATGAAGTTGATGACGCGGGCCTACCAGACTCAAATGATGGTGATGATTGTGCATCAACATCATCAGAGGACAGCTTGACATCAATTGAAGCCGATGATAACAGGATCGCAGGCAAAGCAACACCACATTTGGATGGTGACGGCTTGACCGAAAGCCAACCACTATCCACAGCATCAGCAGATGCTGATTGCACAAGCACAAGGCGACCAGCGACAGCAGACGGTGACGACACAAGCACAACAAAACCAGCTGCAGCCGATGGTGGTGGCGCAAGTACAGGCCAAGCAACAACAACTGATGGCGGTGGCACAAGCACAAGTCTTCTAGGAACATCGAACAAAGGTGACATAATCACAGAGAATCCAGCAACAGAAGACGGTGAAGGCAAATGGTAACCAACAACGAAAGCAGACAATGATGGTACAAACGAACCAGCAGCCGTAGACGGTCTAGTCATAAGCAGAAGCCAAACAACATCGGCCGATCATGACATGAGCAGAAGACAGCTGCCTGTGGCAACAGAGGATGATGGCATGATCACAAGCACAAGTCAACTGCCCGTGGCAACAAAGGATGATGGCATGATCAGAAGGCAGCCATCAATAGCAGATGGCAAGGACACACGCCAACTAGCACCAACACCATCATGTGGTGTTGACACTAGCTAAACATGTGCATCAGCGAAAAACAGTTATGGCACTAGGAGAAGACAACCTGAAACAACGGCACAAGCTACATGGAGGAGCAAGGCATGCCATGTCGTGATATCCTATTCTCGCAGTTGGTTGCCCAAGAAGACATCACATGATAATAATAATAGGAACGGCGGTGTTGAGATGCCAGCAGCAGCTCTTGGGATGTTGACAGCCTTACACACTCTTGGTACAGTAGATGTGAGTGGTGCACGTGGGAAGGCCGTCCTGATGGAGATCCAGAAGCTTACACAGCTGCACAAGCTTAGGGTAAGTGGCATCAACAAGAAAAATTTGCAGGATTTGTGCCGTGCAATATCGCATCTTGGTCATCTCGAGTCCTTTTCTGTGCGACTCGACCAGGATGAAGAGGCAGCAAGTTTCTTCTGGTCTTCGCCTGGCATGTTTTCCAGCCTACCCAAGACCCTAAAGAGCCTCAAGCTATACACGGGGAGTGGACATGAAACTGTGGATGTATCGCCGGGCTTGATCAATCAGCTTGGGGGTCTATTAAAGGTTAATTTTGCGTTGAAAATATCAACACAGGACGACGTAGACACCCTTCTCGAGATGGCAAATGGACGCGCGTTTCGTCGTCAATGTGTGAAGCCGACTCAAGATGGCGAGCTCCGTTATGGTTTGTGGGGGCAACACAGACTTGTAAGCAGCCGAGCTGTGGTCCTGGAGATTGATTGCGGTGGCTACAATACAGCGATTGTTTTTGGATCTCAGTTACCACGTTCTACTGTGGCGTTGTTTGTCCACTGCTCTAGTACCGAGCCGTCGCTGGAACTTTCTGGGCTAGACAATCTGCGGTCGCTCAAGGAAGTCACCTTGAAGGGGTCCTATAGCGAAGCGTTGAAGCAGGGTTTGCAGCGGCAAGTTGACGATCATCGGAACAAGCCAGTGTTGAAGTTTGAATAGGCCCTGCTGCTTCATGTGCGTGCTGCCACACTTCCGCGCCCTGTTGCTTCAATGGTACTTATATGATATCCACATGAATGTAGCAGCAGTTTATGTATTGTCATTTGCATACGAAGAACCACATCTCATCGGTCGTTATAGTCTTCAAAACTACCAGACCTCAGTAATAAGTGCAAGGCATCTTGTAAATACATATGTATTTTGCTCTAAATTTTTATATAGCCTTGTATGTACTCTCTCCGTTTGAATGGGGCAATCTTAAAACTTCATTTTGAAAAAGCATACGATAAAATCAAATGGTCTTTCCTCCGACAGACTCAGAATAAAAGGTCTATTTGATGAGTGCCACGCTTTAGTCTATAGCTTTGTGTCTGGAGCTAGTGTGGCAGTTAAAGTCAATGATGAAGTTGGGTGTTAGCAATAAGTGTTAAACATATTCTGGTTGTATTTCCCTTGTATACATACGTACACAAGGAGTAGTACTCCACTCTGCCATATGCCTATGTACACGCCATGCCAGGGGCTTTTCCTGTGTACCTGCGACCTCCAACGAGGTCATCGTTTTCGCCAGCTCGACATGGTATCAGATCTTCCTCTTCCATAACCTAGCTACCGAAACTGATCTTCAACCAAAAAACCTAGAAAAAAACTACAACCACTCCTCCCTCCCTTCCGAGCCATGGTATCTTCCTCATCGGTGGTGTCTCTGGCTGCGGCGTTGGGATTTCCTCCTGCACAACTCCTCACATGAGAGAACTTCCTTGGATGGAAGGACCTCGTGATGCCTGCCCTGCATGGTGCCAGTGTCCCCGCTCTTGTCAAGGGGAAGGAAGCTGCACCAATCGAAACCCTGGAGGTGGAGGATCAAGACCACAAGAAAACAACCGTCGAGAATCCTGCCTACACCGCTTGGATCTCGCGGGATCATCAAGTGTTGCGGTTCCTCCTAAACTCGCTGTCGCCGGATGTGCTCGCCCACGTCACCAGCCTCGACACCTCTGCTAAAGTTTGGTATGCTCTCATTGCCATGATCTCGACTCCTTCTCGGTCTAGGATCTAGAGCCTGCGGTCAACCCGCAATGACTCAAAAAAATAACAACCTCACCATCGCCAAGTACTTAGCGAAGATAAAAACCAATTCCTCCGAACTTGATGCGGTCAGAAAACCCCTAGATTATGAATTGATTGGGTACATCTTGCATATCCTAGATCACAACTAAAATGCCCTTGTTGCTGATGTCAACGACAATCCAGGTACAACTCTAGTTGATATTTTCAGTCAATTATCTGCTTATGATATCCACCAAGAATCTTCAGATTAGCCAGAGCATGAGTTCACATCTTCTGCAAATCTTGCTCGCCGTGGTGGCGGGCCTAAACAACGAGGTTGCCAAGAAGACAGTGGTCATGATGACTGTGGTGGGGATGATTGCCGCGGATGCCAGGATGACCTTAGGCGCCAGGCCAGCCATGATCGTTGCGGTGATGACCGTGGCTACCGCGGAGATCGTGACCATCGCCACGACCACAACGAGTGGGATCGGCATGATGGTGTTCAAGGCCACCATTAGTAGTGCCGTGATGATGGAGGCATGCACGATGATGGTGGTGGCCGCCATCGTGGAAATGCGTATACTCCTTTCGTGGTCATGACATGCCAAATATGCAAGATACATGTACACCTTACTAGTGACTGTTGGTGGAGGTTCCAAGATGATAGCCGAGATGATGATGGTGAAAAGGGGGCCAACATGGCTTCCTATGGCGTGGATACTAACCTGTACTCTAATACTAGTGCTACAAATCATGTTGCTGGAAAGTTGAGCAAGCTTTCCATCCCACGACAAGTACACGGGACGTGATTGTTTTCACATGGCCAACGGCAACAGTATGCAAATAGATCATATTGGTCATTCACTATTGCGCACTCTTCATAGCTCCTAGCTAAAAACCTTCGTTCATTCCTAGGTGAGCTTGGTGAAGATCTATAGCTCCTCCTTCTTCTTCCTGTTCTTGAACAATTATTCAATTTCTTGCTTTACTTCTAGCTTCCTCTCTCTCTTAGATCTCTAAGTGTTAAGTGTGTGTTTTTGGTCTGTGTTTGACCAGTCAGTTGTGAGCTCTGGGGTCTCAAGTAGTCAACTATTTATAGTGTTCTCAAATACCTATTGTGTACCTGCGACCTCCAACGAGGTCATCGTTTTCGCCAGCTCGACATGGTATCAGATCTTCCTCTTCCATAACCTAGCTACCGAAACTGATCTTCAACCAAAAAACCTAGAAAAAAACTACAACCACTCCTCCCTCCCTTCCGAGCCATGGTATCTTCCTCATCGGTGGTGTCTCTGGCTGCGGCGTTGGGATTTCCTCCTGCACAACTCCTCACATGAGAGAACTTCCTTGGATGGAAGGACCTCGTGATGCCTGCCCTGCATGGTGCCAGTGTCCCCGCTCTTGTCAAGGGGAAGGAAGCTGCACCAATCGAAACCCTGGAGGTGGAGGATCAAGACCACAAGAAAACAACCGTCGAGAATCCTGCCTACACCGCTTGGATCTCGCGGGATCATCAAGTGTTGCGGTTCCTCCTAAACTCGCTGTCGCCGGATGTGCTCGCCCACGTCACCAGCCTCGACACCTCTGCTAAAGTTTGGTATGCTCTCATTGCCATGATCTCGACTCCTTCTCGGTCTAGGATCTAGAGCCTGCGGTCAACCCGCAATGACTCAAAAAAATAACAACCTCACCATCGCCAAGTACTTAGCGAAGATAAAAACCAATTCCTCCGAACTTGATGCGGTCAGAAAACCCCTAGATTATGAATTGATTGGGTACATCTTGCATATCCTAGATCACAACTAAAATGCCCTTGTTGCTGATGTCAACGACAATCCAGGTACAACTCTAGTTGATATTTTCAGTCAATTATCTGCTTATGATATCCACCAAGAATCTTCAGATTAGCCAGAGCATGAGTTCACATCTTCTGCAAATCTTGCTCGCCGTGGTGGCGGGCCTAAACAACGAGGTTGCCAAGAAGACAGTGGTCATGATGACTGTGGTGGGGATGATTGCCGCGGATGCCAGGATGACCTTAGGCGCCAGGCCAGCCATGATCGTTGCGGTGATGACCGTGGCTACCGCGGAGATCGTGACCATCGCCACGACCACAACGAGTGGGATCGGCATGATGGTGTTCAAGGCCACCATTAGTAGTGCCGTGATGATGGAGGCATGCACGATGATGGTGGTGGCCGCCATCGTGGAAATGCGTATACTCCTTTCGTGGTCATGACATGCCAAATATGCAAGATACATGTACACCTTACTAGTGACTGTTGGTGGAGGTTCCAAGATGATAGCCGAGATGATGATGGTGAAAAGGGGGCCAACATGGCTTCCTATGGCGTGGATACTAACCTGTACTCTAATACTAGTGCTACAAATCATGTTGCTGGAAAGTTGAGCAAGCTTTCCATCCCACGACAAGTACACGGGACGTGATTGTTTTCACATGGCCAACGGCAACAGTATGCAAATAGATCATATTGGTCATTCACTATTGCGCACTCTTCATAGCTCCTAGCTAAAAACCTTCGTTCATTCCTAGGTGAGCTTGGTGAAGATCTATAGCTCCTCCTTCTTCTTCCTGTTCTTGAACAATTATTCAATTTCTTGCTTTACTTCTAGCTTCCTCTCTCTCTTAGATCTCTAAGTGTTAAGTGTGTGTTTTTGGTCTGTGTTTGACCAGTCAGTTGTGAGCTCTGGGGTCTCAAGTAGTCAACTATTTATAGTGTTCTCAAATACCTATTGTGATGACTCCTACTACATGCAATTAGGTGAATGGCCTGCTTGTTTATGTGTGTAACCGGCTCTCCAGCATGTCCACCTTCTCTCTTCTATAAGAATTTATACTGCAGTTTTGATCTCGAAATTTCTTCCCCAAATTCTAGGGTTTCATCTCTATCATATATTCAGTAATAGCCATTTTGGAGTTTCTAGGCTAGTGTTATAGTCTTTGTCATTACTATTTCATATGCTCTAGCTGCTTATTGTGTTTACTGAACTTTTCTTCCAGTGACACACTGTCAGTTAAGGTGTTTTTTTTCAGTTAAGTGGTTCAGGTAGTTGTCTGTGTTGATAATGTGTAGTTTCTTAGTCTGGGATAATTTCTATGTATAGTTAGTACTAATCTTTCCCTTTATAGGACTAATACAATTAATTGGTCACTATTTAGTACTGTCAATTTTACTTTACTATCTCTTCTTGTACAATGTGGTTTTACTGCTTAATTTTAGCTTTAGTGGTTTTATTTCTTTTGTTTACAATCAAAATCCACAACTCAATTAAGTTTAGTTGTTTAGTGAATGGTACTTATAGTCATGGTTTTTGATTTTGTCACTGATCCCATGTTAGTTATTCCTAGTAGTTGTTCATGTTCTAGTAGTGTGGTTACCTGATAGTGTACATATTTAGTTGTGGTTCTTATTTATTTTTCTTTGTCTCGAGTACTTATTACTTCACTTTTCATATTTTTCTCTAGCTGCAATATCTACTGAGTGATTTTCAGTAGAGCTTGTCCCTAGTGGAGATTGTGGTTAGAGGATAAATGTTCCTTTAAATTGTTGTTTTCAAGTTCAAATGATCTATCAATGATTTAATTGGGTTGTGCATTGTGTACTCGACTCCATATATTTAATGATAGTCTCAATAACACTTTTGAAAGGAGTTGTTTGATTGAAATAAAGTCTAGTAGTGATTGAGATGCATTCTAAAATTAAAAGTGTGATCCAAAGTATGATATTTCTTGAAAGCTTGTCTACAAAACTGTTGATGCACACATCGGGATGCCAACAATTTTGCTAGCCTTCGAATATAAATCCGGATTTTTGCTATGAGTTGCCGGCGCCCCCTCTGATTTCGTGCCGCCAAGCGCAAAGGGAGGGCCATTTCGCCGGCGAAGGTTGCTCGCAAAAGTGTGCCCCCTACCTGGCGCGCCAGATTTCGTGTTTTGATTTTCGATACCGGGGGTGTGAGTCCCCCTTTGTTGTTCGACCAGAGGCACAACATCCAGCGAGCTCAATCGGCGAGTTAGACGAACACAATCGCAGAGAGAGACACGAGGTTTTTTACCTAGGTTCAGGTCCGTAGTGAGCGGAGCCCTACCTCCTACAACTATCTACTACCTGATTGTCACTGGGTCACAATGGGTTCCTTCTCCCGGGAAGGTTCACTACTCTAAGCCAACTGTCCTCTCCCTTTTCTCGTTCGACCCGGGCCTCCTTTTATACGGGTAAGGGGACACCATAGGGGTCGGAGCACACGCGACGGTCTTGACTTGCAACATGGCCTGACAGTCCTAGCTCTGTGATACCTTCGATCCGGATTACGGATGTAGTATAGCTTCTTTTTCCCTAGTAGACCTAGGTTATCGAATCCTCGGGAAGAGAATGCGTAGTGAAGTTATTTTAACGAACCTTCGAGAGTTTTAGAATTCCTTTTGTGTTTTCACCGGACCAGTAGTCTGAGTCTTTTGGTTGTTTTTGATGACGGAGAGAGAGGGCCTAGGGCATTCGGTTTCAAGTGTAGCTATGCAAAACATCTGATGGAAATAAAAGATAGAAATAAAGCATACGTGTACTTGTTAGAGCAAGATAAATTATATGTGGGCAGTGCATCTATAATTGTTATTGCCTCCGCAACCGCTTATAACAATAACCTACTAGTCTCATCCATGGAAGAAAGAGAACTAATGATATGCATCGTGATGTCACCGTTAATCCCAAGCAAATCCCTCACATACAACCGTACTACCCCTTCTGTCACTGGGGTTCCCAACCTGCAGATTAGTCATTACTCATACTCCCTATATCTGGCTCAACCCTCGGGGTCTTGGGTACCTGACAAGTCGTTGGATTGAGGCAAGAGAGGATACAATAATCATCATGTCATACAAACCAATACACGATCACATCTGTGATAATTCACATGCACAATTGTTACATGGCTAGGCCAACGCCCTTATCCCAAGGAGAATTACTGACACATAGAGATGAGGTCAACAATCACAAACATTGTAATGAAAATCATAAGATTGATAGCAATAGTCTTACAATGTCGCCAATCGGAGAAGAGATCTACTATTACAAGTTGTGGAGTATGGCTATGCAGATGGAGAAGGGTTTAGAGATCTGGAGGCAGCTTTTTGGCAGAGTCTGGCTTCTTCAGAGTGGAGCGAGAGATAGCACGCGTCGTTTTCCTGTCGCCCGAGGCTTCTTTGTATAGGGGTCCCTTCATGAAAGTTGTTCTGTTTGACCTAACGGTGGCGGCGCCAACTATACGAGCAGATCTATATGGTCGGAAATTTTGCTCTAGCCATATAGTTGGTCGTTACGGCGTCTGTCTTCGTTGGATGGCTCCTGGTTTCTTCTGGATGAAGGAAATATCGTATCTTTGACTTTAATGTAGTGATTCCCTCCTTTAAGTGACATTATCTGCACATGAATAATATAAGAAGAAAGGATTGCATACCCATCTGAATATTAGCATTAGTGGTAGGGCTTAGAGAGATATTTCATCAAGAATATGACTAATATCCAGTTTAAATGTGGATGTTAGATGGCTATATTTCAGAGCCATCACTTTGCACCGTGTGTCTCTTACTAGGCGGTGGCAGACTGGCATTGACCTTGACACTTGGCCTAGTTCTTGTCTCCGGGCATCTTATCCCGGACGGGGCTGTCGGCGGGACCTGGGTAGACGTCCCGACTGAGTCTTCAAGTGGCCACGCGGCGAAGCGTCGTGTGCATTACCACCACGCATCGGGTGAGCGCTGCCCTACAGAGAAGCATGGTCTTGGCTCTTATGCTGGTTCAATGTGGAGTGTCTGTATTAGGTCAGACACCGCAGACTAGTGATGACTACAAGTGCATAGATCGTTTTTTAGAGAGTTTCGAAATAAAGATATCGATCCCACAGGGAGCAGGAGTCTGAAGTCTAATATCTCTTAAAATAAATATTACAATAAAAATGCTAAATAAAGTTCTAAGTGATAAGATAAAATGTGAGTATTGCGTAAAAATGTGTTTTTGGGTTTTTGGTATAAAAGCAACAATAAATAAAGTAAAACAACTGAATATAGAAAGTAAGTATCGCGTATGTAAGGGAGATTGGAACTACAATAGGAGAAAAGCATTCTTAGGGAGTAGCGGATACACTACTAGCATTATAAGGAGTTAAGGTAAAGATTATTATCATGAACATTCTCAACTATGTATGTGTGGGAGGAACTCCGTATTTGGACAAATATGCAACAACCGCTCCTCACATCATCCTCATAACCACAGCTGTCAGCAATCGACATCAATCGAATTACTGTGCTATTAAGGGACGTAATCCCATAGGACGTATCCCATGGCATGGATAGTGTTTCGTGAGTTTTCTCGGTTTCCCAAGTTGATACGTAAGGAGTGCCAACAGCTTTATAGTCACTGTAAGTGCTAACACACCTCCGTCTACCAACAAGTAGTTCCCTCCATCAAGTCCCCATGAGAGGCAAATATTGAGAGGTCGACTTCTCTCAACATCAAGATGAAGACAATCTAACATATGGTCATAGCGATGAATATCATAATAAACTTTATATTATTTCAATCTCATACTAGGGTTTCTCCATCTCCCCAAGAACTAATGATCTACTCAGACATGGAGGCAATCAACATCATGGTAATAACAATGGAATCTATCGTAGATGAATAGTACTTGTATAAATCCACAACGAGTACATAAATTACAACAAGATCTAGATAAGATGTAGATGGGATGGATGGAGATGGTGGTGATGCAGCGGTTGATGATGAAGATCGATGCCTTAGCCTCCCGGATCCGCGCAGGGCGAAGATGGATCCCCAGTGGACGAGTTCCCCCTCCAGATGCCTTTTGGAGGTGAGGTCTCGGTGATTTCTGGGTGTTCTGTATGTCGTCTCCCTGATCCAGTTGTACGGGGTGAAACTATTTGAGGAGGCGGTGGCAGCACCAACTATACGGCGGGAACTATGTTGCTGTAAAATTTATTCCCGCCGTATAGTTAGTCGTTGAACCGTCTATATGTCTTATTTGCTTTGGGTTTTCTTCTGGTGTTATTGATATTTCCCAAATAAGCGATTTATGTTGTTTTTTACTCCTTTTCTCCTTAGTACAACTCCTCCAAGAATTGTGTCCATTAGATCCATCATCTGTCCTAATCCTGGCGAAAACATACATAAAATGTGCATGAGAGTGCCGTAAAATACCAAGATCCTAGATCTACAATGCAAAATAATAATATAAAACATGATGCAAATATATGCACTCATCAACTTCCCAAATCTTAGACTCTTGCTCGTCCCGAGCAAGTTTTAGCTTAATGGATGTGATCCTCATATTCATGAAGCTGAGTCGATTAAATAAATGAGGCAGTTGCAGCATGTGTTTATCATATATGATACATGAGAATAAGTTCATGAATAGTATCTTACTCGAACCATCTGAATAGTATTAGCAGGCTTCCACATCTTAGTGACCAACAGTTCACAAAAGATGAATCTCAACATAATGTAAAAGTATCTGGTTCAACCGAATGAGTTAGCGAGGTAGTCCCAAGTGTTTTAGGATCAACATATTCACTTGGGAGTCAAAATCTCAAAAGTGTCTCTTGTCATACTACAATATAGTGGTATATGCCTATTTGCTCTTTGCACACTCGCTCTTTTTTTCTTTCTTTTCTTCTCTTTTGTGTATATGCTCACACTTTTGTTTAAGTGTTGTGCAAAGGAGCTAGCCATACATTCCACTTCATGTAGGAATTCAAAGTTTAAAGATCCCAATTATCAAATTCTAATTGTATATGAAGCATTTTTATGGCTTGAAGATTCTACCTCGACTTGTTCTCACTCTATTTGATAGCACTTTTATTTTCCTTTGTTCAAGGTTTCTTTTTCAACTTAGCCGATTAGATAATTTTTCTTTCTTTGTAAATCAAACCATGAACTTACAACATATTGACCAAACTATCTTTGTATGTTCCATTAATACCAATGGTGTGGAAAACTCCTATTGCTATCATCAAGTGCAAGTAAAATTATATGAGTGGTATGAGTGGAACTCATGGATTCACTTATGCCAACGTTTGATGTGGGTCTACTTAAGAAGCGAGCCAGATAAATTTATATGAAAGTTAACAGCTTCAGGTGATTTTTCTATCAAATCCATGTCTGGAGATTTGATTGATGGGCATACAAGTTTTACTCGAAAATATCTTTGGAAGTTAAAAATCTTAATAAACATAAAGATTTTTATGTGGTTCCTAAATAATAATGTTTTATTAATGCGAGGAAATCTGACTAAAAGGAATTGGGAATGGGTGTAAGAAGCGTGTTGTTCGTGACTCATTGAAAACAATAGAACATCTTTTTATCTCCTGTCCTTTTGCGAGATTAGTTGAGAGAGTTGTGTTATTAACATATAATATTTCACCACCAACGAATATCACCAATATGTTTTGAAATTGGTTGAATGGTATCGACAAGAAAATCAAGTCTAGGATGTGCATGATAGTTTATGCTTTATGTTGGTCGATATGGAATAGTAGAAACAATAATGTTTTTAATAGAAAAGATTCGACAAATTTCTTGCGGGTTATCCATATGACTGTTGACAGGGTCCAATTGTGGCTCTTTCTTCTCTTGAAGGATCAACGGGAGTGCATGGTTACTAGATGCAACAGGTTGTTGATGGTTGCACAAGATATCTTGTATCGGGCTACTTGGTGGCCTATTAATAGAATTCAAGATGCTTAGCTTTTTAGTACTTTGTTCATCTTCCGTTGGTTGATATTTGTATCGCCCCTCTCTAATCCTTGATTTGTAAATTTTGATATTCTGAAACAGAGGCCGACCGGGCTACAACCCTTTTTCGGAAAAAAAAACTGGCAACAAACTAACAAAGAAAGAAAAAATGATTAATGGGAGTGCGTTCTCAGGCTCACTATATCACTTTAATTTTGACTTTCAAAGTTTTAGAAAATTATAAAACAATATGTACATATATACGGTGATATATACTTGAAATGTGCAAAATATCAACATTTCAAATATGTTGTATTCTACACTACTCATAAAAGACAAACTTCTAGATCGAAGTAGGTTAATAGCGCACCTTCAAATCTTGTCATATTTTATCTTCTTTTATGTAGCATGCTACGTACACAATATAATATATTTACACTTTAGAATGTATTATTGGACCATTAAAATTTCTTTCATAGTTAATATATAACATATTTATTTTTCAGAATGTATTCGACCATTAAAATATCATTTAAAGAATTTTTCATGATTTACTTGTCTCAGATGATCAGGTGCACGCATTATGCATTCTCATATGGTAGCCACCACTTGATCAAAGAAGTCGATTAATGCACTAGATTTGGCTTAGCACATTTGGTGTACCATCTAACAAAAGCATCGTCAGATCTCAAATGAAAACATGCAAATTCTTGGAAGTCTGACATCATAATTTCTTTGCTGGTTCATGAGAGATAGCAAAATATTCCATCTGCAGAGCCATGCATTGCATATTTGCGTCATGAGCTCCTACTTGGGAGCCTGAAGCATGCCGATGGCCAACTTGCGTCATGAGCTCCTACTTGCGTCATGAGCTCCTTTTGGACTGCTTGCGCTTCATGTCACTCAAAAAATACGAATACAGAGAAATGGACAACGTTCGCAGAATCAAGATAATTTCTGGAAATGTTTGACTAAAAATATACATCAACGACCGAATAAAAAATGTTATTGTAACAGATACTTCTCCATTCCAATAATTTGTTGATAACAGGCAATGGTTGAAAAATAAAAGAAAGTATCCTCAAATACGAAGAACATGGAAACTCTCGACAGTTTGACATCATAATTTCGTTGCCGATACATTAACGATAAAAGAGTACTTTTCCAGTCTTAAGAGCCATGCATTGCATATTTGCGTCATGAGCTACTACTACTTGGGAGCCTGAAGCATGCCCATGACCAAGTCCTTCATAACAGGAGGGCAGCTCCTGCATAGCTGATCGAACCCTTCCGTGGCCACTACCGCCTTGAGGTTCGCCGGACAGCGCAGGAACTCGTAGCAGGCCTCCTTGAGCCCGTGACATCCGTGCTGCTCGGTGAGCGCGAGGATCGCCGTCGATGTGCCCACGCTGATGTGCTCGCACAGCCTCATCTCGCACATCACCCTTAGCCTTCGGAGGTCATACCTGTCCGCCGCGATCAGCAGATGCTGCAGCAGGACGACGCCTTTCTTGCGGTCTCCCTCTTCCTCCTGCTTCCCTTTCGCCTCGGCCAGGACTGGAAGCGAGTCGCCGTAGATGAACCCGAGCAACGCCTTGAAGACCGTCGCCTGCATGCCGTCTATCTGCACGACGGTGGTCGTGCTGCCCTCCTTCATGGGGCCGAAGAGGGACGCCTTGGAGACGGCCGAGCGGGCAGCGAGGACGCAGCGGTGAGCAGCGAAAGTCTCGCCGCCGACATGGAATGGAACACCACGTCGGTGCCTTCCCCGGCGCGAAGAAGGTCGGAGAAGTTTTGCCTCATGTCAGACGGCGGCACCTCGATGAACGGAGTAACTACATCCTCATCAGCTACCACGACGTCGCATCGGATGGTGAAGCTGTCTTCCTTGAAATGCTTGGACTTCTGTAGCACATCCCTTTTCACGAACCTGTCGTAGCGCTCGCTAGATGAGATGTTGAATACTTTGCTCGCGCGGATACGTGCCGGGTCCTGCTTCTCTGTGTCGTCGACGAAACTGAACTCGAACTGCGCCTTCACGGTTGGCGAGCGACGGCCTTCGTTGGAAAGATAGAGTGAGATGAAGCCGGCATTGTCATTGCCACGGCCGTAGGGGTAGTAGTAGATGCACCAGGGATAGCCTCCGATGGTGAAAGAGCGAGAGGTGATGCCATCGCGCTGATGGTTGCGCGAGTGGCTTTCGATGACAAGCAAGTGATATCCGCTGGCGACTCCGGTGTTGACGGTCGGCGGGGTAGAACCCTTGAGGAGCTTTCCGTCGGCGATGACGGACACACCAGCGAAGGCCATGATGGATTGATCTGAAACGGATGTGTCACGCACCAGTAAATATATGCAGCACCACTGAGAGAACTGATCGGCCGTGGCTCATAGAATTCCATCGTCTATTGGCCATTGATTCACGCGCGAGCGTTTAAGTGGGTGAGTTTTTTTGGGGACTGCACCGCCGTTATTATGGCTACCACTTCCGAAGCACCGAGAGGAGAAGACACCAAGCAACGTGTAGTTTCCGAGATATATTATGCTCCTGGACCTGATGGTTTTCCAGCACTTTTTTTATCAGACGTATTGGGAGTAGTATCTATACTAAAAGCAAATATACGGATGGTGGCTAATAGAGCCATCACGTTAAGCCACATCATCTAAATTAATCTGATATAGTTGGACCACTAGGACTTAACACAAAATAAACTGTTACGTACTTGTTTAATCAATCTATTTTGTACCCACAGTTATATAGTCTACCACGTCCGTGTGATTCAATGGAAAACAATGTTATTTTCGGTATATTTACAAAAGGATATTTGTGTATAAGACATACATATATACAAATTTTGTAAGATAATTTCTTTTTGCCCCAAAGTCTATTTACGCTCAATCAGGTCATGCATCCAAACACAACATAGAAAAATAGTACATAGAAAAATATGTTGAAATTTCTTTTCTGTTTAATTCATGTGCAAATTTTCTTATGCGTCTGACTGGCTAAGCATCAGTAAATACTTGAATTCAGTTCACGTTTAAACAATTTTTTGCTTTGTCTATTATCAGACAACCAGCCATTTGACCTACGAGCGTTGTTGTTCGTAACCATCAATGATTGGCCTGCTCTTAGTAACATTTCAGAACAGTCAAACAAGGGATACAATGTATGCACACACTATTTAGATAAGACTAAAGGTACATATTTGGATAAATGTAAGAAGGTTCTGTACCTGGGGTGTCATAAATTTCTTCCGACCAATCATCAAGTAAGAAAGAAAGGCAAGCATTTCAACTGCGAGGCAGATATCCTCCTAAACGCTACCCAGTGGATGATATCATGGAGACCACAGCTTGTGAGCTAAAGGTGCAGGTTATGAACTTAAGGGTGACGGCGGTGGTCGGCATGGCAGTACCAATTGCGCCTAACCCAACTTGGCATTGCAGACCGGTTCTAAAAGTGTACGCTGTAGTCACGGTGGATGGGGTGAAGGAAGATTTTGAGGAGCTGAAGCTAGACTACTCTGCAGGGGAAGATATGGAGCTGACTCAACTAGGAGAAACCAAAGGGGGACTATTCTATGGCCAAAGGAGCGCATCATGCTTCCAAATTATGTGCCGCCAAGGCCACCCACTCCTCAGAGCAGCAATCCACCTTCGCTGCCACCTCACCATTCTCTAGCGCAACTGTCGCCTTCACCGTCTCACCACTCAGCGCAACCGTCTCCATCGCCGCCTCAGCCGTCTCCGCCGCCGCGTCAGCCGTCTCCGTCTCCTGAGCCTCAGAGACAAAAGCGAACGTATACTAAGAGGGGCAGCACCACTAGCAGCAACAAGAACACGTTCCGATCACCGAAACGTAAGCTATCGCCCCTCCCAAAAGTACCTCGTCAGACTATGAAGAAGCTACCTTGCGAGAAGACAGATGAGGAAACTGATGCGGTCACAGCTGCCCATTATGAAAAGTGGAAGATTGACATGGCTAACAAGAAAAAGCCGATACAGGCATATTTCCCGGTCACCGCAGAAGATAAGCAAAGAAGCCGCGCTTAAGATTCAACTTCATCAACCCATAGCGCTCACATCAGACTATAATCGCTCTATTACCAAGTCGGTTGAGACAAAAGAGCGGAGAGTCGGGAAAAAAGTTGCCTAGCTCGGACAACAGAAAAATCAATCGATCAAACCGCTCAAAGTGTACGATACCAATGAGTGGAGAGCCTAGGAGCGGCATGATCCGAACATTGATCCGGAGTTTGTTCGACTGTACGGAGAAAAAACCCAATTATATGGACTATCTATTACTGAGTAAATGAGCCGTATGGATGAGTTCGAGGGTACCAAGAAACATCATACGTGTACTAGTACGGGGCTCCTCTCGTCAAATCCGAGTTAGTCAAAGATCTATCAACAAAAATGCGAAGATTGCATAACTGGTACATCCAAGCATGTGCTGATTCCAAAAAGTGGATCTATGATGCATATAAACACCACCATTACGGTCATGGAGATGGCTTCCTACTGATCGAATTTCTAGAATTATTTTAGTTTTACCAAAAAGACGTCCTCGACAAAACTATCGTCAGTGCATATTGTTTGTAAGTATTATTAATTTCTGTAATTAAGTCTTTCTAACTCAGCTCATTCATTGCTTATGTAATCTTACTCATCACTATACTAATTATATATGCAGAATGAAGATTCTCGAATGCAGCAAAGGACAAATCTATGACCTTGGGTTTGTTGACTGTAATTTCGTTCATAAAGTTATTCTAAAACAAAACCCAAAGAGACATAGGACAACGCTGGGTGAGTGTTGCTATCTTGTACACATTCTATTTCGCTTACTCAATGTTATGCGTATAATTGACTCGTGTTATATTTTGTTAGTGTGTCCAACTTCTACTATATTATGTTAATCATTGCTGTTAACACCAGAGTAGTAAAAGTCCTGGACTCGAAACGCACACCATTAGAAAATGGGCGGACATAAATGCCTCCAGAAGGCTTGGAAACGGTTCACCGCCAAAACTAAGGGTGTTTGGAGCCAGATCTTACATTTCAACCATTGACTATAAGTACTACTTGCTAGATCCACGCATCTCTTTGATGCTAGTTTCACTACCACCATTATATCATGCTTGATTATTATTTTGATTGAACTCCGTTCTCGTAAAGTGCTTGAGGCAGGAAGCCGGGAATAACTTATGTGAATACTGTGTCTGCGAGTTTATTCGCCAGACGACCAAAGAGAAGGGCGCAGACCGAAACATCAAAAAAATTGAAGTACGATAAACAATAATCACAACTTTATTTTATTAACACCAATTGTTTTTAGTTTCATTCACATATATTGATCCCCTTCTTTATATTAGATCGAACGGATGCGGGACGGTCTTCTATCACAAGAACGTGTGCAAACAATTTAAGAGGAAATTGTCGGATTTTTGTTAGAACAAGTCATAGATCCGAAAGGAGAATACTATTACCCGCTTCATTTGGAAGGGTGAAGTGTAAAAAAGAAGATGAAAATTAGATCAAATTCGTGTGAGTATCGTTTGTAATTATAATATGTTTTGACCAAGAAGACGGATGAGACGGTTATAATATATTTTTGATCATGCATGATGTGTAATATATATATATCGTGGTTTCATTATTGCTGTATATATGTAGTATCATTAAATTGATAAAAAATCTGTCGTGGCAGAAAAATAGTCCAAAAATCCGACACAAAAATAGCCCGAAAATCCTGCCGCGGCACAAAGACCAACGATCCCGGTTCGTGCCAAGAACCGAGACCAATGATCCACCCCCGCCCGTCTCTGGCGCTGACCAATGATCCCCCTCCCCCCCTCATCGTGCGCCCGCCCACGTGGAGACCCATTGGTCCTGGTTCGAACCGGGACCAGCATTAGTCCCGAGTGAACCAGGACTAGAGGCCATTTTCCCACTAGTGTATGCATCATTCAGCCTCACGCTGCTAGAAATCTGTCAATCGATCTGCATAGTTGCTAAAAATTTAAAATTTTAGATGCACGCGTGCACAAACGAGCCTAGCAATATATTGGAGCAGCTGCTGTAGGTGCTACCGCTCGGCCAAATTGAGTTCGCCGGTGGTGACCGGACGGTGGGTACGCCGGTACAAGACGACGACAACCCATTCGTGCGCATAATCCAGCAATATCCATTATGAGAGAAGTTAATACAATCATGAACGCTTCTGCATGATCATGCATGTAATTGAACCATAGAAGTTGGGTGGATAGCGTTGATGGGAGTGCTGGACTTGTATCACCGTTGGAGCTTGAGCTGGTACAACTTTGTTAATGTGGCTAGCTTAATTAGCCACTCAACTGCCGCAGGGTGAGTACTCCGACAATTGCTCACTAGTAGTAGGAAGCATCCCGTGGTACTCGAGTAAGCAAGCATGCTCCACAGGAATGGTCAAACGACACGAGGAATCTCTCTTGTCTCCCAACTGGATCCAATTGCTCACTAGGAAACGGGCAAGGCACCAAGGCGCCAACGGCTAGAAGCCATCGGCGTAGTCCCGTTTGCTGTCGGCGTAGGACTATGCCGGCGGCGTAGCCAATACAGGAAACACACGGTACGCCGAAAGCCGTCGGCATAGACTTGTTTGTCGTCGGTATAGCAGGCTACGCCGATGCCTAAGCCGTCGGCATAGGCTAGATAGACCCCACCAAGATAGCTAATGTCTGTTTGGCTAAGCGGAGCCGTCGGCTTAGTTTTTTTAAAAAAAAAATCCATTTTTTAGTTTATTTTTTATTGTTTGACTCGTTAATCTGTCAACTTTTTTTAAGCTCTAAGTACGCTTAATCTCCGGTAAAATTGCACTTATGGTCAAACTTGCCGATCGATCACCCATCCTAACATTACTCCAACCCAGCACGCTTAACTTCTCTGTTTATAACGGATTAGCTTTTGATAAAGAAATTAGACCTTGTTGTTAATACTACCGTATCAATCCTATTAACCTTTGGAACATGGTTTCACACGTATTTATTCTTTATATTTCAAACAATTATTTAATTAAACAAAAATGAATAAATAATAATAATCTTGATTTTAAATAAAAATAAAATAAATATCTTTTTTCCTTAAATTATATCTTTAAATCCGTAAATCGGAATTTGACAAATAATATGTCTAAATCGATCAGAAAATGAGAAGAATCTAAACATAAAATTCCTATCATATTTTTAATCATGCATCATGTATTATTAATAGTGTACCGCAAGGTTTTCCAAATAAAATTTATTTAATAGTGTTCAAATCTTCAAAAATGATATAAAAATCCCTTTTGAATTTGAGGATTCTAAAAAATCCTTAGCTCGGGGCTTAGTCTCGCTAAACTTTCATTGGATCTCTGATAAAATAGCATATTGCGAGTCTAAAGATGATTTTTGCAAAATATCATGAGGACCTTGCAATGTACCCGTAGTTCAAATCTGAGATATTGTTCATGTAAGGTAATCTAGTATTTTTGAAAAATAGGGTGATAGCATTTTGAATTAGTCCTTTCGTGGCTGCTTCATAAAACACCTTGTTTTTAGCACTCGGAAAATGGGAAATGGCTTTTCTATGCGATGAAAAAGAAAACTTCCTCCTGCAATTTTACATTATTCGGGCCGTTTTTGAATTTTTTTATGCCCGTTTCAAACTATGGTCAAAACGGCGGGCATGAGGGTCTTAGCTCAGGGCCGAGCCTCGCTAAAGTTACATTGGATCTCTAATAAAATAGCATATTATGAACTAAAAATAAATTTTTCAAAAAATCATGAGCATCAGATAATGTACCTATAGTTCAAATCTGAACCACTTCCTACCCATTCACCGGGAAATTGTCTTTTTCACCATGAGTGCACGTAAAGGTTTGAGATCCCCCAATTGGGATATTGTACATGTGAGGTGGCCTAATATTTTTGAAAAATGGGGCGGTAGCATTTTGAAAATTTCATTTGGTGGTTGCTTCACAAAAAAACCTATTTTTAGCACTCGAAAATGGAAAATGGCTTTTCCATGCGATGAAAAAGAAAACTTTCTCCTGCAACATTGTTCGTCATCCCAAGATTCACATGAGTACACAATATGGGCACATTATCACAAACTATGCCGCAATTATGGCCATAGTTTGGTCTGAAGGCATAAAACCTCGAACCTGATAGGTCATTTCTGAGAATGTTTTTTTGAGATGCAATTAATATACCAGGTTTGATATTTTTTTCTTGCAACTATGTCACATAACATGACACCACGCGAATATTTCACATTGTTCGAACTGTTTTTGAATTTCTTATGCCCGTTTCAAACTGTAGTCAAAATGGCGGGCATGAAGCAGGTTCTTAGCTCGGTGCTGAGCTTCGCTAAACATGCATTAGATCTCTGATAAAATAGAATATTGTCAGTCTAAAAATGATTTTGGTAAAAAATCATGAGCAACAGATAATATTCTATTTCTGCGGAATCTGTTGCTCAAATCTGACCCACTTCCTAGTGATTCCGCAGAAATTTGTCTTTTTCACCAGGGGTGGACAAAAAGGTTTGAGAACCCCCGGTTGAGATATTGTCCATATAAGGTGGTCTAGTATTTTTTTTAAATGGGGTGGTAGCATTTTGAAACTTTCATTTGGTTGTTTCTTCACAAAACACCTCGTTTTTAGCACTCGAAAAATGAAAAATGTGTTATACGAAAGTATTTGTAATATTGTTATATTTTATTCAAAAAAATATTTAATATTTGAGTTTAGATAGGTATATCTTATTTTTCTGAAGTTTTTAATATATTATATGTATTTTTCTGAATTAGAATGATTTAATTAAGATATTTCTTAGATTAATGTGGCAAAAGGACAAATACCTATGCCAACGGCAAAGCCGTCGGCGTAGCTGTGAAACCTACGCTGACGGTAACGCCATCGGCGTAGCCTTGATGCCATCGCCGTTACTGCCAATCGACTATGCCGACGGCACGGTATACGCCGACGGTTGTCGTCGGCCTATTCTATGCTACGCCGACGGCCAATCTAGGGTGACAGCTGGTTTGCTCGGCTGCCTGCCTTAGGGGCTACGCCGACGGCCCCAAGAAATAGCCGTCGGCGTGGCTTCTGGCCGTCGGTGCCTTGACTTGTTCCTGTAGTGAGCCCCTCAGCCAGTCGGCATAGAAAGGCGTCGGCATAGCTCCATTTGTCGTCGGCGTGCCTGCCTACACATGTGCGGTACGCGCCGTTGTCGTCAGATTGATGACAAGTACGCCATGAGGGGGTCCTCGAGGCGTGCGGAAGAGAGGGGTGTGAGGCGTACGGTGTTCCGAGACGGTGAGCACACAAGTTTACCTAGGTTCGAATCCGCCGGCTTTGGACGTACCCTACTCCTGCTATCAACATTAATCGATTAATGTATATCCCTGGCTTTGGAGAATACCCGGAAAGTATATCCCCAACAGCCGTGTCTCCGGCCTTGGGCCATCCATCCATCCTTGGACTCGCGTGCATACCACCATTTGGTCGAGAACTATGGCACAGGTCGCATGTACATCCTCGGTTCGGTGATGTACTCGTAGTATGTTTCGACAAACTGAAGAGTTGGTGTTTTGGCTACTTGTATCTCCTACCTGATGCCAGTGTAGCAGACGAGCTAACTAGAGTGAGGTTTGAGCCGTCGTGTGCATCACACGACCATATGTCCAAATCGTGTCCGTGCATACCCAACGCCTATCGCTCATTGGAAGCTCACATGCATGACACTTATGGAACACTGCGCGCGAACAGGTACACACATTGGAGGTAGATAGCCACCTCTCTCCTCCCTGTTGTCGCCACCCAGATTAGAACACAGTACTTTTTTTTGAAAAGAGTATATATTAATATCACGGCGATACCAATTACACCCCGCCTCTGCAACAACGCATGCCCTAGCGGCCTTACGGATGCACACAGCCCAGAAAGAAGAAAACGAAATTACAAAAAAGAAAAAAGTCCCGCTACAGAGAACTATTTTTCAAAGCAACGACAGTGACATCACCAGAACAACACAAGTAGTCCTCCAGTCCAATAACAACGCTATCAAGAAGGAGACAGTGCACAAACGTCGTTGTTGCCAGATCAAAGATCATAGATTTTCACCCTGAAAAAAGTCCTCGCTCGCAAAACAATGCTTTCAACAAGGTCATTGCCAGACACAACAAGTTAAGGCTAGATCTTGAATTTTCACCCTGCAAGGTAAAACTGGTAACTCCTCCTGTGTTGTCTCCCTCAGGTATGATTAATTTTTTGGGTACAGTCATTCAACCCCACGGATAACCTCTCATTTATCTATATGCATGTTGTCCTTGCCTACCATACAAATCTTTTGATGGATCTGGGTTGTTGCTGAAAACTTATACGGATGCATTCGTGCACACAGCAACTGATCAATGCATTGGATTAGTTGCTACCTGATGGCCGGTACATAGTTATGGATTAACGGAAAGACGACGACAACCCATTCGTGCGCACCATCCATTATTCATGAGAGAAGGTAATATAATCATCATGCATTTTCGCAAGCGCAGACATGATTGCACTCGATGGATGATAGATACTATATAAGTTAAGCATATGTTGGTGGAGTGCTTGGAGTAGTAGGCTGCGCCATGCCGTTGGAGCTGGAGCTACAAGCTTTTTAAAGATGGCTACACTATCTAGCTCGATATTATACATTCAACAGCCAAAGGGTTAGTAGTATCATTATGTGCTACGTATGCATAAGGTACTCAAGCTAATTAAGCTAGGTGAAACATGACGTTAGGAATCTCTCATGTCCCCCAACTTGCAATGCACAAGGGACAAAATAACGCGCACGCACGGATCCGCTTGCTGCGGAGATCTCATCTCATCGATCTCACTCACCACTCAGCAGCCTACACAAAAGATAATCGTGCTCGCATGTGCGATCCTTGCTGTCCGCTCCGAACATCCGTAGACTATTTCATCGTTGTGAATATGGCACACGTTACACGTACGCTAGTCATCATCATTATCCGTGTTTTGGCTGTGTGCTCCCGGACAATGAGTAGCCCTAGCGGTTGAGCTACTTTTTCTTCTTTGAAAAGAAGTTTAATATTGGTCTCTACGGCCTGTTCCACTATTGATGTTGAATCCGGCCAACAAGGCTAGTGTCATCACAAGGATATACACTACCGGAATCAGTTACTTTGCCGTGTCAACTTGGAAACACGGCAAAGCCTCGAATACGCACCGTGAGCAACTACACGGCAAAGAATACGACGGCAATGAGACATTTGCCGTGTGCCGTAACGATACCCACGGCAGAGAAAAGTAACTTGACGACGCTGCCGGACGGGACTTGCTCGGATTGTCATCCTACTTGTCGAGATCAACCAATGAAGGCCAACACACCACTGAAGGGACGACTACTTTTAACAAGTTAACAACACAACTTCGTAGTTAACGAGCGGTCGAGCTAACTAACTAGACGCCGGGTGCAAGCTGTCATGTGCGTCACACCACAGGTCATATCCTGAGAGCGTGTTCGTGCATGTCCAACACCTATTGCTCATTGGAGGCTTAAGAATATGACACCAAGGCAACACTGCATGCCACTACAGATGCATGAATTGATGGTCTTTCCATTGAGATTTTGACTTTCAGCACGGCTAACAATGCCTCTACCGGATCATGTCCCCATCCACCGATTTTGCCCACCACCCACACGTGCAACCACCGCTTCCCAAGCTACCCTGTCTCCTAGCTTCTCCTTGCATATATACCAGCTCCACCTCCCGTTCTCCACACCGTCTAAGCTTACACATCTAGCAAGAAGAAGAACAAGAAGAAATCAACATCCTTGACATGGCTCCTAGCTTTGGTCGATCCATCTCTTTCCCTTTGACGCCGGGGAGATCTTCCTCCAAGCCCCGCCACGTCCGCTCCGTCAGCCTACCGGCCTGCACCAACTCCTCCTACCCGCTCCTCGCCCGCCTCAATGCCCAAATCTTCATCGTCCGATCATTGTCCCGCTCCTCCCTCACCAAAAGCCTCACCCACATCCATGCCCTCCACTCATCCATTTCTGACATCCTCCTCCTCCAAGACCTGCAAGACGCCCTTCGCCGGGACACCAACCTCGGCGACCGCCTCCTCGACGCCTTCCTCCGCCTCGCAGACGCACACCAGGGCTTCCAAGAGTGTCTCCTAGACCTCAAACTCGCTACGGCAGAGACCAGCGCCGCGCTCCGGAGAGGTGACGCTGTCAGGGCCGCCTCCGCCATGAGGTCCCAGCGCAGGGCCGAGAAGGAGCTCGCCCGCCTCGCTCTTTCCGTCTCCGCTGCCTCCTGCAAGTTCACGCGCCTAAACCTTGTCACCACTGAGGATGCCGAGATGGCTGGTGCCCTCTTGGAGGCGGCTGCCACGAGCGCCGCGGTCTCTGCAGCTGTGTTTGTGGCTGCCGCTTCTGTGTCATCCACATCAACTCCATCATCTTGCAACAAGATCATCTCGGTGTTTGGTTCTTTTGGAAAGAAGCTCACATCGGAGACAACCGAGCAGGCCCTGGAGAGGATGCAAGCCCTGGAGCAGTGCTTCGATGAGTGTGATGCTATCTGCGACAAGGTGTTCAGGAGCATTGTGCAGACAAGGGTCTCTCTGCTCAACATCATGACGCCCACAATCTAGAGTTGCATATGTGGAAGAAACAACTCACTTAATTAGGCCTTGTATATTTTACTACACAATCTACATATATACAGTGAAAAGAATTAGTCTAGAGAAGAAGTTTATGCTCGACTTCACGAGTTCAAAATTTTGTTTCATTGCATAGTAAAAGATGTGTTCAGTTTTATCGACTAATTTTCCAAGACAGCTAGTTCAAATAATTAATTATTTTGTGCTAATTTGACACCAATGCATAGACAAACCATTTTGTGAGATTTCCACAATTAAGACGTCTTACCGTATGCTAACCACAACGATGAACACCCTGCTAAAACTTGATTCATTTCGATAGTATATTACTTCAAAACCTCATTTAGGAACAAATTACTATTCGAGGTCTTGAAAGAAAACCAATCAATTAGCATATAATTACAAAACTATTATTAAACAAAGGCAGGGGATAAGAACCTTATGATGTACACAATTTTCAGCTTTATTTTCACATACCAATAGACCAAATATTTCAGTTGCTGATTGCTGGAATTTTGGAGTGTGGTCTCTTCATTTAAAACACATTACATCTCACCAAGCTGAGCAGGAAAGAACTGTGTTGATCTCCTTTCTCAACTCTTGTACCTTGGACCCTCTTGCTCAAGACAAAAGAGGCTGGAGGATGAACCCCTCTGAAAAATTTTCAGTAAGAAATCTGTATATGCTTTGTAACTAGGGAGGTAATGAATGTGGGGGTGTTAGTTCAATATGGAAATGCGCTGCTCCAAAAAAAGAGAAGATTTTTGCTTGGCTAATGCTGAAAGGGAGAATTAAAGCGAGGACAGTTCTTCTAAAACAAAATATTGTCAACAATGACCAATGCCCCTTTGGATGTCATGAAAAGGAGACTGTTCGTCACTTTGTGTTTGAGTGCTGTCATACCAAGCTCATATTGAACAAACTGGGAATTCAGATGGACATGTACGTGGAACTTCAGGATGTTTTTGTCGAAGCAAAGAAAAGAACTCCAAAAAATAAAATGCAGGCTTGGGACATGATCATCATTGCAATCTACTGGACTATCTGGCTTTCAAGGAATAGGATGGTCTTTGATAACATCGAGACTCCTATCGACATGGTCGCTAAACAATGTGCTGATTTGGTGAGACTATGGATGTTGAGAGCTAGCAAGAAGGAGAAGGAAGCGGCGATGATCTGGATTACAGACTGGCTAATCTGATTGTTTTTACTCTCTTTTCCACTTTTTTATGTCCTTTGTTGTTTCTCCCATGTACGTGTAAAACGTTGAGCTGCCTTAGCTCTTTCTTTTAATAAAATCTGAGGTAGGGGGCGACCCCCCTTCCGACGTTCTCAAAAAAAATATCCTTGCGCCCAATTTAATCCCACGGCTCTTCTCCATCCCGTCAAATTAAACAGTTAATCAAACCCTTGATCGGAATTTTTGTTCCATATGACACTTATCTTCTTGACCATTTCGTTTTGGCTGGCTTGACTTCGGAATTACAGGTAATCAACACTAATAAGGGGGACACTTGGAATCTTAACACCAAAGCCAGTCTAGGCTAGTACTTGTTAAGACTCACAATTGGATCAACCCATGTAATAATTAAACAGTCACGGCTGGAAACGTATCTACTTACTGCACATCAATACTAAATTTATATACGGAAAATAAAAAATACAAACTTGGATATTTTGGCTATGCATATTTCTCAAGTTTTTCTTAATTATATTTTGGGCTGCTTCCTGAATTTAATTTCAGTTTTTAAACAAGGATTTTCCTTGTAATTCAAACTATAGATCTATCTAATGCAAACCATTCATCAATATATGAGTAACTTGGACCATTGCCATTAGTTTGACACCAATGCATAAATAGACCATTTTGTGTGATTTCCATAAGTGAGGTGTCTTATGTGTGTTCAACATTGTGCTATGTATTTTTTGTTAGTATTTGTAGAAATTGATCAATATAACCATCACACTTTTCCACTATCGAAGAAAAAATAGTTATCTTGGACTAAACTAAAAGGTTAAAGCATGCATTATTCTTCATCAGGTAAAATTACCGAAATAAACCATGCAACTTAATCTTAGATAATCGATGTCGTGGGAATGACCACGGCAGTCGCTACCAGGGGTAGCGATTGATAAGATTGGGGGCGAGAGCTGGCGGCCATCTGCGGTGCGAGATGGGGGCGGATGCACATGAGTTTACCTACGTTCGCCCCCCCGGAGGGTAAAGATCTACTCCCGCTAGATTGTATTGGTGGAGAGCGAGTTACAAGGGTGGCGAGCTCGACGTCTAAGAAGCGAGCCGCTAGAAGGGGTGTATGATGGAACGTGAGTACAAAGGAGACCCTAGGGAGGTTTATATAGGGGGTACCTCGCTAGGGCTTACAGATATACAAACGAACTAGGGTTAGCGACAGTTGGGGGGCTGCTTGAGGTCGCCCTGCTTCCTGATGAGCGGGAATACATCCGCCCCTACGGGTCGACTCCCGCGGCTTGCTGCTCGACGACCCTATCGAGTAGGGACTTGGCGTACTAGATCTGGAGCGCGCCCTCTCCTTGGATGTTGAGGTAGGCGACTACGACGTCTGCCGCGATGACGTTATCCATTGGAGTGGAGTACAGCGGTAGCCCATTGGCGTCGTGGGCCTATGGAGAGATGATGATTCGCGGCTGGTCCGGCGGTGGGGCTCCGGTCGCCGGTACGCTGGGTGGTGGGCGATTGCTGCCGTCGGGCGGCACGTTCTCGCAATACTCGCGCTCGGTCATGCGGGCGGGGTCGCCCTCGTTGTTGAAGTTCAGGACGCGACCCTGGACGTTGGAGTGCAGGCGGGTCCTGATGCGGCGCTGATGGTAGAGCAATATCTCCTTCGTCGTTTCCTGCTTGAGGCAGAATTTCTCGCGCTCGGCCAGCTCCTTGCGCGTCGCCTCTTCTAGGCGCAGGTGGGGTTCCTCCACCTCCGTCGCCATTGCAGTTGGCGGGATCGGCATGGAGAATGGATCTGGCGGGCGGTCGTGCTGCCCGTCATGTAGATCGTGTTGAAGCGAGTGGATCTGACGCGGAAGTCCTCAAGAGACTCCGAGCCGGAATCGGAGTCGAAGATCCCGAGGATGGAGGGGTCCTCGAAATCCTCAAGGTTGGAGACCCGTGTGATGGAGTCCTCCCATCCTGTGGCGGTGATAGATCCGGCGACCGAGTCATGGGTCGCCGAGTCAGCATCGTCGTCGAGAGCCGCGTCGTCTACGGCAGCATCAGTCTCGACCGCGTTGCTGGCGGCCGAGTCGTAGTCTGTGGCAAGGAGGCTGATGGAGCGGATCTGGTCCTCCGAGAGCAGATCGTGGCGTGGTGGCGACCCGCCGACGATCACCGTTCCCGCCGAGTCGACTGTGTCGGTGAAGCCAACGAATAGGTTGATGGTGCCTACTGGCATTACCGTGCTATGCGTGATCGGGCGCAACGCCGGGATGTAGCTGCTGGGCAGGATCTGGAGGATCCCGCCGCTGGCGATCATGTGGCCGGTGGCGATCGGCTGATCGTTTGGAGAATAGGGTCTCACCACAGAACTCAGGCCAGACTGGCCATGCCCCACGGTGGGCGCCACTGTCGTGGGAATGACCACGGCAGTCGGTACCAAGGATAGCGATTGATAAGATTGGGGGCGAGAGCTGGCGGCCATACCTACTTTTGCTAGATTGTATTGGCGGAGAGCGAGTTACAAGGGTGGCGAGCTCGGCGTCTAAGCAGCGAGTCGCTAGAAGGGGTGTATGATGGAACGTGAGTACAAAGGGAACCCTAGGAAGGTTTATATAGGGGGTACCTCGCTAGGGTTTACAGATATACAACCGAACTAGTCAAGGATTCAGAGGCTTTGACCTAATCCGACTAGGCTTCAGCTACGCTTTTGGGCCTCCAGCTTCTAGTCGCCAGGTTCGCTCCTCAGTCGCGTTCCAGTCGTCGTCCTGCAGGCCCACTCGCAAGGCCCTTGGCCCAATCAGAACGTCCTGCTGGGCATACCCCATTCGGCATATCTCAATTGAACAAAGTTGTCGAAGACGAGTAGAAAAGACATCATAGATGCTTTCAACCGCGTCGTCGATCTGTTTCTCTTACTTAACTTTGGAATTGCAGCTAATCAACATTCTGAGAGGAGATACTGCGAATCTTAACACAAATGCAAGTCTTGCTAGATCGATCTACGGTGTACCTAGCCTACCCTGATCTAGGCCCTTCCAGATTTCCAGACACAATTACAGTTTTCTAGCCATAATAAACATTGACAAGTGTGTTGTTGACTAAACACTTGGATTAAAGTATGGACCGGTTGAGCCGTCACAACCACAAAGACATGCATGTACATGTTATTTACAGATAAATGTTAAGTATGCATATAAACACAGAACAATTACATAGAGCAAAAAACATAGTTTTGCATTTGTCTATAGTTTTTTTTGTAGTATATAGTCAATATAAAATATTTCTGACTTCAAGTTTGGTTATGTATGTAGCATTGTTCAACATACTAATACAGAGTTTGCGATAATGTAAATTGGGGATCTCACACACAATTAAGGATTTCTTCGTGTTTGACTAGCTTACATTTCCGTAAAACATGGTGTTGATCATGTGTAATGTGTGGTGGTGGACATTGTACTGAAAAGTTTGGGTCCATCCTCCTTTCTCGTAATTAATCTTTATCAGCCATGATGGATGATAACTTCGTGATGTCAAAGCTAGTATTCTCTCTAATATTTAACAACTAGAATTTGCAATATAAGTTCTCAATGAATTATAAAGTCAATACAAGTCATATCGGACGATCTACTGAACGGGCGCTGTTTCATTAAATCGATTTGGTCTTACACAACTAATCTACACTGTAAAACTTGACACTTAAAATTTACACGACAGATTAGAGAAGTACGGCTAAGCTATAGACTTGGTAGCTAATTTTGCCAAGTGATTAAGACTAGGCATACACTTGGTTAGCTGCTCTGTTTTAGCCTTCATCTATTATACACGATTGATAGTACTGATTGATAATACTATACTATAACTAGCTACGTAAGTAGTTTAACAAATCACAAGTGGATGAGATTTGCACATTGAATCACAAGTTGAGCATTGGCTCGATGGACCGGTTGAGTTGTCACTGCCATGAGATTTGCACATATTGCACACGGCTAGCCAATATGTAGCATACAGCTAGCTGTCATGTCCGGTGGCCATGGACATTGTGAGCCCTGAAGCTCGAGTGATGCTATCTCCGATCAGATCTAGAGCAGACAGGCTGTTCAAGTGTGGATCAGACAAAGCACATACAACGAGTAGGTCAGCTACCTCGGTGTCCATAGCTTGCAGGCTTCCTCTCGCCTCCCTAGGTCAAGACCTATGCGAACGTGACATCAGTAGGTGGCTACTACGGTGGATGCCAGCGACGCAGAATCTCCTATTCCTACCACTACGTCTTCTTCCCCCAAAGTCTTCCTTCACATCGCTCTCGATGAGTACTGTCCGGATCCTCCCCATTTGGATCATTTGATTTCCAACTGGATGGTCTCGAGAAGTCCAAGTAATTAAAAGCCATCAAGTTTCTCTAAGTAACTATTCCCTCTGTCTCAAAATAGATGTCTTGACTTTTTCAAAATTTGGATGAATCTAGACGTTGTTTAGTATATAGATTCATCTAGTTTTTGATAAATCTAAGTCATCTATTTTGAGACGGAAGGAGTATAAGTCATCAAGCCCACTTGTAAAGGATGCCACCGGCAACGTGAATGAACAACTTAGGACTGATGAACAACTTAGGACTGGGGATGTGGTATATTACCACTTGGGCCCATGAGTTTCACCTTGGACTGCATGGCCAAGGTACGTGGTGCTTGAGTGTGAACAAGTTGAAGTGTGAGTATGTCTTGAAGGCATACAACTATGTACTAAGTGAGGTCCACAAGGCAGCATTAATCGAGCTAGATTTTGACGCAGTGGTAATTGTTCTAATGGTAAACACTATCTATCCCAGTCAGATGGACAACAAGTCACCGAGCCTCTCCAATGAAGTCCATCTCGTTTCCATCCAACGGTAGTACTGCAGCCCGTGTTTTCTTCCATCTAGATAGTTTGCGGCATTTAACTTTGCTTTTTTCCTTCTTGAAGTGTGAGTCTGTCTTGACGGTCAAGGGTTTTCATCCGGACACCTGACGCTAAGAAGGTACCCACAATGACGACCCAAAAGGGTTACGACACCCACAGGCTCACTCCCATTGGAGTCGAAACAAGGAGCTTTCGCCAGAAATATCTTCACACCCAACACTATATCGCTTGGACCGCCCACTGTCCCCAAGACATGCCTCCCAAATGTGATACGGGAGCTGCGTTTGTTGAAGCGCCGCCAACACCAGGATCCTTGCCGCTCCCTCGTCTCCATCCAAATGACCAAAGTGAAAGGCCATCACCACCGCCACATGGCATGCCATAGAGATGCCCGTGCATTCCACCTTTTGGGGTTGCCATCCTAGGAGCCATGAGCTTCGGACCAGGGTTTGATATGAAGGTCACTTCGAGACCTATCGGTCAGATGGGGTAAACCGGCAACAGAATAAACTCATGTGATGGGAAAAAGTGCACTAGGAAGGGGCAAAGTGCAACCCGCCATTCGCACTCCACAGCCATCGACCTCTAGGCATTAGTAGCAAAAGGCCTAGTGGTGACGTTTGGAAAAGGGTATTGGTGGCTTTCAACCCACATGCCACTAACCTGGCACCACTGGTAACTGCTAGTGGTGGCGAATGGCATGAATGTCACCAGTAGAATTCATAGTAGTGGTATTCAAGGGTAGCGCCACTAGTTCAAAATATTTTAGAAAATTATAAAAAAAGATATGGGAATTACTGAATATAATAGAAATATCACCATAAAAGTAACATTGATGATATAACACAACCGTTACATGAAAGAATCACTAATGAAATGTCTTAAAAGTTTAAGATTCCTAGTTGCTAAACAGTTACTGAAATAACTAGCTAGAGAGATAGCTAACTAATAATCTTCAAAGTTCAAAGATTTCGAGTTGTCGGGAAACTTGTATGAGAAATAGATATCGCCATAAGCATTATCGAGGTAGACCCTGAACTTCATCCCAGCATCCATCATGTACCTCTCTACAAGTTCTGTCCAATGATGGCCACTAAGGTAGGCTCAGTTTGCCTCGTCCATGACTTGAATCTTGTAGGTCTTGCTGGGCACTGTCTCTTGCACCAATGTGACCTCAGATTGTCCCATGTCATTGTTGTTTCTGTTGATATGGTCCATAAAGTCGTTCCTTGCATAGCAGGGGATGACCTTAGCAACATTTAAAAAAATAGCTCTTAATAATGTCATAGTTTGACACACACAAGAATAATGATTAAAATTATAAAGGCTATACCGCCATAGTCTCAAAGTCCTCGAGAAGAACTATGATAAACTTCTTATCATGATAACTCTGGTGGCCATAATTGATGCAGGGATCCATTTTCTTCATGTTCACTTTTATATAGTGGCATGTTAATCAAACATATAGAATCCCAACTAGCATATTTTAATCATTGGCCATATGGAAGTACAATAAACAAAGCATAACATGCAATATAAAGTCATCTTTAAAATCTCAATGACTATCTAACATAGTTATCTAGAATTTGAACCCAAGTTTGAAGTCTAAAGGACTATCTAAGATAGCCATCTAGATTTTTTGCCAAGTTGAATATCTTCAATGCACTATCCAACATAGACATCTAAATTTGATCCCAAGTTTAATATCTCTAATGCACTATCTAACATATCTATCTAAAATTTGAGCCTAAGTTTAATATCTAAAGGACTATCTAACATAGCCATCTAGATTTTGAGCCCAAGTTTAATATCTATAATGCACTATCCAACATAGGCATCTAAATTTGATCCCAAGTTTAACATTTCTAGTGCACTATCTAATATATCTATCTAAAATTTGAGCCTAACTTTAATATGTAAAACACTATCAACATATATCTAGAGTATTTTGAGAAATTGCTATTAAAAGGGAGTCATGGCGGGTGGCTCACCGCGAGGTTGGGGACAGGACTGTTGCGGCGGCTCGAGGAGTCGGGGATGGGGCGGTTGCACCGGCCGCTGGCGGCTCGGGGACAGGGCTGTTGTCGTAGCTTGAGGTTGGGGCGGGGCGGTTGCAACAGCATGTCGGCTCGAGGATGGGGAGGTTGTGGCGGCTTGAGGACAGGACAAGGCCGGGGCAGCAGACACGTCTCGATGAATGCAGTGGCCGGTGGGTTAGGGCATTTTGGGGAGGGAGAGCGGCCGGCGGATTGAGCGGTTGTGGTGGGAGGAAGATTGAGGGGGTTGGCATGGGGCATCGAGTGAGATAGGGGAAGGAGAAAAGGGTCGTGTGCATGTGTGTACCACGTGAAATTATTTACGTGTGGCGTTAGTTTTCTGAGAAGGTCGTTAATAGAATGAGAGTGGTGGCGTTTATTTATTCGTAACGCCACCACTAGGTTCGTCCCGACTGCACCCATGGGACCTATTTACTATTGGAGTTTCCATACTCCCTCCGTTCTAAAATACTCTATATTCTAGCCTTAAAATTTGTTCTGAAATACTCTACATTCTAGCTTTTAGTCAACAAGAACACAGAAAACGAATTGGTTTTGCTCTCTCTATTGGATGTCATCATTTTCAATGCAGTTTGGATTGGTTGTTCACATATTCAACTAGTACTAATAAATGCAATACTAATTTGTCTAATTTTTTCTAGAATGTAGATTAAATCAGAACTGAGGGAGTATTTCGGAACGCCACCACTAGGTTTTAGTGGTGGTGTTTGAGATTTCCTGAACACCATTACCATTTTGCATGGAAGTGGTGGTGTGTGATTCTTTTGGCTCACCATTAGCAAAATGACTACTCGAAGGGTTTTCCTACTAGTGAGGTCTTTTCCCCAAAAGTCTTGATCCGGCCTCTGGTCATGCTGCAGACACTGGGAGGGGAGATTTGTCCTCCACCACTAGTGGTGGTCGCCGACCAGAGATAGCATGTAGGGCATGTCAGGCCCCGCAGGACCAACTAACCCACCATCGTGCAAATGTGCCATTCCACTACCGCTATTCACTTGTAAGATCATGCCATCCCTTACCGGCACCATCCCTGCCACAAGCAACACCTGGCCAGAGGCCCGTCTAGGGATGGCCAGCGGCCACAGCTCGCTCAACCCAAATTGGCCCCGCAAGGGCTGAGATCTAGACATTGTACCCATGCCGCCATTGTTTTCTTCCTGCACTCCATCCTCACCACTCACGGCCGCCAGCTACTGACCCCGCTAACACTGCCAGCCGCACGCCGTCTGGCCCCCGCTTGCCATCTTCAACGCACCGCTACCGCCGGCACCTCATGGGGTTTGTCTGTCAGCGGCAGAGAAGGGGGATGAGAGAGGAAGTCGGGGGCGGGCGGTTGGGCTATCGCGCCTACGTCTACCACGGGGGGACGAGCACATAAGCCCGATACTTTTCTTTGTTGTCAGCCGAAGTCTTTCTAGAACAAACAATAATTACCTCATCAAAGCATGTATGATTAATTTTTGGGTACAATCATTGAACCCTACGAAAAATCTCTCATATATCTATACACATGTTGTCCCTGGCTAACAAGGAAGTCTGTTAATGGGTCTGGGTAGTTGCTGAAAACTTATACAACCAACTGATGAATGCATTGGAGTAGCTGCAACCGGAAGGTCGGTATTACTAGTACATAGTTATGGACTAATGGGAAGACGACGACAACCCATTCGTGCGCAGCATCCATTATGCATGAGAGAAGTCAATACAATCACCGTACCGTCCATTTCCTCGGGCGTGCACATAATTGCACACGATATACTATAGTAGTACTACTAGTATAGTATAAAACTTATAGTGGAGTGGTTGGAGTAGCAGGATTCCAAGGCGTTGGAGCTGGAGGTGGGTAGCATCGGCGATGGAAGAGGTTGTTCAGAAAATTAAGCTAGGTGAACCACGACATTATTAGGAATCTCTCGTGTCCCCTAACCTGCAGCGCCCAGGGACAAAATCACACACACGCACGAATCCATGGATCCGCTTGCTACGGAGTGCTCATCTCATTGACCTTGATCTCACTTACCGCTCTCCACCCACCAGCCGTCTTTCTGGTTGGCATGCCTAGCCTACACAAAAGATAATCGTGTGCCCGCGTGTACGATCCTTCACTGTCGCTCCGGCCATCTTTACATGGACTTGGCACGCCACTACGGGAAAAAATATCGCTGCTGTGTAGACACGGTTTTGCCGTGTGCCAAATGGATTAGAACAAGGCAAAGTTTGTCTTTGCCGTATGCAACCTAAAAAGTACACGGCAAAGTACGCGAACACGGCAAATTTCTGAAAAAGAACACGGCAAAAAAATTTACACGGTAAAGACCTACAAAGGTGTTGGGTCCGCAGCATAGAAAACAAAAAATTTCCTACGATGAAAACTACACGCCAAGATCTATCTACTAGGTACAGAGCAACGGGTGGACATACATCCATCAATAACTTACCCTCGAAGACAACGAGTTTTGTTAACGAGTAGGAACTCGTGGTTGATGTAGTCGTACACTTGCCGATCTCAAGATCGAGTGGAAGTCCGAGCGCCGCAACTCAGCAGCGCATCCGTACTCGCACACACGTTCAAGCCACCGGACAACCTCGACCTCCTCGCTCCAGCGATCCAGCGGAAGCAGCAACTCCTTCCAGACGAAATGTCACCGGGAACATGTATCTCGCTAATCCGAGACTATGGGTGAATAATTTTAGAGGGGGAGAGAGATCCTTTACGAGGAGGTGTGAGGAAGAAGGGGAGTGAGGGGGGCCTTTTATAGGAGGAGGGGGTACCCCTCCCCCATGGCCGGCGCCCATGGGAGGGTGACTCCTCACCTCCCCCATTCATGTGGTGGTAACCCATCCACATTAAAATGCCCCTTCACATTCTCTTTTAAAGTCTCCACTTTAAATGCATTAAATTTCTCCAAATTTAATGCTCTCTCATTTAATAAAACTCTTTTATTATTTTTATACAGAATTTTTTTAATTACTTTAATTAACAAACATTCACATAAAACCCCCTGCAACATTTCAATATTACACGCAGAACCAATTTCAGCAATTTCACCCAAAACCGTTTCGGTGTCTATTGAAATAATTCCAGCGCTTTGCAATTCTTTCGTCTGAAACATATGTGCTCTAAAATGGTGTCCGGTAACTCTTAAGTGTGTCACCCTACGGTTCGCGAATAATGCAGACATGATTGAGACTCCTCTCAGATCAATAATCAGAAGCGGGACCTGGAGATCCATACTGATTCCTACACATTCAACGATGACTTCTGTGATCGTGAGAACCTTTAATGCTAGTAACTAAATCCCTTTGTCTCGCGATATACTACATGTCCTAGATTCGATCATTGGTATCTCCATGCCTAGTTTGATCTCGTTACCGACATGCACTCTTTTCTCGTTCCCGTAATATAACATTCTAGTGATCACATCACTTGCTTGCAAGCTATCTTAATGTGATATCACAGAGAGGGCCCAGATTATATCTATCCGTCATCGGGATTGACAAATTCCACTTTTGATCCATGAGCCTCAACATAACAGCTTCGTAGTACTGAACCCATCTTTATAATCACCCTGTTATGGTGTGACGTTTGATGTTATCAAGATACTCTTCAGGTGTTAGCAATTAACATGATCTCATGGTCTAAGGATAAAGATTACTTCGTATGATGTTATAGCAATACAAACATAATGACTTGATCGTAATGCTATACTTCGGATGAATGTTCATCACATCATTTCACAAATGCTGTGATCTTGTTATTAACAACATCCAATGTTCATGATCAGGAAACCTTGATCATCTTGTTAATCAACAAGCTAGTCTATAAGAGAGGCATAACTAGGAACCCTTTTTGTTTATTAAACACACATGTATTAACGTTTCCGATCAATACAATTATAGCATGCAAAAGAAACATTTATCATAAACATGGAATACGATAATAACCACTTTATTATTGCCTCTCGGGCATATTCCCTTCAGTCTCCCACTTGCACTTGAGTCAATAATCTAGTTTGAAAAACTTTGTGTATTGAACACCTATGGCTTTCTGGTGTTGCATATACGCGATTGCTAGTGGTTAACATAATCTCCGGATCTGACAGTTTTAGGTCCGTGTGTATTTGCATGTCTTTGCGTCTCTACGTATCACTCATTCTCAAATGAGATGGCATTGTATAAATTTGGTCCTTTGGTGAGACCTTTAGTTCGTTCGGGTTAAAATATGTTGATATTATTGTCACACAATATATCTTCATAGTATTAGCCCACTTTGAACCACACCTAGTTTGATAACAAACTACTTAACACAAATGCCCTCCTTTGCTGCTACTATAGCAGTTATATACTTAGCCTTTTGTTGCAGTATCCGTCACAATGTCTCAACTTTGGAACACATTCAAATCCATCATGAAACATCATTTCCATTACATTGTGCCACCCATAGTCTAAATTGAGATAAATTTAATTTGTATCTTGTGACAAAAATCGTATCAATGTAACACTTTACAATGAACTACCTTTAACTATTTGTCACTTATACATGATATATTCTTAGTTCTTCCAAAGCTCATAAGAATATCTTTACTATTATCCAATGATCATCTTATGAATCATTCTGGTATGTGCTCATAACATTTAGAGCATAGGACATTTTGGATATATACATATCATGGTATAATCAATCAAAATCTTCATGTGATTTTACTCACCAAGTGTTGAAACACTTGAATCTTGATACAATTCTTTCCATGCAGCAAGAACCTTTCTTGTTGTTTCCATATTAAACCCTTTCAATATCTCATATATGTATGTCTGGCACAACTATATTAGCGCCTTAATTTATCCATATAGATATTGATGCCAAATATTCTGGGTTTGCCCAAGTCTTTCATCGAAATCTTATTTTAATGAAATTCTTAACTTGTGTCAATCCAAGATACATCATTTCCAATCAACAATATGTCCTCTACATAATGTATTAGAAATATGTCTCAGCGCTCCCACTTAATTTCTTGCAAATGCAAGCATCTTCATCATTTCCGATGAATTTAAACTCTTTTAACAGTTTCATCATGGTGAAGATTCCAACTCCACTATGCTTAATTCAACTATTGAAGTTTGCATGCCCTTTTAGCACCTTTTGAATAAACAAAACCCTTCTGACAGTGTCTTGTACACGTCCTAGGTAACCATTCTATTAGAAGAACATTGTTTTGTTTGTTAAACTACCATACATCAAATTATATGTAGTGGTTGCTACATTAATCCGTCAAGACTAAATATCGCTATGAAAGATCAAATCTTGTCATAGTCAACTGCTTGAACATTGTCGTAAACTTCTTTCCGACATGTCGACTATTTCATAGATGTTAAACATCCATGTCTATTTATTTATAGATCCAAACATGACCGATAGGCTTCACGCCTTTCCGGAGGGTCTTCCAAGTTTAAAAACTTGATTTCTCATGTATGGATACTATCACGGATTCTATGACTTCTAGTCATTTTATGGAGTCAGGGCCCATCATCGCTTCTTTGCATGTAGTCAGTTCATCATTGTCAAAACAATAACGACTTGCTTATCAAATCACACTATTTGATTCTTACCGACCCACACGGTTCAACAGGAACTCTAATCTCCGAGATCACACCCTTTGTAATCACGTGAGCCATGAGCATTGTGGCCGCCACCGAGACACTTTCCGGTGCTGCGCTACTTAGCACATATAGCTAAGGTTCAACAACCTTATCAAAGTTCTATTGTCCTCCCGCTTAAATTTTCACGAAAAATTCCTTTTCAAGAAACTTGACGTTCCAAGTAACAAACTCTTTTGTCCTCGGTGTTATGGAGAAATTCCCAAAAAATTCTTTGGGATAACCTACAAACACGTGCTTATCCAACTTTGGTTGTAAACATTTTACTTATGCATAGCATACCAAAATTTAAGAAAAGACAATTCGGGTTTTATCCCAAACCATAACTTATATGGTGTCATTTCAACGGATCACAATGGTGCTCTTTTTAGTGTAAAAGCGGTAGTATCTAAAGCTTCAATCCTTAAAACATAATAGCAGTTTTATAAATGACACATTTGATCTTACCATGTCAAACATGGTTTGATTTCATCTCTCGAATATGCCATACTCCTATGGTTTATCGGGAAACACAAATCATGGAACAATTCCTCAAATCTTAAGTGTTTTGCTAAACATGTAACTCAAATATCTTCCTTTATGATCAAATCATAAACTTTTTATTTTCTTGTTACAATGATTTCCCACTTCATCTTGAAAGTCTTTGAACAATTTTCAAATGTTTCATACTTCTTCCTTATTAAGTAAATATATAGATATATTCACTCAAATTTCTGGAGAAAGCATATAAAGCTAAAAGATCCATCGCATATGGCTACATATAATGGACTATATATATCAATATCTATAATATCCAATAAGTTAGTCATCCGTTGCTCTTTGGCCAATGGACATAGTTTCAATTATCTTGAGGAAACTTTCACAAGCGTCAATTGATCAAAATCAAAGACTTCAAAATTCCATCAACATGGAGTTTCTTCATGTTTTCTTTCCAATATAATTTAAAACAGCGGTGTCACTTCATAAGTGATATTTTAATCATTTGTCTTGCGACATTTTAGCAATAGTGTTTATGGATGTGATTTCTCCCACTAGACTTGTAAAAGTTCATCCATCTTTTATGGAATACGGTAATTATTTGAACGACCATTGTTCTCGTAATACCGAAACAAAATAACAATTATTAAAACAAATCTTGAAGGCTAGGTTTGGCGACAACGAAAAACACAATAACACTTTATTTGTTTTCGATGATCATCATCACTTATTCTCTTGCTAGTTACTTAGGCCATGTCAGTTCATGAATTGCATTGTCCTGTATGACACTTCATACCAACCAATTCGGTATCCAATACCGGTATCCAATACATCAGAACCACATTGTTTAACAAGCAAGGAATACATCCATAACATGTATATCTTCTATATACCTAAGTTGGACATCTCCAACCTTTTCTTTTCTCTCAAATATTTTATAGATTCTCTTTCAACAATTCCTTTTCTTTTAAAAGAATCTATCAACATCAATAGTGGTGTCATTCACATGACACATAGTACAAAGTGTATGTAGTCAAATACTAATAACTTTGAACTTGCACTTTGAAGTGGATCACCATCATCAAATGTTTGGTGTTCTTTCAAAAATCCATTCTTTAGTAATCTATTAGTGTAGTAAACATTGTACTTACATCTTCTATTCATCCTTATCATGCCAACTTTCATAATCAAGCTACTATAGCCTGTAAGGAAGAATCGCGAGTATAATGTTAGTTCCCAAAACCTTTTTGGGAGATCCAGATGCCTAGCATCTCCATCCTTCTCAAATTCTCATACAATATGAGAACATGTATTTTGCTAAATTATACTCTATCATAATGCAACCAAAAATATTGTTTCAGATATCACAATATCTTCCACACATGATGGTTTCTGAAACAATTTTTCAGCTCCTAGATAATCTTGATATTAAAACAACTTTTCAATATCAATAATGATGGAGGCAAACATGATACTTCAGATACTAACATTGGAATTATTACTCTTAATTTAATACTACTTATTAAACTTCATGGAGTAAATAGAGTTTGCTGAAAGTTTACAATAGGACTTATAAACTTTAAATTGACATTCAAAACAATACGATACCAGTTCGTAAAGTAAATATCCAGAATTCTATAGTTCTATTATCTCAATTAAAACTAAGCATAAGGTAGTAAACAGATACCAACGACTACAACAAATTATGCAAAATCACTTCGATTTAGTTTATGACAAATTGAGTTCGACTAATCCAAATTAGAAATAAACTCCCACTCAAAAAGGACATCCCTCATGCCTTTTTGGTGATTACATGAACCAAATCCACTACACCAAGTCTGATCATCACGTGAGTTGATGTAGCTTCAAAGGCGAGCATCTATATGGGCATCATATCAACTGTATGACTCATGCTTAACTTTTCGGTCCGTGTTCCGAGGCCATGTCTGTACATGCTAGTCTCGCCAAGTAAGAACCTTAGTATTCGCGTGTATAAAAACTGTCTTACACTCGTTTGTATGAAAGGTTAAATTCGAGTACACCTGATCATCACGTGATGTCTCGAAATACGATCCATAAAACGGTGCATACTTAAGGAAGAACACATTTTTTATCTTGATATCTAAATGAGGGATCATCTTACAATGCTACAGAAAGCGCCAAACTAGCAGTATAAGATACTAACATCTAATGTGTAAAGTCAGATGATATGGTCCATGCATTTGATCTCTATCATTTGCATCGTGGTATGATCTCTATCATTCCTTTGTGTGTAACGCCACGGTCTATGGAACTTACACGTTGAGTGTGTTGTAAGAGTATCTGTCATACATCTACTTACAACAATACCATATCAAGACACTAGCACAGCAACGATCTAAACTAGACGCCTCTAATTTATCAATTGTAAGTTTTACGTGGCTTAGGGACTTCGGAGATAGAACCGTTCTTACCTACGAACATGAACCACAACGAGGATAACCAAGTTATTAGCAACTCGTTGTAAATCAGATATTGACTATAGTAGGAGAGACAGACACCCGCCAGCCACTTATGCAAAACAAGTTGCATGTCAGTCGTGGAACCGGTCTCATGTACGATGACATGTAAGGTTGGTCCGGGCCGCTTCATCGCACTATGCCATTAATATCCAAAATACATAGAATATGAAATAACATGATCATCATCGCCCACATATAAACATATGTGTACTACCCGTACAAAGCACCTACGCATAGATCAGGCTCTGATACCACTATTGGATCCGCAACATAGAAAACAAAAAATTCCTACGATGAGAACTACACGCCAAGAACTATCTACTAGGTACAGAGCAACGGGTGGACATACATCCATCGAGAACTTACCGTCGAAGACAACGAGTTTTGTTAACGAGTAGGAACTCGTGGTTGATGTAGTCGTACACTTGCCGATCTCAAGATCGAATGGAAGTCCGAGCATCGCAACTCAGCAGCGCATCCGTACTCGCACACACGTTCAAGCCACCGGACAACCTCCACATCCTCGCTCCAGCGATCCAGCGGAAGCAGCAAGTCCTTCCAGATGAAATGCCACCGGAAACATGTATCTCGCTAATCCGAGACCATGGGGAAATAATTCTAGAGCGGGAGAGAGATCCTTCACGAGGAGGTATGAGGAAGAAGGGGAGTGAGGGGGGCCTTTTATAGGAGGAGGGGGGTACCCCTCCCCCATGGTCGGCGCCCATGGGAGGGCGACTCCTCACCTCCCCCATTCATGTGGTGGTAATCCCTCCACATTAAAATGCCCCTTCACATTATCTTTTAAAGTCTCCACTTTAAATGTATTAAATTTCTCCAAATTTAATGCTCTCATTTAATAAAACTCTTTTATTATTTTTATTCAGAATTTTGTTAATTACTTTAATTAACAAACATTCACATAAAACCCCCTGCAACATTTCAATATTACATGCAGAACCAATTTCAGCAATTTCACCCGAAACAGTTTCGGTGTCTATTGAAATAATTCCATCGCTTTGCAATTCTTTTGTCTGAAACATATGTGCTCCAAAATGGTGTCCGTAACTCTTAAGTGTGTCACCCTACGGTTTGCGAATAATGCAGACATGATTGAGACTCCTCTCAGATCAATAATCAGAAGCGGGACCTGGAGATCCATACCGATTCCTACACATTCAATGATGACTTCGATGATCGTGAGAACCTTTAACGCTAGTAACTAAATCCCTTTGTCTCGCGATATATTACATGTCCGAGATTCGATCATTGGTATCTCCATACCTAGTTTGATCTCGTTACCGACATGCACCATTTTCTTGTTCCCGTGATATAACATTCTAGTGATCACATCACTTGCTTGCAAGCTATCTTAATGTGATATCATCGAGAGGGCCCAGAGTATATCTATCCGTCATCGGGATTGACAAATTCCACTCTTGATCCATGAGCCTCAACATAACACCTTCGTAGTACTGAACCCATCTTTATAGTCACCCTGTTATGGTGTGACGTTTGATGTTATCAAGATACTCTTCAGGTGTTAGCAATTAACATGATCTCATGATCTAAGGATAAAGATTACTTCGTATGATGTTGTAGCAATATAAAAATAATGACTTGATCGTAATGCTATACTTCGGATGAATGTTCATCACATCATTTCACAAATGTTGTGACCTTGTTATTAACAATATCTAATGTCCATGATCAGGAAACCTTGATCATCTTGTTAATCAACAAGCTAGTCTATAAGAGAGGCATAACTAGGAACCCTTTTTGTTTATTAAACACACATGTATTGACGTTTCCGATCAATACAATTATAGCATACAAAATAAACATTTGTCGTAAACATGGAATAAGATAATAACCACTTTATTATTGCCTCTCGGGCATATTCCCTTCAAAAGGAACACGGTAAAGAAAAAACACTCGGCAAAGTCAACAGCGACACACGGCATATGTGTTATCACGGCAACGAGGTGGGACCCGTGACCCCACAGGTCCACTTGACGGGAATGAGCTAACGGCTATAGACGGTGGCCTCTTTGCCGTGTGCCCTCACCTGCCCTTTGTCGTGTGTATTCCGTAGTATACACGGCAAAGGGCCCTTGCCGTGTGTATTCTGCATTATACACGGCAAAGGGTCTTTGCCGTGTGTATTCTGCAGTATACACGGCAAAGTTTTTTTTCCTTTTACCACATTACTCTTAGGAAAATCATAAAAAAATCATTCTAATTCAGAAAAATAGAAATAATATATCAAAATTTGTAGAAATATAAGATCTATCTACCTACACTCAAATATTAGATATTTATGTTGAATATGAATCTTCATGCTTGCTGTTTTGACCATAGTTTAAAACAGGCATAAAAAATTCAAAAATGATCGAAACAATGTGAAACCTTCGCGTGGAGTCATATTATGTGAAATAGTTGGGAGGAAAAATATCAAACTTGGTATATTGATTATGTCTAAAAAACCTTCACAAAATGACCTATCTCATTCGAGGTTTCCTTACTTTCGGTTCAAATGACCAATGTAATGGGCAGAATAGCAACATAGTTTGTGATAATGTGCCCATATTGTGCATACATGTGCATCATGGGATTGCAAACACTGTTGCAGGAGAAAATTTCTTTTTTGTCGCATGGAAAAGCCATTTCCTATTTTCGGAGCGCAAAAATCGGGGCATTTTGTGTAGCGACACCAAATGTTCAATTCAAAAATGCTACCACCCCATTTTTCAAAAATACTAGACCACCTTACATGAACAATGTCCCAATCGGGGATTTTAAAACCTTTTCATCCACCCCTGGTGAAAAAGACAAATTTCTGCCGAATCGGTAGGAAGTAGGTCACATATGAACTACAGATACATGATTTAATGCTCATGATTTTTTATAAAAATCATTTTTAGGTTCACAATATGATGTTTCTTCAGAGATCCAATGCAAGTTTAGTGAGGCTCAGCCTTGAGCTAAGAATATTCATGCCCTCCGTTCGATTAGGATTTGACGATAATTTCAAATGACCATAACTAAATCAAAAAAAATCAAAAAAATACGAGACCTTCGCATGGTGTCATTTTTTGTGACATAGTTGGGAGAAAAAATATCAAACTTGGTATATTGATTATGTCTTAAAAAAACCTTCACAAAATGACCTATCTCATTCGAGGTCTCCTGACTTTCGGTTCAAATGACCAATGTTATGGGCAGAATCGCGAGATAGTTTATGATAATGTGCCCATATTGTGCGTACATATGCATCATGGGATTGCGAACAATGTTGCAGGAGAAAATTTCCTTTTTGTCACACGGAAAAGCCATTTCCTATTTTCGGAACGCAAAAATCGGGGCATTTTGTGAAGCGACACCAAATGTTCAATTCAAAAATGCTACCACCCTATTTTTCAAAAATACTAGACCACCTTACATGAACAATGTCCCAATCAGGGATTTTAAAACCTTTTCGTCCACCCCTGGTGAAAAAGACAAATTTCTGCCGAATCGGTAGGAAGTAGGTCACATATGAACTACAGATACATGATTTAATGCTCATGATTTTTTACAAAAATCATTTTTAGGTTTACAATATGATATGGAAGTCATATTTGGATTCCTCTCATTTTTCTGATCGATTTAGATATTTTATTTGTTGGATTCCTACTTACGGATTTAAATATATGAATTATTCCATATTAAATAGAAAAAGGCAAAAAAATAAAATAATTTTTTTTATTTGGATTCAAGATTTTTTTATTGACATATATTCAAGATTATTATTACTTATTCATTGTTGTCTACTTAAATAATTGTTTGGGATCTAAAACTGAGATATATGACATCATGGTCCAAGAGTTAATAGGATTGATATGAAAGCCTTATTGATAAGGTATGATTTCTTTCTCGGAAGCTCATTCGGAAGGAACGAAAAAGTTAAGCGTGCTAGGTCTAGAGTAGTGTTAGGATGGGTGACCGTAGGAGAAGTTTGTTTATGAGTGCAATTTGATTTAATATTAAACATACTTAGAGTTAAAAGTATCCCATACGAGAGACTAACAAGTAAAAAAAAGTTTGAAAAAAACAATTGATTTTTAAAAAAAAATTATTTTGAAAAGGCAGCCTCTTTGCCGTCTACGTGACACACGGCAAAGGCTGTCTTTGTCGTGTTGGATTTATGAACGACACACGGCAAAGAATAGACACCGTCATCTTCAGTGGGAACCGTTATCTCACTTTACTTTGCCGTGTCTACGTGTAAGGCACACCGTGTCTTATTTAAAAAACACACGGCAAAAGGCCTTTGCTATGGCAAGTGTTGTCGTGTGGCATTTGCCGTGTGTATACACGCGGCAAAGGCCCTCTAGAACATGGCAAAAGATTTGCCGTGTTATATTGCCTACACGGCAGCGATATTTTTTCCCGTAACGCGATCTACCATTTCGTCAAGAATATGGCACAATTTGCATGGACCTAGCGACACATCCCTTCTCATCACATTCAAATCTCCAAGCAATCGTCCCAATTCCCTTTCCCAAATCACATTGATTGCTTCTTTACAAATTTGGACGCAACCACCAACGCGACACACCTGTTGGCTGTTGATCCTCTCATCGTCCATAACCAGCCACACTAGCGGCACAAGGTTGGCGGAACGACCACTCTCTTCGATGCCTCTGCTCTTGGCACTCTTGGCGGGTGGCCTACGCACCAGCCTCCTCGATACCCCGCTCGCACCATTGTCGGTGGACGGGCTACCCTACACGACGCCCCAACTCGCGGCAGCCCGCACGGGCGGCCGCAGTGTACTATGTGATCAGGCCCGGCTCTAGCCCATGATAGAGTTGTACGACGGCCAAGGGTTTAGACCGGAGGGGGCCAATATTTTTAGGCGCTGAGCGAACGGCTGGGTCCCAGACAAGTCGCGAGCAGCAGGCCTGAGTTTCGTGATTGGTCGCGAGAACGTTGCGAGGCCCCTACCTGCCGAGTCGCTATCGATCCTAATCAGCTATTGATCGATCTCTGCTCAACAAAAAAAAAGCTATCAATCGATCGCTTCTCTAAAAAGAGAAGTTATCGATCGATCTTGAATTGGAATTCCATATGTCGTGACACTCTCGCCGAGTCGGTCTCGCCCGTCTTGCGGTTGTGACGCTCGCGGCTCGCCAAGATGCCTGGGCCTGGGCGCAGGTCGAAGCTCGCCGTCTGCCCGTCTCGTCTGCTCTCCAGTCTTCAATTTTCCATCAATAGTTTTGGACACACTCCGCCCTCCATAAGTTTATGCTTACGCCTTAATTTATCCTTAATCCCTTCTTAATTCGTCGTCTAATCCTTCTAATAAATTCCTCAATTAGGTTATAATTTTTCATATTACAATTTGATATAAATTCCTTCATTAATCTGTGATAGGTTACGATGGGGAAGCAATTATCGGGTGCTGTGAAAAAGAAGAAAAGAAAGAGAGAGAATCGGCTTATTGATTCACAAAGAGGTGTTTTAAATAAGTTTTTTTTAACAAAAAGTAGCGTTGATGTCAACAATAATAATCAAAGGCAAGAATCTGATCCCAGACCCGGAGAAGGTGATGAGAATAATTCAAATACAGATCTTGAGGCCAATGAACAATCTCCAGAAAACGGTAAATAACTAACTAGCGTCAATTATTTATAGACATCTCGACTATAAACATGTGGTTATATGCTTTTAAATATTTTGCAAGTAAAATTGACACATATGCTTCTATATATCTAATTATACGTACGTATATATATTGTCAGTAGGGGTTCTTTTGTCGACTTCGCCCAAGGACCCTGAAAAATATAGAGCAAGCCATATGTGTGATTACCCTTGAAGGTCGTTGCGTACGGTCAGCACAATGGGATTGGACCGAACGATAAATTGCAGGAAGAAGAATAGACAAGGAAAGCTAAGAATTGAGAATAAATGAGGAGCTGTTTTAAATTCTGACACGTATTCTAGATATAGCAATAAGACATGATGTACAATAAATTATGTTTTAGTCTTATTTCTAATAATTAAATATTCTAAATATATGATTAGAGAGATTGTTGCTAAGAGAGATCATCTCTTAGTGAAGAGAAGTCAATCCTCTTTTTTTTCTCTTTCATCCATATCAGCAATCACCATACATGGCATTGCTGAGATATAACTAATTGTACATGCCATAACATGGAATTAGGGAAATATACGGGGCGATTGCTTTGACATTTCGGACACCAAGTGTCAGGTATGGGAGATGGTCCAGCGATTTGGGGTGTACGGCCCGGTCATTTAAGATATTGTTTCGTTTGTGTGTCCTGCCGGATGTAGGATACCCGTCTCGGGGTCGAGCTAAGACAAGCCATAGTGAAAGTAACATACATGCCATTTAGCAAAAAAATGACGTGACATATCAATTAATGAAAAAAATATATGATAGTAGTATCATGATATGTTACCGTATCATATCATATCATATCACGTAAAACTAGATATTTTTATTGACATCAGATCATATTGTACGATACTTTGCAATATAAAGATTGTACGTATGATGTGTGTGATACAAATGTATAATACTTGAGGCCACCATGACTAGGCTAACTAGACGTGAGGTCTGAGCTCTCGTGTGCGTCACAGCCCATGTCATATATCGAGAACGTAGGTGTGCGTCCATGTCCTATAGCTGACTCCTGATTGGAAGCCGACGAATATGACACCTGGCCAGTGCACATGCATGCACCGCGGTCAATCTATTCGACCTGATCAAACAGGGTAGCGCTCCAGCCTATCCTTGCGGATCATGTCTCCCACTCTACCGTTGTTACTGGCCTTCCACACGTGCAACCAAGCTACCCTGTCTCCTCGCTTCTCCTTGCATATATACCAGCTCCACCTCCCGTTCTCCACACCGTCTAAGCTTACACATCTCTAGCAAGAAGAAGAACAGCAAGAAGAAATCAACATCCTTGACATGGCTCCTAGCTTTGGTCGATCCATCTCTTTCCCTTTGACGCCGGGGAGGTCTTCCTCCAAGCCCCGCCACGTCCGCTCCGCCAGCTTACCGGCGTGCACAACCTCCTCCCACCCGCTCCTCGCCCACCTCAACTCCCACATCGCCGCCGTCCGCTCCTTGACACACTCCTCCCTCGCCGCTAGCCTCACCCAGATCCATGACCTCCACTCCTCCCTCTCCGACCTCCTCCTCCTCCAAGACCCGCAAGAAGCGCTCCATAGGGCAACAAACCTCGGTGACCGCCTCCTCGACGTCTTCCTCCTCCTCGCCGACGCGCATCAGGGATTCCAGGAGTGCCTCCTCGACCTCAAACATGCTGCCGCAGAGTCCATCACCGCGCTCCGGAGGGGCGATGCTGCCCGGGCGGCCTCCGCCACAAGGTCCCAGCGCAGAGCCGAGAAGGAGCTCGCCCGCCTCGCCGCATCCATCTCCGTCGTCTCCTCCAAGTGTGCGCGCCTAAACCTTGCTAGCGCTGAGGATGCCGAGATGGCCGGTGCCCTCATGGATGCGGCTTCCGCTAGTGCCGCGGCTTCTGCAGCCGTGTTCTTGGCCACCGCGTCCATGTCAGCGGCGTCATCTTGCAACAAGATCACTTCCGTGTTTGGTTCTTTTGGCAAGAAGGCCTGCACGCTGGAGACGACCGAGCTGGCGCTGGAGAGGCTTCAAGCCCTCGAGCAGTGCTTCGATGAGTGTGACGGCGTCTGTGACAAGGTGTTCCGGAGCATTGTGCAGACAAGAGTTTCGCTGCTCAACATCATGACGCCTACAATCTAGAGATGCTTTACATCAAGGGGAAATAACTCAATTAATTTGGAATTGTATATTTTACTGCACAATGTACATATATATACAGAGAAGGAATTAGTACAGAGAAGAAGTTTTTTTTTGCTACACTTCATACGTTCAGACTTGTGCTCCATTGAAGTACAAGATGTGTTCGATTTTAGTGACTTATATTTAGAGACAACTAGTGAAAAGTTATCATGTGATTTCAACTATTAAGACGTCTTACGCTGTTCTAACCAGAACGATGAACACCCTGCTGAAAGTTGATTCATTTCGATAATACATTTCTTGTAAACTTAATTCTGGATCAAATTCCTTTTTTTTTAAACAAGTATATATTAATATCGTGGAGGTACCATTTACACCCACCCTATGCAACAACGCATGCGCTAGCGGCCTTATAGATGCACACAACCTAGAAAAAAAAGAATTAAAAAGAAGAAAAAGTCCAGATACAGTGATTTACTCCTTGTTGCAGTGAACCAACCACCACCAAGACAATACCAGAAATCCAACTTCCCCAAAATGACATCTCCAAGAAAAGCCGACATCACTCTGATCATAGATCATAGGTTTTCACCCAGGAAAAAGTCCAAAATCACAAAACAATGCCTCCAACAAGGTCGTTGCCAGGCACAACCAACTAAGGCCAGACCTTGGGCTTTCACCCTGTAAGATTAGACCATGAATTCCTCATGTGTTGTCGCCCGCACTTGCCGTTGTCGCTACTCCAAGTCAGAAATCACCTTACCGTAACCTCGTCACAACCAAGAAGGACCAAATTCCTAGTCTATCTCTTGAAAGTAAACAAAAATCAGCAAATCTACTATGAAACAAAAGCAGGGGATTAAAACCTCAAGATCTAGAGAACTATTTAGTTCAATCATGCGACTCAATCGTGTCATAAAATTAAACAGTTAATGAATCGCACCCTCAACCGGAAATTTCGTTTAAGATGAATATATAAGACACAACCAATCTTTTTACCATGTCGTCGATCCTTTTGGCTTACTTGACTTCGTAATTACAGCTAGCCAACACTAACAAAGGGGACACTTGGAATATTAACCCCACAACCAATCATGCCAAGTACTAGTTAAGAAATCACACTTGGATCAAGCCATGTACTAGTTGAACTGTTAGAGCCGGAATGGTATGTACTTATTGCGCATTAATAATAAATTTACATAAGGACAACAAATACAAAAAGGGGAACTTTGCGGTACGCACATGTCTTTGCTTGATTAGAGCTGCTTTATGAATTTAATTTGATTTATTGAAATAAGAATTTTTCTCATAATTTAAATTCAAGATTGATCTAATGCAAACCATTCATCAATATATTCGTAACTTGTACAACTGTAATTAGTTAGTGCATTTCCTAATGTGGTGCTGATCATATGGCGTGTGTCGTGAACACTGTGCTGAGTAATTTGGGTCAAGTACTTGCTGCATATAAACTTCTGCACTATCAGAGCAAATTTAGTTTAACTAATATTAAATAGTTAAATTATGCATTACTCTTCATCGCGTAACTGAACAATTAAAATGTGCAACTTAATCTAAAATCATCAAAATGAACAAATTAGTACAACACGAGTAGACAAGCATCGTAGATGTTTTTGACTGCGTCGCCGATCTATTTTGGTTAATTGACTTTGGAATTGCAGCTAATCAGCACTGTCAAAGGGGACATTGGGAATCTTAACACCGAAGCCAGTCTTGCAGAGCTAGTCTTGCTAATTTTATTTGTATTCTACCTAGGCTACCCTGATCTAGGCACATTCAGAGACAAACACGCTTTTCTAACACTAAGAAAGAGTGTCAAGTGTGTTGTTAACATGACACTTGTATCAAAATATGGACCGTCTGAGCCCGTCATAGTCAGAGAGACATGAACGTACGTGTTATTTCCACACAAATGTTAACTCCACGTCTAAACGGAGAACAATTACATAGAACAAAAATAATAATTTTGCATATGTCTTTAGTTATTTTGATTATATAGACAATATAACATCTTTCTGACTTCAATTCCGTTTACATATGTAGCCATGATCTGCATAGTAATAATGTAAACTATAGATATCATGCAAATATAGCGTTCATTGGTGTTTGTCTAGCTTATATATTTTTTTAAAGATATGTTGAATTGTTTCTCATGTGTAATAATGTGTGTTGGAGGACATTGTACTGAAAAGTTTTGGGCCAACAATCCTCCTGCTAGTAGTTAATCATTATCAACCACCATGCATAATAGCTTTGCGCTGCCAAAGCTAGTATTTCCGTAAAATTTAACAGCTAAATAGTGCATCGTAATTTCCCATTTTAATTAAAAAAAACTCAACGAGAATGAAGAAGACATGTCATATCAAACGATCTATTGACCGGGCCGCGCTTACGTTGAACAACTTCGGTCTTACAGCTAATCAACACTGCAAACTCGACACTTGGAATCTAAACAGCAAATTAGAGCAGTAGATTTAAGCTATAGACTTGCTAGCTATTAGTTAGCTAGCTAATTATTGTTAACTAGTCTAGGTAGGTAATTTAGCTCAACCGGATGCAGTTAACAAATCACAAGTGGATTATATTTTTACACTTAATTACAAGTCGAGTATTGGGATGATGGATCAGTTGAATTGTCACTTCCATGAGATTTTTTGCATAATTGTACACCGCTAGCTGGCATGTCCCATCGCCGTGGACATTGTGATCCTGGAAGCTCGAGTGATGTTAGCTCCGATCTGATCTACAGGAGACAGGCTGTTCAAGTGTGGATCAGACAAAGTTTACACAGCGAGTAGGTCAGCTCCTGCGATGTCCATAGCTTGTAAGCTCCCTCTTCCCGCAGAGAGATTCGCTCGTGCTGATTACTATAGTTAAGGGTCGTCGTCCCATCGTCCGGCGGACCGGCCACCGGCAGCACCGCGACAGCCGTAGCTGGCATGCACGGTGCCTGCCAGCAGCGCAGAATCTCCTACTCCTACCACTACGTACGTCGTCTTCCCCAAAGTCTCCCCTCACATCTCTCTCGATGAGTACTGTTCAGATCCTCCGATTTGGATCATGTATTTTTCTGACGAAATAATGCATCATATTGGCCGCTGATTTCCAGTTGGATGCATGATGTCAAGAAGTCCACGTGATTAAAATTATAACTCATCAAGGCCACTTGTAAGGGATGCCACGGGCCACGGCCATGTCTTTCTTATGACTACTGATCGATCATTCACGTTGCCAAGCTTGTTTTGTTTGAAGTTTGTACTCCAAGTATGCAGCATTCTCAAGATTAATTGTTGATTACTACTCCCTCCGTTCACAAATATAAGACATTTTAGTTTTGTTAAATGAATATATCTAGACGCTTTTTAAGTGTATAGGTTTACTCATAACCTCTACAAACATATATACTAAAAGATGTCTAGATACATTCGATTCGAGAAAGACTCGGGGGTCTTCTAGCTAGCACAAGAGGTGGTGTGCTAGACAGCCCGAGTTCGAATCTCACCTTCTCCTATGTACGAGTAGTGTCTACTTTGTACTTTTTAGATACATTCGATTCACAAATCTAAAACATCATATATTTCTGAACGGAGGGAGTACTGTATAATAGTGCCATGTCTGCATCTATATGGTAAATGTTCACAATTCTAGACAACTCAAATCCTCTATTACTATAATTACAAACACAGATATCGTATAAGTACTATGGTACTGAAATATCAACAACTCACATCCTCTATTACTATACAGTTGCCTCACACTACCTATTTTTAATGAACTCACAAGCAGCTACATGACTCCTATTAACGGTAACCCTCAACTGCTAAAAAAAACTGCTATGCTAATTAAGTGTGGCACCCTCTCTTCCTCGCCACAGTTGTTTGGTACATGACCAGACCCGCGGAGCCTTCATTGAATCAGTTATAGTACTAACCGAAAAGCTCTAATTTCCATGTCTTCCTTTAGTAACAACTCATGCCATCTAGTTTTCTTTTGAGCAAAATCATCGATGATGTAACTATTGTTTGATTATCAATAAAGCTCGCGCATGCCATCTAAAAGTTAAACAATCCAATCATACAATTACCAAATCATTCTAATACAGTTCACATCAACCAGTTTATTCTAATACAGTTCACATCAACCAATTCACATCATTATACTGAATGATTATGAAATAACCTAAATGCTCCAAAGCTCGATTGTAACCCTAACCTAAAAAAGGCTTACATACGTGTACATTAGTGTTTAGTAGCCATTATAGAACTAAGCAAAGGTAAATTAGAATACAAAATATATAGGGCTTTTGAAGAAATTGCAAGAAGTTGGGTTCAACAAATATAGAAAATTCCACAAAATTTTGCAGATCCAACAGTAAATGATAAGCAGGGGATGGTATACCTCCAGGGTTGCAGAAAAATCAAAATACACCGCAAAATCAAAGAGACGTCCTAGGAATTGAGATGAGGGATATTACCTCTTGGGCCCATGAGCTCTACCTTGGACCACGTGGCCAATATTGTGGACACCGGGTGGCCCGATCTTCACGAATTCGTGGGTTTTGAGAGGGATTCGTGGAGGGGAAGGCGAACAACATGATGAGCATGACGAAGAACACATGCACATATGGAGATAAATAGAGAAGCAAACCTGTAGAATCGATCCTAGTAATAAACCCCGAACGGAGCATCCTCCGGAACTCGAAACACAAGGCAACACTCGCTCTAATTGAAACCGTTTCCTTCTTACATGCCGGTCCACCGATCCTATAAAACCTTGTCAGGGAAGTATAGCAATCAATAAAACACTATAAAAGATTAGCACTACAATAACCTTGATAGCGAAGATTCTAATTGAAATCAATTCCTTCTTACATGCCGGTCCACCATCCCATTCGACGCGAGCTTGGTGACAACAAACCTAGCACCACGTGGATGCGCGTGGCTCGGCCATGCCGCTGACCGCCGAGACAGGCACCGCCCGCCGAGCCAGGAGCCGCCCGCCGAGCCAGGCGCCGCCCGCTGCCACGTAGATCAAGTGGAAGTGTTTCTGCCTCCCCCGCGTGGTGGCGCACTTCCGGCCGGTGCGCGACCGACCCAACCCTTTAGTAGCATGTGGTTAACCGATGTGTGCGCGGCGGATAATTACCCGTCAGGCGCGCGGTATTCAAAACGAGCAGCAAAAATTTCTACTTCGCCGACCCGTAGAAGGCAAAGCATAACTCTGTTTGAGGTGAATCAAATTTCTAAAAAATTGTCTCGATGAGAATTATCTAGACAACCCGGCCCATTTTCACATTTTTCTATGAAAGTCGTTTGCGTAGCTTTTTGTCACATATATGTGTATGTATGAGAGTTCGCGCTCATTCCTCGGTGGCCGATAACGTTGAGATGACACCGGTCTGTGAACCCTAGAGACCCTGGTCGTAGGTAAACTGAACACTCGATATGAACTATCTCGCAATATTTGTTTGTTACGATTCTCGTTGCTATGTGTATGTGTTATTTTTCTCGTTGATGTGTATGTGTTATTTTCTTGCATATGTGCATTAGAATGATGTGTGGATTAACTACGTGCCTTGCACATGCCTGGCTTTGTCAAACCCTCTACCTTAACAACTATCTTGGTATTCTATATGTGGTGATGCTCTAGTCACCTGGCCAATATCATAGCGGTGCTAACTTTGAAAATTGGGATCCTATGATTGTTTGGTTCTCCCCCTATGAGTGACACAAGGTTCCATTTGTCCACTCTCATTCCCGCAACACTTTGGTTGGGGGAACCTCTTTGGAATGGAGGGTCTGTAAAAATGGTCTAGTTATGTCACTAAGATGTAGTTTCTTTGTTTGGTTCTTGTTCTTCATCGAGGATATGTGCAGAAGAATGTCGGCCGATGATCCTTGAGGTTGGGGGACTTTTCCCATAGAATTATTTTCTTCTTATTTCTCTCTCCTCGTGGAGCCCAAAAACCATTTGGCTTTATTGTTTGCTTTTCTGGCAAATACTTTTACCCGATGAGGATTTCTCTCTCTCTATGGTAGTATTTTCCTGGTATATTTTGATGACTACAAGCCCCTACTTGAAGGAGATATGCCCTAGAGGCAAATAATAAATAGGTTTTTATTGTCATATCTCAGTTAGTTCATAATAGTTTCATACTGTGCTATAACTGTATTAATACGAAACGTTAATACACGTGTGGTATGTAAACAAACCGTGTCTCTAGTTACCTCTAGCGAACTAGTTTATTAGTCATGAGGATGATCTAGGGTTTCGAGATCATGGGCATTTATGCCAATTAACAATGAGGTCACATCATTAGTTGAATGGTGTGATAGACAAACAACCCAACCAGTTGTATCTTAATTAGATCTAGTTACAAAGTTCACCATTAATGATAAAACTAAGGAAACCTCGCGACCTGTCCTTAGACTGTGAGATAATGCAAATCACCGTTCTGGAGGGAGCTTAGATGGTTATCAAGTATCACTCTGTGACTGGGTGATCGAAAAGGTGCTACTCAGGTTTCCCAAAGGAGCGTGTAGAGGAGTACATATCAAGACCAGGATTTTCCCATCCATGTAACGGACAGATACATTAGTCGCCATCTCGGTGACGTTGCATTAACGAAGCTTGCAAGCGTGTGACTGGGTCACGGAATGCAACGACACGGAAACGAGAAAACAAGTTCATCGGTAACGAGATCGAACGAAGGTATGGAGATACTGTAGATCAAATCTCGGATGAACTAGATATCAAGAGGCAAAGGGTATGGGAAACGACTATTTATGGTTCAAACGACATTGTCATCGTGGAATGCATAGGGGTTAATATGGGCATCCCGGTCCCGCTATTGATCATTGATGGAGATCATGTTTGTGCCATTCCCGAGCCGTTGGGAAATACACTTAAGGGTACGATGAGCTAGAGATCCTCTGCAAGTTGGAATCACCATATAAAAGAGAAAAGAAAACCGAAAAAGTTCCGTGAGAGAACCGGAATCGTTCCGGGAAAGTTCCGAAGTCGTTCGGAGGAAATCGAAAGTGAACTGAAAGGTGTTTCGGGGCAAATCGGATTTTGTAATATGTATTTACATATTAATTAATGTAATTAATATTAAATATAATATTTAAATCTAATTTGAAGGGGTATTCCACTAATGGGCCAAACTTCCTAGGGGAAAAGGGCCCATTAGGGAAAACCGAAGGAGGGAAGGGCCAAGGCCCAGGCGCCTCAAGGGGGCCCACCCGGCCAGCCAAGGGATATGCGCGGGGTGGGGCCCACCCCTGGCCGGCTGGCCCATGAGGCCCATGGCGCCTCCCCCCCCCCCTCTCCCTTGTTTAGTCCCACATGGGAAACCCAAAGGGGAGGGCACACCCCCTCCCCCTATATAAAGGGGTGCCCATGGGTGGGAATAAACACATCAATATCTGGAGAAGTCCTTTGGTTGACTTTCTCCTCTCTCTCTCTCTCTCTCGTATCCATGCATTGGTACGGTCCCAAGTAAGGACTGTCCGAGCATGAGACACTAGACCTGCAGCACGTCGTTGCGCTGGAGGGATTCCAAGCCGGAGATCTACTTCCGCACTCCCGACAGGGATCAAGGAGTCGGAGGTCGTCATCGTACACCATATATGTACGAAACCACGAGGGGCCTCGCTTGAGGCACCTTGGATGTCGTGAGCTGGAGCTGCTACACGATGAAGAAGGAGCAAGGGGTGACCTGCGAGGAGCATCGCGACCTTGAGGTCGGCTACGGCTTCGACTACTTCAACCACGTTCCCCTCGGAACGTTAACCACGTACGGTCTTCAAGGGTATGTATTCTATATGCTCCGGTGGTTACTACATTACTACATAGATAGATATTGGGCGTTAGGAGGTTCCAATGTAGGAAAAAAATTGTTTTCTGCTACAGAACCCTTCAGTGGTATCAGAGCCGATCTATGCGTAGGAGTACTATACGGCCAGTACGCACATGTATTGTGTGGGCATTGATCCCTTAGTTGTTACCCTCTAACGTGTACTTGTTTATATCGCGGTATTGTTTGATGAAGCGGCCCGGACCGACCTTACGCATATTCGTACGCGAGACTGGTTCCACGCTCGACATACGGCTTGTTCCGTATAAGTGGCTAGCGGGTGTCTGTCTCTCATTCAATAGTTGATATAGCATTTACAACGGAGGGCCCCGAAAGGGGTGTAGTAGAGACAACTATTGGATCCATGTTGTGGTTGGAAAGTTCGTAGATTAGAAACGGTTCTATTGCGAAAGCAACAACCACGTAAAACTTGCAAAAGATAAAGTAGAGGTGTCTAACTTTATTTTACAGGAGGGCTTGTGTTATGATATGGTATAGGTCGTTACGAAGGTAAAGTAGTTTACTTTTATGTTACTAAGTTAAGTAGTAATAGCCATCATTCCGATGGACGACCGGGTGGTGGCGTCGTGGACTTGGCGGCAAACCAGGGGCAAGATGGAGATCATGTCGGAGCGCTCGATGGAGATCAAGGCGCAAGAAGGACCATATCATATCACAAATTAACATGTGATGTTGATACCTACTCTATATCTTATTGTATGCTAGTATTAGATACTCAACGGTAGCAAATAAGATAATCCCTATATAATTCCAATGATAGTGTTTCCCTTGTGTGTGCACCACCAAGAAAGTTTGCCGTTATGAAGCCGGTCGTGACGATCGGGGGCTAGACATATCTACATTCGCATATAGTGGGTGTAAGCCATGTTGCACAGCCTAGCATGTGTAGACATGGGCTCAGAACACAAGAGACCGAAAGGTCGAGCATGAGTCACATGGTTGATGTGATTGACATTAGGGAATGTCTACCTTTGATGCTGCACTGATGGCCGTGACGATCGGGAGAGGTGCAGATGATTGGGATCATGTGATCACTAAAATCGTCCAGGGGATGACAATTTTAGTTGGAGCTCAATTAGGATTGAACTCATATTATGAACTTAGTCTAGATGTCTGTTTGCAAATATCTTAGTAGATCATGGCCTATCCCATTGAGGTCCTTTGCGACCATGGGAATATACTTCTTGATATGGAACTTAGCAAAAGGGTCCAACTTCATAAATTAATACCCATGCCTGAGGGATATCCTCGTAAAAGGTGATCTTCTCTTCTTAATACTATGACCATTAGAAGATAATCCGATGACTCCGCTATGTTTGTGAGTTCTCCGTAATCATCCAATAAGCCATTCTCCATTCAATGGAGAGTTGGATTACAATCTTGTATTCTGTAAGATTAGGCACATAAAGTATGAGTCGTTGGATGAGTTTTCTTCCATGATGGATGAAAAGGAGAATATTTGAAGAAACACTTAGCAAACTTGCATTAGAGTTATGAACTCTCAGAAGGGCTTGATTAAAATGGAGGTCGTGAATAAAAAAAGGGTATATGTTAGATATACAAAGTTATAAATGTAATTCTTGCAAAACTCGTTGCAGTTTATATAAGTATTGGATACTTGTCCCGTTTTGTGAAAACATGATGGTCTGCTTGAGAATTGCTTGAATTGAGGCAATGTGGCAAGATGACGGCAAGCAAAACTGTTGATGGCCGACATCACCCCTTTCCTCAAAGGTTTATCATTAGTGGACTTGAATATAATTTGTAATCCGTGTTTGTGTGTCTTGCTTTTAGCAAGCCGATTGTTCATATGAATAAGGTACAAGCCAGTTGTACTGTTCTTATGAATAATACCTTTATGGTCACATTACGATTATAAGAGTTGTTCTCATCACTATGTTAATGATAATAGTTTAAGCATTTATAAAGGATTAGAATGCTAAAAGATATCCAAGGTTTAGTAATGACATGACACTATAGTTTAAGTCATTTTGGTTACTGCATGTTCTTCATTCTAAATGAAGATCGGGATCCTAGATGCTTTATCTAGAGACTTTGCAAAACCATGCCTCTTGGGTAGAATGACTAAAACTCCGCATTCTGGTAAAACAGTGATATGCGAAGAAATGTTGAACTTTATACATAATGATGTATTGTATTTTCAACAAGATAGTGGAAATCATTATTTATACTTAATGTTGAATCTTATACATAGTGATGTATCGTATTTTCACCAAATAGTGGAAATCATTATTTCACACTTCATTGTGGATTTAAGTGAATATGAGCATTTGCTTAATGAAACATAAGTTTGAAACTGTTTTGAATTATTCAAAAGATTTCAAAATGAAGGAGGATATTGAATTAACAAAAATACAAAAGTCTCTTCGATTTGATCGACCTGACTAAAGTATTTAAGTTAATTTTAGCATAAAAGGACATGTGAAAGAGGTTTCACAAATTATGATAATAAGGGCAATTTCAAAGTGTATTGAAATGACTAAACATCATAATCATTATGTATTAGATACATATGTTATAATATTATCTCTTATCAGGGTTATAGTTATCGTTTAGAGTTAGAGATCGAAATGAGCGAACACTCGGTTGAAATACAAAGGAACATCTAAAGATTCGTGGAAACAACACCATAAGTGTTATGGCATGTTCGAGTTTTTTGGAGATTTCGATAAGTTGAAATCGTGACGAATAAACAAGTCTTTGTAGAGCATTCTTAGGAAGCTATTAATGCATCTTCCATAAAGGACAAACCTGCTGTTGTCCAAACTTGACGTGTCTTGATGAAGATACAGGTGGAAGAAAGTAAAAGTTCAAAACAAGGTATTTGACCTTGCCTCCGACTTGTTGAGTGGCACAGTAGAATTTGTTTCGTGAAACCGAACTCTACAAATAGAGGAGAAACTAACGATAATGATCATAAAAGTTTCAGCGAATACTTTTACTAAAGAAAGTAGGATTCAAAAATATATACTCTACAAGTTTGTGGAAATATATTATTGATTCACTTGTCATGTTTATGAACAAGACATACCTATGAATTACAAAGAAGCGTGATGGACCTAAGTGCGAGAAATGACTAGGAGTCATAAAATCCTATATTAAGTTACATTTAAGATTGCAAAGTAATATGTTACTTGATCTTATTAAGTAAAGTAGTTTACTTGATATTTCTGAATGACTTCAAAGTCATAAGAAGGAAATGAAACTTAATGGAGACGTAAAGCTCGATTTGTCACACAGTATGGACAAATTCAAGGAGTTGACTACAAATGTAGCGATGCTTGAGTCTATTGGATTTACACTAGTAATATATGGATATTGAAGTCTCATAGCTGAAATTCTCAATTTGATGATGATCAAAGAATTTTGGAATGTCCAAGATTATCGAGAGGACCTGCATTTGAGTGGAAGCTAATTAGCTTCGCCAATTCTTAATATGTAAGAGACATATTTTGAGTGGGCGCTAAGTATCTTGGCTGAATCATAATATGTATCAAACATATTTTGAGTGAAAGCCAAGTGAAATCCCTGGATCTCAAATATGGATGTCATATTTGAGTGGGAGCGTGAGATCATTCTAGGATATATGGATGACATATATGAATGATGTGATTGGTATTAATAACATTTAAGTTAGTAAATATAGATGAAGTTGAACAAGTTATTAAATAATAAGATCTATCGAGATAGATTGGTAAGTTTAATAAACATCACAGTTGAATGCTTCCTAGACTTGATTTTGAAGATGTTCAGAATATCCTAGATGAGATTCTAAAGTAGTTTAGAATGGAACAAGGAAAATAAAGAGGTTCTTACTTGTATGAAGCATTGATTTAGTCTTAGTATTGCAATCTACTTTCATTAAAAGATTTATTAGATAATCGAAAACAGAGGATCTTGAGTACTATTTGAAATTCAGAAGAATTGAGTAGAGGGACCATTGAGCAACTCGAAAAAGCTCGGGTTCGATGTGGTAGAAAGAAACGTGCGACTTGAAGGACATGATCGATTGTGGATTTTGCTATCCACCATTTTCCATAGTAATGAAAATGCTCTTGGCTCGACATAGTCTGTTCTATTCGTCCCGAACCTAATTTGCGTTGGGCAGCACACTCTCATCAACATGAACCCACAAGTCAGCCTGATGCATCTTCTAATGATCAAGAGGCTCAGATGATCTCAGTTGCTGAGCATGCTAGCTTGCCAAAGTGTTCCTCAAGCTTAATTAGTCGAATTTGCAGAAGGCACTAGGGGTATTGCTCTGAATTTGGAATCCTCATAGGTCAACCCGTTGGTCGCCTGAAGGCTCCGCGTATATTCAGTTTCTGTTGTTCATGTTACATAAATCATAACCCAAGAAAGAAATTCAAATTATGTGAGTGGCACTCGAGGCTGGAGGGAATGGAGAAAACCAGTGCCCACTTCTTCATGTGCATCCCGAAGAAGATTGGAAGCAGCCGAGTAACTTGCTGGAATGATCGCTCCGGCTCTGGGCCCTCTGATCTTCGGGATGCAGAATAGGGGATCGCTTGCCAACCGTTAGTTAGGACCAGGAATCCAGAGGAAGAAGCACCCCGAAGGAATCCTTCTAACTACCACCTACCTACCTCCCGCTTTTCGTAAATTCCATTCTGTAGCCGAACTAGCCCCTAGATCAGCTCTCATAGTGGGGGAATCAGAGTCAAGTTAGGCGCAAACGAGGGGGGAGGATAGTGGCTAAACTGTTCTCTTGAGGAGAGTGGGAAGTGACTAGTCTGATAGGAGAAGAGTGGAAGTGCGATCTTTCGATCCAATCTACGTCGACTAAAATCCATGTCTCATGGCACGAGGGCCATTGCGAGATGGAACGACCGTGGGGATCAAACGGATGGTTCAGGAAAGTCTAGTGAACCGGCACGGTCTAATCATATAGATGACCATAGTGGTATGGTTCCATAGAAAACTACTGGCTTTCCATAAGTCAGAAAGAAACCTTCTTACTAGCAGGTTGTCCTTTCTTCGCCTATTCATTCTATCTAAGACCGGATTCGTCGGCGCAAGAGTGCTTGATCAGTGACCTCCTACACACTGCCGGGGAAGACCAAAGATCTTGCGCGGCAGGTCCGCCAGAAAAACTCAAAAGAGAAAAAAGAATATCACTACTGTATAAACAAAAAGTTTGAGAGTAAGCATTACATAATCTCCAAGATTTTTTTTAAGGAATAGATTACCTGTTTTTCCTTACCACACGGATCCACTAGGATGGATTTTTTTTTTTGATACCTAAAAATGCAAAAAAGAATTCTTGAAAAAAATTGCAAGAATTCTTGTATAATAAGCACTCTTATCAATATCAAAATAGGGTTATGTATTGTGTAGGTACCTGCTCAACGTAAGTACAGAAGGAAGATCGGGGCATTTTTTACCAATTCTTTTGCTAATAAAAAAAAGGTTAAATGAAGAAAGAGATGTGTTGCATCTCCTATGCCTCAGTCATAGGTTCTTCCATACAACCATATTGTATACTCGACGTAATGTGACCCAAAGTTGTTGAAAGAACAAGCTCTTAATTTTCAGAACATGTCTTGAAGTGATTCTTGGGTTAATCACTGAACCAGAATTAATTTTGTACTTAAATGGCAAGAAGCCAAGTAAGTGGCATAGTTGCATTTCATGCACTAGGATCTACATAGATATAGAAGTATAAAGGCTCCATTTGATGTGATGTATATTGTTATGGCGGGGCTAGTTCGCTTTTAACGTAGAATGATGTGTCCTAGGGCACAGTGCCCATGAGAAAGCCCTCGAGGTTGATCTAAAGTCACTGTAGGCTCCTGGAAATCGGCCTCGTTCTGATGCCATAACTGCCGTATATACACAAAGGATTGCAAAGTGTGTTTCGAAGTTTAGATGACAACAGTGAAAACGACCGTCATTATAAACATTAGAAACAAAGTCTCACTTTGTTGCTAAACGAATACTTCGACCCATTATGAGATAATGGTGTGAATGTCAAAGTTAGGAAGACATTAACGATTTGCAAAGACATAATGATCTGGTAAAACAGAACATGGACAGGACGTTTTCCATAAGCATGCATGATCAATAAACGCATATGTGATATGGTTTATGATGAGTAAAATGCAAGATAGATTATTTGTACTCTAGTGCAAGTAGGAGACTTGAAGGAGATATGCCCTAGAGGCAAATAATAAATAGGTTTTTATTGTCATATCTCAATTAGTTCATAATAGTTTCATACTGTGCTATAACTGTATTAATACGAAACGTTAATACACGTGTGGTATGTAAACAAACCGTGTCTCTAGTTACCTCTAGCGAACTAGTTCATTGGTCATGAGGATGATCTAGGGTTTCGAAATCATGGGCATTTATGCCAATTGATAATGAGGTCACATCATTAGTTGAATGGTGTGATAGACAAACCACCCAACCAGTTGTATCTTAATGAGATCTAGTTACAAAGTTCACCATTAATAATAAAACTAAGGAAACCTCGGGACATGTCCTTAGACTGTGAGATAATGCAAATCACCGTTCTGGAGGGAGCTTAGATGGTTATCAAGTATCACTCCGTGACTGGGTGATCGAAAAGGTGCTACTCAGGTTTCCCAAAGGACCATGTAGAGGAGCACATATCAAGACCAGGATTTGCCCATCCATGTAACGGACAGATACATTAGTGGCTATCTCGGTGACGTTGCATTAACGAAGCTTGCAAGCATGTGACTGGGTCACGGAATGCAACGACACGAAAACGAGAAAACAAGTTCATCAGTAACGAGATCGAACGAAGGTATGGAGATGCCATAGATCAAATCTCGGATGAACTAGGTATCAAGAGGCAAAGGGAATGGGAAACGACTGTTTACGATTCAAACGACATTGTCATCGTGGAATGCACAGGGGTCAATATGGGCATCCTGGTCCCGCTATTGATTATTGATGGAGATCATGTCTGTGCCATTCCCGAGCCGTGTGGAAATACACTTAAGGGTACGATGAGCTAGAGATCCTCTGCAAGTTGGAATCACCATATGAAAGAGAAAAGGAAACCGGAAAAGTTCCGTGAGAGAACCGGAATCGTTCCGGGAAAGTTCCGAAGTCGTTCGGAGGAAATCGAAAGGGAACCGAAAGGTGTTTCGGGTCAAATCAGATTTTGTAATATGTATTTCCATATTAATTAATGTAATTAATATTAAATATAAAATTAAAATCTAATTTGAAGGGGTATTCCACTAATAGGCCAAACTTCCTAGGGAAAAAGGGCCCATTAGGGAAAACCGAAGGAGGGAAGGGCCAAGGCCCAGGCGCCTCAAGGGGGCCCACCCGGCTAGCCTAGGGCTATGCGCGGGGTGGGCCCCCCTCTCCCTTGTTTAGTCCCACATGGGAAACCCAAAGGGGAGGGCACACCCCCTCCCCTTATATAAAGGGGTGCCCATGGGTGGGAATAAACACACCAATATCTAGAGAAGTCCTTTGGTTGACTTTCTCCTTCCCTCTCTCTCTTGTCTCCATGCATTGGTATGGTCCCAAGTAAGGACTGTCTGAGCATGAGACACCGCACCTGCAGCACGCCATTGCGCTGTAGGGATTCCAAGCCGAAGATCTACTTCCGCACTCCCGGCAGGGATCAAGGAGTCGGAGGTCGTCATCGTACACCGTATGTGTACGAAACCACGAGGGGCCTCGCTTGAGGCACCTTGGATGTCGTGAGCTAGAGCTTCTACACGATGAAGAAGGAGCAAGGGGTGACCTGCGAGGAGCATCGCGACCTTGAGGTCGGCTACGACTTCGACTACTTCAACCATGTTCCCCTCGGAATGTTAACCGCGTACGGTCTACAAGGGTATGTATTCTATACGCTCCGGTCGTTACTGCATTACTACATAGATAGATATTGGGTGTTAGGAGGTTCCAACGTAGGAAAAAATTTGTTTTCTGCTACGGAACCCTTCACTACTCCCCTCTTCCGTGTCAAAGGCTAGACATAGGTGCATGCCATAGACATGTGCGTGTAGGAAAGAAATACATAATACTCTGCTATCAACTAAGCTAACCATTGCTTGACTAACATTTGTTTCATGTCTTGTATCATCTCATACCAGGTTATAATAATTATGTGATGGATTGTTGAAATTATCATGTGTTGTTTGTAATGGTTACTAATGGAAACCGTACTAAATGAACCCCCCCCCCCCCCACCCAAACACGATATGGTTAGTCTAGTGCCACTAATATGAACCTAGAATGCTTTTATCGTTGTTGTCCTTAGGGGAAGACCGTATCTTATGTAACCTACCCAAGCCCTTTTTCGATGCCACCCACGTGGCAAGGTTTAGTCGGTCATCGGTGGGGTGGTTGGGGCTAAATATTGCAAAGGTTCTGGAGCTAGTAGTCTCTCATTGCGCAGGAGGTGGTGTCGGATTCACTTCATCAGAAGACTATGTCTTAGGACTAGGTCGGTGGCTAGGAGGAGTGTCATGCCAGTGTGAATGAATGTGTTAGTGCACTTGTAGGGGTCTTGTAGACTAGTACCTCGTAAGTCTCAGTAAGTGCATTCTGATGGATGGTAATAGCACCCTCTCGAGAGTTAAACTAGCAGCTACCATGTTCCTGGGTTATGGAATTGTTCAGTGTCAATCACACTACTTGAGTCCTTGTCGAGTCCGGATGTATACGTAAGTGTGATATAAGAAACTAAAGAACAACCCAACTTAACTAAGTGAACAATGAGAAGCTATAGAAAATTTTACTGTGTCATACGGGGTGGCGATACGATAATTGGATGCCACCGGGGCAATCCATTATTGACCGTGCATGCCCATGTGACTGGGATGAGAAACTGAGTTATTATTGTTACTTGGTGCCATATGGTACAATCGTATCTTCATCTAGTTAAGTCATTCTTTGGTTGTGGTACTCGATCCAACCCCTCTCGACTTGAACTCGGTATCCGCAATACCCCTTGTTTTCTATGTCATGCTACTTCCTTACTATTATTCTATTGATTTATCCCCTCCTTGTTGCATGATTTGCTAGATTCTTCCTATCTCGTGTTTTGTTTGCCAATACATTCAATGTACTCACCAGCTGGCTCTGTATTGCCAGATTCTGGACGAGGATCATCTTCTACCATAGCTTGTATATGAAGTGAGATGTGTCATGATCAGTAGCCCAGCCAGGGCCATGTGGAATGGAGCTACACAAAGCCTTTGTCTCATAGATATAATCCGCTCCTAGTTAAACCTCTCTTTGATCAATGCTTGGCATGATGCATTATCTTGCCTTGATGGCCATTTGAACCATTTATAGAACTTATGTGCATGTTTGTAATGCTATTATGTATGTTTTCATCTAGTGACGTGCGGCCACATATCTTGGGGTGGCACACGAGGAAATTCACCGCCATGACAAGTCGTGTCATGGTCGGGTGTCACATTGTATCATCTCCCCCTCTTGAAAAAGAGTCGTCCTCGACTCTAAACTCTCATCACCATGCGTAGGAGGAGATATTCTCTTGGCCTTTAACTTGTATGAGGTTGGATATCCGAGGTCAAATCATTTTTCATTGTTATCAAAGACTTGTAGTGTTTCTTGTATCCATGTTGTGCTAGGAGATCTTGTCATAGGGCACTTGGGGTTGGTTTCCTATCTTAACTACCTTGCAAAACCGACAACAGAGATAGGGAATTGTACCATGAAATGTTAGCATGGGTCACCCTCAAATCACTCATCTCTCTTGGGTTGTCATTCTTTGTTTTTTAGCCAACTTTGGTGTGTGGCTCTCACTCTTTAAATGGTGCTTCACTTCCTCACCACCCATCTCGGAAGGATCCTTTCCTTGATGTATATTTGGTAGGCTTTATGCATTGGCGGCAATGATTTGGCTTGCCAATAGGGTCGGAGCACAAAGGTATTGTTGTTCCACTTGAAGAAATAGTGGTGGGTGCGACCATCATGTATAGCTCCTCTATCAAATTTCTATGGTATTCCAAGAGATTGTAGGACTATTAGTGGTAAATGTTCTAAATTAAATGAAGGATGGTCAAAATTTTATTCGGCCGATGGTGTTGGAAGATAAGGTTGCATTACTTTTGAAACTGGTTTTTAGGGTTCCAAGAGAGTGCAGGACAATTACTCATGAACTAGATTGCTTAAATAGAGTAGCTTTCTTCTCTTTGAATGCACAATGATGCCCCGAAGTGTGTCTGGAGGATTACATCATGATTTTCACTATGATTATAGCCATCTAAGACACTATTAATGACACAACAAAATCACCAATAAAAACTCTATGAAATAAACCTTTGGTTGAACTATAGTTTTACCCTTAGCCTACCAAAGGTCAAGCCCAAGTTTAATATCATATTTGTATTATTAATGTTAGTTTCTATAGAGCAGGAGGTGACATTTTCGCCGCCCATGTGTTAATTTCATCAATCTTGAAGCTCCACAACTTCATTCTTCAACAGATGTCATGTGTATGTGTGTGCGTGTATATGTTATGATTCGTTGTTTCTCAAGCGGAAATACTAAATATCTTTAATGGCTGAAAGGCTATGAGGGTGTTTATATATTCATCCCATGAAGGACCAATCATTGGGCTTGTTGACTTGTGTCTCTCATCAAAAGAGGATCGCCCTTCCAGTGGGAGGTGATGTTCTGTTAGTAGCGAGGTGACAATGGTGATTTTTCCAATGTTGAATCTCTGCGACTCTAGTCTCTTGTACATGTCGTGTGAGTGTGTGCTTGTGGTCATGTACTCAGTCTCGAATATTCATTGAGATATCTAATGATATCAATGTTAGCTAACTTGAGAGCATGACCACAAGCACATTATATTATCTACATTCTGATACTCCAGTACCACATACAAATATGTATATTAGCACTCAATCTATAGAAGAGCTTAATAAAAAAATTATTATGAGATTAGGGGATTCTAATAAACTTGCTCTTTAAAAATCTAATGTGATATTATTTATTCTTTCTTATCACTAATCCACTAAGATTTAACCATACTGAGCTTAGGGGAGTCTAAACAAGAGTTAGCATGAAATAGGTTTCAGTGTGTTGTTATTAGAATATAACTATTGATTGTTGTAGGAGCTCCTAGCTACAACTCAATCTAATGAACTATGAGCATTAATTTAAAATTCTAATGACGTTGTGTACAAAATTTGTTCAAAGTTTGATTTAAATGTATTATAGTTTAATTATCATTAATGAAACATGAAAAACATTTTCATCGGACTTCGTGTTAATAATCTAGGTTATGGACTACAACTGAAATAGTTTGGTAAGAAGCGTGACAAAAACAATTAGTACAAGAAAAGATTGAATGTTTTTTATATTAGTATTCGTTGTAATAATAAGGAAAAACACTCGAGGTCATTTTTATGGCTAGAGTACGTGTATTATAAAAATATATGGGTTGCAACATTTATATGTAAGCTTTTACTGAAATGGGAAACTTTACAATCATAAGAAAATGTTATTAAAACACAAACTTTTTAATGACATTGGTCTTATATGTATTGAAATTATGTAAAAACTGCAGCAGATAGTGTTGTTATTTTCACTAACACATTGGAAACAAGGAATAAAGAAGATTGCAAATTTATGACGGTAAAGAGGATATACTTTGTAAAGATTGTAAAAAGGAGAATAATTTATTTGAGAAAATACATCTTTTTAATGTTTATGTTATTACGTCACATAAATATTTTATTTGATACCAATTACGATAAATCTATTCATTTTTTATACATCAATACAGACCTTGAGCAACTAAAGTTGATGTGGCGTCGATTACCACATAGGTTTTCCATGTGAAAGTAGTACACGACTGAGTGAATTTTTTAAAGTTTGTTCATATCTACTTAAGAATGTCTCCTTATTCATATGACAATCAACAAAGTGAATTTGTTAGTACCAACTAAATTCGTGTATAATACTTACAAATATTTCACATAATTTACTATCTTACTAAACTATTAGAAGCACATATTTGATAAACTGGTTATCACACTAAATTGTAGGCTCTAATCATCTCATACCAATTCATGACAACAAATATTTTAATTTAGGGCAACAAATTGATATAATTCCCAGAGCATAGAACTAAACCATAATTCTAAACTACATTCATCAAATTTTCATGAAACAATTTGAAATATCCTTTAAGATCCAACTAACCTAAAAGCTATAAAAATTAACTCTAGCCTTAACCTACAAGCAAGCTCTTGATACATTATATAGTGGCGGCACTATATCCGATATGCTACTACTCAATGCAGGTTTTAGTTGCAACAAATCCATATATTTTGAAGCAATTTCTAAACGTGGTTTCAACTAATTAATCGAACTATTTTTCGAGATTCTAATAGAAAACCGAAAAGGGGTGTGGGTGCTGTCCTCGGATGAAGACGGTGTGAAATCCACCAAAATACACGTCGAGGCAATTTGCTCATATCTCGAAAATCTGGGAGAGAAGTGTCCCATTTGGCTAAAGTTTCTAGGTGGACTCAATTTTTATATTGAATACAAAAAGGGAGTGCCTAGCTAGAGCTCTGAAAAACATTCAGTCACTTTTGTGTCCTAAATTAAAATGCAACTGAAACAAAAGAATAAGAAAAATAAAATTGCAAATAAATAACAAGTATGTGAATGGGCCATCCCAAAACTATTCGTACGGCGCTTTTTTTGCATTTTCGTTAAAGAACATGCATGTCAGACGACGCGCGTTCACGCCCGGGGCACGCGCATGTACAGCGGTACATTCGCGTCCGTGCATGTGAGCCGTACGTCCACTTCATCTTCGCCGAAGCTTCCGTCTGCAACAGTGGCCACGAACGCGACACCTCATCTACTCCAGACAGCTCTACCGTACCATGACTGAATGCGCCAATGGCGTCTCCCCGCGCCGCGTGCGTTTTTGTCTATATATACCTCGAACGCACGCACACATTTTCGTCCTCATCGACCTCTCTCCCGCTCCATCGACCACAAGACAAGCTAGCACACTCTAAAGCTGGAATTTACAGAGAGAAGATCAATGGCGCCGATTATGATGATGATGGCGAGCCCGGCTGGAAGGACGGCCGGCGGGCACGTGCGGTCGGCGAGCGTGCCGAGCCAGAGGCACCCGCTGCTGACCCACGTCGACGACCAGCTGCGCGCGCTCCGGTCCTGGACCTCCGACCCAGGCCAGAACCCGCTGGCGCTCGCCCACGTCAGGGCGCTCCTCTGCGTCCTCGACGAGCTGCTGCAGCACTGCTACCTGTCCCCCACGGACGACCGCCTCCTCGACGGCTTCCTCGCACTCGCCGACGCATACGGCTCCTTCCTCGTCGCGCTCCTCTCGCTGCGCCAGCACGTGGCCGAGCTCCGCGCCGCCGTTCGCCGCCGCGACCCGGCCAAGCTCGCCTCCGCGGCCCGCGCGCAACGCCGGGCCGCCAAGGAGCTCGCCTGCCTCGCTTCCTCCGTGTCCCGCTGCGCGCCCATGAACACCCATGTCCACTCCGCCGCGGGGGCATCGTCCGAGGTCGACGTGGCGCGCACTGTAGCCGAGGCCATCGGCGACACCGCGGCGGCGTCGGCGTCCGTCTTCCTCCAGGTCGCCTCCCTCGCCGACGCCGCCGCCCTGGCTGCATCGTCGCCCGCGTCATCCAGGAAGAAGCACCCCAAACCGGCCGCCGGCGAGGAGCAGAGAGACACTACGGCGGCGGCGGTGGCGAAGCTGCAGGAGCTGGAGCAGTGCGTGGGCGAGGTGGAGAGCGAGAGCGAGAAGGTGTTCAGGAGCCTGCTGCAGACCAGAGTGTCACTGCTCAACATTCACACGCCAACGATTTAATTACAGCCAAATACATACGATTAATTAAGAGATTTATTAGATTATTCATTTAGATTATATCATGAATAATTGGAGTGATACAAGAGATCACTGCGCAAGAGAGAATATATCAATTAACTCTCCTGGCAAAGAAGAAGAGAATCTCATGGCACAAGAATTATTTACTGCAATAAAAATTCGGGTGCTTTTGTCAAAGATTAATTGTTCATATTTTAGAAAAAAAATAAAGGACTATCTCTATGAGCTGCTCAGCAACACATCTGAAGACAGGTCGCCTCAGATTTTGTCTGAGTTCCTCATGAGCACAATTGTGGGATACACCATTAAGATCTCTAGAGATGTGGGAGGAATTCTGCGCGCGGTGGCTTGTCTCATATCCTACTTGTTCTGAGACTAACTTTGTGCTTGTTCTTGTCCTTGCAGTGCTAGGGTTAAGTTGTTTTTCAGAAATGCTTCTACTAGCGTGCAATGTTTTTCACCAAGTTTCACTGCATACAAATCCGATGCAGGTTTCTAAAAGGACGCGGTATAGCAACAGGACAAGCCTTGCAATTCTGGCCGCTAGCAAGTTGCCTCCCTAAACACACTGCCTTGCGATTTGTAAACTGCGATGGGCAACTCCAACGGCCACCCGATTCGGTCCTTTTCCGTCAGTTCGGACAAAACATAGCACTCAATGGCCCACCGTAAATATCGATTTGCCCCTTTTTTTTTTAGCTCAGACCACCCCATTTCTTCCACGAACATGGGCCGGATTTGTCGTGAAACAGATCACGCGGACGCGCCCGGCCTGTCCTCTCTGTCCATCACGGGCCCACACGTCAGCCCCACACAGCTCCCCACCAACCCCCATTTATTCTCACCACCTCCATCTCCGAACTTTTCGCCTGCGCCACCAGACTTGGCAGACCGGGGGAAGGAGACACGGTGGGGCGGTGTGTTCCCCGCGCAGTTGATCTACAGCCGGCCCGGTGTTGTGTGTGCCTCGTGCAGCCGACCAGGGCCTCGCTGCCATCAATACTTGTAGAGGTCGTTCGCCTCCGCCTCTCTCCCACTCGCCGCCGACCGCCGCGGGAGGGAGGAGGAGCGGCACTTCGAGGGAGTGACTCGGGGGGGGGGGGGGGGGGCTTCTTCGTAGCTCCCACTCGATCGGCATCTTCTTGGTCCTCTTACACATCTAGCATGTTATCAAATAGTGGAAGTGGAAAATATCGAGGAAAAATATAAGTTTTCGGTGGGCACTCACAGGTCGCCGATATACAGCATCTCCACTCATCCCACACGGACACCCGGGCCCATTTTAGGCTAAATCTAGCTAAAACTCGCCCAACCACGTTCCCAGGAGCCCGAAATTCGCCGGATTGAGCCCAAAATGCAGCCGACGAACTCAGCCAGAACTCAGCTCCCCGGGTTCGCTTGGGGGCGCCGGATGGATAGGAATTGGCGGGAAGCAGCGGACCCCCCAGGTGGGGCCAAGTTGGTCGGCGAGAGAGGTCGTTCGTCCTCATCGCCTCGGCTCTCGCGCGAACCAATGCGCCGCCGGCGGTCAGCCTTTCCCCAGACGCGGAAGGCCGGCGACCAATTGTCGTCCATGCTGCGTGGTTATGGCGAGCCAGCGCCTCAGCTTATACGCCCCTCCCGCCATTTCTCCTCGCGTGGCTAGACCCTTCCCGTCTTGCCGCCACCGATAAATAGGCCCAACCTCGCCCTACGAGGGGCCACCGCCGGCGCCGAAGTGGAAGAACGCCAAAGGGCGGAGCCTATGGTGGGGCATGCTTGGGCGCACGATGCCCGCCATCCTCGAACACATCGAGGCCGGCAACTTGCGGGTACGCCGCCGAGCCTCTCACACTGCGTGGCAGCTCCTGGCTGCCAAGGCGGACACAAGCCTCGTCGTCCGTGGCATCGGCCTCCCGCTCTTCCGGCGAGGCGCGACACGACGTGCCGCCACTTCTACCGGCGAACCGATTTCGCCTAAGCTATAAATCGCCGAATTAGTATGAATTTCGCTCAAATCTACTTGTATTTCGTTACTTTTGATTTAAATTCTGCGAATTCAAATGTGATCGCCGGCTACACCCTTGATCGCGACTTGCGACTGGGAAGTTCAATCTGGCGAAAAAAATTGCCGGATTTCGGCCTGGCGGGCCTCGTGGACATGCTCTAAGACGTATGTAACGGGGTCTCTGGCCGGCCGGTATATGCTAAGCTTCCCGATCGTCTACGTTTCGACTTGTATCCTTTCTATATGATCGGTCGGGTGGTGAAACGAGGTCCGCACCAAATCGAAGCCAGCCTCGCTCTCGACGTAATTAAGCTACTCTGTAGCAAGGGCCTCCAAAACTCAATTACGGAGTACGTACTACTATTAATGGCACCACGGAAACGCCGAGCGGCGTGCACGGCAGAGGCTCCGCCGCCGAATGCAGGATGCACGCTTCCAGCAGATCTTCTCCTCGAGATCGTCGCGCGCTCCGACCCTTCCACTCTCATCCGTTGCGCCGCCTCTAACAAGCTTCTCCGCGCCGACATCCTCTCCCGAGCTTTCATCCAGCGTGTTACCGGGAGGCAACATGGCATCTTGCCAGCCTGCCTCCTGGCCCACATCCATACCAAGAATAGGGAAGAGGCTCCTGCCCCGCCGCCCTCTCTACTCCACACAGCTATGCCGCTGGCCGCCGCCGCCGCGTCCTTCTTTGACGACCACCTGTCTCCATTCATGTCGCGCAACGCGGCCAATCTGCTGGCAAACTACGAACCTCTGTCGTCACGAGGCGGACTCATCCTCTTACATCGACGACAACGCAACATCAATGGGTGTGGCGGGACGCACGAGCACCCTCCTGACGACCTTTGTGTGTACGATCCCATGACAGGAGACCGCACCTTCCTCTCCAGTCCACGGCATTTCGCGCCACCCTATTTATTCCGTACATTTGTTCTCCTCTCTGCCGCCACTGACGACATCGGTTGTTGCGCCTTCAAGCTATTTTTTGTCGATGTTCACTACTACAAACGCTACGCATGCAGAATCAGAGTCCAAACCCCTAGCATGTCATCAATTATTTCCGGTGGCAGCAGCAGCTGGGGACCTATCACTTGTGATCGCCACATTGACCTACCTTCGTCGGGGAAGAGACAAGACCGGGGATACACAGTCTTCTTCCATGGCGGTGCATATTTACTGGCTGAACTGGCATGACGATGAAATCCTCACGTATGACATCCACAAGGAGAGGCTAGACACGGTGAAGCTCCCGCCCACCAACTCCAAATCAAGCCAGCGACAACTCCAGGCATCGCCAGAGGGAAGAATTAGGCTGCTCATTGTTGATGGTTTCATGGTATCACTGTGGCTACTACAAGTCCAAGGCCATGGTTGGATGCGAGAGGCTATGATCGACGCCAAGGAGAATCTCCCGATGTTAGCTCCTCCTTAGGTACCACCCGAAGATGTGGCGATTCACTTGGTGAAGTTCATACGTGGTCAGAGAAGTTGTGTGGTGCTTCTGTGGATATGTCATGGCGACAACGGTCTGCTTGGGACGCACATTATCCTCGACATGGAGACGAAGGAGATGCGTAAACAACCCTTGCTACCATCGTCATCCACGTTGTTGGAGATTGACCTGCTATCTCGCCTACAAAAAATGAAGATCTTTTTGTAGATACTAGTATACACGTCCTAGCTAGCTATCTTTAATGTGGGGTTAGTGACCAGAACCCCACATTTTCTATATGTGATTTTTCGGATTTCCTTGTTCAATTTCACTCCATAGTCCATTTATTATTGGTATATATATATATATATATATATATATATATATATATATATATATATATTTGGTAGGAACAAATTAGGAAGCTTTTCATAACGTCTAGTAGTGTACCAGAAATTCCTCAAGTGTTTGGGTGGTTCTCTCTACCCAGTAAGTTGTTGATCCTTCGTGTGTCCTCTGACATGTGGAGCAGAACACGACAAAGAAAGACTTCCGCTTGTGCCGCACCAAAAACACAGGGCAAAGCAACCGTCCATGACATCGTCTTAGAAAACACATGACAACGCACTGCACACGACATACTTGAAGCAACGATAAACCCCACACGGCAACATAACCCAAAGATATGGTATACCAACATAACCCAAAGGAATCCTTGTGGATCCACCAAAACATGCCAAAGCGATCATGGTTGCATTTTCTTTAGTATCAACGGTCCAATCGGCTATGTACTTGTACACTCAGTAGCAATGAGTGCCTCCTAGCTGAGCTCGAGAGTGGGGAGGAATGACATGGCCTTGCCTTCGATGGCCAGTCTCTGCATCGTCTTCATGGTTGTCGGGATGCCAGGGATGAAATAGAAGTACATAATGGTGCCATCCTAGGGTTAGAGCATCTCTAACCCAACTCCAATAATCGGTTAGAGAACTTTCTTTTCTCCTCTAACAGCCAAAACAGCCTCTAACCAAACTCGCAACGGCTTTAGAGGAGAATGGGTGCGGGTCGCACGAGCGCCCTCCTGACGACCTTTGTGTGTACGATCCCATGACATGAGACCGCACCTTCCTCTCCAGTCCACGGCATTTCACGTCACCCTATATATTCCGCACATTCGTTCTCCTCTCCGCTGCCACTGACGACATCGGTTGTTGCGCCTTCAAGATATTTTTCGTCGATGTCCACTACTACAAACGCTACGCATGCAGAATCAGAGTCCAAACCCCTAGCATGTCATCAATTATTGCCGGTGGCACCAGCAGCTGGGGACCTATCACCTGTGATTGCCACATTGACCTACCTTCGTCGGGGACGAGACAAGACCGGGGATACACAGTCTTCTTCCATGGCGGTGCATATTTACTGGCTGAACTGGCATGACGATGAAATCCTCACGTATGACATCCACAAGGAGAGGCTAGACACGGTGAAGCTCCCGCCCACCAACTCCAAATCAAGCCAGCGACAACTCCAGGCATCGCCAGAGGGAAGAATTAGGCTGCTCATTGTTGATGGTTTCATGGTATCACTGTGGCTACTACAAGTCCAAGGCCATGGTTGGATGCGAGAGGCTGTGATCGACGCCAAGGAGAATCTCCCGATGTTAGCTCCTCCTCAGGTACCACCCGAAGATGTGGCGATTCACTTGGTGAAGTTCATACGTGGTCAGAGAAGTTGTGTGGTGCTTCTGTGGATATGTCATGGCGACACCGGTCTGCTTGGGACGCACATTATCCTCGACATGGAGACCAAGGAGATGCGTAAACAACCCTTGCTATCATCGTCATCCACGTTGTTGGAGATTGACCTGCTATCTCGCCTACAAAAAATGAAGATCTTTTGTAGCTACTATACACGACCTAGCTAGCTATCTTTAAAGTTTGAAGTATGGGTTAGTGACGGTAACTCCACATTTTCGTGCACTGTGATATGTGATTTTTGGGATTTCCTTGTTCAATTTCACTTCATAGTCCATTTATTATTGGTATATATATATTGGTAGGAACGAATTAGCTAGGGAAGCTTTTCATAACGTCTAGTAGTGTACCAGAAGTTCCTCAAGTCAAGTGTTTGGGTGGTTTTCCTCAAAAAAATAAGTGTTTGGGTGGTTCTCCCTACCCAGTAAGTTGTTGATCCTTCGTGTGTCCTGTGCCATGTGGAGCAGAACACGACAAAGAAAGACTTCCTCTTGTGCCGCACAAAAAACATAGGGCAAAGCAACCGTGCATGACATCGTCCGAGGAAACACACGGCATAGTTGAAACAAAACACACGACAAATATAAACCACACGGCAACATAACCCAAAGATATGGTATACCACAAGTCGATCAATATATATTGTTAGCTTTCGCCTATGTAGACTTACCAGCGCACATACATATATGCAGCCACGATCACCTATGCAATCCTGAGAGAAACTGTAGCCCCGCACATATGCTCTACGGTTTAGGTCGAAAAAAGGTGCCAACCAGACCTCGCATAAACATCGAACTGCAAAAATATTTTGGGGGGCTCAGCAAACTCGGCTTCCCAACCCGCACATATGCGGGTCCAGAGGCCTTTTCTAGGGTGATCCCCATCCGTGCAAGGCGTCGGCGTGAAGCAACATTAAGCTGCACGACTTGCCTCTTCCCCTGATGCCTCCGTTGCGGATCTCGCCGCCGCCGCCCTCGCCGCGCGGCCCCGCTGGTGGTCGCCGAGAAAGTTCCGTCGATTGAATCATCCCCACAAGCGGCTCTCGGATCTCGATCTCCTGCCGTAGCCATCGCCGACACCAAGCTCACTAGAGTTCCCACCACCCAGGACGTTGTCGTCCCTCCGACTAGCAAGTGCAAGCGGATGGGGACACATGTGGTCGGCGCAGCCGCTTCCGATGATAGGGTGCTCCTGGCGGGAGGTGCGGCCAAGGCGTTTGCCGTGAAGAAGAAGAAGGGTCCATGTCTGATGAAGAAGCTGGTTCCTGTGTATAGTGTCAATCCCTGGATCAGTTCACTGGCGCACACAGTACAGATGAATATCAAAGAATATAACAGTGCATCATTATTATATCGAATGATCCAGAATTTGCTATTATTACATAATGCTTAGCTCAAAGCTAGCTCAAATATTCAAGTAGCATGCGGAAGCATAAATAGATAATAGGTTCCATCTTCAATTGTGGTACATATGAATAAATGTCGAGCGGAGGGTCACAACCTATAAGATCACTCAGAACAATCAGAACAACTTGGAACATAAAACGTTGCAGCCACAGAGTGGTTAATACTTTGAATGTATGGCAAGTGGAACTATGAAAGAGTGAAACAAGTCTATACACTATATGCCTATATGGTTTGTGGAGTTCAAGGCATATTTGCAGCATTAAAATAGATTCATCCTATCATTTTTTTAATCATTTAACTTTGAGCACACAATCCAATTATGTTCAACCACAAGTTTTATCAAATTACGAAATTGGAATGAGCAAAAACATATCGTAGCCTCTAAATTCAGCAACTCAATTTTTCCATAGCCAAGGACACGGCTAATTTACTTAGTTTTACACCCTAAGGAGTTTGTACACTTTACCCATGTGACCTGGTCATTCCGCTCTTATTATGACACGCATTTTCAGTCATAATAGGAAGAAGTCCAAGAAGAGACAATTCAAGAAGTAGTTCCCCAAACCTATCCACGCACCATTCCAACCTACCATTCACTACATCTCTGGATACGAAGGATTCAGTTCACCACGACCTACTAACTCCAACCAGCCACCGGTGGCCTCGCCCCTCTCCTTTGCCGGACCGCATGGCGCTGCCGCCTGGAGCCTCGCTCCTCCGCCGTTGCCCGTGGCTCCGCGTCCTCTCTCCCTCCTGAGTCGAGTCGAGTCTCCATCGAGCAGCGACTGTCAGCGGGCCCGTCCTCCCCGCGCCAGACGTGATTCCGGCAGAGTTCCAGGCCAGCGGCGGGGTCGCAATTCCGGCGGACGGCGCGATTCTAGGTGGCTCTGTGCAGCCGCGGAAACTTCCGGACGACAGTTGGTCTCGCGCGCGTCCTCCAGAATTTCCAGCGCGCGCTGGCTGGAGTGGCACATATGCAGCACAGGGTACCGCGTGCGCAAGTATGTGCTAAATTTTATTGTGCACGCTCTATTTTACGACGTCTGTTGGAGCGCTGAAATTTTCCTATTGCGCACTAAATCGGCAGTTTTTCCAGCGTGGGCTCGTTTTACAGTGTCTGTTGGAGTTGCTCTTAGGTGTGTGTCCCCTCTAATCAGCTCTCAACGACATTGCAGCACGGTCCCAACTCTCAAGTACAACATGGCATAGCGGCCCTATCCAGCAAGAAGAACCATATCAGTGTCTCAGACTCATGCATGTGTATGTGTGAGGGAGCTCTTGATCACCAATCATAAGTTGAGAGCCCAGCGATAGGTAGCCTCTGCGTGGGCGGCCCAACGCTGGGTGCGCTAGCCAGGGTCCTTGTTTCGGTCCTGGCCCATTTTCTGAAACTCTCCGACAGGTCCTAGTCATGATCAAGTCCGTTTATTCTATGTCTACAAATCACCATTCTCGTAGTCTCTCTGGATGTCCACTTGATTAAAAAAGACTACCAAGGGGGAAAGGAAAGAGAGGAGAGGAGATCTTTACTCCACACAGCTACGCCGATAGCCGCCGCCGCCGCGTCCTTCTTTGACCACCACCTGTCCCCATTCATGTCGCGCAACGTGATCGATCTGCTGGCAAAATACGAACCTCTATCGTCACGAGGCAGAATCATCCTCTTACATCGACGACGCAATAACATCAATGGGTGTGAGACGCACGAGCGCCCTCCTGGCGACCTTTGTGTGTACGATCCCATGACAGGAGACCGCACCTTCCTCTCCAGTCCACGGCATTTCACGCCACCCTATGTATTCCGTACATTCATCCTCCTCTCTGTCGCCACTGACGACATCGGTTGTTGCGCCTTCAAGATATTTTCGTCGATGTTCACTACTACCAACGCTACGCATGCAGAATCATAGTCCAAACCCCTAGCATGTCATCAATTGCCAGTGGCAACAGCAGCTGGGGACCTATCACTTGTGATCACCACATTGACCTACCTTCGTCGGGGAAGAGACAAGACCGGGGATACACAGTCTTCTTCCATGGCGGTGCACTACACCTTTACTGGCTGAACTGGCATGACGATGAAATCCTCACGTATGACATCCACGAGGAGAGGCTAGACACGGTGAAGCTCCCGCCCACCAACTCCAAATCAAGCCAGCGACAACTCCAGGCATCGCTAGACGGGAGAATTTGGCTGCTCATTGTTGATGGTTTCATGGTATCACTGTGGCTACTACAAGTCCAAGGCCATGGTTGGATGTGGGAGGCCGTGATCGATACCAAGGAGAATCTCCGGTTGTTGGCAGCTGAGATCCCACCTGAACATGTGATGGTTCATTTGGTGAAGTTCGTACGTGGAGAGAGAAGTTGTGTGGTACTTCTGTGGATATGTCATCGCGACACCGGTCTGCTTGGGGCGCACATTATCCTCGACATGGAGACCAAGGAGATGCGTAAACAACCCTTGCTATCATCGTCATCCACGTTGTTAGAGATTGACCTGCTATCTCGCCTACAAAAAATGATGATCTTTTTGTAGCTACTATACACGTCGTCCTAGCTAGCTATCTTTAAAGTTTCAAGTATGGGTTAGTGACGATAACCCAACATTTTCGTGCACTGGCATATGTGATTTTTGGGATTTCCTTGTTCAATTTCACTTCATAGTCCATTTATTATTGGTATGTATATATTGGTAGGAACGAATTAGGGAAGCTTTTCATAACGTCAGTAGTGTACCAGAAGTTCCTCAAGTGGTTCTCTACCGGAAATGCACCCCCCCTAAAGTTGCCACCCCCCCCCCCCTCGGCACCATGTTTGCCGTCTATTTGCATAAACATCGATCCGCAAAAATATTTTGGGGGCTCAGCAAACTCGGCTTCCGAACCTGCACATATGCTGGTCGAGAGGCCTTTTCCAGGGCAATCCCCATCGGTGCAAGGCATCGGATCGAAGGAACATTCAGTTGCATGAGTTCCCGCTTCCCCCAATGCCTCCATCAACAAGGATCTCACCGCCGCCACCCTCTACTCCCTCGCCGCGCGCCCCCGCTGGCCGCTGATGACTGCAAGTGCACAGATCGTTTGTAGCTAGTTTCGAAATAAAGATATCGATCCCATAGGGAGCAGGAGTCTGAAGTCTAATAACTCTTTGAACTAAATACTCAAATAGTAATGCTAAATGACGTTCTAAGTAACAAGATAAAATGCGAGTATTGTATAAAATATATTTTTGGGTTTTCAAATAAGAGAACAACAAGTAAACTAAAGTTGTAAGTAAACAAGAGCATCAAGGTATGATTACGAAAGTCTACAAGATGATGGAAAGAGTTCGCAGGGGGTAGTGGATCCATCGCTATTAATTAGAAAGAGTGATCAAAATTATTATAATGAATAAGACCATTTATGATATGTGTGGAAGGAGCTCCATATATGGACGAATAGCTAGCAACCTCTACACACATCATCCTCATAACCACAGCAGACAACAATCGATATCAATCGAATTATTGCGTTATTAATAGATTTCTCCTGTGGCATGGACATGGCTGTATGAGTTCTCCTTGATTCCCCCAAGTTAGTACGTAAAGGATGACAAAATCTTTATAGTCAGAGTAAGTATTATCATCCCTCCGTCCACCAACAAGTAATCCCCTTCATCGAGTCCCCATAGGAGGCAAATATTAAGGAGGTGCACAACTCCCAACACCAAGACGAAGACAATTAACTCAGACACATAATAAACAATATCACATAATGATCTTTATCTCAATTCAATCTCATACTAGGGTTTCTCTATATCCCCAAGAACAAAGGAAACTACTCACACATAAAGGCAATCAATATCGCGGATAGCATATGGATGAAGTATGATGATACAATTGAAGACAAGTGCAAATATAAGATTCAATCTAGAATTACAACAAAGTAACCAAATGGGACCGGTGATGGAGACGTTGTTGATGAAGATGACGATGTAGATCGATGTGGAGGCCTTCAAAATCCTAGTCCCTTCTCCTCTTGTGTGATGGTGATGGTGTAGATCTATTTGGAGGCGGCTATGGCGGTGGCACGGCGATGGGGCTCCGTGGTGGAGGATATGACTTGGTGGCTCTCTCTTGGGTCCTCTCTCCTTTATATAGGCCTTGGGAGTGTCCTGGGATTCCCCCCATACGGTCATATGACTTAGCGAAGGTTCTGGAGTTTTTATGGGGTCAAATCCCGTCGTTCGCGACCTTTTTGGCAACTATACGGGCGGAGCTATACGACCAGAAAAATAGCTCCGGCCGTATAGTTGCTTGTTAAACTGTTTGTCCCTTTTAGTATTTTGGCCACCATTTCTTTATACGAACTCCGTTTTGGGTGTTCTTGGGCTCTTTGAGTTCGTATCGTCGAGGGCTATAACCTTGTGATATTGGATATTTATTTTGAGAAGTTGGAAAATTCCACTTTTCAACCTCTCAAATGGCTAAGTCTGGTCCCTGCGGCTCCTCCATACTATGCTCTCTTTGTTCCTTTTGCCTTTGTTTTATCCATAATCATCATCAACATCTACACACATGTCATAAACAAGGAAAAGTGATAAAATTCTACCTAAACTACTAAATGTGCAAAGCTTATATGACAGTAAATGAGAAATAGAAATCATGCATATAAGGCATAGATATAGCTGGAAGAAACATGATATGAGAGATAAATGGCACAATTTATATGGCTAAAAGAGGTGGTATTTCACAGCCATCAACTTCTCCAAGCTAGACCATTCTCGTCCTCATGCAGGAAGGCTCGATAATAAATTAATGGTTGTGAAATAGCTTATCATTGGAAATCAATGCCTTGTATCCTTATTTCTTTTACAAGCTCAAAGAGAGAAAACATGTATTCATACAAGGAAACACAAGCTCAGTTATAAAGACCACTAAAGATAAATCAAAAGTGAATCTACTTGCAGACGCTAGCACCCGCACCGCCACTAGCTCTGGCTTCGACACCATAAGCAGCAACACAAGCAGCTCCGGCACCAGCAACAGCACCTACCCAGATGCCAGCACCTGCCCCCGCAACGGCACCAGCCGACGGAACAAGGTGAGTTCAGTCCTTGTAGATCTCCATTTTGTTTTAAAGCTCATCAATTTCCGAGAATGAAAACGATGATTGTTTGTTGCAAGGTGAAGAAGAAACAAGCTACATGGTTAGAGGATGAGGACAATTGTTTGTATTTCGCTTGGCATCATCATACAATTGTTGAATCCGACCAACCATTCCAACAATTTTGGGAAGGAAACCATGACAACTTCAATAAAAACTAGTGGAGAAGCTTGGTCATTAATATCGAATATGAATAGGTGGATCATGCTAGTAATACGCTCTAACGCCTAGAATTCTATGATTATGCTTATCGGGTATGTATGTGGAACATGGTAGTTATGCGCTAAGGAAGTAATATCGATTAGGAATAGGTGGAACATGGTACAGTCCGTATATGTGATTTTGATAAATTATGATGATGCTATCAATCTGTATGACTAATCTATCGATCTATTTGAATTAGGAATCTTTGTGTGATATGTTCTCATATATTCATGTGCTCAGTTTTGAAATTTTTGTTGAAATTTTTTTGCTCCTCTAAATTATTGGGGATCGCAGCACAAAATTTAGAGGACTATATTTGCTCCTCTAAGGTATAGAGAGGCTTTTAGTCCTCTAAATTATTGGGGTTGGGTTAGAGATGCTCTTAGGGAGCAATGCAGTTTTAAATTCCACTTGTCAAATTTTGGTGTGAATTCGTGATCAGCCTATTATTTGCGCGAATTTACGAAATACGTGCTCTAGGATGATAGGTCTACCCAAAACGTAAAGCGGTATTATTTCGTAAATTTGGCCCTCGGGTGGTAGTTTTAGGCTATTAACTCCTCCTTGGAGGGAATGCGGTCTTGAACTACATTTCGCTGGAACGAATTTGAGAACAAGAGTAAGTTTAGTACTCCCTCTGATTGGGTTAATTTTCTATAGTACCATGAATATTATTACCATTGAAACCAATTTTCCAATACCAATCTAATTAGATAATATATTTTTTGACGAAACAAGGCTATTCATTTATTATAGATTAAGGAGATTTATAGGATTACGAGGGAAACCGGACCAGTGAACGAAATAGAAAAGAAGAAAAACAGCTAAGCTCCAAGCAGGAACACAAGGGTACAGAGCCAACATCGTCGTATAATTGTTTTTCGAAATGGACGTCAGAAAAAACTAATTGTCTGAGTTAAATTTAAGTTCAAAGTTTGACTCAGAAATGGAGGGGAACTTATTGAGGATGCTCACCTTGCTCTTCTGCCTTGTTGTGATGTGTTAGTCGCTGGTGACGCTGTTTGGTGCGCATGCGGTTCATAGTTGAGACACTTGTAACGATAATACAGTTTTAGACATAATTCGGATGCACCAGCGCCATAGTTTTCTCGCCAGAGCTTGCATGGCTTGAATAAGTAGTAAGATTCAAGAAGCGTGAGGATGCATGATAGTTTGATATGATAAAAATGATTATGTCATGGATCACTCGCTTTATTAGGCAATCATAATCTCACAAGTTCATCAAGTCTCTAAGCATGAGAAAAACAGATCGATGATTGTAGATTTCGTCCTGTAGCCGTACATAGTTGTCACTCAGCAATGGCCTCGGAGCAGAGGTGCAGCGTGGGCAGGAACACCATGGCCTCGCCTAGGATGGCGGGGATCTCCAACTCATCGTCCTCGCAGTGGGCGTAGGTGAAGCACTTGGTGGCGAACTTGACGCTGTCATCAGATCAGCAGTTAGAGGAGGAGCAATGGCCAAGAAAGAAAGAAATCGAGGGGAAAGATGGTGTTGGGTAGTATAATACAGTACATGCGCCTCTCGCCGGCGGCACTGATGCTGACCGCCCGCACCTCCGCCGCCGCCTCGTCGCCGACGTTGTCAGGTCTGAACCGGTCGAACTAGGAATTACACCCAATTATTCAGTCAACACATCAAGCAGCCCCTCAATTCAGAGTTATATTGCAATAGAAGTAGGCGATTACAGAGGAAAGTGAGGCCAGACCTCGAACAGAGGCGGCTAGGGTTTCAACCCAGATTACCAGATGTTCCTCTCCCTAGCGGATCCGAGGCTAAATAGAGGAGTAACAATACAAACAAGAGAGTGGTTGGCTTGGTCAAATGCCACCTGTAAAGGTGATTTCAAAAGAGAGTGGTTGGCACCACTGGTACGACTTCGTCCGTGGGTCCATGTCTTGATCAGCAGAACGGGGCCTGACAACTCCCCCCAATCGAGATCAGACTTGCCCTCAAGGCTGAAATGCAGGAAACACCTTCTGGATGAATGCTGCGTCTTCCCACGTGGCTTCTTTTTCTGGGAGGTTTGTCCATTTGATGAGCGATTGGACTACTGGGATGGAGATGGATCCCTGAACTCGTGGAATTAGTTTACGCTGGAAGACTTTCTCAGGTGCGATGAGGATGGTTCCATCAGCATTTAACAGGGGTAAATGCTTTGTTGGTATGGCATTTGGTCCCAGATGCTTCTTGAGCTGGCTGATGTGGAATGTGGGGTGTAGTTGACACCCATCTGGTAGCAGCAGCTTATAGGATGTGTGCCCAATTTTCTCGAGCACTCTGAAGGGGCCATAGTACTTAGAGTGAAGTTTGAGGCACCTGTGAGTACTGAGAGAGGTGAGTCGGTATGGTTGCAACTTGATGTAGACCATATCTCCAATTTCCAGTGTTCTGTCTAATCTGTTCTTGTCAGCTTGTGCCTTCATTCTCTCTTGAGCTTTGAGCAGGTTCTCCTTTATTTGCTCTGCAATGGCAGCTGTTGTGGTTGTGGGGATGAGATCAGACTGGTTATCTTCAGGTGGCAAGAGCTGTTCAGCAATCTGTGGAGGTGCTCTGCCATACAAGGCTTGAAAAGGAGTCATTTTCAGGGAAGTGTGGAAAGTGGTGTTATACCACCACTCAGCTGGGGCCAGCCATTGGTGCCACTTTTTCGGTTGGAGGAAGGCCATGTTCCTTAGGTAGTTTTCCAGACATTGGTTCACTCTTTCTGTCTGCCCGTCTGTTTGAGGATGATAGCTTGTGCTAAAATGCAGTTTCACCCCCATTGATTTGAATAAATCTTGCCATAAGTGACTGGTGAATATCCTATCTCTGTCAGTTACAATGACATAGGGCAGTCCATGCAGTCTGAATATGTTTTCAGTGTATGCTTTGGCTACTGCTTTGACAGTTATAGGGTGTTTGAGGGAGATGAAATGGCCATACTTTGTGAATCTGTCAACAACCACTAAGATGATATCCTTGTTCTCAGAGAGTGGTAATCCTTTAATGAAGTCCATGCTAATGTGTGCCCATGCAAAATCAGGAACATGCAATGGCTGTAATAATCCTGGATATTTGCAGTGTTCTGGTTTGTTTAATTGGCACACAGGGCATTGTTTGATGTAGTCAACAATTTGTTGTTTCATTCCTGGCCAGTAGAAGATCAGCTTGATTCTTTGGTATGTGGCTCTCTCTCCAGAGTGTCCTCCCAATTCAGAGTGATGAAAGGATTGCATCAGTTTCTGTTTGAGGTCATTATTGTCGCCAATAACAAGCTTGTGTTTGTATCGCAGAATGCCTTTAGACAAGGTGTAATGAGGTTGTGAATCTGGGTGGATGGCCAATTTAGCTAGCAATTCTTTGCATTTATCATCATTGCTGTAGGAGTTGATCACCTCTGTCATCCAAGTTGGTAGTGCAGCCGTGCTGAATATGGAGCAGAGAGAGTGTTTAACTCTTGATAGGGCATCTGCAACCTTATTTTCTTTTCCTCTTTTGTATTCCACTGTGTAATTGTACCCGAGAAGCTTGACTAGGAGTTTGTGTTGAATTCCTTCGGTTAGCTTCTGTTCTTGGATATATTTAAGACTTTGTTGATCAGTCTTGATGATTATAGAGGAAGCAGAGAAATAATTTTCCACTGCTTAATTGCTGCAATAATCGCCATGGCTTCCTTGTCATAAGTGGATTGAGCTGCTGCTCTTGGGCCCAATGTTTTACTCAGGAATGATATTGGTTTCCCTTTTTGCATGAGCACAGCTCCAATTCCATAGTCACAAGCATCTGCCTCTAGTGTGAATGGTAGGGAAAAATCAGGTAGGGCAAGGACAGGTGATTGTGTCATGGTCTTTTTGAGCATTTGAAATGCATGTTGTTGCTCTTCATTCCACATAAAACTATCCTTTTTTAATGCTTGAAAGAGTGGGCTGCAGATTTGTCCATAATGTTTAATGAACCTTCTGTAGTACCCAGTCAGTCCCAAGAAACTCCTGAGTTGTGTAACATTCTCAGGTGCTGGCCAATGTGCAATTGCTTGTATCTTCTTGGGATCAGTAGCTACACCTGAGCCGGAAATTATGTGGCCCAAGTATTCCACCTGAGGCTGTGCAAATGTGCATTTGGATCTTTTGGCAAATAGTTGGTTCTGCTTCAATATGTCAAAAAATTGCTTCCGGTGCTGTAGATGAGCTGAGAGGCTTTTGCTGTAGATGAGTATATCATCAAAAAGACTAGTGCAAATTTTCTTAAGAATGGGGCCAATATTTTGTTCATCAACATTTGGAAGGTAGCAGGTGCATTTGTGAAGCCAAAAGGCATTACTACATATTCATAATGCCCCAAATGTGTACTGAATGCAGTCTTGTCAATGTCCTCTGCCTTCATTCTAATTTGGTGATAGCCACTTCTAAGGTCAATCTTTGAGAATATAGTGGAACCATGTAGTTCATCCAGTAGGTCCTCAATAACTGGTATTGGATACTTGTTTTTGACTGTTTGAGCATTCAGTTTTCGAAAATCTACACATTTTCTCCAAGTATCATCTCTCTTTTTCACTAAGAGCACAGGAGAGGAGTAAGGACTCATGCTATTCCTTATTGTCCCGGCAGTGAGTAGGTCTTGTATTATTTTCTCTAGGATGTTCTTTTGGTGGTGTGGTAGTCTGTATGGCCGCTGATTCACAATCTTTGCCCCGGGTACTAGGGGAATTGAATGATCACACTCTCTACTTGGTGGGAGTGAGGTTGGTTCAGAGAATATAGAAGAATATTTTGTCAGGAGGTTGTCAATTGTTGGTGGGTGAGCTGTTGATGACTGGGCAACAGTATCCATTTGTTTCAGCATTAGGACAGCTCCACAGTCTGAATGCAAGAGCAGTTTGTGCAGGTCCTTGGTGGTCTTCATAGTGGAGGTCCCAGGCATGCTTTCATCATGGAAGGTGGCTACAGAGCCGTCTGCTGTTGTAGCTTTTAGGGTCATTCTTTTGTAATCTAATTCGACAGGACTCTGGTGATAGATCCAATCAGCTCCTAATATGAGATCATATCCAGTTAAATTCAGAATTCTGAAATCAGAGGTGAAGTGAACATCCTGTATTGTATAAGCACAATTGTAACATGTGAACTCAGTGAATAAGTGACCTCCATTTGCTACCACCACTTTGAGTTTTGGATTTGGGGTGAGAGAACAATTGGAAATTTTAGCAAAGGCACGTGTCATGAAGGTGGCAGTGCTACCACTGTCAACCAGTGCTGTTGCCATGATTTCTCCAATTCTGACAGACAGGGTGAAGGTATGCTTGGGGATACTCATTCCCAGAACATCATGCATGGAGATTTGTAAGGTTGGATTTCCTTTTGGGTTCTCCTCTTCTTCGCTGTCAGAGTCGGGCTCATTTATATAGATAATCTCTGAAGTTTCCTGTCCGATTGCTTGCAGTGCTTGAACTTGGTTCTTTTGGTTCATCTTACATACTTTCTTAGGTCTAGGAAACCATGGGTCTTTACACTTGTAGCAGACATTTTTGGCTGTTGCTTCTTGGATCACACTTGCAGGTGACGCATTGACAGGTTTAGTTTGCTTGAACTGGACTTGTCTTCTGGCTGGGTATTGCTGGTAAGTGTAGCTTTTCTTTGGTTGTGGTGCTGCTTGCTCCATTCTTCTGGCTAGCCAGATTGCTTGTTGCAGATCTTGTGGTTGATGGCACTGCAGGTGGGCTTGGATATAGTCTTGCAATCCCGAGATGAAACTGTTGACATAATAATCTTCTGGCAGGGTAGGGTTATCTCTTCTCAGGAGGTTCATGGCTGCTTCAAATTTTTGGATGTACAAGGTAACTGTGGATGTTTGTGTCAATGCATGGAATGTTCTGACATTGTCACAAACTGAGGTCACTGAGAATCTGTCACCGATGTATCTACAGAATCTGTGCCATGGGAGGTTTGAAGCATTATATTTGGTGCCTCTCCACCACTGCATTGCATCACCCTTCAGGTAAGTTACTGCTACTTCAGTCCTTTGCTCCAAAGGTGTGCGAGCTGCATCAAAATACATTTCGATGGTCTGGATCCAGGAGTCTGCGTCCACTCCATCAAATTCAGCAATGTTCATCTTGGCTGGTTTAACTGATGGAAGGCCCTTTCTCATGTCAAATTGGGTAATGTGAGGCATTTTGTGACGAGGGTGTGCCATCAGTCCTTGTTCCTTTCTCTCCTCCTCATCAAGGTAGTTTGGTGTTGCTTGTTGTGGTAGTTGGTCATCAGGTTTATACTGGTCATGTACAACAGCCGTAACTTTGCCAAAGTGTGGGTGCCTGTAAGGTGCTTTAGGTGTACCATCCAAATTCAGCTCTTTCCCTGTCATATCTTTCAGGATTCCAGTGCCCACTGTAACTGGTTGTTGCTGAGGCTGTTTGACTGAGTTTGCTGAGTTGCCCACTTGGTGTGGAGGGGTTTCTGGTGTGTGACCTGATTGCTCCACTTTGTCTCCATTCTTGGCAGCCAAGAGTCGTTCGAAGTTGGCTTGGATAGTGACAAAATTGTTCTGGATACTGATGAAGTTCTTGTTGACCGATTGGCTGAACTCGAGAAATTCTTGCTTGTCTTCTTCTCTGTATCACTGCAGAGTTTGAACATCCAACTGCAAGGACTCGAGCTGGAGCAGTCATGTATCGTCTGTTGCTCCATCTTGTGCCATCGTAGCGATGAGGGATTTTACGGACTTGCCAGGTGCAAGTTAACCTCACAGCCAAACCAATTCAGAAAGGGGGGGTTATGCGAGCGTGCTCACGACCGGACCCGGTCTTCTTGGTTCTACCGTCGCCAACACCACTCCAACGCCGCCGCGCCTCCGTAAGCTGCACGAATCTAGGTGGGAGGTGGGATTTTAAACAGGAGAAGTGTTCTCCAGCAACCACGCCACAAGCCCCTGATTTGCAGCCGATCTGTGCCTCCGCCGCCAAGCCGCCACCGACTAGCCAGACACCGCCACCGGAATTGAGAGCTAAAGTGGGGGATTTTACGGGAGATCCCAACCCCGCAATGCTCAAGATCCAAAACGCCGCCAAAGCTCGCCGAGAATCGGTGCTCTGATACCAAATTGTCAGGTCTGAACCGGTCGAACTAGGAATTACACCCAATTATTCAGTCAACACATCAAGCAGCCCCTCAATTCAGAGTTATATTGCAATAGAAGTAGGCGATTACAAAGGAAAGTGAGGCCAGACCTCGAAGAGAGGCGGCTAGGGTTTCAACCCAGATTACCAGATGTTCCTCTCCCTAGCGGATCCGAGGCTAAATAGAGGAATAACAATACAAACAAGAGAGTGGTTGGCTTGGTCAAATGCCACCTGTAAAGGTGATTTCAAAAGAGAGTGGTTGGCACCACTGGTACGACTTCGTCCGTGGATCCATGTCTTGATCAGCAGAACGGGGCCTGACAGACGTACACTGGAAATGCGAACGAGATTGACTGGCGCGAGTACACGGCCCCAGGCTGCAGCACCATTGGCATCGCAAGGTGTACGTGAGTTGGATCTCGCCAGACCTGCTAGAGAGGGAGGGAGGGGAGGAGAAGGGGAAGCAGTGTGCACGTACGAAGCGGGCGTCGATGAGGGCGGGCAAGAGGGACGCGGTGAGCATGCCGTGGACGAGGCGCCCCCGAGCGAACTTGGCGCCGGCGGTCCCAGAGCGGGCGAAGGCGTCGTCCAGGTGCACCGGGTTGCGGTCGTCGCTCACGGCCGCGTAGGCAGCTACGTCGGCCCCCGTGAACCGCCGCCGGGCCGAGCGCAGCACGTCGCCCACCTTCAGCTTCACCACCGCCCCTGAGGCCGCCGAGGCCGCGCGGACGAGCGGGACGGCGAGACCCATCAAGGCTTGCGGGTGAAGTAAACCGGAGATAAAATTTCCGGCTTTGATTTTTTACTACGGAGTACTATATATACTGTACAGTAGTCGAATTAGAAAGAAATCAGCTGATTGCACACGTAGCCTAACTCGGCGCCCCAACCCCGCAAAAAAAAAAATATCGGCGCCCCAACATTCAACCCTAAATGAAATTCACCTAATAAAACTTTATTTTTACAGAAATTCGGTTTTAAACCAGGGGTCTAGATGCTCCCTTTTTTGTGGTTAGGGCGCCCAGCGGCTATCCGAGCCGTCGGTTTCTTCAAGATTGCTCAGACATTTTGGCAAAAACAACCCTCAACTTCGACACACTTTCCTGGAAATCCCGCCGGTGTTATCAAGTTCTCCAGAATTTCCAAAACGATTTGGTCGAGTGTTTGTCTAGTACTGTGTACTTTTAGCGTAAATTTAAGACACACTAAAATTTCTTAACACATATTCGTTACTATTACTATCTGACTAGCTATTTGTTCATGAGGCACTGTGAATTTGTAACAAAAAAATCCCGACTGTGAATTTGAACACAATAATTTCAGCTGGAACTATATAAAGATCCCAGAAGACACACTAAAAAGTTCTTCATAATTATGCATAACGATCTGCCTGTGTGATTACAAGGTACCATGAATTTGTAATACAAAAATCCACAGTGTGAGTACGAACACAAGCTAATCCAGCTGGTTCCATACAAAATCCCAGGAAATCCATACAAAAAGAAAACAAAATAAAAAAATGGGGCCAAGATCTGGGACCTCCAGGCCTAGATCCGACGCCGAGGCAGGTTCTGGTTCAGGGGAGCGCCGGAACGGGGCGGGCCGACCTCCGCGGCCTCCTCCAGCTCGCGCCATGGGGCCAGATCGCGGCGGCGTACCGGGACGGGGTGACGCTGTCTTGGGTCGTTAATTAGATCTATTTAATAGGCATTATTTAATTTAGCAATAATCCTACACCTATGGAATTGCCTTACGGACTGACGTGGAGGCTGGTGTTTGGGCTGATTTTTTTTCTTCCTTAAAATGTGGAACATGTACTGATCTACTCTGCTACAAGTTGGTTGTCCGTAGGAATTTTTTGTAGAATGAGTCCGTAGATGTAGCATTGCTCTTAATTTAATTTAGCCTCTGTTGTAAACAGTGTGATCAATTTTTGGTAAACATATTCCTGGATAGATATTTCGATTTAGAGCCAGAAGCAAAAGGATTCATGTCAAAATTGTTTGCAGATCTTTTTCAATAATTAAAATACTACAATAAGCCTTTTAATTGCTCTGAAAATATATTTACGGTAAATTCGAAATTTAAAAAGTTCAGATTTAATAATTGTTCGGATTTTAAAAAGTTTAGATTTAATAATTGCCTGAAAAAATCAGACAAACCAAGAAAAAACCAACAAAAGACGAAACAGAAAGCCCAAAGACTAGCAAGAAATCCGAAAACCGGGAAAAAAAACCGAGCATTGTATGTATGGACCGAACAAGAGAAGCCCACGTGAGGGTGTGCGGCGCGGGCTGGTCGGTGTATAGGGGCTCCCTTCCCGTTCAGGGCTGCTGTTCCAGCGCTTCTTCCTCTCCTAAGGTTTGCTTCGCTTCTAGCTGTAGTTCAGTGTGCGCTTATTTGGTTTTGATTTGGGAGGAACGCTGATGGCGCTTTGTTCTTAGGGCATCTTCACCGGACCGATCCAAACGCGTGATCAAAATCGTCCGTTTCTGTCCGTTTGGATTGGCCCACGGTCATTTTAGGATCGGTCCGGCCTGTCCGGATGACCGCGCCTAGCGTTTAATGGCGTCATCGCTGGCCAACGCTGTCGAACACTCAAATTCACAGCAAATGACGCGCAAAGTGACTAGCAGATAAATTGGCAGACATGTGTCATCGCCCTGTGGGCATCGCCAACTAGTGGCCAGTGGTTCTGAAATGTATAAAAGGGGACGATATCATACACAATGTCCAAAATCCTGCATCGAATTTGGCCTAGGTGAAGAGACGGGAGCGGTGTGCTAGCAAAGGTGAAGAGATGGCGTGATCATACCGTGCCTTCGTCGGTCGGCAGCGCGTCCGGCATTCCGCCGAACAGGTTGACTGGCGCCGGCATGTCCGCGGTGGAGATGGACCGCTGCTTTTTTTATGCCTCCGGGGTTGTGTCCATGGTCGTTGGAGTGCGGTTGAAGTCGATGGCGAGCTCTCCCGCTTCCGATGACGCCGTGCGGGAATGGACGAACCGGAAGAGCGCAGCGACGATCCTAGTGTGGCCTCCGAGCGAAGGTGTGCGCGGGCATGGCATCATGGGTTGGCCGCAAGGGGTGGACGTGACGGAGCTGGTAGAGAACGCGTCGGCCATGGACAAGCCGCTGGCGCAGAAGGCCAGTGTGCCACCGAAGGCGGCAGTCATCGCCTCCTGTGCACGGCGTGCTTGGCGGCATCCACTGCAAGCTCCTTTTGGTTGGCCTTGTTCTGCGCGACGGGGATGCGCTCGTTCTCCTCCCGGCGCTCCTTCTCGAGCTTGGCTTGGGCGAGGCGACCTCGCGTCGCATGCCGCCGGCCGGCTCACTTATCCGTCTCAATTTTCCGCTCCGCCGGCATCATGTTGGCCGTAGGCTTCTTCGGCTGGCCACGCTTCTTGGCGACGGGGACGCCGGAGGGCGTAGCGTCGACCATGGCGGCGGGATCCATCGTCTTTCCCGTCGCTCCCGCTAGTGGGAATTTTGGGAGATGTTTTTTGGAGGGAGAAGTGGAGTGGCCTGTGTTTCACTGGCGGGAGGGACCGCCAGTGGATATGGTCGGACACACACCCGGGCGCTGCGTGTCCGGGCCGACCCAGTGGTCACGCAAATTAGATGCACGGATTGGTCGAGCCGGATGCGTCGCGACGGATTGGTCGTGCCACTAATACGCCGCGCACGTCGCGCGCGTCCGCGCGGACGGGTTCGGACATGCCGGGACGGGTTGGGTCGGCCCACGTGGAGATGCCCTTATAGTGCGGGTCTCCTCCAATCAGCTTTTTTTTTAGTGTTTCCAATCAGCTCTCAACGACATTGCAACACGGTCCCAACTCTCAAGTACAACATGGCCCAGCGGCCCTATCCAGCAAGAAGAACCATATCAGTGTCTCAGACTCATGCATGTGTATGTGTGAGGGCGCTCTTGATCACCAATCATAAGTTGAGAGCCCAGCGATAAATAGCCTCTGCGTGGGCGGCCCAACGGTGGGTGCGCTAGCCAGGGTCCTCGTTTTGGCCCCGGCCCATTTTCTGAAACTCTCTGACAGGTCCTAGTCATGATCAAGTCCGTTTATTCCATGTTTTGTAGCTAAACAAATCACCATTCTCGTAGTCTCTCTGGATGATCACTTGATTAGAAAAGACTACCGAATGCTAAACAAGGGGGAAAGGAAAGAGAGGAGAGGAGATTCCGCCTGTTGTACAAAATTGTTGGCCTATACAAACACCCCCGCTTCGTCCTTCTCTGGGGAACATGGGGGAACCTGCCCACCGCCGCCTCTAGCCACCCTCCCCAACTCTCCTCCGCATCGCCGCCACCGGAGGGGCCGCCGGCGAAGCTAGGCACGCCCTAGGGAAGGTGGCGACGGGGCACCTATTCTCCTCTCATAGGGAGCTAGCTCTCCAGGAGGCTTGTTTGGCCGCGGAGCTGAGCGTGTGTGCAGCCGCTGCTGGATGCGTGTAGGCTGTGGCGCAGGACCAAGGGCCGACCATTCACATAGAGATGAGAGGCCATGGGCTTAGAGGTTGTTGCCTGCTGGAGGTGGAGGACGGCCTGGGTGCGGTAGGGCCGGATCTGGGCCATGAGGGTTGGCCATGGACGCGGTCGATCCGGCGTGGGACTAGCACGAGGACGCGTCACCGGCATGAAGAGGCTCTGGGCCCAGGGCGGCTCGAGGCGCATGTGTGCCTGCACGGAGGTGTACGTGTTGCTGGCTCCTGAAGACTGCAGGGCAGAGGTGCATGGATGGGGGTGCTGATAGCGGGAGATGTGCTTCGTGCTCTCCCTCCTCCGGTCAGCATGCTACGAGGGCTGGTGAAGCCGGGGCGGTGGCCCCTGGAGATGTGGCTGCGGCATGGCTACAGCCTACATGGCATTCATCGCGGCGTGAGGTGTCGCGATGACTATGGCATGCGGAGGAGCTCGGTGGTCGACTAAAGTGACATGCTACCCTCTCGCTTCTCTCCGAGCTTCGTGGTCCGTTCAAACTCCGAGCGAAAACCTTGCACGGAATTTGGTCGGTGTCAATGACGGCGGCGTCTTCAGACGTCGTTCTCCTTCTTGATTGTGTCGTTGTGGAGTTTCGATCACGACTAAAGTGAGTGGTTCCAAGATCTTCGAATGAAAACCAAGCTCTGTCGGAGTGGGCGACGGTGACAGTAGCGTCGTTACCTTGTTGCGGGCGTCGCCTTGGAGACCTTGGTCCTTGCGGTGCGATGGGTTCATGATGTCTAGGCAGGATGGCTCTATGGTTGTGAGAGGCGGACGTCGGGGCAGCAGCCCCGGATGGTGGTGGTATGTCAAGGCGGCGGCCTCAGGAACCATTTTTGGCAGCAACTTCATGGGGCGGATTTGTTGCTCGCATGGCTTGGGTGACAATCTTGTGTCGTTTGTGCGGCAAGGTTGTCGCCTTGGTCGATGCGTCTCAGCGAAGGCATTATGACTTTTACGGGCCGGCCCCCTAGATGTTGGTTTGGCGGCCATGGTCTGCGAGTGGTTTGCTCTGTTCAGCTTAGGTTGCATGTAGCTAAGGCATGCGGCGTCGTGGCTCGAGTGTGAGCGGTGGCTTGTCAGAATGGCGGTCCCGAAAGGTAGTGTTGGTGGTCTGCTGGGTGTAGCGGAGTGGATGGATGTCGGGGCGGTGGCTTTGAAGCTTTGTCAGTGTTGTGGGCTCCTCAGAGGGTTGGCTTGTTCATCTTCGTTTGAGCGTCATGTGTACTCCTCCCATAGTAGTCATGGCACCTTCTCTCCGGCGATGGTGGAAGGTCATCCAGTCTTGTCGGAGTGGTGTTTTGTGTTGCGATTGGTTGTTCTCAGGTTGTGGGTCAACTTGGCCCCGTGGTGTTGTTGTATTGTTTTCGTCCGGTTTTCCGCTAATTAACCGTTTCGAAACCAAAACGCGTGATCCTTTCTCGAAGCCCTATTTTAATAAACATAATATATTTGTTGCATATTAAATCATTATTGCTCGCATACATATTTAGTTGTTTGTGGTATTATACTGATTCACCTAATAATTAAATATGAGGTGTTTATGCGGGATAATATTGTCTTACCTCGACTCCATTTAAATTATGTAGCTCACTGATGACATGTTTTGCCTTGTTAATTTAACATTTAAATTGTGGGGTACCTAAATAACCTGAATCTAATATTAATTGTCGTGATCTCGATCTCGCTTAATATTGCTAAGCCGCACTGCATCTTTCTATGCTATGCATCATATCATGAACATGCCAGATGTTCTGCCGTAGTATTAAATATTGCACCGGTTATTCTTTCTAGTGCTTTGCTTCTTCCCGAATAGGACATTGAGTGAATGCGAGACACGACTAGTTATTCCTCTTCATTGTTTCTCAGTCGAGTATTCTCCCTCTTCTACCTATTTTGCATTTATAGCTATTACTTCCTTTCTTTGTCTACTGCTATCCTTTATTGTCGATGCTTTAGTATCCCTCCTTTATTTATCTTCTCTACTATATGGCCTTGGTTATCCTATTACCCTGTTTGATTAGCTAGCTTGTCCTTGCCAGTCGTAGGCATGCTTAGTATCACTAGCATGCTATTTAATTTAGCGTGGCTTTTCTCCAGATGCTATGAAATTTATAGCGTGCTAATAACGTGCTATTTTACAAAATAGTTTTATAAAAATTAAAAATATAACAAGTATATCATGAATATCAAGGATTTTAGCATCTATGAATTGCCCAGAGTAATACTTGTACATGCATAATCAATTCCGACGCTATCTAAGTTGGAGGAGAATCGGCAGGACTAAATCTAGGTGCAGTGTCGGGTGCTGCAGTAGGAGGCGATGATGCCGTGATCACTTAACTTTAACAATCAAAAATTTCATCGTATGTTTTCTTACTCGACACATTCATTATATGCTCTCTTACTCCACACCCACCAACAAAAATATAAAGTGATATACTTGAAATAGCGCTAATGCTATGTTGTTTTAGCGCGATATAGCAAGATATTTAAAAAATAGCGCCGTAGCGAGCAAAATCTTGAAAAAATAGCGTGGACTCTTCAAATATGCTATAGCACGCTAAATAACATGAAATAGTGCGCTATTTTTTCCATGCTCTCATACAAGTGAACCGTGAATCTGGGGATATGGTTGATACCATGTTAAATAAATTGGTGATGTTGGTTATGGTTATGGTTGGTTATGGCTTCACCTAATGATAAGGCCCCGGTAGGGACCACCTTTGGGAACTGCTTGAGCCGACCTAGGGCCCGTTCGTTTTACGATACCAGTTCTAAATTGATCGCGCTAATCAAACACGGGGGCCTCTGGGATCCCCCTTAAACTACCGGCGCTATCTGATTATCTAGAGGGTCACAAATTGGTTTTCCATTTGGTGCATACGCATAATGTATCCTCGGACATGGTGATTATAATATGTCTTTGGACATGGTGATGATATGATATTTGGTTGACAGCAACTGCATTGCATACATAAATGTGGTATGGAGAACGGGATATACCTATGGCATCTGTCTTCCTTAGCCATAGACTCAAACACTGTACCACCCTTGAGAATCGTTGTGCCTCCTGATTGGGTCAATATAGTAGGCGATGCCTCTATATACGTGCATAGTTATGGGACAGTTCTTGGTGTGAGATTCAGATGACACGAGTAATATATTGCATGAAGGGTTGGACATGTGTTTGGTTACAGTAGTGCACCCCTGCTGGGTAAATCTTTCCGAGAAGCCATGTGTCCACGGTTATGGACGCCTCAAGAGTATTGTGTCATGACCATAGACAACGCCAATAATACTTTTCCTCTAATAATATGATTATTAATTAGCCTTATCAACTAAACACCTTCTTAACTAAAATTGCCAACGTGTGCGTTCCACAAGAGCACTGCCTCGATTGGTCTTCGAGGGGAAAATCTTCGGATAGGTTATACTTGGTGTTATACTCTTGTTATCGAAAAATGCTCTCTTCTCTCGCTCTAATAGCCGAAGTTGTAGCGTGTATAGGTTAGATAGTGCAAGCTTTGCTGCCGCTGAGCCCACCATATATCTCTTGTAGGCGAGGACCGCCGAATTCTAAGACTCGCCATGTACTGGCCTCAGTACTTACTGATTATTGGCTCAACACGTATCGAGCTCGTTGGGGAACCCCAATAGGAAGGTATGATGAGCACACAACAAGTTTTCTCTCAGTTATGAAACCAAGGTTATCGAACCAGTAGGAGCAAGGAAACACCTCCAAGGTGTTGTTTCCAACTTGAAATCCTGCACAACACAACCACAGAACTTTGCCCCCAACTTACAGTGAGGTTGTCAATCTCACCGGTTTTGCTGAAAACAAAGGATTAAATGTATTGTGTGGAAGATAGTAATTGCTTGCAAAAAGTAAATAGTAAACAGTAAATAGTAAATTGTAGATTAATGGTAAAAGAATGGACCGAGGTCCATAGTTCACTAGAGGTGATTCTCCTTAAGATAGATGACATGTTGGGTGAACAAATTACAGCAGGGCAATTGACAAACACCGAGAAAGCATACATGCATATACTAATCATCTTGACTCCTACGAGATTTGATTGGGCATTACAACATTATACATAGACCGTAATCCAACTGCATCTATGACTAATAATCCACCTTTAGGTTATCATTCGAACCCCCTCCAGTATTAAGTTGCAAGCAACAGATAATTGCATTAAGCAAAGTGTGTAAAGTAAATAATACGATTGTTTTATGAACAAAGGATTGCTGTTTTCTCCCTAGTAGCAACAACACATCTAGTACCTTAGAGATTTTTGTCACTTCCCCGGATTCCTAGAGGCATGAACCCACTATCGAGCATAAATACTCCCTCTTGGAGTTGCTAGCATCTACTCAGCCAAGATAGCTACTAACAATGGAAAGCATGCAAGATCACAAATAACATAGACATGGTAGAATCAATAATCAATCTGAAATAGCATCTCAATATCCATTGGATCCCCGCAAACACAACATGTAAGATTACAAATAGATGATCTTGATCGTGAACGGAGCTCACAAGATTTAAACATGGTAGAACAAAAGGAGAAGAACCAACCATCTAGCTACTACATGGACCCATAGATCAGGGATGAACTACTCACGCATCACACCCGAGGCAGTCATGGTTATGAAGATGGCCTCCAGGGTGATCTCTCCCCTCCGACAGGGTGCCGGGAAGAGCTTCAGATCCCTCCCGATCTAGGGATGGAGATGGCGCCGGCTACAGACTCTTTCGTGGAATTTTTATCGGGTACTTAGGGTTTTCGTCCCGGAGGCAATATATAGGCGAAGGGGCAAGGTCGGTGGAGTACCAGGGGGCCCACACCAGGTGGTGGCACAGCTAGGGCTGGCTGAGCCACCCTAGGGTGTGGCTGCCATGGCTCCCCTCTTCGTCTCCCCTCCGGACTCCGTGTTCCTTCTGGTGAAATATTGACTTGGGCTTTTGTCCGGTCCAATTCGGAGAATATTTCCTTACTAGCTTGTTTGTTTCACATAATGAGAATGGTATTCAGCTTGTCCCTTATAGTGTAGCAAAACATAAATGCATAGGACACCTTCAAAGTTCATAAGGGTGACTAGATACAAATAGTTTAAGAACAAGCAATATCAAAGTTATGAATCCATCAACAAGTCTTGGGACAATGCACATTAAACTAAGAATGACCACTATGCTCTCTCAATAGGTGCATAAAGATAGAAGATGGAGACTCAACATAAAAGTAAAAGAAAGACCCTTCATAGAAGGAAGCAGGGATTTAAGTCTCATAAAGAGCTTCCAAAAATTATGGTACTTATTAGCTTTCAGCTCGCATTGCCCCTACCATAAGCATCTTTAGGTGATTAAGGTTAAAGTGAAAAATATGAGGATATGCTTGACAAGTTATAAGTTGAAATCTCATGCGCCTTACTTATGAAGACTGAACCTCATGCTACTCAACTTTAGTCACGAGTAAGTTCTTGTCATTGTAAATACATGTGTATCATAGAGAACTGCCAATGGGGTACCCCTTTCCCAATGATACGGAAGCATTCCCATATCAAAATGACAAGGCAAGCAGACAATGAGCATCTCAATGATCTTTTTACTTGCTATTTGCATAGGTTTTTATTAAGGATGCTTCACAGATTGCTCATTATGGTTATGCTGCAAGTTTCCACCATGATTAGGCATGGTTTAGGCTAGCGGCCCAGGCGTTTCTCTAACACATATACAAACTCCATGAGCTTACAAGCTCCCCTTTTATTTCACACCTCCGGGATCCATAAGCAAAAGAACATGATATCAACCAAATGAAGTGCAATGTTGAAAGCATTCCCCATGGTAGAATGGTTATGCTAATTCACAAATTATAAAACGCAAGCACATACGCAACATAGATGGGCACAATGGTTCAAGTTTATTAAGTGCAAGAAAATTAAAGTGTGCCATCAAGTTTGTGAGAGCTTTAATCACTAGTTTTCACATAACAAGTTTAATTTGGAAGGTAGATAAAAACATGAATATACTTGGAATAGCAAATGCTAATAGGTAGGTATGGTGGACTCTTTGGAATAACTTGGTTTTATTTGGAGTTGGATGCATGAGTGGAACTCATACTTGGTATGGAGGCTAGCAAAAGACTGGGAGCGACCAACTAAGAGAGCAATAATGGTCATAATCATGCAAAGCGACAAAACATCATTAATTAAAGCATAAAGTGACATTACAAGTCGAAAACTAAATGATCATAGAGGCTATGGTGACTTGGTATAGTCTTAACATGTGTGAGCATGCGCCAAGTCAACCCAAATAAAGCGTCAAATGAGAATACCACAATATTATGCTTTTATATGCTAAAACGACACATGATTCTTTCAAGGCACATTAAGCAATCTCAATTGTTTACAACAAGTCATGCTACAGAAATAATCACTAAGCATAAAGCCAAAACAATATCAAGCATGATATGATAAAGTCTAACTCAGAGTCAAAAACAAGCTCCTTTTATACCACTTAAGCATGAACTTTCCTACTCTTTTCCAATCCAAATCAACTTATTTGAGAACTAATGTATGAATGCGGGGGTCCAACCAATTTATTCAAGAAAACTAAGCAAATGAAAACTAAAAACAAAACGAAGACGCTCCAAGAACAACACAATTGTGCATGAAACAATAAAAATGAAGTGTTTGGAAGAAACCTGAATTTTTTTATTGATGAAGAAGGGGATGCCTTGGGCATCCCCAAGCTTTGACGCTTGTACTTCTTGAATATTTCTTGGGGTGACACGGGTGACATCCCCAAGCTTGAGCTTTTTTTCGTTCTTCATCTTATCACATTACTCTTCCCTACACTTAAAATTTCCTTCATACAAAACTTCACACAATCTTCATTAGCAACATTAGTGTACTCAAAATAATAAGTCTTTTGGTTTAGTTTCAACACAAGTAAAACTTCCATTAAAACACAAGCTACTGTATCACTTCCTTTAAAAAGTTCAAGTGATCAAAGAGAACTCCAAGAGAAAGAGATTAAGAGGCAAATGCAAATAATGGTAGAAATCTGTCAAAACAGACCAGCAGGTAAAAACCGATTTTTTCGAAGACCTTTTGTTGCTCAAATCTAAAAGTTTTGAACTAACTAAAGTTAGATAACAACCTGGGGCAGAATCACAAAACATTACAGCTCAAACTGACATACAGAGATTTTTCACGAATTTTTACAGCGAAGCATAAAAATCTGTTTTGGGACACCAACTTTCCCAAGTCTTACTTCTCTCTCATTAGAGGTTACTCTTGGCACAAAAACCACACAAAAATGATAAGGAGAGGTTATTACTTAAGCAGTAACTTTCAAGGCTCAACAAAAGACTCCTAACAAAATTTGGGTTATCTCCCAATAAGTGATTTTCTTTAATGCCTTTGAGCTAGGCATAAGAAGCAAGAAAAGAATCAAGTATTCTCAAATGAAGAAGCATTAAGAGCAAATTTTGTTTTAATAGGAGAGGCAAAAGGAATCTTTTCTCTCTTCTTAGGGAAGTATTATATACCTTTCTTGAGTGGAAATTGATATTTCATGGTTCCTTCTTTCATATCAATAATGGCACCAACAGTTCTAAGAAAAGGTCTTCCCAAAATAATAGGACAAGAAGCATTGTATTCAACATCCAAAACATATAAATCGACGGGGGCATAGGCATAACCATAATAAGAACATCATTAATACTCCCCATGAGTTTCTTTTTAGCATTATCATCAAGTTGGACATTTAAATAACAATCTTCCAATGGTGGCAAATCAAGCATTTCATAAATCCTTCTAGGCCTAATAGAAACACTACTATCAAGATCACATAGAGCTTTGAGATCAAAACCATCCACTTTCATATTAATGATGGGTTCCCAACCATCTTCTAATTTCAAAGGAATAGAAGCTTTATGTTTCATCTTTTCTTCTTTAATTTTTATGAGAGCATCAGTAATGTGTTTTGTAAAGGCCATATTCATAGCACTGGCATTAGGACTTTTAGCAAGCTTTTGTAGGAACATAATTACTTCAGAGATATTACAACCATCAAGATCAAACTCATAATTATCATCTAAAGTAGTAGAGCTATTGTTTCCCATATTTCGAAGAATTTCAACGTTTTTGTTAGAAAAGGTTCCATTGGGTTTACTAGCTTCAACATTAGTGGTAGTGATAGTAGAAATACTAATATTTCTAGCAATTTCATCTTCTCTTTCCCACTTAGCATGCAATTCAGCTAACAGTCTAACATTTTCATCAATTCTAACTTGTATGGCATTAGTAGCAGCAAAGGGGTTTTCAATAGTTTCAGGTTTAGCAGCCATTTTATTAATCAAAGAGGATTGTGCTTCAGACAAAGATGATATATTTCTTTCAGCATTAGAGAGTTTTAATTGCAAACTAGGAATTTCCCTATTCAAACTCTCAAGTTGATGACTAATATTTTTCAAAATAGTAGATTGTTCCTCCATGGTTTTAGTAAATATTTTATCATGTTCATATTTCATTTGCATGAAGTTTTTAGTGGCTCTTTCAACTTCTAAAATTCTTTCCTCACTAGGCATTCCAGATTTACCATGATAACCATCAGTATTATTAGGAGGGTAAGGCCTATAATTGTTATTACCAAAATTATTCTTGTAGGCATTGTTGCTAAAATTATTATTTTTAATAAAGTTCACATCAACTTGCTCTTCCTGAGCAACCAAAGAGGCTAAGGGAACATGATTCGGATCAATATGAGCTTTCCCATTAACAAGCATAGACATAATGACATCGATTTTATTACTCAAGGAGGAGGTTTCCTCAACAGAATTTACCTTCCTACCTTATGGAGTTCTCTTAGTGTGCCATTCAGAATAGTTAACCATCATATTATCCAGAAGTTTTGTTGCAGCACCCAAAGTAATGGTCATAAAGGTACCTCTAACAGCAGAATCCAGTAGATTTCTTGAAGAATAATTTAGTCATGCATAAAAGGTTTGGATAATCATCCAAGCAGTCAGTCCATGAGTGGGACAATTCTTTACCAAAGATTTCATTTTTTCCCAAGCTTGAGCAACATGTTCATTATCAGATTGTTTAAATTTCATTATTTCACTTATCATATATATAATATTAGCAGGAGGGTAGTATTTTCCAATAAAAGCATCTTTGCATTTAGTCCAAGAATCAATATTATTTCTAGTTAGGGATAGCAAGCATTCTTTAGCTTTTCCTCTCAAAGAGAAAGGAAACAATTTAAGCTTAATAATATCTCCATATATATCCCTATGTTTTTGCATCTCACAAAGTTCAACAAAGTTATTAAGGTGAGTAGCAGCATCTTCAGTACCAACACCAGAGAATTGTTCTTTCATAACAAGATTAAGTAAGGCAGGTTTAATTTCAAAGAAAGTAGCTTCAGGAATAGGTGGAGCAATAGGTGTGCACATGAAATCATTGTTGTTGGTGCTAGTGAAGTCACACAACTTAGTATTTTCAAGAGTAGTCATTTTTAGTGCTTTTAATATAAAGAAGCAAACTAGTATAACTAATTTTTTGTGTTTTTGATATAGAAACAAGCAAACAAAGCAGAAATAAACTAAGCAAAACAAATAAAACAAAGTAAAGAGATTGGTTATGAGGGACTCCCCTTGTGAAGATGTCCTTGACTCCCCGGCAACGGCGCTAGAAAAAGCTTCATTATTGGGTCAACACGTATCGAGCTTGTTGGGGAACCCCAAGAGGAAGGTATGATGAGCACAGCAGCAAGTTTTCCCTCAGTTATAAAACCAAGGTTATCGAACCAGTAGGAGCAAGGAAACACCTCCAAGGTGTTGTTTCCAACTTGGAATGATGCACAACACAACCACAGAACTTTGCCCCCAACTTACAGTGAGGTTGTCAATCTCACCGGTTTTGCTGAAAACAAAGGATTAAACATATTGTGTGGAAGATAGTAATTGCTTGCAAAAAGTAAACAGTAAACCGTAAATAGTAGATGGTAGATTGATGGTAAAATAATGGACCGGGATCCATAGTTCACTAGAGGTGGCTCTCGTTAAGATAGATAACATGCTGGGTGAACAAATTACAGCGGGGCAATTGACAAACACCGAGAAAGCAATACATGCATATACTAATCATCTTGACTCCTTTGAGACTTGATTGGGCATTACAACATAATACATAGACCGCCATCCAACTGCATCTATGACTAATAATCCACCTTCAGGTTATCATCCGAACCCCCTCCAGTATTAAGTTGCAAGCAACAGATTATTGCTTTACGAAATGCGTGTAAAGTAAAAAATACAAGTGTTCTATAAACAAAGGATTGTTGTTTTCTCCCTAGTAGCAACAACACATCTAGTACCTTAGAGATTTCTGTCACTTCCCAAGATTACCAGAGGCATGAACCCACTATCTAGCATAAATACTAACTCTTGGAGTTGCTAGCATCTACTTGGCCAAGATAACTACTAACAACGGAAAGCATGCAAGATCACAAATAACAAAGACATGATAGAATCAATAATCAATCTAAAATAGCATCTCAATATCCATCGGATCCCCGCAAACACAACATGCAGAATTACAAATAGATGATCTTGATCATGAACGGAGCTCACAAGATCTAAACATGAAAGCACAAAGGAGGAGAACCAGCCATCTAGCTACTACATGGATCCGTAGTCCAAGGATGAACTACTCACGCATCACACCGGAGGCTTGCATGGTGATGAAGAAGGCCTCCAGGGTGAATTCCCCTCTCCGGCAGGGTGCCAGGAAGAGCTTCAGATCCCTCTCGATCTAGGGATGGAGATGACGGTGGCTACAGACTCTTTCGTGGATTTTTGATCGGGTACTTAGGGTTTACGTCCTGAGGGCATCTTATAGTCGGAAGGGGAGGCCGAGGGGGTGCCAGGAGCGGCCACACCACCCCCTGGCGCGGGCCAGGCCTGGCCGTGCGACCATGTGGTGTGGTGGCTCCCTGGCCCTTCTCTGTCTTGTATTCTGGCACTTGATCCCTTCCGGAAAAATAGGCACTTTGGCTTTTGTCCCGTCCAATTCCGAGAATATTCACTTTCTGACTTTCCTGGAACCAAAAACAGCAGAAAAGAAGCAGCTGGCACTGTGGCTCTTGTTAATAGGTTAGTCCAAGAAATCATAAGAAAAGTACTCCAAAGTTGGAACAAAACACAAGAAAGTGGATAAAACCAAGCATGGAACATCAAAAATTATAGATACATTTGCATTGTATCATCCACCCACACAAAAGTGTTTGGTTGGCGTCTTTGAATCACTTTTATGCACATTTTGGTAGGAATGCTAAGATTTGCATAGACCCGGTTTAGGGGCGTTGCAAGTGGTATCAGAGAAAAGCTTTATGATACCCCATTGGTCCATCTTGTAGGCTAACCTTGCCAAAGGATGTTGTCTAGTGTCAAAACTATTTTGCTACAAATTCGTTGGATAGATCTTATTAGTTCTGATTTTTCTTCTTACCTCTATTCTTTCTGTCCTTATCTTTGTGAGTTTTGAATCTTCCTCTTATCTACTTCTTTGAGTTTAGGATTTCTCGTGGTTGGGTTCCGTCGTACCTTTAGGGTTCCGCTTCCTTTCTTTTGTAACGGTGGTTCTTCATCTGGATTTAAATCCGTCTATGATTTCTCTCCATATGTTACTATGTTATGACCTCTAACAATACAACCTCCTCATATATGGATCTTTAGCCGGAGCTTCCGAACACTTCTTGCCAAGATCTTTAGTCTGAAATCCAAGAGTTTGGTTGCACGGTTCGCGTACTCATGTACGAAGTAATGCTTTGAGGGTGATACATTGCAAACATATCTATATTTTTTTATGTTCCATGCTTGTTTTATATCTACATTCTTATGTTTTGTCCACACTTTGGAGTATTTTTATACACTTTCTTAGACTAACCTATTAACAAGATGCCACAGTGCCAGCTGCCTGTTTTCTGCTGTTTTTGGTTCCAGGAAAGTCAGAAAATGAATATTCTCGGAATTGGACGGGACAAAAGCCAAAGTCAATATTTCACCGAGGGGGACACGGAGCCAGAATACGAGATGGAGAGGGGCTAGAGGCCGGCCACACCACCTGGCCGCGCGGTGGCCCGCGCTAGGGGGTGGTGTGGCCGCCTAGGGAACCCCCTCGGCCTCCCCTTTCGCCTATAAGAAGTCTCCGATACATAAACCCTAAGTACCCGATCAAAATTCCACGAAAGAGTCTGTAGCCGCCATCCTCTCCATCCCTAGATCGGGAGGGATTTGAAGCTCTTCCCGGCACCCTGCCAGAGGGGAGAATTCACCCAGGAGGCCTTCTTGACCACCATGACTGCCTCTGGTGTGATGTGATGTCTACACACTTCTATTCTTGTAGACAGTTGTTGGGCCTCCAAGTGCAGAGGTTTGTAGAATAGCAACAAGTTTTCCCTTAAGTGGATCACCCAAGGTCTATCGAACTCAGGGAGGAAGTGTTCAAAGGTATTCCCTCTCAAGCAACCCTACAATCAAGATACAAGAAGTCTCTTGTGTCCCCAACACACCCAATACACTTGTAAGGTGTATAGGTGCACTAGTTCGGCGAAGAGATAGTGAAATACAAGTGGTATGGATAATTTAAGTGGTAACGGTGATAGAAAATAGCTTGATGGTGTGGAAAAGACTAAAGTAAAAACTGAAATAAAGATAGCAGCAAGCAAAAAGGTAACAGATCTAGTTGCAAACGGTGTTTCAATGCTTAGAAACAACGCCTAGAGATCATACTTTCACTAGTGAACACTCTCATATAAATATCTTCTCTTTATGATACTACTCTTAACTACTCTCCGGTTGGACACTATAATCCATGGTAGGGCTATAACAACACTCCTCAAAGTTCGCTTTTCCCATCTAGATAACCCCACACTGTCACCTTGACTACTAGATGGTTCCAACAAACACCACAATTTCATAGAGACATACAACTCCAAATATAACTCATAACAAGTATTTGTAATCTCTAGCCTAAGTGCCACCATGGTGTGCACACTGTCAACTTCACACACATGGGGAGAGCAGAGATCTAATAAAGCACTTGAGTAGCAAGCTAGATCTATAGATTACAAGCTCATGATCACGATATGATCATGCATAGAGAGAGATGAACACATAGCTACTGGTAGAACCCTTAGCCTCGAGAGAGAACTACTCCCTCCTCATCATGGGAATCAACAATGGTGATGGAGATGGTGGTGGAGATCGATGGAGATGGCTTTGGGGGCACTTCCCCGTCCCCGCAGGGTGCCGGAACAGAGACTTTCTGTCCCCCGAATCTCCCCTTCGGTGGCGGCGGCGCAGCGGAACTTTTCGTGGATTTCTGATTGACTATCTAGGGTTTATGCATCGGGAGGCTTCTTATAGGCCAGAGGGCAAGGTCGGTGGGCGGCCAGGGGGCCCACACCATGCCCTGGCGCGGCCTAGGTGGACCCACGCCTAGGGGTGGTGTGGCCACCCTGTGGCCCTTCTCCGGCTCTCCTTCTGGCTCCGTGAGTCTTCCGGGAAAATAGTAACTTTGGCTTTTGTCCCGTCCAATTCCGACAATATTCATTTTCTGACTTCCTGGAACCAAAAACAGCAGAAAACAGGCAACTGGCACTATGGCATCTTGTTAATAGGTTAGTCCAATAAATCATATGAAAAGTACTCCAAAGTTGGAACAAAACACAAGAAAGTAGATAAAACCAAGCATGGAACATCAAAAATTATAGATACATTTGCAATGTATCAACATCCCCAAGCTTAACTCTTGCTCGTCCTCGAGTAGGTAAGTGATAAAAAGAAAGAATAATTTTTGAGGTGTCATGCACCATCATAAACTTGATCAAAGTACTTGTAAAACATTCAAAGCTGGGATCATAGTACTTCAATCATAACATGCAAGACAAAGTTCTAGCAATAAGACAAAGAAACTATGATGTAACATAAAAAAGACACAAACAAAAGATTCATGAATAACAATGCTTTGCAAGACGTTTGTTTGTTTCACATAAAGAAAACATAGCATAATAGTATTCAGCTTGTCCCTCATAGAGTAGAAAATATAAATGAATAGGACACCTTCAAAGTTCATAAGAGTGACTAGACACAAATATTTTAAAACAAGAAATATCAAGTTATGCACCAATCAACTAGTCTTGGGACAATGCACATAGAACTAAGAATGGCCATTATGCTCTCAAAGTAGGTGCATAAAGGTAGAAGGTGGAGACTCAATATAATGGTGGAAGAAAGGCCCTCAATAGAAGGAAGTAGGGATTCAAGTCTCATAAAGAGCTTCCAAAAATTATGGTACTTAATAGCTTTCAGCTCTCATTGCCCCTATCATAAGAATCTTGAAGTGATTAAGGTTAAAGTGAAAAAACTATGGTTTATATGCTTGACGAAGTATAAGTTAGAAATCTCATGTCCCTTGAATATGAGGGCCGCTCCTCATGCTACTCAAGTTTAGTCACCGGTAAGTTCTTGTCATTGTAAGTACATGTGCATCATAGAGAACTGCCAATGGGGTACCCCTTGCACATGATACGGGAGCTTTCCCATAATCAAAATGACAAGGCAAGCAGACAATCAGCATCTCAGCGATCTTTTTATTTGCTATTTGCATAGGTTTTTATTGAGGATGCTTCATAGAGTGCTCATTATGGTGATGCTGCAAGTTTCCACCATGATTAGGCATGGCTTAGGCTAGCGGCCCAGGCATTTCTCTAACACACATACAATCTCCATGATCTTACAAGTTCCACTTTTATTTCACACCGCCGGGATCCGTAAGCAAAAGAACATGATATCAACGGGGTACAAAGTACAAGTGCAATGTTGAAAGCGTTCCCCATGGTACATGGTTCTACTAATTTCAACTTATAAAGCGCAAGCATATACGCAACAAAGAAGGACCCAATGGTTCAAGCTTATTAGATGCAAAAAGGTAAAGTGTGCCATCAAGTTCGTGAGAGCTTTAATCATTAGTTTTGTCATAACAAGTTTAATTTGGAAGGTAAACAAAAGCATGAATATACTTGGAATAGCATAAGCTAGTAGGTAGGTATGGTGGACTCTTTGGAATAACTTGGTTTAGGGAGTTGGATGCATGAGTGGAACCCATACTTGGTTGTGGAGGCTAGCAAAAGACTGGGAGCAACAAACTAAGAGAGCAATAATGGCCATAATCATGCAGAGCGACAAAACATCATTGATCAAAGCATAAAGTGATACTACAAGTTGAAAACTAAAGTGCCTTGAGATAGTCATAACATGGATTGAGCATGCGCTAAGTTAACCCAAATAAAACATCAAAAGAGAATACCACAATACTATGATTTAATATGCTAAAACAACGCATGATTCATCCAAGGCACATTAAGCAATCTCAATTGTTTATAACAAGTCATGCTACAGCAAAGAATACTAAGCATAAAGCCAAAACAATATCAAGCATGGCATGACAAAGAATAGGCCATAGTCAAAAACAAGCTCTCTTTACCACTTAAGCATGAACTTTTCCTACTCTTTTCCAATCCAAACTAAATTATTGGAAAACCAATGTATGAAAGAGGGAGTCCAACCAATTTACTCAGCAAACTAAGAAAACAAAGCAAACAAAAACCAAAACCAAAACGAAAAAGAAGATGCTCCAAGAACAACACAATATGCATGAAACAATAAAAATGAAGCGTTTGGAAGAAACCTGGGATTTTTATTGATGAAGAAGGGGATGCCTTGGGCATCCCCAAGCTTTGACGCTTGTACTTCTTGGATATTTCTTGGGGTGACACGCGTGGCATCCCCTAGATTGAGCTTTAGTCCATCCTTCGTCTCATTACTCATTCCTTCCATACACCTGGATTTTTTCCTTCATACAAAACTTCACAGTTTCTTTATTAGCAACATTAGTGCACTCAAGATAAATAAGTCTTAAGGTTCAGTTATAACACCAAATAAACTTCCATTAGAACACTAGCTACTGTATCACTTCCCTCAAAAAGCTCAATTCCCCAAAAATACTCAAAAAGGAACCAACAAGAAGCAAATGCAGAAAATGGCAGAAATCTGTCAAAACAGACCAGCAGGTAAAGACGAATTTTTTCGAAAACCTTCTGTTGCTCAAATCAAAAAGTGTTGAACTAACGAAAGTTAGATAACAACCTGGGTCAGAAGGATAAAAATTCATGCCTCAAAAATACGTTCAGAGATTTTACACGAATTTTTATGGTGAAGCACATAAATCTATTTTGGGACAACAACTTTCCCAATAATTACTTCTCTCTCATTAGAGGTTACTCTTGACACAAAAAGCAAATAAAAAGGATAAGGAGCGGTTATTACTGAAGTAATAACTTCCAAGACTCATCTAAATTTTTTGGTTTATCTCCCAATAAGTACTTTTCTTTAACGCCTTTAAGTTAGGCTTGATAGTTTGAGAAGATGCTCACATAAGAAATATAAATTGAAGTAAAAGAGAGCATCAAGAAGCAAATTCAAAACATATTTAAGTCTAACCCACTTCCTATGCATAGGAATCTTGTAAAGAAACAAGTCATGAAAGCACAAAGCAACAAGCATAGTAAGGCAAAACAAGTGCAACTTCAAGGCTTTCAACATAAAGAGGAGAAACTTAATATTGTTGAGATACATAAAACCATGTTTCCCTCTCTCATAATAACTTTCAGTAGCATCATGAATAAAATTAACAATATAACTATCACATAAAACATTCTTATCATGAGCCACATGCATATAATAATTATTACTCTCCACATAAGCATAGTCATTCTTATTAATAGTGGTGGGAGCAAATTCAACAAAATAGCTATCACTATTATTCTCATCACCATAATCATCAAATATAGGAGGCATATTGTAATCACAATAAATTTTCTCCTCGATAGAAGGTGGACTAAAAATATCATACTCATCATTGTAATCATCATATATTGGAGGCATAGTGTCATCAAAGTAAATTTTCTCCTCCGTGCTTGGGGGACTAAAAATATCATGCTCATCAAAACTAGCTTCCCCAAGCTTAGACTTTTCCATAGCATTAGCAATAATGGTGTCCAAAGAATTCATACTAACAACATTGCTATTAGCATGCAAATAAAGTTCCATAGGTTTTTTAATTTTCTCTTCAAACACTTCATGTCCTAACTCAAGATAAATACTATAAAGCTCTCTAATTTTGTTGTTGTTTTCCATTAAGCCTAACTAGTGAAAACAGGAAACAAAAAAGACAAAATTGCAGAATATAAAGGAAATAACTTCGAGTACTCAAACCAGAAAATAGGCGTTTGCCGTGGGAGGTTCTTCTTGTTTAATCCTCCAGTGTGAATACCTTTTACCTTACCTCCCCGGCAACGGCGCCAGAAAATAGCTTGATGTCTACGCATTTCTATTCTTGTAGACAGTTGTTGGGCCTCCAAGTGCAGAGGTTTGTAGAACAGCAGCAAGTTTTCCCTTAAGTGGATCACCCAAGGTCTATCGAACTCTGGGAGGAAGTGGTCAAAGGTATTCCCTCTCAAGCAACCCTGCAATCAAGATACAAGAAGTCTCTTGTGTCCCCAACACACCCAATACACTTGTCGGGTGTATAGGTGCACTAGTTCAGCATAGAGATAGTGAAATACAAGTGGTAACGGTGCGAGAAAATAACTTGATGGCATGGAAGAGACTAAAGGCAAACTGAAATAAAGATGGAAGCAAGCAAACATGTAACAATCTAGTACCAAACGGTGTTTCAATGCTTAGAAACAAGGCCTAGGAATCATTATTTCACTAGTGAACACTCTCATATAAATATATCATCTTCATGATACTACTCTTAACTACTCTCCGGTTGGACACTCTAATCGATGGTAGGGCTATAACAGCACACCTCAAAGTAAGCCTTTCCCATCTAGATAACCCCACACTGTCACCTTGAGCTCTAGATAGGTCCAACAAACACCACAATTTCATAAAGACATCCAACTCCAAATATAACTCATAACAAGTATTTGAAATCTCTAGCCTAAGTGCCACCATGGTGTGCACACTATCAACTTCACACACATGGGGAGAGCAGAGATCTATTAAAGCACTTGAGTAGCAAGGTAGATCTATAGATTACAAGCTCATGATCTCAATAAGATCATGCATAGAGAGAGAGATGAACACATAGCTACCGGTAGAACCCTTAGCCTCGAGAGAGAACTACTCCCTCCTCATCATGGGAATCAGCAATGGTGATGGAGATGGTGGTGGCGATCGATGGAGATGGCTCCGGGGGCACTTCCCCGTCCCGGCGGGGTGCCGGAATAGAGACTTTCCGTCCCCCGAATCTCCCCTTCGGTGGCGGCGGCACAGCGGAACTTTTCGTGGATTTCTGATTAACTATCTAGGGTTTACGCATCGGGAGCTTCTTATAGGCCAGAGGGTAAGGTCGGTGGGCGGACAGGGGGCCCACACCATTCCCTGGTGCGTCCTAGGTGGACCCGTGCCTAGGGGTGGTGTGGCCACCCTGTGGCCCCGCTCCGTCTCTCCTTCTGGCTCCGTGAGTCTTCCGGGAAAATAGTAACTTTGGCTTTTGTCCAATCCAATTCCGAGAATATTCATTTTTTGACTTCCTGGAACCAAAAATAGCAGAAAACAGGCAACTGGCACTGTGGCATCTTGTTAATAGGTTAGTCCAAGAAATCATATGAAAAGTACTCCAAAGTTGGAACAAAACACAAGAAAGTAGATAAAACCAAGCATGGAACATCAAAATTATAGATACATTTGCAATGTATCATGCTGCGTGAGTAGTTCATCCCTGGACTATGGGTCCATGTAGTAGCTAGATGGTTGGTTCTTCTCCTTTGTGCTACCATGTTTAGATCTTGTGAGCTCCGTTCATGATCAAGATCATCTATTTGTAATCATACATGTTGTGTTTGCGAGGATCTGATGGATATTGAGATGCTATTTCAGATTGATTATTGATTCTATCATGTCTTTGTTATTTGTGATCTTGCATGCTATCCGTTGTTAGTAGCTATCTTGGCCGAGTAGATGCTAGCAACTCCAAGAGGGAGTATTTATGCTCGATAGTGGGTTCATGCCTCTAGTAATCTGGGGAACTGACAGAAATCTCTAAGGTACTAGATGTGTTGTTGCTACTAGGGAGAAAACAACAATCCTTTGTTCATAGAACAATCGTATTGTTTACTTTACACACAATGCTTAATGCAATTATCTGTTGCTTGCAACTTAATACTGGAGGGGGTTCTGATGATAACCTGAAGGTGGATTATTAGTCATAGATGCAGTTGGATTAAGGTCTATGTATAATGTTGTAATGCCCAATCAAATCTCATATGAGTCAAGATAATTAGTATATGCATGTATGCTTTCTCGATGTTTGTCAATTGCCTCGCTGTAATTTGTTCACCCAACATGTCATCTATCTTAAGGAGAATCACCAGTAGTGAACTACGGACCCCGGTCCTTTCTTTTACCATCAATCTACAACTATTTACTGTTTTTTGTTTACTTTCTGCAAGCTATTACTATCTTCCACACAATACGTTTAATCCTTTGTTTTCTGCAAACCCGGTGAGATTGGCAACCTCACTTTAAGTTGGGGGCAAAGTTTTGTGGTTGTGTTGTGCAGGATTCCAAGTTGGAAACAACACCTTGGAGGTGTTTCCTTGCTCCTACTGGTTCGAGAACCTTGGTTTTAGAACTGAGGGAAAACTTGATGTTGTGCTCATCATACCTTCCTCTTGGGGTTCCCCAACAAGCTCAATATATTTTGGGCCATCAAGCTATTTTTCTAGCGCCGTTGCCTGGGAGTCAAGGACATCTTCACAAGGGGAGTCCCTCATAACCAATATCTTTACTTTGTTTTATTTGTTTTTCTTAGTTTATTTCTGCTTAGTTTGCTTTCTTTATCAAAAACAAAAACAAAATTAGTTCCTACTTCAAGTTGTTTTTATGTCTAGTTCTGCTCCAATCACTATTTCATTATGGATAGCCCACTCAGTTTCCTATTTGGGAAAACTACTATCACTGCTAAGGTAGTAGATGAACCACCGCCTGCTAGAACCTCCATGGAAGATTTTATAAGGTATAGAGAATCTTATAAGGGTAAAGTAATGAGAGCCATGTTAAAAAGGTTGGATCTAATTGCTAAAATTTTGCTTAAACGCCATGATATAAATTGTTGCTCTGAACATGATACTAAACATCTTAAATTCCAATGTGGCTTTAGTAAAGAATTTGTAATTATGAACTATCATTCGGATAACTATATTCATCTTGGATTGAAGAAGTATAACAATTCGTTTTGTTTATGGGAGCTTCTGATATAGAATCCTTCATGTCTAAAAACTATGAAACCTGTGTTGCTTGTAAAGACCTTAAAGATATGGTCTCTTCTATCCTTGATCATTGCATAGAATATTTCAGCAATAATCGTTATATCATTGATTATAATGAGAGACTCAATCATGCACACGAATGTGTCCACAATTTGCAGGAGCCTATGGAAGAAGAAATTGCTGAACCTGAAAGCTCATTAGATGAAAAAGAGGAGGAGAGTGATGGACAAAAGGAGGAATAATGGATTAGCTACCCATGGCTACCTTCTAATGAGAGTAACTCTTTATCCCTTACCTTATTTGATTGTCCCCCATGCTTACCAAAGGAGGATGACTGTTATGTTCCTATGGATTCTTTTGAAAAATCTACTATGGGTAAAACTTGTGATAATAATTATGCTCCAGTTATCTAACATAATCCTTTATTAGTGCCTAACTTTGAAATGCATGGTACTAAAGAGCATTGCTTAGAAAATGTTTATGATAAAGCTCTAGATGATGGTCCTATATTGGTTGATAATATTAATTGTACTACTATTAAAAATGAGATTGGAGGGGTCTTGACCTTATCTTGGAACCCCATACCTCTTGAGAATGATCAGTCACCTTGTTATAAAATTGTTAAAAGTGGGTTTGAAGGTTTTAATCCCATTATTTTTGAGCTTGATAAAAATTATGTGTTTGTAGATCATGAAAAGCATGTTTTATGTGATAATTATATTCTTGAGTTTATTCATGAGGCTACTGAAAAATAATTATGAGAGTGGAAAATATGGTTGTAGAAGTTTTCATGGTACTGAATCACCTCTCTATATGCTGAAAGTTTTGAAGTTACTCTTGTTTTATCTTCCTATGCATGCCACTTTGTTTTTTGTGAATTTATTTGCGTACAAGATTCCTATGCATAGGAAGTGGGTTAGACTTAAATGTGTTTTGAATTTGCTTCTTGATGCTCAATTTTACTTCAATTCATATTTCTTATGTGAGCATCTTTTCAAGCTTTCTATGCCTAACTTAAAAGCATTAAAGAAAAGTACTTATTGGGAGATAACCCAAATGTTTAGTTGAGTCTTGGAAGTTATTGCTTCAGTAATAACCTCTCCTTATCCTTTTTATTTGCTTTTTGTGCCAAGAGTAACCTCTAATGAGAGAGAAGTAATGCTTGGGAAAGTTGATGTCCCGAAACAGATTTTTGTGCTTCGCTGCAAAACTTCGTGTAAAATATCTGTACGTCGGTTTGAGCTGTGATATTTTGTGCTTCTGCCCCAGGTTGTTATCCAACTTTTGTTAGTTCCACACTTTTCGATTTGAGCAACACAAGGTCTTCGAAAAAATTGGTTTCTACCTGCTGGTCTGTTTTGACAGATTTCTGCCATTATTTGCATTTGCTTCTTGTTGATTCTTTTTGGGTTCTTTTTGGGGAAATTGAAATTTTTTAAGGGAAGTGCTACATTATATTGTGTTTTGATGGAAGTTTTACTTGTGTTGTAAACTGAACCAAAAGACTTATTATCTCGAGTGCACTAATGTTGCTAATGAATATTTCTGTGAACTTTTGTATGAAGGAAAATTTCAGGTGTAGGGAAAGAATGATGTAATGAGATGAAGAATGGACTAAAGCTTAAGCTTGGGGATGCCACCCCGTGTCACCCCAAGAAATATCCAAGAAGTACAAGCGTCAAAGCTTTGGGATGCCTAAGGCATCCCCTTCATCAATAAAAATCTCAGGTTTCTTCCAAACATTTCATTTTTATTGTTTCATGCACAGTTGTGTTGTTCTTGGAGTGTCTTCGTTTTCGTTTGCTTGGTTTTCTTAGTTTGCCTAAATAAATTGGTTGGACCCCCCTAATTCATACATTAGTTTTCAAATAAGATTGGTTTGGATTGGAAAAGAGTAGGAAAAGTTCATGCTTAAGTGGTAAAAAGGAGATTGTTTTTGGACTGTGGCCTATGCTTTGTCATGTCATGCTTGATATTGTTTTTGCTTTATGCTTAGTGATTTTTGCTGTAGCATGACATGTTATAAACAATTTAGATTGCTTAATGTGCCTTGAAAGAATCATGCGTTGTTTTAGCATATTAAAGCATAGTATTGTGGTATTCTCCTTTGATTCTTTATTTGGCTTGACTTGGCGCATGCTCACACCATGTTATGACTATCCCAAGTCACCATAGCCTTTATGATCCTTTAGTTTTCGACTTGTAATATCACTTTATGCTTTAATTAATGAGGTTTTGTCGCTTTGCATGATTATGGCCATTATTGCTCTCTTAGTTGGTCGCTTCTAGTCTTTTGCTAGCCTCCATAACCAAGTATGAGTTCCACTCATGCATCCAACTCCAAATAAAACCAAGTTATTCCAAAGAGTCCACCATACATACCTATTAGGATTTGCTATTCCAATTATATTCATGTTTTTATCTACCTTCCGAATTAAACTTGTTATGTGAAAATTAGTGATTAAAGCTCTCACGAACTTGATGGCACACTTTACTTTCTTGCACTTAATAATCTTGAACCATTGTGTCCATCTTTGTTCCGTATATGCTTGCGCTTTATGAGTTGAAGTTAGCAGAACCATGTATCATGGGGAACGTTTTCAACATTGCACTTATATTCCATTGATATCATGATTCTTTTTCTTATGGATCCTAGCGGTGTGAAATAAAAGCGGAACTTTCAAGATCATGGAGTTTGTATGTGTGTTAGAGAAACGCCTGGGCCGCTAGCCTAAGCCATGCCTAATCATGGTGGAAACTTGCAGCATAACCATAATGAGCACTCTATGAATCATCCTCAATAAAAACCTATGCAAATAGCAAATAAAAAGATCACTGAGATGCTCATTGTCTGCTTGCCTTGTCATTTTGATATGGGATAGCTCATGTGTCATGGGGCAAGGGGTACCCTGTTGGCGGTTCTATATGATACATATGTACTTACAATGACAAGAGCTTAGTTGTGACTGAAGTTGAGTAGCATGAGGTTCGGTACTCGTAAGCAAGGGGCATGAGATTTCAACTTATAACTTGTCAAGAATATCCTCTTAGTTGTGTCACTTTAACCTTAATCACCTAAAGATGCTTATGATAGGGGTAATGAGAGCTAAAAGCTAATAAGTACCATAATTCTTGGAAGCTCTTTATGAGACTTGAATCCATGCTTCCTTCTATGAAGGCCTTTCTTTTACTTTTATGTTGAGTCTCCATCTTCTATCTTGATGCACCTATTAAGAGAGCATAGTGGCCATTCTTAGTTTAATGTGCATTGTCCCATGACTTGTTGATTGATGCATAACTTTGATATTGCTTGTTCTTGAACTATTTGTATCTAGTCACCCTTATGAACTTCGAAGGTGTCCTATGCATTTATGTTTTGCTACTCTATGAGGGATAAGCTGAATACCATTCTCATTATGCTTTCTTTATGTGAAACAAACAAACGTCTTGCATAGCATTTTTATTCATGAATCTTTTGTTTGTGACTTTTCATGCTACAACATAGTTGCTATGTCTTATTGTTAGAACTATATCTTTTATGCTATGGTAAAGTTTATAATCCCAGCTATCAATGTTTTACAAATACTTTGATCAAGTTTATGATGGTGCATGCCACCTCAAAAATTATTCTTTCTTTTTATCACTTACCTACTCGAGGACGAGCAGGAGTTAATCTTGGGGATGTTGATACATTGCAAACGGATCTATAATTTTTGATGTTCCATACTTGTTTTATATCTACTTTCTTATGTTTTGTCCACACTTTGGAGTATTTTTATACACTTTTTGGACTAACTTATTAACAAGATGCCACAGTGCTAGCTGTCTGTTTTCTGCTGTTTTTAGTTCCAGGAAAGTCAGAAAATGAATATTATCGGAATTGGACGAGACAAAAGCCAAAGTCAATATTTCACCGAGGGGGACACGGAGCCAGAATACGAGACAGAGATGGGCTAGAGGCCGGCCACACCACCTGGCCGCGCGGCTAGGTCTGGCCCGCGCCAGGGGGTGGTGTGGCCGCCTAGAGTACCCCCTTGGCCTCCCCTTTCGCCTATAAGAAGTCTCCGATACAGAAACCCTAAGTACCCGATCAAAATTCCATGAAAGAGTTTGTAGCCGCCGTCATCTCCATCCCTAAAACGGGAGGGATCTGAAGTTCTTCCTGCACTACAACATGACATAGCTTTTGTAACACCGTCTTGTGTTACTACAAGTCCAAAAGGGTGTTACTAGGCCAACCAGTAACACATTTCTGCATGTGTTGCGTTAGGCCGTGTTACTAGGAGATGTCAAATGTCACACATAATAACTATTACTATATGTTAAAAAGTGTGTTACGGTCCTATTGTAGTAACATGCATCTTATGTGTTACTGAATAGGCTAGTAACACGTTTTCTACCTACGGTAACACTTTAATTTAGCATTGGTAACATAATTAGTGACATAATATTACACATATTGTAACACTATAATTGATGATTCTCAACTACCCTAGTAACACATTTGTGTATGTATAGTAACACCATAGTAACACTATTATATTAGCACAATAAGATAATTAATTTATTTGTTTTTTAGTTATTTTAACTATGAAACTAGGAACACATTTTCTGGAATATATTTTTATTTGAATAAAAAATGCACGTGCTAAATTTATTTAATTATTATTAATGAGATGAAAAGATCTAGAAATTACAATTTTACAATACTATGACACATGCATTACAAGAAGTAAATAGTAATATTATCCAAATAATACACCATATCATTTGCATCCTTCAAAAGATTAATATATTACACTCATATCGATATGAGTACAGAAAAAATAGGTTGGCCACGAATATTACATTCATATCGATATGACATTCATATCCATGAATCGTAAACTAAATATATTTATAAGTAAAATTACATATATTCATAAGTGAAATTACATATATTCATAGGTGCAATCTTTGAAAAAAATGTGCTTCTTGATCTAGCCGGTATGGATAATTCAACTGCAACTCAATGATCCTTCTTCCGAATCTACAAAAGAAAAATGAACGATATCGATGATTAAATGTACACATATATGATTAAATGTACATCAACACTAATCTTTCACTACATGACTCGCCACTTACAAGATAAATACATGTTGTTTGACCATAAATGTACTCGCAACTTTTGGAGTCGAGGCGCTATTTTGGTGGCCATGATGTCAAGCAACATCAGATGATTTGCATCTGCTACATGTATACGCTTCTGTTTCATTTAAGTGTATTTTTTGGTCATTTATAGTTTTATACATATTTGACATCATATGGCCCGATGTTATAGTGCCGCAACTGCGTACTAATTCTTTTGCCTAAATCTGAGCATGTAAAGTGTGTAAAACTAAATGTACGAGCATGCAGGATGTTAGACTAGAAAAGCACATGCATAGCAATTCCATAAGACACAGTCATGATTTTGTTGCACACAGGAAAGGATAGCACATACTTGCTACAAGCTTGAACGACACAAGTGGGTACGTGAACTTAATGGGAAAAATACAGGTTTCACCATTAACTGAACAAGTTTGATGTAAACCGCATATCAAACATGATTAGATGAGATCGTAAATGCAAAAGCTGGATAGAAATCTCACCAGAGTGATGGTAATGCACAGCAAGCATTGTTCTCAATGTTCATCAGTACTTGCAATCTCGCATATACATTAGTTCCTCTGTCTGAAACGGAATTAGATAATTACAAGAAAATTATTTGGCAAAAGAAAAATATTTTTTGTAATTTTGCAACACTGATGCTGCATTGGTGCTTGCTAACTATTTTATCAAATATGAACCAAAATACTTCAAGGAAATCTCATGGCAGCCATAACTTCTAAATTCCTCCTCTTTAATACGGTTTTATCCTAAATACTCCCTCCGACCCAAATTAGTTGACTCAAATTTGTCAAGATACGGATGTATCTAATACTAAATCATGTCTAGATACAATCGAATCTAGACAAATATAAGTCAACTAATTTGGGTCGGAGGGAGTACCAAAGTTCCACAAAAACACTGTAGGAATTCACTAGACAACAATGCAATGACTAGCTTGTCCAGCCTATGGTCGAGCCAATCTGGACCTCATGGCATTAAACAAAGCCAAAATATTAAGCACTTGCAGCAAGATAAATTTAATAGAAAACTTTCATGCATAAGCACACAAAGCAGCAATCGGAAACTCACTGTAGCATATACTTATCATCAAAGCACACCTAGTGACAGAGGATCTAGCCATACTATTATTAATTGCTGAAGAACTGCATAAACTGATGCGTCAACGAAAACTTTATACTCTACAGTCAAATGAATCCACCTATTTCTTGCAGTGAGGTGGAAATTGATGGCACATAATTTTACGGGACACAAGTTCATACTGAAGTACTAAACAGACTGAGACTTTGAATCCCGTTCACAGACCATGTACAAGAATAATAGGTAGATGAATTCAGAGCTTGACAGCCCAAGTCTAGAAGCCAATTCAAGACTAAGGAATGACGTTCTTCCTGGCTTAGCCCTGCAGCGCCAGACCAGCCCACCGGCGTGGTTGGAGGCAGCCGCAGCCACAACAACCATATATGTCCAACACATGAAGCAACAACACTAGGATCTGAAAAGAGCTTTAGCTTTGGGGAAAAAAGCATTTAACCATATGAATGAAAGAGCTACAGAGAGATGCATTGTTTCACTTGCTGCATTTTGCACCAGAGCATTTTGGTGTCAATTAGAATATGAGCACAAATTTCAGGTTCTGCCACCACAAATGGCTTCAGTTTACGAGTACCGAATGCACAACACATTGCATGTACACCACCTACCCTCTAAATATCTGGGAAGATATCAAATTAAGATGGAAAATTTCGGCTAATGAAAAAGTACATGATAGAACCTACTAGTACTTCACCTTCATGAACGCAGGAAGCACAATTCCTTTCGGGCATTGCCACCCGATGGAGGCAGTGGAGACAACCAGATCACATACCCCAAACTGCAACAAAGGAGTACCAATTTCAGAATAGAAAAACCATATAGCCACAGATGCCTTCACAACCTCTCGTCCCCGCCCTCCCTGTGTCGTATATGGCGGCCAGGATGTCGATGGCCCAATACTTACCTCACCCTGCAGAACTTGGCAAGTCGTTGGTGGTTTGGGTACCCACTATTGAGCGTCGCCCTAGCATGCTTTTCCCCACGGAGACACTCGACGAGAGCATCAACGCGTGGTGACCAGGCGACCTAGCCTCGGCATATCCCCTGCGCAGGGCCATGACCTGGGCGTGGTCTCCCTGGGTGCGCACCTCACCGCGAGAAATATTGGGAGGGGTCGATGGAGGAGGCTGCGGGGAGGCGGGATTTGTGTACGACAGCTGAAGAGGACACCGGTGCTGGCAGATCGGAGCGGCGGCGGGCGAGGCGGCGAGCTGATGGGGGCGGCGTTTTTTTTAGATAAGGGGCGGCAGTTTTGGGGACGAGAGTTTTGACTGGGTGGGTCTTGGTTAGCGATTAGATAAGGAAGATGCGTGGAGCCTGGATTGCACGCATACTCCGTGCAAAATTCAGGATTGCACGCATACTCAGTGCAAAATTAAAGCCTGCCCGCGCCTGGTATGTACAATTCCTTGCGAAATGCGAATCTCAAAAAATCATAAAAAATTAAGAAATGTTAAATTTAGATGTGACACGAAAACTTTCGCAAATCGTGTTAGATTTGCGACAAGTAAATAACGAAGAACGAAAACAAAATCACAGCAAGGGGACACAGATTTAACGTGGAAAACCCTCTCCAACAAAGAGAGGGGAAAAACCACGGGCGCCAGCCAGCGAAACTTCACTATAACCAAGAGTGTTTACACAACGCCGGGGATTTCACAGATGCAACTTATCCCAGCCGGCGGCTTACAAGAAGTATATATAGCGGTGGTAACCTAGGTCATCAACGATCCGTACGACGGCCCAAGCCTCCGGCGACGGGCCTCGCTCCGCTCCGTCAGAAGTTGGCCTCTACTTTGTAGAATTTAACATATAACAAATCGCATAAGAAATTTAAAGTACGTTTACGAATAAGGAACACTTGGTTAGTAATTCAACGTCCAACAATGCCTAATTTTCCCTTGCTCCTAACTGTTTTAGCACATAGGTAAAATTGGGCCCCACATGTTTTTTCCCGTGCTCCCTGATTTCCTCGCTTTTTTAGTACTCTCTTCGACCTAAATTAGTTGACTTAGATATATTTAGAATCGAATGTCTCTAAACTTATTTTAGTATTAAATACATTCGAATCTAGACAAAACGAAGTCAACTAATTTGGGTCGGAGGGTACTAACATTGATATGTGGGTCCTGCTTATCGATGCTCCGTGATCATGAGCAACTCTTTTTTTTTTCAAGTTAACGCGGATTTACTTTGTTTAGACAATTGAGAAAAGTTTCAACGCATGTGCTATCTAAAAAATAGTAACCTAGTGGTAAGAAACACCAGCACTACATGGTTGGTTTGTGGTTAGACCTCCAATATCGTGAATTTTTCAATGGTCCTAAATGTTTAATCACGCCGATAAGTTGGATGCCATGTATTTCTCCCATACTCTCTATTTTTATCGTATTTAATACTCCCTCCGTCCAGAAATAACTGACTTGAGTTTGTCTATATTTAAATGTATCTATACACTAGATACATTCGAATCTTGACAAATCTAAGTCAGTTATTTATGTACAAAGGGAGTAGTAACAATGACAAAATGGGTCGACGTATGGGTCCTGCCTCATGATAATCCTTGATCCTAAGCGGCCCATTATTTTTGCTTGTTAACATGTATTTCTGTTGTTCGAGAAATTTAAAGAAAAAACTATGTCACATGTATTAGTCAAAATATGAGTAATACCTGAATGGTAAGGAGCACCATTATGGTGTTGTAGGTTAGACTTCGACCTCCAATGATCCTAATTGTTTATCACGCAGTTAAGTTGGGTCCCACAAGTTTTCATGCGCTCCGTAATTTTGCCACATTTTTTTAGTAACAATGACATATGGGTCTAGCCACTCGGTAATCCATGATGGAGGCATGTTCATCCAGAGAGCTACACATTACAAGAAGAAAAGAAATTTAGAATATTATTTTTCTTAGAGTAATATAGCTCGTAAGACTATGCAAGAACATGGGATTATGTGTTGCTGCATTTGTAGTCTGTAGCACATATGGAGAAACACAAATTTATATGCTACTATTTTAGTCTCCGAGTAACACATTTTCAGAATTTATAAACTATGTGTTACCGCCTGCCCTGCAACACACATGATGTGTTACACTAGTTTTATTCGGTAACACATTTTGCTATGTGTTACTTGACTATGTTACCAAAGCTCTGTTATGTTGTAGTGCTGGCACTCTGCCGGAGGGTAGAATTCACCCTGAAGGCCTTCTTCACCACCATGACTGCCTCCGGTGTGATGCGTGAGTAGTTTATCCCTGGACTACGGGTCCATGTAGTAGCTAGATGGTTGGTTCTTCTCCTTTGTGCTACCATGTTTATATCTTGTGAGCTTCGTTCATGATCAAGATCATCTATTTGTAATCATACATGTTGTGTTGCGGGGATCCAATGAATATTGAGATGCTATTTCATATTGATTATTGATTTTATCATGTCTTTGTTATTTGTGATCTTGCACGCTCTCCGTTGTTAGTAGCTAAATTGGCCGAGTAGCTGCTAGCAACTCCAAGAGGGGGTATTTATGCTCGATAGTGGGTTCATGCCTCTAGTAATCTGGGGAACTGATAGAAATCTCTAAGATACTAGATGTACTGTTGCTACTAGGGACAAAACAACAATCCTTTGTTCATAGAACAATCGTATTGTTTACTTTACACACAATGCTTAATGCAATTATCTGTTGCTTGCAACTTAATACTGGAGGGGGTTCGGATGATAACCTGAAGGTGAATTATTAGTCATAGATGCAGTTGGATTACGGTCTATGTATAATGTTGTAATGTCCAATCAAATCTCATAGGAGTCAATCTGATTAGTATATGCATGTATGCTTTCTCGATGTTTTTCAATTGCCCCGCTGTAATTTGTTCACCTAACATGTCATCTATCTTAAGGAGAATCACCACTAGTGAACTATGGACCCCAGTCCTTTCTTTTACCATCAATCTACAACTATTTACTGTTTTCTATTTACTTTCTGCAAGCTATTACTATCTTCCACACAATACGTTTAATCCTTTGTTTTCAGCGAAACCGGTGAGATTGACAACCTCACTGTAAGTTGGGAGCAAAGTTCTGTGGTTGTGTTGTGCAGGATTCCAAGTTGGAAACAACACCTTGGAGGTGTTTCCTTGCTCCTACTGGTTCGATAACCTTGGTTTCAAAACTAAGGGAAAACTTGCTGTTGTGCTCATCATACCTTCCTCTTGGGGTTCTCCAATGAGCTGGATATATTTTGGGCCATTAGAGGGCGGGATGGAGTCATGACCATACCACTACTCTTATCATTAGCTCTTGTTACATTGAATAGTTGCACTAATGTGATCTCTACTCAATCATGTAAGTTAGAGGTGGCCTTACTTTCGAGATCTTTATTTCCGCATTTGTCTCTCCGAAGTGTTCCCTCGAAGAAGGTGAGCAACAACCCCTTGTTGGTGGTGTTGACAATTTCAAGACGGGGCAAGAATTCTTATTAGTGGTGTCACGACCATCAGCCTGACGCAAGATGATATGATCATCAAAACCCTCTCCCCCGGTGTCCTTGCTAGGATCTCGGGACGCGATCCCTTGTTAGTGGTGTCGAATTGTAATGCCCGAGAAAATATCCCCAATTAGAATTTCCTATTATTTTTAATTTTTTGCATCATCATGCACATTTTCTCCAAATTTTTTTTGCCAAAAGCCTATTTTGTTTCCTAATTAGTCCCTTCCTTTATTTTCAAATTAAAAACTCGTGTATCTCTGGATATTTTGTTTGTCTAAAAGTATTTACAAAAGTCATTTATAAATTTTTTAAAACAAACAAATAATAAATAAAAATCTTTTACTTGGGGAGGCAGCCAACTGGCTAGGCCCAAGTGGTCCAACTAGAGACCACCTACAACCCCAGATAAAAACCCTAACCCACACCTAGCACCATGATGTCTACGCACTTCTATTCTTGTAGACAGTTGTTGGGCCTCCAAGTGCAGAGGTTTGTAGAACAGCAGCAAGTTTTCCCTTAAGTGGATCACCCAAGGTTTATTGAACTCAGGGTGGAAGTGGACAAAGGTATCCCCTCTCAAGCAACCCTGCAATCAAGATACAAGAAGTCTCTTGTGTCCCCAACACACCCAATACACTTGTCAGGTGTATAGGTGCACTAGTTCAGCGAAGAGATAGTGAAATACAAGTGGTATAGATAATTATAAGTGGTAATGGTGATAGAAAATAACTTGATGGCGTGGAAGAGACTAAAGGCAAACTGAAATAAAGATTGAAACAAGCAAACCTGTAACAGATCTAATTGCAAACGGAGTTTCAATGCTTAGAAAGAAGGCCTAGGGATCATACTTTCACTAGTGAACACCCTCATATAAATATCTTCTCTTTATGATACTACTCTTAATTACTCTCCGGTTGGACACTCTAATCGATGGTAGGGTTATAACAGCACACCTTAAAGTTCGCTTTCCGCATCTAGATAACCCCACACTATCACCTTGAGTACTAGATGGTTCCAACAAACAGCACATTTTCATAAATACATCCAACTCCAAATATAACTCATAACAAGTATTTGTAATCTCTAGCCTAAGTGCCACCATGGTGTGCACGCTATCACTTTCACACACATGGGGAGAGCAGAGATCTAATAAAGCACTTGAGTAGCATGGTAGTTCTGTAGATTACAAGCTCATGATCTCAATAAGATCATGCATAGAGAGAGAGATGAACACATAGCTACCGGTAGAACCCTTAGCCTCGAGAGAGAACTACTCCCTCCTCATCATGGTAATCAGCAACGGCGATGGAGATGGTGGTGGAGATCGATGGAAATGCCTCTGGGGGTACTTCCCCGTCCCGGAAGGGTGCCGGAACAGAGACTTATTGTCCCCCGAATCTCCCCTTCGGTGGCGGCGGCGCTGCGGAACTTTTCATGGCTAGAGGCTTGATGACTTAGGGTTTATGCATCGGGAGGCTCTTATAGGCGACAGGGGAGACCGAGGGGGTCCCGGAGGGGCCCACACCACCCCATGGCGTGGCCTGGCCTGGCCCGCGCCACCAGGTGGTGTGGCCACCCCTGGCCCCTCTCCGGCTCGTCTTTTAGCTCCGTGAGTCTTCCGGTAAAATATCAACTTTGGCTTTTGTCTTGTCCAATTCCGAGAATATTGATATGGTGTATAGGTTAGTCCAAGAAAGTGTATGAAAAGTTCTCCAAATTTGGAACAAAACATAAGAAAGTAGATAAAACCAAGCATGGAACATCAAAAATTAAAGATACATTTGCAATGTATCTTTGTGTTGGTAATGTTGGAGATATGCCCAAGAGGCAATAATAAAAGTGGTTATTATTATATCTTTGTGTTTATGATAAATGTTTACATCCCATGCTATAATTGTATTATTAGGAAACACTAATACATGTGTGTTTTGTAAACATAAGAGAGTCCCTAGTAAGCCTCTTGTTGAACTAGCTTGTTGATTAATTGATGATCATGGTTTCCTGATCATGGACATTAGGATGTGATTAATAACAAGGTTATATCATTAGGAGAATGATGTGATGGACACACACACCCATAGTAAGCGTAGCATAAGATCAAGTCATTAAGTTCGTATTGCTGTAAGCTTTTAAATGCATAGTAACCTAATCCTTCGACCATGAGGTTGTGTTAATCACCATCACCGGATGGGTACTTTGATGACATCAAACACCGCTTCGTAACTGGGTGGTCATAAAGGTATCATTGGGTATTCTGAAAGTATGTGTTGAAGCGCATGGACCAAGATTGGGATTTGTCCATCCATATGACGGATAGATATGCTCTGGGCCCTCTCGGTGGAATGTCATCTAGTTAGCTTGCAAGCATGTGACTGGGTCACAAGGGATGACATATCACAGAACGAGTAAAGAGTACTTATCAGTAACGAGGTAGAACTAGGTATGGAGATGCTGACGATCAAACCTCGGATAAGTATAGTATCGCGTGACAAAGGGAATTGGTTTCGTATGTAAATGGTTCAATCGATCACGAAGTCATCGTTGAGTATGTGGGAGCCATTATGGATCTCCAGGTCCCGCTGATGGTTATTGATAGGAGATGTGTCTCTATCATGTCTACATATTCACGAACCGTAGGGTGACACACTTAAGGTTCGAAGTTGTTTTAAGTAGATATGGAATGTGCGTTGGAGACCGAATGTTGTTCGGAGTCTCGGAATGGATCCGGGACATCACGAGGAGATCCGGAATTGTCCGGAGAATAAGATTCATATATTGGGGATCATTTTCTGAGTTAGGAAATGTTCTGGAGTATTTGTATGAGGATTCTAGAAGGTTTCGGAATGTTCCGGAAGGTTCTAGAAGATATCTTGGAGTTTGCTTGAAAATCAAGATAGGGATCAAAGAGTCCTGGTGGGTCAAGACTAGGAGTCGTGGGGGAGGAGGACTCCTCCCCCCCTCCCCAATCCGCCGGCCTAGGAGGTGGGGAGTCCTACTAGGACTCCCCCTCCCAAGGCGCCCTCCCCTCTTTAAATAGAGGGGCAGGGGCGCCCCCTCCAAGCCCTCTCATAACTCCCAATCTCTGCCGCCTCTCTCCTCCTCCTTTCTTCTGCACAAGCATAGGCGAAGCCCTGCAGAATTCTCTACTCCACCACCACCACCACGCCGTCGTGCTGCTGGGATTCCGTGGAGAAGATCTACTACCTCTGCTGCTCGCTGGAACGAGGAGAGGAAGGTCTGCTTCGACTCCGCACGTGTGACCGACTGCGGAAGCGCTGCCGAAACGCGGCGCCGGAAGGATCGTCCACTTGACCGACTGCGGAAGCGCTGCCGGAAAGCGACGCCGGAAGGATCGTCCACACGATCTTGAGATCGGCAAGTGATCGACTACATCAACCACGAGATCTAATCTCGTTAATGCTTTCGGATCTACGAGGGTTAGTTCCTATCTATCTCGTTGCACATGTCTAATAGATTAGGTCTTGGCTTTTATCTAGATTAGATCTGGGTTTTGTTCGTTCTTGCGGTAGAAAATTTTGTTTTCCATGCTACGAACCCATCAGGTAAGTGATAAAAAGAAAGAATAATTTTTGAGGTGACATGCACCATCATAAACTTGATCAAAGTATTTGTAAAACATTGATAGCTAGGATCATAGTGCTTCAACATAGCATGAAAGACACAGTTCTAACAATAAGACATAGCAACTATATTGTAACATGAAAAGGCACAAACAAAAGATTCATGAATAACAATTCTTTGCAAGACGTTTGTTTGTTTCACATAAAGAAAACATAGCATAGTGGCATTCAGCTTGTCCCTCATAGAGTAGCAAACATAAATGCATAGGACACCTTCAAAGTTTATAAGAGTGACTAGATACAAGTAGTTTAAAACAAGCAATATCAAAGCTATGCATCAATCAACAAGTCTTGGGACAATGCACATAGAACTAAGAACGGCCACTATGCTCTCAAAGTAGGTGCATAAAGATAGAAGGTGGAGACTCAACATAAAAGTAAAAGAAAGGCCTTCATAGAAGGAAGCAGATATTCAAGTTTCATAAAGAGCTTCCAAAAATTATGGTACTTATAGCTTTCAGCTCTCATTGCCCATATCATAAGCATCTTGAAGTGATTAAGGTTAAAGTGAACAAACTATGGTGTATATGCTTGACAAAGTATAAGTTGGAAATCTCATGTCCCTTGAATACGAGGGCCGCTCCTCATGCTACTCAAGTTTAATCACCGGTAAGTTCTTGTCATCGTAAGTACATGTGTATCATAGAGAACCGCCAACGGAGTACCCCTTGCCCGATGATATGGAAGAATCCCCATATCAAAATGACAAGGCAAGCAGACAACGAGCATCTCAGCAATCTTCTTATTTACCATGGGAATATGGTGCTTTTTTCTCTCTTTCCTCTTTTCATAATCTCTTTTTTTTCTTTTTCTTTTTTTCTCAATATAGGACTCATAGACAGCTCATTATGGTTACGCTGCAGGTTTCCACCATGTCAACATGGATTAGACCAACGTCCCAGGCGTTTCTCTAACACATATACATAACTCCATGGACTTACAAGCTCCCCTTTCTTTTCACACCGACGACATCCATAGACAAAAGAACATGATATCAACTAGGTACAAAGTACAAGTGCAATGTTGAAAGTGTTCCCCATGACAGCATGGTTCTGCTAATCCCCAACAAATAAGTTCAAGCATATACAACATAGACGACACAATGGTTCAAGTTTATTAAGGGCAAGAAAAGTAAAGTGTGCCATCAAGTTCGTGAGAGCTTTAATCACTAGTTTTCTCATAACAAGTTTAATTCGGAAGGTAGATAAAAACATGAGTATACTTGGAATAGCATATGCTAGTAGATAAGTATGGTGGACTCTTTGGAATAACTTGGTTTAGGGAGTTGGATGCATGAGTGGAACTCATACTTGGTTACGGAGGCTAGCAAAAGCCTGGGAGCGACAAACTGATAGAGCAATAATGGCCATAATCATGCAGAGCGACAAAACATCATTGATCAAAGCAAAAAGTGATATTAGAAGTTGAAAACTAAAGGATCATAAAGGCTATGGTGACTTGGGATAGTCATAACATGGTGTGAGAATGTGCCAAGTCAACCCAAATAAAGCATCAAAGGAGAATACCACAATACTATGCTTTAATATGCTAAAACAACGCATGATTCATCCAAGGCACATTAAGCAATCTCAATTGTTTATAACAAGTCATGCTACAACAAAGAATACTAAGCATAAAGCCAAAACAATATCAAGCATGGCATGACAAAGCATAGGCCATAGTCAAAAACAAGCTCTCTTTACCACTTAAGCATGAACTTTCCTACTCTTTTCGAATCCAAACCAAACTATTTGAAAACCAATGTATGAAAGAGGGGGTCCAACCAATTTATTCAGCAAACTAAGAAAACCAAGCAAATTAAAAACAAAAACGAAATCGAAAAAGAAGACGCTCCAAGAACAACACAACTGTGCATGAAACAATAAAAATGAAGTGTTTGGAAGAAACCTGGAAATTTTATTGATGAAGAAGGGGATGCCTTGGGCATCCCCAAGCTTTGACGCTTGTACTTCTTGGATATTTCTTGGGGTGACACGCGTGGCATCCCCAAGATTTAGTTTTAGTCCATTCTTCATCTCATTACTCATTCCTTCCATACACCTGAAATTTTCCTTCATACAAAACTTCACACAATCTTTATTAGCAACATTAGTGCACTCAAGATAATAAGTCTTTGGGTTAAGTTTCAACACCAATAAAACTTCCATTAAAACACAAGCTACTATAACACTTCCATCAAAAAGCTCAATTCCCCAAAAGAACTCAAAAAAGGAACCAACAAGAAGCAAATGCAAATAATGGCAGAAATCTGTCAAAACAGACCAGCAGGTAAAGATGAATTTTTTCGAAGACCTTATGTTGCTCAAATCAAAAAGTGTTGACCTAACGAGAGTTATATAACAACCTGGGGCAGAAGCACAATAATTCACGCCTCAAAAGGACGTACAGAGATTTTACACGAATTTTTATGGTGAAGCATAGAAATCTGTTTCAGGACAGCAACTTTCCCAATCATTACTTCTCTCTCATTAGAGGTTAATCTTGGCACAAAAAGCAAATAAAAAGGATAAGGAAAGGTTATTACTGAAGCAATAACTTCCAAGACTCAACTAAAACTTTTGGGTTATCTCCAAATAAGTACTTTTCTTTAATGCCTTTAAGTTAGGCATGATAGTTTGAGAAGATGCTCACATAAGAAATATGAATTGAAGTAAAAGAGAGCATCAAGAAGCAAATTCAAAACAAATTTAAGTCTAACCCACTTCCTATGCATAGGAATTTTGTAAAGAAACAAGTCATGAAAGCACAAAGAAACAATCATAGGAAACCAAAACAAGTGCAACTTCAAGACTTTCAACATAAAGAGGGGAAACTTAATATTGTTGAGATGCATAAAACCATGTTTCCCTCTCTCATAATAACTTTCAGTGGTATCATGAATAAAATTAACAATATAACTATCACATAAAACATTCTTATCATGAGCCACATGCATATAATCATTATTACTTTCCACATAAGCATAGTCATTCTTATTAATTATGGTGAGAGCAAATTCAATAAAATAGCTATCATTATTATTCTCATCACCATAGTCATCTAATATAGGAGGAATGTTGTAATCATAATTAATTTTCTACTCAATAGTAGGTGGACTGAAAATATCATATTCATCATTGTAATCATCATATATTGGAGGCATAGTATCATCAAAGTAAGTTTTCTCCTCCATGCTTGGGGGACTAAAAAGATCATTTTCATAAAAACTAGCTTCCCCAAGCTTAGACTTTTCCATAGCATTAGCAATAATGGTGTCCAAAGAATTCATACTAACAACATTGCTATTAACATGCAAATAAAGTTCCATAGGTTTTTTAATTTTCTCTTCAAACACTTCATGTCCTAACTCAAGATAAATACTATAAAGCTCTCTAATTTTGTTGTTGTTTTCCATTAAGCCTAACTAGTGAAAATAAAAACAAGGAACAAAAAGACAAAATTGCAGAATCTAAAGGAAATAACTTCGAGTACTCACACACCAGCAAGAATACTAGAAGATAGCTTAGTATCCATAAGATGTGAGTACCTTTTACCTTACCTCCCCGGCAACGGCGCCAGAAAATAGCTTGATGTCTACGCACTTCTATTCTTGTAGATAGTTGTTGGGCCTCCAAGTGCAGAGGTTTGTAGAACAGCAGCAAGTTTTTCCTTAAGTGGATCACCCAAGGTTTATCGAACTCGGGGAGGAAGTGGTCAAAGGTATCCCCTCTCAAGCAAGCCTGCAATCAAGATACAAGAAGTCTCTTGTGTCCCCAACACACCCAATACACTTGTCAAGTGTATAGGTGCACTAGTTCGGCGAAGAGATAGTGAAATACAAGTGGTATAGATAATTATAAGTGGTAACGGTGATAGAAAATAACTTGATGGCGTGGAAGAGACTAAAGGCAAACTGAAATAAAGATGGAAACAAGCAAACCTGTAACAGATCTAATTGCAAACGGAGTTTCAATGCTTAGAAAGAAGGCCTAGGGATCATACTTTCACTAGTGAACACTCTCATATAAATATCTTCTCTTTATGATACTACTCTTAATTACTCTCCGGTTGGACACTCTAATCGATGGTAGGGTTATAACAGCACACCTTAAAGTTCGCTTTCCGCATCTAGATAACCCCACACTATCACCTTGAGTACTAGATGGTTCCAACAAACAGCACATTTTCATAAATACATCCAACTCCAAATATAACTCATAACAAGTATTTGTAATCTCTAGCCTAAGTGCCACCATGGTGTGCACGCTATCACTTTCACACACACGGGGAGAGCAGAGATCTAATAAAGCACTTGAGTAGCAAGGTAGATCTATAGATTACAAGCTCATGATCTCAATAAGATCATGCATAGAGAGAGAGATGAACACATAGCTACCGGTAGAACCCTTAGCCTCAAGAGAGAACTACTCCCTCCTCATCATGGGAATCAGCAACGGTGATGGAGATGGTCGTGGAGATCGATGGAGATGGCCCCGGGGGCACTTCCCCGACCCTGCAGGGTGACGGAACAGAGACTTTTTGTCCCCCGAATCTCCCCTTCGGTGGCGGCGGCGATGTGGAACTTTTCGTGGCTGGAGGCTTGATGATTTAGGGTTTATGCATCAGGAGGCTCTTATAGGCGAGAGTGGAGACCGAGGGGGTGCCGGAGGGGTCCCACACCACCCCCTGGCGTGGCCTGGCCTGGCCCGCGCCACCAGGTGGTGTGGCCAGCCCCTGGCCCTCTCTGTCTCGTCTTTTGGCTCCGCGAGTCTTCCGATAAAATATCGACTTTGGCTTTTGTCCGTTCCAATTCCGAGAATATTGATTTTCTGACTTTCCTAGAACCAAAAACAGCAGAAAATAGGCAACTGGCACTGTGGCACTTGTTAATAGGTTAGTCTAAGAAAGTGTGTGAAAAGTACTCCAAAGATGGAACAAAACATAAGAAATTAGATAAAACCAAGCATGGAACATCAAAAATTATAGATACATTTGCAATGTATCACACCACCCCCCGTCGCTGCCACCAGCTACATTCACTCACGCAAAACAACACCACCCACACAACACAGCAACTCATGCATGCATGCACCCGTCCTAGACACGCACCCGCTTCCACCACCCTGCAGCACACAATCCACACCAACACACACGCACACCAGGCACCGTACGCACACACCCAGATCAACCCTAAATGGTGTCCACCAACCTCTATTGGCATTTTTTCCTTTAGGACCCCGCCACCAATTCCAAAAACACCATCGGATCCCTGCCATCTCCTCCTTCCTCCCGAGCACATCTTCCTCTCTACGAGCGCCCCATTTCCCATCTGCCTTCGCTTCGGCCGCCTCACGCCCTTCTCGTACCCAAGCTTCACCAGTGCCCAAGGTTTCGGCCCTCCTCCCCAAGACGGCTCTCAACCTCCCCCGAGCCTGCAACACCGGCGACCCGGCTCTACCCCGGTCTGCCACCTTGACGTCGATGTCATCGGCCGCTGTTTCTCCAACCTCTGTTGCGCGTCCCCGCACCTTAGCTTCCTTATCGGCCAGGATGCATCATGTCTGAACCTCGCCTCCCCCTCCACTCCTACATCACCGGCCACCCGCGCCTCCTGCAACCTCGACACCCGCAAGGCCATTACCAACACTTTGTTCGATCGCCACCACCCCACAACCTCCAAGTTATTGTGGATTATGTTGTAAACTATTGTGATGTAACTACTTGTAACAAAATCCACCTACACGAAAGTGTTTGATGGGCATCTTTAATCACATTTATGCGGAGTTTAGCGGGAATGTCAAGATCTGCATAGACCCGGTGTAGGGGTGTTACATTATGTACAAGAGAATGGCGAGAAGTAAATGGGGAAGCACATCACCTAGCATATTTTCTATGAAGGATCGCCCTATTTGGACAATTATCCCAAACAGAGTGCACAGAAATAGGATTAACGCATCATAGGCACTTCAAACTATTATGCGATATGGTATAGTCCTTCTTCCTCGTGTCGATACATCTTTAACGTATTTCTCCATTAAGGAGTATATCCAAGGTCAATGGCGCTGGATCGTTGATACCTTCGATCCGGATTATGGATGTAGTATAGCTCTTTTTCCCTAGTAGACCTAGGTTATCGAATCCTCGCGAAGCAGAAAGCATAGTGAAGTTACTTTGACGGACCTTCGGGAGTTTTAGAATTCTTTTTGTGTTTTACCGGACCAAGATTTTGCTATCTTTTGTTGTTTTCGATGATGGAGAGAGAGAGGTCCTAGGGCTTTCGGTTTCACCTGTAGCTGGGCAAACCATCTGATGGGAATAAAAGATAATAATAAAGTATGCATGTAATTGTTAGAGCAAGATAATTATATGTGGGAAGTTCATCCATAATTGCTATTGCCTCCGCAACCGCTTATAGCAATAACCTACTAGTCTCATCCATAGAAGAAAGAGAACTAATGATATGCATAGTGACGTCACCATTATTCCTAAGTAAATCCCTCACACATAGCCGTACTACCCCTTCTATCACTAGGGCTCCCAACCTGCAGATTAGTCATTACTCATACTTCCTATACCTGGCTCAATCCTCGGGGTCTTGGGTACTTGACAATTCCTTGGATTGAGGCAAGAGAGGATACAATAATCATCATGTCATACAAAATAATACATGATCCCATCTATAATAAATAACATGCACAAAAGCTACATGTCCAGGTCGAAGCCCTTAGCCCAAGGAGAATTACTCACGCATAGAGATGAAATCAACAATCATAAACATTGCAATTGAAACCATGAGATTGATAGAAAATAGTCTTACAATGTCTCCAATCGAAGACGAGATCTACTATTACAAGTGGTAGAATATGGCTATGGTGGTGGAGAAGGCTTTGGAGATTAGATCTAAGTCTATTCCTCCGGTGGCTCTTTGGTGTTGTGGATGCAGGGTTCTGGGGGCGGCTTGACTCTGGCGGGGCGAGAGAGAGTGCTTTTTCCGTTGCCCGACGCCTCTTTATATAGGGGTCCCTTCACAAAATTTGTTATGTTTGACCTAGTGGTGGCGGCGACAACTATACAACTGGAACTATACGGCCGTAATTTTATTCCCGCCGTATAGTTAGTTGTTAAAGCATTTGTCTCTACTTCACGACTCCTGGTTTCTTTGGGTCGTTGGAAATCTTGTATCGTTGACTTTAATGTAGTGATTCCCATCATCAAACATCATTAACTGCGCAGGGAAAAATAGAAAGAAAGGATTGCATACCCCTTTGATCATTAGGCATTAGTGGCAGGGTTTAGAGAGATATTTCATCAAAAATATGAATAATATCTAGTTTAAATATGGACGTAGATGGCTATATTTTAGATCCATCAACCTCCCCAAGCTTCAACTTGATCATCCTCGAGCAAGAAAACCAAAATCAAAAAGGAACTCAGCATTTAAACTGAAATAACGAGATGACGATCTTACTCATGATTGGTAGTCTCATGTTTCCTCCACTTTATTAATCTGAAAAACTTCAGCATAGATAGAGTAATGGCAAGCGTATCATACAGGTTTTTATGCATCCTTATAGCGCAGGAAAATTATTGTTAACATTGATGATTCAAATGAGTAAACCCTATTCCATGTCATGTAATCAACTCATAGGCTTGCCTTTGAACAATGAAGTGTAATCATGTAAAATTTAGAGTGTGGGAGTTGTCATGAAAAGCATATATACTAGAGTATCTCAATTCTCCCACATTAATAAATCAAGACTTTTCAAGCACTACTTTGCCATTCATTGTCTTTCAAGAATTTCAGTTCTTAAGTAATTGAGAGAATGCCAAAAAAATATTAGTTTATGAGGTTGCAATGGACACTTGTGGCATCACCAAGGTTTTTGTTCCTTTTGCACAATGATTACTCATATCAGTCAGAGGAGTGATTCCATCATGAACACAGCTATCCAGGAGTGCCAAGAATCTTACCCTTTATAGCATTGCTGCTACATATGTTTAATCAACTCATAGCCAAAATCTAGGAGTTTCCTCCATGAATATCATTCGTAGGCTAGCGGAGTTGTTGGCATCCCATGAAGTTTGACACGCATAAAGCTATATCATTCTTATGATTCACAAGTCAAACTTTGGCATGCTCGCAAAAACTGCTAAACATTAATTCAATTGAACAAATCCTTTTAAAGAGAGCTATCAAGTCAATCATTATTTTTTGTTGTGTTGAGTGTCTCTAGAAATAAGCCTTCAAGACGAAACACTACAACACCCAAGCCTTCAATTGTGAGACCTTTTCTTATTACAATTGTTTAGCAAATTTTTAGGCAAGACTTGGTTAACTACAAGAGCTGGAACAAAACATACCCAACTAAATACACATGCAAAGAAAATTTTACTAAAAGACTCACTCCACCAATATAATATCTTAACATTTACTACTAACTAGCATGGGTTTCTCAAACTTCAAAAGTGGGGAGTCATAAGGCATACCTCTCATGTTTGGTTCAACTTCTCTCGTCCCTTTTGATTCGTTTCTTGAAAACTCGAAGTCGATCACTCTCCTGCAAATATGCGACAGCCACAAGGAAAATAGGAAGGAAGAGGGAAAATAAAGATAAATGGAGAAATCTTTTTGTTGTTTTTAAGAGAGGGAATTTAAAGAATAGAAAATTGCTGGCAAAGCTCGTCTAGAAAATCTCGAAAACAAATAGAAATAACTAAACATAAAGTGTTGGGGAAACCCAATACGAGTGCTTATAAAATCGAATTAAAAACATAACCTCGAAATAAATGAAAGAAAATTAACGCCAAATAAATATAATGAGGAAACTTCCCCAAGCTTAGGCTTTTGCAAGCCCTTCAAATTATTGTGGTGGCGGGAAAAAGTTGTTACTCCAGTTCACAAATTGAGTTGATAAATTACTAGTTGTTCCTCGGAGGTTCAAGGAGAGGCTATGCATCCTCTCCACAGTTCCTCCAAGTTCTTGGAAGTCTTGGTATGTTGCGAACCGGGTTGGTGGCTGCTCCTTTTGATAAGGAACTTCTTGCTCCTCTTCTTGGTCCTCATCCTCATCTGGAATCTCCTCCTCGGGTTGGTGTTTCTCAACCTGTAAATCATATAGCAAACATCCTTCCTCGATAGAGAAAAAACCATTAGGCAAAGGAGCGGGGTAGAGACACCCAGCTCCAGCAATATGCAAGTAATAAACACCACCTCTCCTAGTGAGCATTCCACAAGCCTTTAAAGTAGACAAACCAACACGTTGCTCACCTAGCACGGGTTGCAACTCACCTAGGTCGATGCCTAGGGCAATGGAAAGCACGGTGATGACGCCTCCACTTATGATTGGTCCTTGCCTTTGGGAGGATTGGTGCTTCAGGTAGTGCACAAGAATTGCGCCCAAGTTGAGTGACAAGTCGCAGTTGTTGAAAGTAGCTTTTGCAAGGACTAACATGTCCTCCTCATTGAGTCTCGTGAACTCATTTTGTGCCTGCAAGGTGTTAGCAATAACATAGAACAAATAGTGAATTGCAGGATGTTGAATATTCTTCCCCTTGCTTACTCTAGAAGTGAAACTCATTTCATTATAATAAAGTTCCGGGAACGGTCTAAGCCAGTAAAGGATGCACGTAAGGCATTAGCATCATTGTTTGGAAAATTAAAACATGCACACTATTCATCTAGTGATAAAGCATAATTGTTGTTCATAAGTCAAAAAGAAATCATGTCCTGTCCATGCCATAGTTTAACGGTGCTTTGCAAAGAACTTAGAAATTCAAGAGTTAACCGGCGATAAGTAGGCACATTATTGAATACAAAGTTTTGCAGGCCAGCCCTATTGCAAAGTAAATTGAAGTCATTAGAAATACCGAGTTGATTCAATATAATGGGGCAAGCCCACTTGGTTGCCTTCACTTCTCGGTTCTTGATCCTATTGAAACGATCATGTTGGAGGTCATCCCTGAACCGTATCCCCATGCGTTCTTGAGCGGCAGCCCGAGAAGCGCAAGCGGCTGCACGAGCACGAGTTTGGCTCCTTGTGTTCATCATCTAAAATAATAAGGAAAGACAAAAATAAAACTTTTTGATCCAACAGTAATAAGTATATTATACGTCCATAACGTATCTATAATTTTTGATGGTTTAATGCTAATAATATGCTTTTGATACTCATTTTTATATAAAGTTTATCATTTATTTGGACTAACCTAATAATAGTTGCAAAAGTACACAATATTCTTGTTTTACACTTTGATGTGTACGAATTACCAAGAATACAAGTGGAAACCTTGTTGGAGTCAAATTGGGATTTTCTAGAAATCTGTCTCAAAACTCTTTTTGAAGATGCTCACATTTCGGGTCGAAGACGGCGTCAAACGGAAAACTCTTCAACTATAAAGTTGTTGGAATTTCACGACAAATGTTCTGGACATAAAATTTAGCTGATTCCGAGTTCGGATGGGCCCGATAGGCCCGATTTACTGCAGCCCAAGATGGGTGATGGGAATCCGAGAAACTATATAAAGGGAGGAAACCTAATTCGTGGGAGACACCTCCATCCACGAATTTGCAAGCCTCCAGCCATGAAAAGTTCCACAGCGCCGCCGCCACCGAAGGGGAGTTTCGAGGGATAGAAAGTCTCTGTACCGACACCCTGCCGGGACGGGGAAGTTCCCCCGGAGCCATCTCCATCAATCTCCACCACCATCTCCATCACCATTGCTGATTCCCATGATGAGGAGGGAGTAGTTCTCTCTCGAGGCTAAGGGTTCTACCGGTAGCTATGTGTTCATTTCTCTCTATGCACGATCATATTGTGATCATGAGCTTGTAATCTATAGATCTACCTTGCTACTCAAGTGCTTTATTAGATCTCTGCTCTCCCCATGTGTGTGAAGTTGACAGTGTGCACACCATGGTGGCACTTAGGCTAGAGATTACAAATACTTGTTATGAGTTATATTTGGAGTTGGATGTCTCTATGAAATTGTGGTGTTTGTTGGAACCATCTAGTACTCAAGGTGACAGTGTGGGGTTATCTAGATGGGAAAAGCGAACTTTGAGGAGTGCTGTTATAGCCCTACCATGGATTAGAATGTCCAACCGGAGAGTAGTTAAGAGTAGTATCATAAAGAGAAGATATTTATATGAGAGTGTTCACTAGTGAAAGTATGATCCCTAGGCCTTGTTTCTAAGCATTGAAACACCGTTTGCAACTAGATTTGTTACATATTTGCTTGCTTCTATCTTTATTTCAGTTTTACTTTAGTCTTTTCCACGCCATCAAGCTATTTTCTATCACCGTTACCACTTATAATTATCCATACCACTTGTATTTCACTATCTCTTTGCCGAACTAGTGCACCTATACACCTGACAAGTGTATTGGGTGTGTTGGGGACACAAGACACTTCTAATATCTTGATTGCAGGGTTGCTTGAGAGGGGATACCTTTGACCACTTCCTCCCTGAGTTCGATAAACCTTGGGTGATCCACTTAAGGGAAAACTTGCTGCTGTTCTACAAACCTCTGCACTTGGAGGCCCAACAACTATCTACAAGAATAGAAGTTCATAGACATCAAGCTATTTTCTGGCGCCGTTGCCGGGGAGGTAAGGTAAAAGGTACTCACATCCTCCGGTGTGAGTGCTCGAAGTTATTTCCTTTAGATTCTGCAATTATATCTTTTGTTTCTTGATTTCACTAGTTAGGCTTAATGGAAAACAACAAAAAAACTAGGGAGCTTTATAGTATTTATCTTGAGTTAGGACATGAATTGTTTGAAGAGAAAATAAAAAAACCTATGGAACTTTATTTGCATGCTAATAGCAATGTTATTAGTATGAATTCTTTGAACACCATTATTGCTAATGCTATGGAAAAGTCTAAGCTTGGGGAAGTTGTTTTTGATGAGCATGATATTTTTAGTCCCCCAAGCACTGAGGAGAAAATTTACTTTGATGATACCAAACATCCAATATATGATGATTACAATGATGAATATGATATTTTTAGTCCACCTACTATTGAGGAGAAAATTAATTATGATTACAATATGCCTCCTATATTTTATGATTATGGTGATGAGAATAATAATGATAGCTATGTTGTTGAATTTTCTCCCACTACAATTAATAACAATGACTATGTTTATGTGGAGAGTATTAATTCTTTTATGCATGTGGATCATGATAAGAATGTTTTATGTGATAGTTATATTGTTAATTTTATTCATGGTTCTACTAAAAGTTATTATGAGAGAGGGAAACATGGTTTTATGCATCTCAATAATATTAAGTTTCCCCTCTTTATGTTGAAAGTCTTGAAGTTGCACTTGTTTTCCTTTCCTATGCTTATTGCTTTGTGCTTTCATGACTTGTTTATTTACAAGATTCCTATGTATATGAAGTGGGTTAGACTTAAATGTGCTTTGAATTTGCTTCTTGATGCTCTCTTTTACTTCAATTCGTATTTGTTATGTGAGCATCTTCTCAAACTATCATGCCTAACTTAAAGGCGTTAAAGAAAAGTACTTATTGGGAGATAACCCAAAAGTTTTAGCTGAGTCTTGGAAGTTATTGCTTTAGTAATAACCTCTCCTTATCATTTTTGTGTGGTTTTTGTGCCAAGAGTAACCTCTAATGAGAGATAAGTAATGCTTGGGAAAGTTGCTGTCCCGAAATAGATTTTTGTGCTTCGCTGTAAAAATTCACAAAAAATCTTTGTAAGCCGTTTTGAGGCTTGAATTTTTGTGCATCTGCCCCAGGTTGTTATCTAACTTTCGTTAGTTCAACACTTTTCGATTTGAGCAACAGAAGGTCTTCGAAAAAATTGGTTTTTACCTGTTGGTTTGCCTTGACAGATTTCTGCCATTATTTGCATTTGCTTCTTGTTGATTCCTTTTTGAGTTCTCTTTGGGGAATTGGGCTTTTTGACGGAAGTGCTACAGCATATTGTGTTTTAATGGAAGTTTTACTTGTGTTGAACTGAACCCAAAAACTTATTTACTTGAATGCACTAATGTTGCTAATATAGATTGTGTGAAGTTTTGTATGAAGGAAAATTTTCAGGTGTATGGACAGAATGATGTAATGAGATGAAGAATGGACTAAAGCTCAAGCTTGGGAATGCCACGCGTTTCACCCCAAGAAATATCCAAGAAGTACAAGCGTCAAAGCTTGGGGATGCCCAAGGCATCCCCTTCTTCATCAATAAAAATCTCAGGTTTCTACCAAACACTTCATTTTTATTGTTTCATGCATAGTTGTGTTGTTCTTGGAGCATCTTTGTTTTTGTTTTTGGTTTTAGTTTGCTTAGTTTGCTTAGTTTTCTTGAATAAGTTGGTTGGACCCCCACATTCATACATTAGTTTTCAAATAAGATTGGTTTGGATTGGAAAAGAGTAGGAAAAGTTCATGCTTAAGTGGTAAAAAGGAGCTTGTTTTTGACTGTGGCCTATGCTTTGTCATGTCATGCTTGATATTGTTTTGGCTTTATGCTTAGTGATTTTTTCTGTAGCATGACATGTTATAAACAATTGAGATTGCTTAATGTGCCTTGAAAGAATCATGCGTTGTTTTAGCATATTAAATCATAGTATTGTGGTATTCTCCTTTGATGCTTTATTTGGGTTGACTTGGTGCATGCTCACACCATGTTATGACTATCCCAAGTCACCATAAGCCTTTATGATCCTTTAGTTTTCAACTTGTAATATCACTTTATTCTTTCATTAATGATGTTTTGTCGCTCTGCATGATTATGGCCATTATTGCTCTCTTAGTTGGTCGCTCCCAGTCTTTTGCTAGCCTCCATAACCAAGTGTGAGTTCCAGTCATGCATCTAACTCCTAAAACCAAGTTATTCCAAAGAGTTCACCATACCTACCTATTAGCATTTGCTATTCCAAGTATATTCATGTTTTTATCTACCTTCCGAATTAAACTTGTTATGAGAAAATTAGTGATTAAAGCTCTCACGAACTTGATGGCACACTTTACTTTTATTGCCCTTAATAAACTTGAACCATTGCGTCCATCTTTGTTGCGTATACGCTTGCACTTTATAAGTTGAAGTTAGCAGAACCATGTATCATGGGGAACGCTTTCAACATTGCACTTGTACTTTGTACCCCGTTGATATCATGTTCTTTTGCTTATGGATCCCGGCGGTGTGAAATAAAAAGGGAACTTGTAAGATCATGGAGTTTTTATTTGTGTTAGAGAAATGCCCGGGTCGCTATCCTAAGCCATGTCTAATCATGGTGGAAACTTGCAGCATAACCATAATGAGCACTCTATGAAGCACCTATGCAAATAGCAAATAAAAAGATTGCTGAGATGCTCATTGTCTGCTTGCCTTGTCATTTTGATTATGGGATAGCTCCTGTATCATGTGCAAGGGTTACCCCGTTGGCGGTTCTCTATGATACACATGTACTTACAATAACAAGAGCTTACTTGTGACTGAAGTTGAGTAGCATGAGGTTGGGTCTTTGTAAGTAAGGGGCATGAAATTTGAGCTTATAACTTGTCAAGCATATCCTCTTAGTTGTGTCACTTTAACCTTAATCACCTAAAGATGCTTATGATAGGGGCAATGAGAGCTGAAAGCTAATAAGTACCATAATTTTTGGAAGCTCTTTATGAAACTTGAATCCCTACTTCCTTCTATGAAGGCCTTTCTTTTACTTTTATGTTGAGTCTCCACCTTCTATCTTTATGCACCTACTTTGAGAGCATAGTGGCCATTCTTAGTTCTATGTGCATTGTCCCAAGACTTGTTGATTGATGCATAGCCTTGATATTGCTTGTTTTAAACTATTTGTATCTAGTCACTCTTATGAACTTTGAAGGTGTCCTATGCATTTATGTTTGCTACTCTATGAGGGACAAGCTGAATGCCACTATGCTATGTTTTCTTTATGTGAAACAAACAAACGTCTTGCAAAACATTGTTATTTATGATCTTTGTTTGTACCTTTTCATGTTGCAACATAGTTGCTTTGTCTTATTGTTAGAACTCTATCTTTCATGTTCATGTTTAGAGTACCTTGATCCCAGCTATCTCTGCTTATGATAATCAAGATTGTGTTGGCTGCGTGTCACCTAAAAAATTATATTGTTTTTATCATTTACCTACTCAAGGACGAGCAGGAACTAAGCTTGGGGATGTTGATACGTCCATAACGTATCTATAGTTTTTGATGGTTTAATGCTAATAATATGCTTTTGATACTCATTTTTATATAAAGTTTATGATTTATTTGGACTAACCTACTAATAGTTGCAAAAGTGCACAATATTCTTGTTTTACACTTTGATATGTAGGATTTACCAAGAATACAAGTGGAAACCTTGTTGGAGTCAAATTGGGATTTTCTAGAAATCTGTCTCAGAACTCTTTTTGAAGATGGTCACGTTTCGGGTCGAACACAGCGTCAAACGGAAAACTCTTCAACTATAAAGTTGTTGGACATTTCACGAAAAACGTTCTGGACATAATATTTAGCTAATTCCGAGTTTGGATGGGCCCGATAGGCCCGATTTACTGCAGCCAAAGATGGGGTGACGGGAATCCGAGAAACTATATAAAGGGAGGAAACCTAATTCGTGGGAGACACCTCCACCCACGAATTTGCAAGCCTCCAGCCACGAAAAGTTCCACAGCGCCGCCGCCACCGAAGGGGAGATTCGGGGGACAGAAAGTCTCTGTTCCGGCACCCTGTCGGGACGGGGAAGTGCCCCCGGAGCCATCTCCATCGATCTCCACCACCATCTCCATCACCATTGCTGATTCCCATGATGAGGAGGTAGTAGTTCTCTCTCGAGGCTAAGGGTTCTACCGGTAGCTATGTGTTCATCTCTCTCTATGCATGATCATATCGTGATCATGAGCTTGTAATCTATAGATCTACCTTGCTACTCAAGTGCTTTATTAGATCTCTGCTCTCCCCATGTGTGTGAAGTTGACAGTGTGCACACCATGGTGGCACTTAGGCTAGAGATTACAAATACTTGTTATGAGTTATATTTGGAGTTTGATGTCTCTATGAAATTGTGGTGTTTGTTGGAACCATCTAGTACTCAAGGTGACAGTGTGGGGTTATCTAGATGGGAAAAGCAAACTTTGAGGAGTGTTGTTATAGCCCTACCATGGATTAGAGTGTCCAACCGGAGAGTAGTTAAGAGTAGTATCATAAAGAGAAGATATTTATATGAGAGTGTTCACTAGTGAAAGTATGATCCCTAGGCCTTGTTTCTAAGCATTGAAACACCGTTTGCAACTAGATCTGTTACATGTTTGCTTGCTTCTATCTTTATTTCAGTTTTACTTTAGTCTTTTCCACACCATCAAGCTATTTTCTATCACCGTTACCACTTATAATTATCCATACCACTTGTATTTCACTATCTCTTCGCCGAACTAGTGCACCTATACACCTGACAACTGTATTGGGTGTGTTGGGGACACAAGAGACTTCTTGTATCTTGATTGCAGGGTTGCTTGAGAGGGGATACCTTTGACCACTTCCTCCCTGAGTTGATAAACCTTGGGTGATCCACTTAAGGGAAAACTTGCTGCTGGTCTACAAACCTCTACACTTGGAGGCCCAACAACTATCTACAAGAATAGAAGTGCGTAGACATCAGTATAACATATTCCTCATCATAGCACATTAAAAAGTCCCCTCAAAATAATACTAGGCAAGAGAATCATGGCAATTAGTTCATAGTAGGTCTCACCCTAGATTGATAATGACAATAGATCAAAGATGAATTTGCAAAAAGTAATTGAAGGATCGGATGAGAAACAAACTGTAGATCACTTATGTGCGAGGAAATCGAACGAAATTTAGTAGAGATGAAGATCTCTTGAGGTTTTGAGAGAGTTTGGAGGTAGAAGAGATAAAAAGGATTGAAGTTTTCGAGTTGGAGGTACCTTCCCGTGGCGATTTTGTGGTCAGGCGCAACTATACGGGCAAACTATACGGACAGAACAATTTGTTCCCGCTATATAGTTGGCCTCCTGTCAAAATTTTAGGGTTTCGACCTGGCGGCGCAGCCATACGACCAGAACTATATGGCCAGAACAATTTGTTCCCACCGTATAGTTGGTCGTCAAACCTTCTATTCCTAGAAAATAAATTGTATGAAGGCATCGATATCTATACGACCAGAACTATACGGCCGGAATTTTTATCCCTCCATATAGCTGGTCGTTAAACCTTCAGTACTTATGAAAGAAAAATTGTCGATGGCCAAGATATCTATAGGGCCGAAACTATACGGCCGGAATTTTTATTCCTATCGTATAGTGGGTCGTTCAAACTTCTATAGACATCAAAAAGATTCAATTTCTTCGAGAACTATTTCTTATCCTGAAACTTAGCGAAACACATTGTTTTTGACAGAAAAATGATAGTAAATATTGTCGACGAACATCAGCATGTATAAAGTAGGATTTTTAGTACTACCGAACTTCTTCTCCTCAACTCGAGCTTTCTAGCACTCTTTATTAAACAAAAACTTTTTACTCAAACCTTTATTTCACATGGGTTACCTCCCATGAAGCGCTCTTTTATGGTCAATAGCTTGACCTTGATGTTGCTTGATTTCTACACACTTCTATTCTTGTAGACAATTGTTGGGCCTCCAAGTGTAGAGGTTTGTAGAACAGCAGCAAGTTTTTCCTTAAGTGGATCACCCAAGGTTTATCGAACTCGGGGAGGAAGTGGTCAAAGGTATCCCCTCTCAAGCAAGCCTGCAATCAAGATACAAGAAGTCTCTTGTGTCCCCAACACACCCAATACACTTGTCAAGTGTATAGGTGCACTAGTTCGGCGAAGAGATAGTGAAATACAAGTGGTATGGATATAAGATAATGGTGCTAGAAAATACTTTGATGGCGTGGAAGAGACTAAAGGCAAACTGAAATAAAGATGGAAGCAAGCAAATATGTAACAGATCTAGTCGCAAACGGTGTTTCAATGCTTAGAAACAAGGCCTAGGGATCATACTTTCACTAGTGAACACTCTCATATAAATATATTCTCTTCATGATACTACTCTTAACTACTCTTCGGTTGGACACTCTAATCGGTGGTAGGGTTATAACAACACTCCTCAAAGTAAGCCTTTCCCATCTAGCAAACCCCACACTGTCACCTTGAGCACTAGATGAGTCCAACAAATACCACAATTTCATAAAGACATCCAACTCCAAATATAACTCATAACAAGTATTTGTAATCTCTAGCCTAAGTGCCACCATGGTGTGCACACTGTCAACTTCACACACATGGGGCGAGCAAAGATCTATTAAAGCACTTGAGTAGCAAGGTAGATCTATAGATTACAAGCTCATGATCTCAATAAGATCACGCATAGAGAGAGATGAACACATAGCTACCGGTGGAGCCCTTAGCCTCGAGAGAGAACTACTCCCTCCTCATCATGGGAATCAGCAATGGTGATGGAGATGGTGGTGGAGATTGATGGAGATGGCTCCGGGGGCACTTCCCCGTCCCGGCAGGGTGCCGGAACAGAGACTTTCTGTCTCTCGAATCTCCCCTTCGGTGGCGGCGGCGCTGCGGAACTTTTCGTGGATGGACGCTTGATGATCTAGTGTTTTTTGCCTCGGGAGGAATATATAGGCGAAGGAGGCAAGGTCGGTGGCCAACGAGGGGGCCCACACCATGCCTTGGCGCGGCCTGGGGGTACCCGCGCCTAGGGTGTGTGTGGCCACCATGTGGCCCCTCTCCAACTCTCCTTTTGGCTCCGCGAGTCTTCTGGGAAAATAGGAACTTTCGCTTTTGTCCCGTCCAATTCCGAGAATATTCATTTTCTGACTTTCCTAGAACAAAAACAGCAGAAAACAGGCAACTGGCACTGTGGCTCTTTGTTAATAGGCTAGTCCAAGAAATCATATGAAAAGTACTCCAAAGTTGGAACAAAACATAAGAAAGTAGATAAAACCAAGCATGGAACATCAAAAATTATAGATACATTTGCAATGTATCAACATCCCCAAGCTTAACTCCTGCTCGTCCTCGAGTAGGTAAGTGATAAAAAGAAAGAATAATTTTTGAGGTGACATGCACCATCATAAACTTTATCAAAGTATTTGTAAAACATTCAAAGCTGGGATCTGATACGTCCATTTTGCATCACTATTCTATGTCATAATTCACTATTATTCATTGATATATTTCGTATTGAGAGGTGATACTTATGTTATTTCATCTATTTTTGCATGGTTGATGACTTTTGGAGCATGGACCGCTGCAGTCAGGATTCTGATGGAAAAGGTGCTGTTTGGAGGCAAACTTCGCGAAGATCAGAAAATTCGGGAAAATATTCAGAAAATCCTATTTTTCCAGAAGACGAAGGAAGCCAGAAGGGGGGATGGAGATGGGCCACAGGGGGCCCACACCACCCCCTGGCGCGGGCCAGCCTAGGCCGCGCCACCAGGTGGTGTGGCCACCCTGGTCTACCCCTGGCACTCCCCTCTGGCGTATATTAACCTCCCGAAACCCTAAGACTCGGGGAGCGACCATAGAAAGATTCCGCCGCCTCTGCGGGGCGGAAAACACCAAGAGAGAAAGATCTCTTCGACAGACAGATTTCTGCCGGGGGAATTCCTTCCCGGAGAGGGGAGATCGTCGCCATCAACACCACCATCAAGATGGACTTCATCGGGATCATCATCATCACCACCATCATCACCATCACCACCCTCATCACCATCTCCATATTGATGTAACAATTGTGTTGAATCTTGCATTAGTTCATAGGGGAAACTTTCCCGCTGTTGATTACTCTTTGTAGTTGATGCTATAGAGTGAACCATTGAATTATTGTTTATGTTCAGATTGTTATACATCATTATTCTATCTCTATTCATGATCCATATGATGTCTTGTGAGTAGTTCGTTTTGTTCTTGAGGACATGGGAGAAGTCATGTTGTTGGTAGTGGAATTGTGTTGAGAAAGATTCAATGGTTTGTTATTTAAGTTATGGTGTACTTCTTCTAGTGGTGTCATGTGAACGTCGACTACATGACACTTCACCTATATGGGCCTAGGGGAATGCATTGTGTATTTGGCTACTAATCGTAGAGGTTGCCGGAGTGACAGAAACCTGAACCCTTCGTTAGGAAACCATTGCACAAGGGACGTAAGGGTCTTAGAGTTTAAAGCTGTGGTTTGGTTTCTACCTTAATTACTTTCTTGTACTTACGGATGTTTGCAAGGGGTATAATCACAAGTATGTATTAGTCCTAGAAAGGTCGGTAAATTAGCACAGGTTCACCCACACAACACTTAGCAAGCTAAAGAAGATTAATCAACTATATGAAGCGAAAGCACTTGACTATCTTCCCATGTGTCCTCGAGAACGTTTGGTCATCTTAAGTAATACAACCGGTTTGTCCTTTGCTGCATAAAGGATTGGGCCACTTGCTGCATTTATTCCTACTTTCTTTTATTTACTCGTACTTTGTTTACTTGCTTTATCAAAAACCCCTAAAAATCCGTTTGCTAAGTATTTGCAGAGAATTCCTGATCCATACCACTAGCCAGCACCTTCTGCTCCTCGTTGGGTTCGACACTCTTACTTATCGAAAATACTGCGATACACCCCCTATACTTGTGGGTCATCAGGATCATAGTACTTTAATCATAACATGCAAGACAAAGTTCTAGCAATAAGACAAAGAAACTATGATGCAACATGAAAAGGCACAAACAAAAGATTCATGAATAACAATGCTTTGCAAGACGTTTGTTTGTTTCACATAAAGAAAACATAGTATAGTAGCATTCAGCTTGTCCCTCATAGAGTAGCAAACATAAATGCATAGGACACCTTCAAAGTTTATAAGAGTGACTAGATAAAAATAGTTTAAAACAAGCAATGTCAAAGATATGCATCAATCCACAAGTCTTGGGACAATGCACATAGAACTAAGAATGGCCACTATGCTCTCAAAGTAAGTGCATAAAGATAGAAGGTGGAGAATCAATATGTATAAGTGGAAGAAAGGCCTTCATAGAAGGAAGTAGGGATTCAAGTCTCATAAAGATCTTCCAAAAATTATGGTACTTAATAGCTTTCAGCTCTCATTGCCCCTATCATAAGCAGCTTGAAGTGATTAAGGTTAAAGTGAACAAACTATGGTGTATATGCTTGACGAAGTATAAGTTGGAAATCTCATGTCCCTTGAATACGAGGGCTGCTCCTCATGCTACTCAAGTTAAGTCACCGGTAAGTTCTTGTCATTGTAAGTACATGTGTATCATAGAGAACCGCCAACGGGGTACCCCTTGCCCGATGATACGGAAGAATCCCCATATCAAAATGACAAGGCAAGCAGACAACAAGCATCTCAGCAATCTTCTTATTTACCATGGGAATATGGTGCTTTTTTCTCTCTTTCCTCTTTTCATAATCTCTTTTTTTTCTTTTCTTTTTCTCTTTTTATCTCAATATAGGACTCTTTTTTTATAAGAAGAATGCTTCATAGACAGCTCATTATGGTTACGCTGCAGGTTTCCACCATGTCAGCATGGATTAGACCAGCGGCCCAGGCATTTCTATAACACATATATATAACTCCATGGACTTACAAGCTCCCCTTTCATTTTACACTGACGACATCCATAGATAAAAGAGCATGATATCAACTAGGTACAAAGTACCAATGCAATGTTGAAAGCATTCCCCATGACAACATGGTTCTGCTAATCCCCAACAAATAAGTGAAAGCATATACAACATAGACGACACAATAGTTCAAGTTTATTAAGGGCAAGAAAAGTAAAGTGTGCCATCAAGTTCGTGAGAGCTTTAATCACTAGTTTTCTAATAACAAGTTTAATTTGGAAGGTAAACAAAAACATGAATATACTTGGAATAGCTTAAGCTAGTAGGTAGGTATGGTGGACTCTTTGGAATAACTTGGTTTAGGGAGTTGGATGCATGAGTCTCATACTTGGTTGCGGAGGCTAGCAAAATACTGGGAGCGACAAACTAAGAGAGCAATAATGGCCATAATCATGCAGAGCGACAAAACATCATTGATCAAAGCATAAAGTGATACTACAAGTTGAAAACTAAAGGATCATAAAGGCTATGGTGACTTGAGATATTCATAACATGGTGTGAGCATGCGCCAAGTCAACCCAAATAAAACATCAAACGAGAATACCGCGATACTATGCTTTAATATGCTAAAACAACGCATGATTCATCCAAGGCACATTAAGCAATCTCAATTGTTTATAACAAGTCATGCGACAACAAAGAATACTAAGCATAAATCCAAAACAATATCAAGCATGGCATGACAAAGCATAGGCCATAGTCAAACACAAGCTCTCTTTACCACTTAAGCATGAACTTTCCTACTCTTTTCGAATCCAAACCAAACTATTTGAAAACCAATGTATGAAAGAGGGGGTACAACCAATTTATTCAGCAAACTAAGAAAACCAAGCAAACGAAAAACCAAAACGAAAATGAAAAAGAAGACGCTCTAAGAACAACATAATTGTGCATGAAACAATAAAAATGAAGCGTTTGGAAGAAACCTAGGATTTTTATTGATGAAGAAGGGGATGCCTTGGGCATACCCAAGCTTTTCCGCTTGTACTTCTTGGATATTTCATGGGGTGCCACGTGTGGAATCCCCAAGCTTGAGCTTTAGTCCATCCTTCATCTCATTACTCATTCCTTCCATACACCTAAATTTTTTTTCCTTCATACAAAACTTCACACAATCTTTATTAGCAACATTAGTGCACTCAAGATAATAAGTCTTAAGGTTCAGTTCTAACACCAATAAACTTCCATTAGAACACTAGCTACTGAAGCACTTCCCTCAAAAAGCTCAATTCCCCAAAAGAATTCAAAAAGGAACCAACAAGAAGCAAATGCAGAAAATGGCAGAAATCTGTCAAAACAGACCAGCAGGTAAAGACGAATTTTTTCTAAGACCTTCTATTGCTCAAATCAAAAATTCTTGAACTAACTAAAGTTAGATAACAACCTGGGTCAGAAGCACAAAAATTCACGCCTCAAAAAGACGTTCAAAGATTTTACACGAATTTTTATGGTGAAGCACAAAAATCTGTTTCGGGACAGCAACTTTCCCAATCATTACTTCTCTCTCATTAGAGGTTACTCCTGGCACAAGAAGCAAATAAAAAGGATAAGGAGCGGTTATTCCTGAAGTAATAAATTTCAAGACTCATCTAAAACTTTTGGGTTATCTCCCAATAAGTACTTTCTTTAACGCCTTTTAGTTAGGCATGATAGTTTGAAAAGATGCTCACATAAGAAATGTGAATTGAAGTAAAAGAGCGCATCTAGAAGCAAATTCAAAGCACATTTAAGTCTAACCCACTTCCTATGCATATGAATATTGTAAATAAACAAGTCATGAAAGCACAAAGCAACAAGCATAGTAAAGCAAAACAAGTGTAACTTCAAGACTTTCAACATAAAGAGGGGAAACTTAATATTATTGAGATGCATAAAACCATGTTTCCCTCTCTCATAACAACTTTTAGTAGCATCATGAATAAAATTAACAATATAACTATCATATGAAACATTCTTATCATGATCCACATGCATATAATAATTATTACTCTCCACATAAGCATAGTGATTCTTATTAATTGTAGTGGGAGCAAATTCAACAAAATAGTTATCATTATTATTCTCATCACCATAATCATCAAATATAGGAGACATATTATAATCATAATTAATTTTCTCCTCAATAGTAGGTGGACTGAAAATATCATATTCATCATTGTAATCATCATATATTGGAGGTTTGGTATTATCATAAGCAATAGAATAGCTTTGTTCCAAAGCTGGGGAACTAAAAAGATCATTTTCATAAAAACTAGCTTCCCCAAGCTTAGACTTTTCCATAGCATTAGCAATAATGGTGTCCAAAGAATTCATACTAACAACATTGCTATTAGCATGCAAATAAAGTTCCATAGGTTTTTTAATTTTCTCTTCAAACACTTCATGTCCTAACTCAAGATAAATACTATAAAGCTCTCTATTTTGTTGTTGTTTTCCATTAAGCCTAACTAGTGAAAACAAGAAACAAAAAGACAAAATTGCAAAATCTAAAGGAAATAACTTCTAGCACTCACACTAGAGGATGTGAGTACCTTTTACCTTACCTCCCCGGCAACGGCGCCAGAAAATAGCTTGATGTCTACGCACTTCTATTCTTGTAGATAGTTGTTGGGCCTCCAAGTGCAGAGGTTTGTAGACCAGCAGCAAGTTTTCCCTTAAGTGGATCACCCAAGGTTTATCGAACTCAGGGAGGAAGTGGTCAAAGGTATCCCCTCTCAAGCAACCCTACAATCAAGATACAAGAAGTCTCTTGTGTCCCCAACACACCCCATACACTTGTCAGGTGTATAGGTGCACTAGTTCGGCGAAGAGATAGTGAAATACAAGTGGTATGGATATAAGATAATGGTACTAGAAAATACTTTGATGGCGTGGAAGAGACTAAAGGCAAACTGAAATAAATATGGAAGCAAGCAAACATGTAACAGATCTAGTCGCAAACGGTGTTTCAATGCTTAGAAACAAGGCCTAGGGATCATACTTTCACTAGTGAACACTCTCATATAAATATATTATGTTCATGATACTACTCTTAACTACTCTCTGGTTGGACACTCTAATCGATGGTAGGGCTATAACAGCACTCCTCAAAGTAAGCCTTTCCCATCTAGCAAACCCCACATTGTCACCTTGAGCACTAGATGAGTCCAACAAACACCACAATTCCATAAAGACAACCAACTCCAAATATAACTCATAACAAGTATTTGTAATCTCTAGCCTAAGTGCCACCATGGTGTGCACACTGTCAACTTCGCACACATGGGGAGAGCAGAGATCTATTAAAGCACTTGAGTAGCAAGGTAGATCTATAGATTACAAGCTCATGATCTCAATAAGATCACACATAGAGAGAGATGAACACATAGCTACCGGTAGAGCCCTTAGCCTCGAGAGAGAACTACTCCCTCCTCATCATGGGAATCAGCAATGGTGATGGAGATGGTGGTGGAGATCGATGGAGATGGCTCCGGGGCACTTCCTCGTCCCGGCAGGGTGCCGGAACAGAGACTTTCTGTCCCCCAAATGTCCCCTTCAGTGGCGGCGGCGCGGCGGAACTTTTTGTGGATGGACGCTTGATGATCTAGGGTTTTTGCCTCGAGAGGAATATATAGGCAAAGGAGGCAAGGTCGGTGGCCAGCCAGGGGGGCCACACCATGCCCTGGCACGGCCTGGGGGTATCCGCGCCTGGGGGGTGTGGCCACCCTGTGGCCCCTCTCCGACTCTCCTTTCGGCTCCGTGAGTCTTCCGGAAAAATAGGAACTTTGGCTTTTGTCCCGTCCAATTCCGAGAATATTCATTTTCTGACTTTCCTGGAACCAAAAACAGCAGAAAACAGGCAACTGGCACTGTGGCTCTTTGTTAAAAGGTTAGTCGAAGAAATCATATGAAAATTACTCCAAAGTTGGAACAAAACATAAGAAAGTAGATAAAACCAAGCATGGAACATCAAAGATTATAGATACATTTGCAATGTATCATTGCTCACTTAGGCCAGATGAGTGGAACAACCACTCCAAAATAGTTGGCCTTCAAAGTGATGGCCTCCTTTTCATCATGCTTGGCTTTCTTCTTGTTGGGAAAATGAATAACAAAAGGATCCCGCGAAGGCAATTGAAGCTTCACGTTCCCTTCATGTAGATTAATCAAAGCTTTAATAGTTCTTAAAAATGGACGGCCTAATACAATAGGAGTAGTAGCATCTTCAGGCATGTCGACAATAACAAAATCAATAAGAGCAGGACAGCCTTTAATGTATACTAAAGTATTCTCCTTAATTCCTATAGCTTGTTTGTAGGTAGAATCTGCTAGATGCAATTTTAACTCGGTGATTTCAAAAGAGCCAAGATTTAACTTATTGAAAACACTTTTTGGAATTGTTGAGATGCTTGCACCTAGATCACAAAGTGCAGCTGTCTCATTGGTCCCAATTTTAATCTTAATAGTAGGCTCAAATATATCATCAAGCTTAACAGGTAATTTTCAGCAATTTTCTTATATTCTTCCTCAAGCTCATATACCTTTATTTCTACCTGATTAACGAAGTGTTGATACATAGCTTTCTCATTTCCTCACTTACCAGAATCTTGACATTGATCCTTTTTACAAGATCTTCTACGGTGTAATTTGGTGAAGGAGCATTACTATAATCGAGTTCTTCAGGTTCCTCCCTTTGGATTCTTATCATCTTGAGGTCTTCAACAGGATTTGGCTCAGCTAGAATGAGAGTTTGACTCTCAGTTATCTTACCTAGCGGTGCCTCAAAAATCCTCGTTCTTTCTTGGAGGGCCTGCAAATCATTCCTCAAACTTACAACTTGCTTAGATAATTTACCAAGCATAGCATCATGGTTCTCCGTAATTTTAACAAGAATATTGTTTTGCTCATTTGTGAGTCCATAAAGGACTTAAGTGTTTCTTGGAGACTACCATTACTAGCTCCCATATTGTTATTAGAGTTACCTGCATGACTAGAATAATGTTTCTAAAAATTAGGTTTATAATTCTTCTGCCATGCAGGGTTATAATCATTACGGGCTATGAAGTCTATTTCTTCAATATTTGATTCTGGGATAGCTCTTACCTGGTTTTCCTTACCTTTTATGGCTAATATGAGCTCATCCAACTTAGCATTGAGTTCTTCATTTTCTTGTGGTGAGACAGAGTTCACCTTCTTCGTGTTTAATCTATCAACATGCCACTGGGCATGGTTGTCTTACATATTGTCTAGAAGCGGCTTTGCTTTGGTAATATGTTTACCCATAAATGTTCCTCCAGCTGCAGTATCAAGCATAGACTTAGACACAGGGTTACGAGCATTATAAAATAAATGGAGAATTAACCAATCTTCCATCCCATGACTAGGACAGTTTCTCATGCATTCTTTCATCCTCTCCCATGCAAGCACTAGTGGCTCATGCTCTTCCTGTCCAAAACCAGTTATATTAGATCTTAGTTGCATAGTCTTTGTAGGTGAGAAAAATTTAGTCATAAATAAAGAAGTACATTCCACCCATGATGTAATAGTATTTCTAGGCAAAGATAGCAACCATTCGTTTGCTCTTCCTCTAAGAGAGAAAGGAAATAAACACAATTTGACCGCATCGGGGTCAACATATTTTATGCGCGTCATATCACATATTTTAGTGAAAGTATTCAAGTGCATACATGCGTCCTCAACATCAGAGCCTCCAAATTGATTCTGTTGAACCAAACTTAAATACTGGGCATAATTTCATAATCATCAGCAGTAATTCCTGGCTGGGTAATAGGAGTACACAAATAATCTTTGTTGGGAGTTGCAAACTCCCCAAGCTTCTTTTCAGCCATATTCCTATGTTTTTGGGTTTTCTTAAACAAAACCTTATGATAGTAAAAACACGAATTTAAAGACTAACTATTTTTTTTGTTTTTCAAATAAAGACTGAAAGCAAAATTAAAAAAAAGAATTTAAACTAGAAAGGTTCCTACTAACCTCACCAGGGTAGCTTTTGCTTCCCCGGCAATGGCGCTAGAAAAAGGGTTGATACCTTCGATCCGGATTACAGATGTAGTATAGCTCTTTTTCCCTAGTAGACCTAGGTTATCGAATCCTCGATAAGCAGAAAGCATAGTGAAGTTACTTTAACGAACCTTCGGAAGTTTTAGAATTCTTTTTGTGTTTTACCAGACCAAGAGTTTGCTATCTTTTGTTGTTGTCGATGATGGAGAGAGAGGGCCTAGGGCTTTCGGTTTCACCTATAGCTGTGCAAAACATCTGATGGGAATAAAAGATAATAATAAAGTATGAATGTAGTTGTTAGAGCAAGATAATTATATGTGGGCAGTGCATCCATAATTGCTATTGCCTCCGCAACCGCTTATAGCAATAACCTACTAGTCTCATCCATAGAAGAAAGAGAACTAATGATATGCACAGTGACATCACCGTTATTTCCAAGTAAATCTCTCACATACAGCCGTACTACCCCTTCTGTCACTGGGGTTCCCAATCTGCAGATTACTCATACTCCCTATAACTAGCTCAATCCTCGGGGTCTTAGGTACCTGACAAGTCCTTGGATTGAGAAAAGAGAGGATACAATAATCATCATGTCATACAAACTAATACATGATCCCATCTATAATAAATAACATACACAAAAGCTACATGGCTAGGTCGAAGCCCTTATCCCAAGGAGAATTACTCACGCATAGAGATGAAATCAACAATCATAAACATTGCAATTGAAACCACGAGATTGATAGAAAATAGTCTTACAATGTCGCCAATCGAAGATGACATCTACTATTACAAGTGGTGGAATATGGCTATGGTGGTGGAGAAGGGTTTAGAGATTAGATCTAAGTCTATTCCTCTGGCGGCTCTTCGGTGTTGTGGATGCAGGGTTCTAGGGCGGCTTGACTCTGGTGGGGCGAGAGAGAGCACTTTTCCCGTCGCCCGAGGCCTCTTTATATAGGGGACCCTTCACGAAAGTTGTTCTGTTTGACCTCGTGGTGGCGGCGGCAACTATACAACCGGAACTATACAGCTGAAATTTTATTCATGCCGTATAGTTGGTCGTTAAAGTGTCTGTCTTCACTTCACGACTCCTGGTTTCTTTGGGTCATTAGAAATATCGTATCTTTGACTTTAATGTAGTGATTCCCATCATTAAATATCATTATCTATGTAGGGAAAAATAGAAAGAAAGGATTGCATACCCCTTTGATCATTAGGCATTAGTGGTAGGGTTTAGAGATATATTTCATAAAAAATATGAATAATATCCAGTTTAAATATAGACGTAGATGGCTATATTTCAGAGCCATCAATTTTCATCTTCATGTCGATGCAACAATAGAACTACTTGATATCTTATTGTTAAAGAATTAAAATTACGTCATATGAACATAGACTCATAGGTTCCAATGACAATCACATGGCATCGGCCATCATGCCTCAATTACAAATGTATAGCATGTCCTACATTTTTTTTGAATGATCAAACTACATCACATGCTTTCCCTGCGAAAACGAGTTAGATGCGTCTATTTGTTCTTCGCAAGTTTTACAAGGCTTTTATGGTTTTTGATACAACATGAGAAACTACCTACACAAAACATAATTATAATCCATCATATGCTAGTTTAACTTGTGGGGTGATAGAAGAGTGAGATCTCGTAAGAAATCTCCCAGTTTTCATTGCACGTGACCCCTGTGAAGATTAGATCTTCATTGCCCGTCTTGTTTACAATTCCCATGTCTTTCTTCACTATAGAGAGATCCATTAAACTGAAGCATATTGTTGATCAAATGAACAGGATATTCTTAGGAGCAACTGGATGATCCTGAATAGCCAGAACTCTGTAAATTATCCCTATGCCATGAAGAAACTCAAGGGAAGCTTATGATCATCAAGTGATAGATCTAATCTAACTATTGGGTTCGCAACATAAAAAACAAAAAATTCCTACGATATGAACAACTAAGCACCAAGATCTATCTACTAGATACAATCAACGGGTGGATATACATCCATAGAGATCTTACCCTCGAAGACCGAAAAGATTTGTTAATGAAATCTGATTTCATGGATGATGTAGGCCGACTTCTTTTCAGCTTATGATTTCAGAGAAGCTGGATTTTGGGAGATTGTGGGGAGAAGCTGTGGTGGGGAGATGCTGACAGAATCTGTTGTTCTCTATTCTTTTTAGCTTCTAGGCATTTGGCTTGTTTGATGGGTTGAGTGATGAAATGTCTGTAACACCCCTAAATTTCATTTGTATGCTAGTTTTTAGTATAAATGGGATAAAATGAATATAGAAGATTATGAATACAGACAAATGAGATGATACCATACGTTGTATTAATTCATTACATGCCAAAATAAAATAAAAGTATTTCTTAGTGATTCAACAATTACAATTAGGATACTTCTCAGGCAACTAAACTTTCAGCAATTGCTTGTCTAGTCGCACGCATGACGTCATCGGAAGAAGATGAGGCATTTCCCCCGACATAAGATGCACTATCCTCATGGATATACGAGCCTCGCTCAATTGTGTCGAAATGGTCGTCATATAGTTTACTATCACGGATGAAGTTATGCAAACACATGCATGCAGTGATGATCTTCGACTGAGTCTCTTCGTCCGGATAAAATGGTATAGAAAGAAGAATACGCCACTTCATCTTAAGAACGCCAAATGCTCTTTCAATGGCATTTCGTAGAGATGAATGAAGATGGTTGAATTTCTCCTGCATGTTCTGTGGAGGCGCACCTTGGAAGTCAGGAATATGGTAGCGTTGCTCTTTGAATGGGGCAAGATAACCAGTTCTATTGGGATATCCAGAGTCGACGAGATAGTATTTTCCTAAGAGTAGCAGAAACATCAGAACATAAATATATATTACGATAATAAATTATGTGTGCATAGTACATATGCAAAAAAATACCATGAGGAGGGTGTGGATAGTTGGCGAACCTAGGCCGAGCATCAGTCCATACACGATTATCATGAGCAGACCCAGGCCATCCAGGAACAGCAAATGTGAACCTGAGGTTAAAACCACAAATTGCAAGGACGTTCTGACTTGTATAGCCCTTCCTATTAGTGTATCTTTGCTTGTCTTTCTCAGCAACTAAGACAGGAATATGTGTTCCATCAATTGCTCCAATAGCATTCTTGAAATGGGGCCAAAATCTTGGTTGTCTAATTTTTTCATGAACTTGGGTGAAAGTAGGATCATGGGGTCTAATGTAATCACCCGCCATACGGTCTACACAGTCTAACACCTCATGAAACTTCATGCTGACAGTAGAAACACTACGCTCGAAACGATCTGCAGCCTGACTATTTGACTCAGGTGCTCCCAACATCCACAGAAAGAGAGCTAGCGATTCTATACTGGACATCTGAGAAGTCGACTTTAGTCCATATTTATCAACAAGAGTTTCATGCAACATTCTGAAAACTGACCTCCTCATTCTAAAACACTTGTAGAATTTCTTTGCATCCTTCATCCTTTCCTCAACCCATTGTATCCCTGTCATCAAAGGCAGTATTCTAGCCGCATAAGGTGCCTTTTCACCCTCTTCTGCAAGAGCAGCCGCAAGCATATAGTACATGTCCAAGTCGTTATCATTCGAATCATCATCTGAACAATTCATCTGTAAGTACAGAAAAAATATGTAAATCATTCATATATAAGTACACAAAAAAGGCAAGCAGAAAACAATTGGGTCATACGTAGGTTCAAACAGACAAGTTACTAATAAAATATGGTCATCCGAGATACAAGCTCAAAGTAAATAAAATATGGTCATCCGAGATACAAGCTCAAAGTAAATAAAATATGGTCATTCAAGATACAAGCTCAAAGCAATTGAAACATAAATAGACGCATCTCATCCTAAGCCAACTTCTTGTTATGCTGCTCCCATGTCATCCTAAGCCAATCAAGCCTCTGCTCCGGTGTAGCATCCTCCTCCAAGCAAATGAATACATCACGATACTCCTGTAGAATGAACAACTGTGTGGCATAGAAATATTCCAACATCCCGGGCTTAGCTCCATCTTGAACGATTAATGCAACCATCCGCCTAATCTCCTGCCGAGTAGAATCCTTCTTGTCCTCCTTTCTTTCAGGAGATGTCACAGAGTTCCTACTCTTCTCTTCCTCCATCAACCTCATCTTCTCCATCTTCTCCTCCTTCTTTTCAATGAGATCCATCACACGGTCAAACCTCGAGGCACTCCCAGTGCTCGCCTTTGGTGTTGGTGTGGGGCTAGGTGAGTAAGGACAGCTTCGCTTGTTCTTTTTACCTTGTGCACGCAAAGGTGTAATATTAGTGTCCTCGTCACCTTCACAACCTGAACCTTCAAGATCCTCAACATTGACAACATTGGTCTCAGAAGCAGCAGCCATAGCAGTTCGGTTGTGAGATGATGGAGGCACCCTAGCAGTCGCATTTGTCACAGCATTCTTGTCAAATATTGTCTTCAAGTCCTCCTCATCTTGTAGTGGGGCTATGCGAAACTTGGCTGCCTCTGGACACATCTGCATTCACAAAGAAACATCAATACAACATATAAGAAAAAACAAATAAGCCAAACATATAAAAAGTGAACACCAATATCATTACCTGTATCTCAAGTTCCCACCAACCGTCATCGGCATCAATGGTATGAGTGACAAGATCTCTTCCTAGACCAGATGCATGTTGAAGCAATCCCTTCCAAACAGTGTAATCCTTTTTCAGTGTGTCCCACCTATTTTTCAATTGACTCCAAACATAGTTTCTCTTCGTGCGCTTGTTGAAGTTTGTTGTCATATTGGCTTTACCATTGGCATTCAAAACATTAACCGGACGATTATGTTTATTTACTTCTTCGATGCACACGTCAAGAAATGCACGATGAGCTACCGCATCCCAGTTTGCTTTCACAATTTTCACCTTCTCTTTCTACATACATACCATAACAATAGCAATGAAAGATTTTACACTGTTAGCTACTACAAGAACAACAGCTTTGAAAGAACATACAGTCACATAAGGGCCGATAATGTAAGAACAGACAGTCACACATGTTCATCTTTAGATATCGCTAGTCACAACACGAATCTGTAAGTAAATAAACTAGACTAAAAATCAATTGCTCATGCCTAATCAGTTTAGCTGCAACTAAACTAGACTAAAAATCTTGTCTTAATACTAATACCTGAAATAAAAACAAAAGAGGATAATAAAACAGAGGGAGTTCTTACCTGGGGCAGCGGCTGGGATGAGGCCATGGCTGGCGGGCGGCGTTGCTAGCTGATGGGACGGCGGCGGCTGCGGGCGGCGGCGCTAGCTGATGGGACGGCGGCGGCGGGCGAGCAGATGGTCGGCGGCTGCGGGCGAGCTGAAGGGCGGTGGCTGGTGGGCGAGCTGATGGGCGGCGGGGTCGAACGAGGAGCGGCGGGCGGGCGGGAGAGGACCAGCTGGAGCAGCGCCGGGCGGGAGCGGCGGCGGGCGCTGGCTGCGGCGGCGGGCGCTGGCGGCGGCGATGGGCAGAGAGAACCCTATCCACGCGTGCGGGAGGAACGAACGCGAGAGTGAGGCCTTTTTTTTTTCTGTTCTCCTTATCTCTCCAGTGGCATTTGTTTGTAAATATGGTGCAACCAAATGTCTACAGATGGGCAGCGAAACGTACCACTGGTGGGAATCGCTGGAGAAGCTCGGTCCGACCCGATTCTCGGTACAGGAAGGAAAACAGATTCGCGGTGAAAAAAAGCTACCCAAAATCTAGACCCTTCTTTTGGGCTTTTGTGATTCTAGGCCCAGAATCTGTCTGAGAAGCTAAAAAGAATTCGGCCGTAGTCGTACACTTGCCGATCTCAAGATCGAGATCAAGTTGAGCACCACAAAGTAGGAGCGCATCCGTGATCGCACACACGTACATAACCCCGACAACTCCCTAGTCCTCGCTACAGAAAAGCAGCGGAAGTAGCAGATCCTTCCAGAGAAACCACCGAGAACATGTATTTCGCTAATCCGAAGCCATGGGGAATTTAGTAGAGAGTGAGAGAGATCCTTCACGAGAAGGTGTGATAGTGGAGGAGGAGGAGGGGAGATCCTTTTATTTTAGGAGGGGGCAGTCCCCAAGGGGCCATGCGCATGGGCATGGTGGTGCCCCCACCTCTCCCTACATAATGGTGAGTGGAGCTTCCACTAAGCCCCACTCCCATTAACACAAACTCCACTCACTTTGCATTAATTTTCCACCAAATTTAATGCAAACTCTTGTTAAATAATAAAAAAATATTTCTTTTATTCATAATTTTGTTAATTACTTCAATTAACAAATATTTTCATAAACCCCCTTGCATAACTTTGATATTGCATCTGAAACCAATTTCAGCAATTTGACCCGAAACAATTCCGGTGCTTATCAAAATAATGCCAGCGCTTTCAAATCCTTTATCTGGTATTATGTCTGCTTTATTTGGTGTCTATATACCTTAATAAGTGTGTCACCCTATGGTTCATGAATAATGCAGACATGATCGAGACCCCTCTCCGATCAATAATCAGTAGCGGGACCTGGAGATCCGTACTAACTCCCAAATATTGAACGATGACTCTAGCGATCGTGAGAACCGATGTCATAACTAAATCCCTTTTTCTCGCGATATATTACATGTCCAAGATTCGATCATCGGTATCCCCATACCTAGTTTGATCTTATTACCGACAAGTACTTTTTTCTTGTTCCCGTGATATAACATTCTATATGATCCAATCACATGCTTGCAAGCTGTGTTAATATGATATCATCGAGAGGGCCCTGAGTATATATCTCCGTCATCAGGATGGAAAAATCCCACTCTTGATCCATGAGCCTCTACATAACACTTTCGGAGTATCTGAACCCACCTTTATTGTCACCCTATTACGGTGTGAAGTTTGATGTTATCAACTTACTCTTCCGATGTTAGTGATTGACATGATCTCACGGTCTAAGGGCTAAGGTTACTTCTCATGATGTTATAGCAATGTAAGCATAATCACTTTGATTGTATTACTATACTTTGGGTGAATGTTTATCATATCATTCAACCAATGTTGTGACCTTGTTATTAACAACATCCAATGTCCATGATCAGGGAACCTTGATCATCCTAGGGACTCTTTATTTATTAAACACACATGTATTAAAGTTTCCAATTAACATAATTATAGCATGAGAAATAAACATTTATCATAAACATGGAATAATATAATAACCACTTTATTATTGCCCCTCGGGCATGTTCCCTTCACTAACACCCGCACAACAAGTAGTGATATACCCATACATCTCATGTACTCTGGATCTCGAACGTGATCTACGCATAGACCGCTCTGATACCACTATTGGGGTTTCACATAGAGAATTTTAAAAAAATCACGAACACACCAAGATCGAGCTATGTAAGAACACGGTACATATGAGATCTAGTACCCACCAACATTGTAACAGAGATTCATTTGTCAACGAAGGAGTTGGTGATGTGCTCGATGTAGGATCAAAAGTATGATCATTCACAAGGTATCCACGTGTGCAGTGTGATCTTGTACTGGTAGAGTTTCGCTGTCTAGGGGTCGGCAACGCTGGAGCAGCAGAGCAACCTTCATGGATATTATGTGGAGATGGATGCTATGGAGGGAGGCAACTAAGGGCCTTCTGGTGGGATGATTTGGAGGCCTTTATATAGGAGGAGAGGAGGAGGAAAGGGCCAAGCACGCCAGGGTTCCTCCCTGGCCGCCGACCCTAGATCCTCTCCAATATACTCCATTCAGTCCTTGATCCTCTCATTATATTTAATATCATATCATTCCTCAAATAGAAGATATGGTATCCTTCTATAATGACTAGATCTAATCAAATCACAAATAATGATTATGATGAGAACCTTCCCAAATATAGATCACACCATTTTAGGAGTGTGTGGTGCAGCTATGGGAGGCCTAGGCGCCACACTAGATGGGCTTGACTGCACCATGCTCCACACTAGGTGGGACATGGGTGGCCCAGGCACCATCCCCTCTCGAGGCTTCACTCTGGTAGTTTCTCTCCCGGAACTCTTCTAGTTTTCTCTTGAGATTTCTCCTGATGATTCGAAACCATTTTGGAGCATCTATCACATACATACATGCTCTACACACTCTACATAACAATATCCCTTAAGCATGTGACCCCATAGGTTCGATGTTATGTGATCATGTCTGCAGAACTCCCTCTGGACAATAATCAACAGCGGGATTTGGACACCCATGTTGATTCCCACACAACCTCGAAGTATTCAAGAAAATCTATTGATCTCATGTACTATCCTTTTGCACCACAATACATGACAATCCGTGGTAAGACAATTGGGTATCCTCGTAATACAATTCTTGATTACTATACCATGTTGGCATCGATACTACTTTGTCATTCTTTCTCTCGTTCGTATATTCCGGTATCTGGTGAGTCTTATCACCCTGTGTCTGGCCAGACATTTGGTGAGACTGTAATATCGAGAATGGACTAAGAGTATCTCTCCATCAACGGAGGTGCAATCCCATCTCGGACTATCTTTTGCCCAGTCATAAGTTTCCAACATATCTGAAGGCAACCTTTATGATCACCCGGTGAAAGGTGACATTGCGATGCAATCAGGACATGCCTTCCACTATAAAAGACAACTGATATCCTAATGATCAAAGGACAAAGTAATATGACAACAACAATAATATACCAACAACAAAGTGATGACGTTTATCTTTTAGTAGATCATTTTGACTTCGATCGGTTCAGCATCCTTGTTAAGCCATAACAATATGCCCTCATTGTAAGTGGTATCCTCGTTACAATAACTATACCTACCATGATCTAGGAAACTTGATCATATTTTATAATGAGCTAGTCATGCCCATTAGACCAGGAACACTTGGTGTTTATATCTGTACACGTGATAATTCCTTTGATTCTCACAATTAAGGCACATAGTAGTTATAGCATAAAGAATAAACTAAAATTATGAATTAGATAATAGCAAGAAACATTTTATTTGCCTCTAGGGCATATTCACAACAGTTGGATCATATAGTAGTACTCACACATGTACATGTACTCGATAGTTTAAACCTTCATTTTTGTAAACAAAGGCAATTAGTTTGAACCATCAATGTTGCTTCCTTGTGATATATGAAATAATATTATGTCCAAATGCATCATAGATTTTTTACATGCACGTGCTTGTTAGTGCACTCCACGTCCTCTTTGCTTGCGTGTGTTGGTCTGTGTCACTTGTCAGCCACTATTCGTTAGAACAACTAGCATTTCGACACTGAATCCCCCTTGTTTATCTATGTTTAAGGGCATGACAGAGTCCTAACCCACTTCGTGTGTTCTATCCTTGTTGACCTGATTTATCTATGTTTAAGGGCAAGACACCAAGGCTCCCTTGTTTAGAGGGGGGGGGGGCAATGGCCCTCCTACTCCAGAAAATTGTTTAAAGATACCTGTAATATTTATATTAAAATTTCAAATATTACTAAAAGTTCAAGGATGATTAGCGTTCTTGGGCCTCAATAATGTGTTGAGCTCCGCTACTTGTTCACGTACAAAAGGTTTAAAATATATTAGCATTCCGCAAGATAGATATATTGTAATCAAATTAAGTAATATGTACATTGGATTGATCCATCCTTAGAATCTCGGTGAAGACATTTGAACTACTTATTTCTACCAATTGCTCATTATGTACATGTGTATATCCATATGTACCTATAGAATTAATCATAAAACTAAATTATTGGACTAACATATTCATATGCCTATGCAAAACAATAAGTAGAAGTGTAGACAGATTTGACACTGAATTAATAAGATCACGGAATAGTTTCTCAAACATGTGGGGACAAGTAGAACTGTCGGGAATTAGAGAGATGCTTGTGGAATGATATAGCTATGTGATTGCATCGTTAGTCGCCACTAATAAATCCTCATAACCTTGTAATGGCACATGAGAGCCTGCACATTTAGAGAGGCAAGAGAAATCATGCATCGGGAAAAATATTGGAGTACTTTTTTGGGAGGGAAAGATGAGTCGTAGTAGAGCATGGTAAGCCACAACTTTGGCCATCTATATTTTATATAATTATTCTACATTGTTAGGTCTCAAGATTAAAAAACTAATATGGATGCGCAAAGAGGTCATGGTTGGGTAATTTTTAAAAGAGAATGTTTTTAAGGCAGTCCTAGATTTTAAGATATAGAGGAGAAATTTTAGGAGAACTACCATACTTGCTCTAACGGGGGATTCGGAAAAGGAAGGGGGAAGCGGAGGCAGAGACCAGTGGAATCTAGGCCGGATGCTCCCCCAGCCTTTCTTAGTCACAGCTCAAGTTAAGCACCAGAGTTGACCTCAGGTTCAGAATCCCTAAAAAACTCGAAAGATTCAGTCGATAAAGGAATAGCCAGAGTAGTAGGGAACAGAAAAGAGATGAGAGGAGAAAGGGAAGAGGATCTTGATGGCTTGCAGGTGAGTCTTCCTTGGTGGAGCTTTCCTGTTCAGTTCTTCTTCCACGGCCCCAAGTGCCACACCTCACACAAGCTACCAAAACCTAGTACGTATTTCCTTTTTATCCCGTTCAAACATGAAAAAGTCCCCTCACAATTGAGCACACTGAGAGAACTGGAGAGATAGCACAACCCCAGAGCCCATCTATGGCTAGCATCGTCTCCACGTCCATAAAAAACCAATCTTTCCTTCCCTCCTCATATATCTCCTCTCCCCCACTCAGCTGACCCAGCTCGAGCAAAGCAAGCCGCAACCATGGCGCCCCCTTCCCTCTCCTCCTCCCACCTCCTCATCACCGCCTCCCTCCCCAAGCCCTCCTCCCTCCGCCCGCCCCGCATCCCGCTCTCCTCCAAGCCAATCCCGGCCCTGCTCCTCGCCCTCGCCGCCGCGCCCACCCTGCCCGCCCTCGCAGTCGACGCCCCGGCCCCGCCACCAGCCCCAACCGCACAGCTCCAGGCAGAGGCGCCGACGCCCGCCGCGAACCCCTTCGCCGACACGCTCCTCACCGCGCCCAAGCCCTCGGCCGCCTCGGCGGACATCCCCGACGGCGGCCAGTGGCGCTACAGCGAGTTCCTGGGCGCCGTCAAGAAGGGCAAGGTGGAGCGCGTGCGCTTCTCCAAGGACGGCGGCGTGCTGCAGCTCACCGCCGTCGACGGCCGCCGCGCCACCGTGGTCGTCCCCAACGACCCCGACCTCATCGACATCCTCGCCACCAACGGCGTCGACATCTCCGTCGCCGAGGGAGACGCCGCGTCGGGGCCCGGCG